>CM059436.1:20995577-21740577 GCA_030390025.1 Squalus acanthias | reverse complement strand
TCTCATCGAATGGCGGAGCAGGCTCGAGGGGCCGAATGGCCTACACCTGCTCCTATCTTCTATGTTTCTATGAGATGCTAAGAAATGAACAGCAATATAAATATATTAATACTTTGTTTTATTTTGATTTGTTGCTTAACAGTACCTTTTTCTATTTCACTAATTATTTGCAATGCACTTTAGCTCTTTTAAAAACTAAAGAAGGAACAGCACATCATACTGTTCATTGTTTTGTGTCAAGTTTTTTGCACGATTTTTGTATAAAACAACTTTGAAAGAGAGAAAGTCAAAGGGGGGAATTTTGCCAGCCCTGGGGAGGCGGGTATGGAGGCGGGACTGCCGGAAAAATGGCAGAAACTGGGAGCGGGTACCGAACCCGCTCCCAACCCGCCTCCGTGCCATCTTCCCAGGAGGCGGGTCCCCGACTCGTGCAGGGACCCATCTCCTCGAGGCGGGAAGGGGATTACAGCCAATTAACTGCCTGTTAACAGGTAGTTAACAGGCAGTTAAGAGGCTTATCCCCATTTTACCCACACAAGTGCGGGCTTCCTGACGGCTGCGAACCTCACTAGGGTCAGCGAGGCGAGCAGTGGGTCTGCGGGGGTGAGAGGGATCGAAAAGTCTGCTGTGGAGGTGAGTGATGGGTGCAAGTGTGGACAGGTAAGTATGAGAGGTGAATGTAAAGTGTTAGAAAAGTTTGCTTCTTCCTGCAGGCTTCAACCCTTGGGGATCCGGAGGTGCCTCATCTCAACGGCAGAGATGACAGAATAGCTGCTGCATTCTCACATGCAGCAGCCATCTGATTTTTGCTAAGGAAAGAGGTTTGGTGAGTCTTCAGTACAAGGGCTCACCTTAGAACAGAGATTGTCAGTGTTTGACAACTTCTCAAAGCTGTCAAACGCTGACATTTCATCTGTCAAAAATTTTTGACAGATGAAACGTCATACGCTGACGTCCTCTGTCACCGGCTTTCCCTTAATTGGCCGGCTAAGCCCGCAGGGTGGGCTTAACAGGGTCAATCAAGGGAAAATAGTGTGGGTTGGCCGGACGTCGTTGGGGGCGGGACTGAAAGCCGACAACCAGCAGTCCCGCCCCCAACGCTTCCCCATTGACAAAATCCAGCCCAAAGTAATTAAAACAACTTTTTGCATGTTTTAAACTGGGAAGCATAATTAGCAATTGCATTGCACCAGAGAGACACTTCAAATAGTTATAGATCGAGATGTAGGTCATCACAGGTCAAGCATAGACTGAAAAAGACATTGCGTAAATCTAATCAAACACATCTGTGAGTGTGACATTATCTGGCTTCCATTCGAATCACAGTACTGACAGCCACGATTAGAACAATGTAATTATTTTTGGAAAAGGCACAATATCGTCAGCAAGAGATTAATTAGCAGTGGCTAAAACCTTATCAATCAAATGATTTGATTGTATTTTGAGGAGGGTAAAGCTTCAGGAATGATTCACTTACAGTCAGTTGTTGAATCAATTTATCCAGATAAAAGCAGTATTTGTGATGTTTTTGCGGTGCTCATGGCATTTCTCTTTAGTTCTTCCCAGCAGCAGTATTCGTGAGTGTGTAACGGAACAATCAGATTATAATGAGCTGTCCCTAATTTCAAATGATGGCTAAAAGAGGTTGCTTTGTAAAATACAGGTTAGCTAATGATTTCTCTGCTAAATGTACTTCTATTTCACCAGAAGGAACGTACAGAGCTGTCAAGACTGGGGAAATCCGAGGCATGAGATCTTCAGTCATGAATTAGCAGCATACTTGAGGCACTGACGCAGGCCAAAAAGCTAAACAAGGTTAAAAGTGCCAAGCTGCACCAATCATGTAGGCTGCAATAGAGAACCTGTCTGTGCCTTAGTCCATGGTTTCTGTTTCAGTTGCTGCTAACAGAGCCATACCATATGACTTGATTTTAATTCAGTTATCATTTGAATGACAGTAGTTGTATTTTCTGGGAGGCACTGCAAAAAGCGCACTGGCATTGTAGTTCTGCTGCCTTCGGAAAGATTTTAATGTGCATATGCTCCCTCAACTGGAGTGTTGCCCGCATGCAGCCATGGAACCAAGTTTTCACTCAGCAGAACAACAACAACTTGTATTTATATAACGCCTTTAACATAGTAAAACGTCCCAAGGCGCTTCACAGGAGCGTTATCAAATAAAATTTGACACCGAGCCACTTAAGGAGATACTAGGACTGATGACCAAAAGCTTGGTCAAAGAGGTAGGTTTTAAGGTGCGGCTTAACGGAGGAGAGAGAGGTAGAGAGGTTTAGGGATGGAATTCCAGAGCTTAGGGCCTACGCTCTGAAGGCACGGTTGTCAGTGGGAAGCGATTTAAATAGGGGATGAGCAAGAGGCCAGAATTGGAGGAGCGCAGAGATCTCGGAGGGTTGTGGGGCTGGAGGAGGTTACAGAGATAGGGAGGGCGAGGCCATGAAGGGATTTGAAAACAAGGGGAGACAGCACTATATTTGTGCCACTTTGCACTGAGGGAAATGGGCTTTTCAGTATCATGAGATAATAATTGTCAGACAGGAAAATGTGAGATTGTGATCTTATGCATGAGATTCTTGCCAAATATGAGAGTGTCAGTAAGGCTGTAGATGGTAGCCCAGACTTTCCTACCTTTACCATACAATTTTGGGCAGTATCACAACAGAAAGAAGCAGAAAATGGTTGGTAGTTACACCCCACTGAAAAATGTGCTAAATTTGCATCCCAACACATTTTACAGTGGGTTATAGTGAAGGGATAATTACTAGTCCTACCCAGATCAGGCATATTTCTCAAGATGTTCACTTTCAACTAAAGTTTGAGGTAGCCGAATCCTAAAGACGCTTAATTGGGTCTAAAGGTCTGGACTATATCTCCCTAAAGGAAAGGAACAACCCGAGAATGTTACCGTCCTCCAGATAGCACTTTTAATAAGTTTAGCTAGACTGTAACGTTCCGGATATTATGAGGGTCCGGAAAACTCCCCCAGAATTTTGCAACTCCTCACCAAAGAGTGTACAGAAATTGAGTTCGCGAGTTTTTGATACAGAAGTCTTATGTGAGATTGTTCTAAAAATATATAGATTTATTAAAGAACCGACATGTTATTTACAGTTGGTGAGTCAATCGCAACATTAACAGTTCCAAAAAGAGAAAGCTTACAATCTTATTATCAGAGAATCTTACTTTCAAATCTTAACTTCGCTACAGTTTTACAGTTCTTAAAGTCTACAGGATATCCACCAAAATCAAATACCTTTGATCCCCGAGGTACAAAGAGTGGTAGACTACAGAGATGCCTCTGAAGCTGAGAATCGCTTTGCCCGATTAAAGCGAGTCTACTATCCCATTTGAGAGTTCAATATTTATACCCTTTTTCAGTGGTATTTCCTTTAAGGTTTTCTGCTGATGCAAGCTAATTATCTCTAGTCATTTTTCTGCCTATTTCTGCAACTCTTACTGCCACTTCAGCCAAACTCATGTCTCGTCTCTAGGTGTTCTAAGTTTACCATATAAAAAACGGTGTGACAGCAGGTGTTCCTTACTTGATGTCATCTTTATGAGGGCAGATGTACCTTACTTTATGTGCTTCTTTACGAAGTGTAAATTAGAACACCTTATCCAGGGTGAACCATTGTTTCGTTCCAAAAAGTTCAGCCTGTCAGAGCCCTTAACCTTCTGTTTCTATAAAGTTATTTATTCAGGGTCAAAAACTATCTTATCTCAATAGCCAGAATGCTTTCATAGCTATTTCATAGTTAGGTTTCTAGATTTCCAAACCCAGTTTGTCATGTTTTAATAAGGCCCGAATTCTTTTATAAGATGGTGTATTTTTCTGAATAGGTTATATTGCTTATTCCTTCACAGTAGAAGCATCCACCTCAGATCGACTGGCACTTCATTTTAATATTAATGTGGGGCATGTCAGTCCTGCACGGCATTTCCAACTGTTCTGACCTGCAAGACATCTCGCATAAAGAATACACATTTAAAATGCACATCCAGGATTGCTTGGCAGTGTAAGTATCCTGGGAGATTGTGGAAAGCAGACAGTAGTATAATGGTTAAGAATATTTTAGCCATTTCTTCATTGTTTTTCATATTTTTGTTTTTTTTCTATTGGAAATTGATGTAAATTATTTATTTTCCCCAGCTTCAGTACTGCAATGATGGTATCCCAATGGGAATTTCCCTGTCTGATATGTTTAGCATATGAACATAAGAATATAAGAAATAGGAGCAGGAGTAGGCCATTCGGCCCCTTGAGCCTGCCCCGCCATTTAATAAGATCATGGCTGATCTGATCTTGGCCTCAACTCCACTTTCCCGCTCGCGCCCCATAACCCTTGACTCGCCTGTAGCTCAAATATATGTCTATCTAGAATTCCAAAGATTCACGACCCTCTGAGAGAAGAAATTCCTCCTCATTTCCGTTTTAAATGGGCAACCCCTTATCCTGAAACTATGCCCCCTAGTTCTAGATTCCCTCACGAGGGGAAACATCCTCCCTGCATCTACCCTGTCAAGCCCCCTCAGAATCTTATATGTTACAATAAGATCACCTCTCATTCTTCTAAACTCCAATGAGTATAGGCCCAACCTGCTCAACCTTTCTTCATCTCAGGAATTAACCTAGTGAGCCTTCTCTGAACTGCCTCCAATGCAAGTATATCCCTCCTTAAATAAGGAGACCAAAACTGCATGCAGTACTCCAGGTGTGGTCTCACCAGCGCCCTGTACAGTTGTAGCAAGACTTCCCTACTTTTATACTCCATCCCCCTTGCAATAAAGACCAACATTCCATTTGCCTTCCTAATTACTTGTTGTACCTGCATGCTAACTTTTTGTGTTTCATGTACGAATACCCCCAGATCCCTCTGTACCGCAGCATTTTGTAGTCTCTCTCCATGCCTTTGCAGACTCTTTGGCCGCGATTTTGCCGGTGCTCAGAGGGCGGGTTTGGAGGCGGGTCAGAGGTTAAATTTGATTTGATTGACGGCGGGTTCCGAATCCGAATCCGCCTCCAAACAGCTTTCCCAAGTGTCGGGTCCCCGATTTGTGTATGGACCCGAAACCTAGCGGCAGGAAGCGGATTAAAGGCAATTACCTGCCTATTATCTGCCTCGATGTGGAGATGCCGGCGTTGGACTGGGGTGGACAAAAATGAGAAGTCGCACAACACCAGGTTATAGTCCAACAGATTTATTTAAAATTACAAGTTTTCGGAGCTGTCGCCCCTTCGTCAGGCAAAGTTACTGTGAGAGAATCTATCAGAATTCACAGAATATAAAAACACAGAGAAAATGCATAGATTAAATCTTTCCCTACATCAAAGACACACTAAGAGCACAGCCAAGACAATGAGATGTGTCCCAGGGGGTCCAACGCGTCAGAACACCTGCTGGCTGCATATCCTCTCCATTTTTTGTGTTTGTTTCTTGTGTTTTTTTTTAAAAACTGGAAAGACCGGCAACGATGTCAAGTCACGTTCTATAGCATGACATGAACCCGATATCCCGATTATCTATGCATTTTCTCTGTGTTTTTATATTCTGTGAATTCTGATAGATTCTCTCACAGTAACTTTGCCTGACGAAGGGGCGACAGCTCCGAAAGCTTGTAATTTTAAATAAATCTGTTGGACTATAACCTGGTGTTGTGCGACTTCTCATTATTATCTGCCTGTAATTGTCAGTAGTTTTCAGCCTGTTTTTGGATTTTCCCGCTTCTGGGTCGAGTTTCCTTATGTCCAGACACCACGCCAAGCAAGTGTGGCGTGTTGTGAGTCTGCTGTAATGTTTGTGAAAAGATGACAGCTGCAGATGTGGTGTGAAGGATCCAATGTTGCACATGGTGAGGCTCAGAACAAAGAAAATGTTGGTTACTACATTTTTAAAACATTTACAGATTTCTTTAGCTTACAAGTTTTTAAATCCATGTCCAGTGCTACCTTATTGGGAGAACCTCTCTCATCAGTGACAGATCGCTTCTGTCACCTCACCTGCAGCTGTCATCTATTCCAGCATATGGAGGGAGTAATTGGAGAGCCTGGGTGCATGAGGTCATTTTTGTGCAGTGATTGTCAGTGTTTGCAGCACCTCAGTGCTGTCAAACACTGAGAAATCATCTGTCAAAATAAAATTCTGCGTGGTTCCTTTAAGGAAACCGGCAGATGACGCATCATCAAATGACGTCATCAGACCCACTTCCTGGTAATTGGCCGGCAAGCCCGCAGGGCGGGCTTAACAAAATCAATCAAGGTAAAATCACGACTGTGGAGCGGAGGCAGCTGGGGGTGGGACTGGAAGACGAAAACCAACTGTCCCGCACCCATCCCGACACCAGTGACAAAATCGCGGCCTTTGTATCCTCCTCACAACCTGCTTTCCCACCTATCTTTGTATCATCAGCAAATTTGGCTTCAGTACACCTGGTCCCTTCATCCAAGTCATTAATATAGATTGTAAATAGTTGAGGCCCCAGCACTGATCCCTGTGGCACCCCAGTAGTTACAGTTTGCCAACCTGAAAATTACCCATTTATCCCGACTTTGTTTTCTGTTAGTTAGCCAATCCTCTATCCATGCGAATATATTACCCCCAACCCCGTGAGCTCTTATCTTGTGCAGTAACCTTTTATGTGGCACCTTATCGAATGCCTTCTGGAAATCCAAATACACTACACCTACTGGTTCCCCTTTATCCACCCTGCTTGTTACATCCTCAAAGAACTCTAGTAAATTTGTAAAACACGATTTCCCTTTCATAAAACCATGTTGACTCTGCTTGATTGTATTATGATTTTCTAAATGTCCTGCTATTACTACCTTAAAAATGGATTCCAGCATTTTCCCAATGACAGATGTTAGGCTAACTGGTCTATAGTTTCCTGCTTTCTGCCTCCCTCCTTTCTTGAATAGGGGCGTTATATTTGCGGTTTTCCAATCCGCTGGGACCTCTGCAGAATCCAGGGAATTTTGGAAGATTACAACCAACGCATCCACTATCTCTGTAGCCACTTCTTTTAAGACCCTAGGATGTAGGCCATCAGGTCCAGGGGACTTGTCAGCCTTCAGTCCCATTAGTTTGCCTAGTACTTTTTCTTCAGTGATAGTGATTGTTTTAAGTTCCTCCCTTCCTATAGCCCCTTGATTATCAATTACTATTGGGATGTTTTTAGTGTCTTCTACCGTGAAGACCGATACAAAATATTTGTTCAAAGTCTCTGCCATTTCCCTGTTTCCCATTATTAATTACCCAGTCTCATCCTCTAAGGGACCAACATTTACTTTAGCTACTCTCTTCCTTTCTATATACCTGTAGAAGCTCTTAGGCCGCAATTTTATCGGCACTGAGAGGGCGGGTTTGGAGGCGGGTCAAAGGTTAAAATCGTTAAGGAATAAATGGGTCTTTTTCGGGGTGGCAGGCGGTGACTAGTGGGGTACCGCAGGGATCAGTGCTTGGGCCCCAGCTATTCACAATATATATCAATGATTTGGATGAGGGAACCAAATGTAATATTTCCAAGTTTGCTGATGACATGAAACTAGATGGGATTGTGAGTTGTGAGGAGGATGCCAAGAGACTTCAAGGCGATTTAGACAAGTTGAGTGAGTGGGCAAATACATGGCAGATGCAGTATAACGTGGATAAATGTGAAGTTATCCACTTCAGTAGGAAAAACAGAAAGGCAGAGTATTATTTAAATGGTGATAGATTGGGAAATGTTGATGTACAAAGGGACCTGGGTGTCCTTGTACACCAGTCACTGAAAGTAAACGTGCAGGTGCAGCAAGCAGTTAGGAAGGCAAATGGTATGTTGGCCTTGATTGCAAGAGGATTTGAGTACAGGAGCAAGGATGTCTTGCTACAGTTATACAGGGCCTTGGTGAGACCACACCTGGAGTACTGTGTGCAGTTTTGGTCTCCTTACCTAAGAAAGGATATACTTGCCATAGAGGGAGTGCAGCGAAGGTTCACCAGACTGATTCCTGGGATGGCAGGACTGTCGTATGAGGAGAGAGTGGGTCGACTAGGCCAGTATTCACTAGAGTTTAGAAGAATGAGAGGGGATCTCATTGAAACGTATAAAATTCTGACAGGGCTAGACAGACTGGATGCAGGGAGGATGTTTCCCCTGGCTGGGGGGTCTGGAATGAGGGGGTCACAGTCTCAGGATACGGGGTAGGACATTTAGGACTGAGATGAGGAGAAATTTCTTCACTCAGAGGATGGTGAACCTGTGGAATTCTCTACCACAGAAGGCTGTGGAGGCCAAGTCACTGAATATATTTAAGAAGGAGATAGATAGATTTCTAGACACAAAAGGCATCAAGGGGTATGGGGAGAGAGCGGGAATATGGTATTGAGATAAAGGATCAGCCATGATCATATTGAATGGTGGAGAAGGGCCGAATGGCCTACTCCTGCTCCTATTTTTCTATGTTTCTGTGTTTCTATGTTTTGATTGACGGCGGGTTCTGATCCCCTGGTTTGCGCATGGACCCGACATCTAGCGGCGGGAAGAGGATTAAAGCCAATTACCTGCCTGTTAACAGGTAGTTGACAGTAGTTGACAGGCTATTTTTAAATTTTGCCGCTTCTGCCTCGGGCTTCCCGACGACCGGACACCACGCCTGGTAAGTGTGGCACGTTGTGAGTCTGGTGTAATGTTACTGCATTGATGACAGCTGCAGAAGTGGTGTGAAGGATCCAATGATGCACTGGTGAGTCTCAGAGGTAAGAAAATGTTGGGAAAATAATTTTTAATGCATTTACACATTTCTTTAGGTAACAAGTTTTGAAAACGATGTCTAGTGCCACCTCATTGGAAGAACCTCTGTCACCAGTGACAGATCGCTCCTGTCACCTCACCTGCAGCTGCCATCTATTCCAGCCTATGGCGGGAGTCAGTGGAAAGCCTGGGTGCAAGAGCTCACCTTTGTACAGTGATTGTCAGTGTTTGTAGCACCTCAATGCTGTCAAACACTGAGAAATGAGCTGTCAAAAAAAAAAATTTTGCTTGGTCCCTTTAAGAAAACTGTCAGATGACGCGTCATCAAATGATGTCATCTGACCGGCTTCCTCTTAATTGGCCGGCAAGCCCACAGGGTGGGCTTAACAAGGTCAATCAACGTAAAATTACGTCCGTGGGCCGGATGCAGTTGGCGGGACTGGAAGCCGGAAACCACTTGACCCGCTCCCAATCCGCCTCCATTGACAAAATCCCGGCCTTACTATCTGTTTTTATATTTTACTTTCATAATCTATCTTCTCTCTCTTTATTATTTTTTTAGTCATATTTTGCTGGTTTCTAAAACTCTCCCAATCCTCTGGCCTACAACTAATCTTCGCAACTTTGCCTCAATTTGATACCATCCTTAACTTCCTTAGTTAGCCACGGATGGTCCATCCTTCTCGTAGAGTCTTTCTTTCTCACTGGAATAAACTATTGCTGAGAGTTATGAAATATCTCCTTAAATGTCTGCCACTGCTTATCTACCGTCTTACCCTTTAACCTATTTTCCCAGTCTACTTTAGCCAACTCTGTCTTCATACCTTTGTAATTGCCTTTATTTAAGTTTAGGACACTAGTTTCAGACCCAAGTTTCTCACCCTCAAACTGAATTTGAAATTCTATCATTCTATGATCACTCTTCCCTAGAGGATCTTTTACTATGAGATCATTAATTAATCCTGTCTCATTACACATTACCAGATCTAAAATAGCCTTCTCCCTGGTTGGGTCCACAACGTATTGTTCCAAGAAACCATCCCGAATACATTCTATGACCTCGTCCTCAAGGTTACCCATGCTAGTTTGATTTGTCCAATCTATATGAAGATTAAAATCGCCCATGATTATCGCAGTACCTTTCTTACAAGCCCCTATTATTTCTTGATTTATACTCTGTCCTACAGTGTAGCTACTGTTATGGGGCCTATAGACTACCCCCACCAGTGACTTCTTTCCCTTACTATTTCTTATCTCCACCCAAACTGATTCTACATCTTGATCTTCTGAGCCAATATCATTTCTCACCACTGCACTGATCTCATCCTTTATTAACAGAGCTATCCCACCTCCTTTTCCTTCTGGCTATCCTTCCGAAATGTTAAATACCCCTGAGGAGGAGGGCCTATGGAGGGATACCAGGTAGGTCAAGTTACATGAGAGATGCTCTGTATCCACACACTGGCATCTACAAACAGAGGTGAAAGACCTTGCTTTGGCATACAGGTAATGCCATTGGCAGCTTCTCTTACTAAAGGAAGCCCAGACAACAGTTCCGATGGTTTCATTAAGTAACGTGAATGCCCGATTAACCATAATGTTTGTGGCTTCCCTGTTAATTTTATACGTTTTTTTGACAAAAGCTAATGAAAGACCTACGAATGCTGTAGCAAGCTATCAAAAATCTGCCATCATTGGTAAGGAAACAACAGCATGTGTTTATATTTCTATACGCTTACAGGAAGATGTCTCAGACCACTTTGGATGTGGATACTGAAGAGGAGGGGAAAAAGGGGATAATGGAAAGATTGGAGGTACTGAAAACATGGTTGGTGATGAGGATTTTTAGGAGGATTTTGAAAGTGTGAAGGAGATGGCAAGACATAGTGACTGGGATGGGGAAGGCAAAAACCCAAAGGGCAGGATCATAGTGGCTGAAAAATGGTTGCGTGGAGTAGCAGGGAACAAGAAGTAAGCCAGTTACAGAGAGGTGAAGGATGTAATTGGTGATATATGCCTAGTGGAATTTCAATCAGATAGGCCAGACTTTTCTTTACACCGTGCACTATACCAGTACAGAATATACCTCAAGTGTCACATATGCAAATTTTTGAGTCACATTTTACCTGATTGGCTCAAACTGCAACAAATCACAATCGAACAGGTAAGAGATAAACAAATCAAAAGTGACAATAGAAACTACCAATCAGGATGTATGAAAACAAAACAAACTGCCAAACAAACAGGATGAAGGAGAAGAGGAACCAATGAAATCACTTAAAATATTGTTTTGGAAAATATTTTTAGTTGCCGTTTTATTTGGTCAGTCACCTCATGAGACCGAATTATGGATTTTCTCAATGGAGACGTGCTGGAGGCAGGACTTCTGGTTTCCGGGTTTCAGTCCCACCCCCAGCGACGTCTGACCAACCCACGCTATTTTCCCTTGATTGGCCTTGTTAAGCCCGTCCTGGCCAATTAAGGGAAAGCCAGTGACAGATGACGTCAGCGTATGACGCTTCATCTGTCGAAAATTTTTTGACAGATGAATTGTCAGCATTTGACAGCTTTGAGAAGCTGTGAAACACTGACAATCTCTGTTCTAAGGTGAGCCCTTGAACACAGGCTCACCAAGACCTCTCTCCTCAGCAGTTGAGAGATCCTCAAAGGTTGAAGCCTGCAGAAAGAAGCAAAGGTAAGGAAACTTTTTCCAACACTTTACACTCACCTCTCATACTTACCTGTCCACACTTGCACCCATCACTCACTCCTACAGCTGACATTTCGACCCCTCTCACCCCCGTAGACCCACTGCTCACCTTGCTGACCCTGGCGAAGTTCGCAGCCGTCGGGAAACCCGCAATTGCAGGCATAAAATGGGGAAAAGCCTCAAAACTGCCTGTTAACTACCTGTTAACAGGCAGTTAATTGTCTCTAATCCCCTTCCTGCCTCGAGGAGACGGGTCCCTGCGCGACTTGGGGACCCGCCTCCCGGGAAGATGGCACAGAGGCGGGTTGGGAGCGGGGTCGGTACCCGCTCCCAGTTTCTGCCATTTTCCCGGCAGTCTCGCCTCCCCAGGGCTGGGAAAATTCTCCCCAAGGCGCTTCACATGAGAAAAAATAAATAATTCAGAATGATATAATTGAACTTTTCTATACAGTTGTTTTTCTGTGTCTGTTTTTTGAAATGTTTTCATGTTGAGAGGTCTGACTTGAGCTTTTCTGCTTTCTCAAGTCTCTGAGTGAAGAGCATCAACTGAGTAACAGACTCCAGAATTCATTAGTTTCACTTTGTGCATATCACGCTGTTGGTCAACAACTCCCACAATGTACTACTGTGATATCTCTGTCAGTCTGATAACTCCAGCTCGCACAATACAGATTAAGACTGCCACTTTTAACTCTTAACTTAGCATTGGACAGATAGAGCAGGGTGTATAGCTGGAAGTTGTGCTTGCTCTATGAGAGCCACCTTTGCTGCCGATCAGGAAAAGACACATCCCGATTTTCTGGTGGAAGAAATACAAAATACAGCCTTCTGTTATGTAATCAAATCCAGAAAAAAAAATCCTTAGAATACCTGATATTCGCAGTTTGTCACGTTCCCAAAGCTATTACACGAACATGTCCTCGTTCTTCACCCTGTACTCAAACCTCTCCCTTCCCTGTTCTCCACACTGTGCATCATTCCCCACCCCCTGTGCTGTGTTCTCCCTAGCCACCTGCTGTGTGTCCTTCCCCAGCTCAGAATAACAACTGCACTTGAGATCCCAGACTTCAATATACACAAAAACATAAAGAAAGGCTGCATTAGCACACCACATTTTCAGTAGCAAGGCACACACCTTTATGCTGAGTTAATACCGTAGCACCTGCACAACACTGCAAAGACTGATAACTCTCTATTGAATCTGAAAAATAGGAAATTAAGGCTTGAGCAAGGCACAAAGATTGAAAGACATTGGAACGCTATTTTGAATAGGTGTAAACAGCTTCTTCCCAGATTCTCCATCATCAACATCTGTGACTTTGACAGGGAATTATACAATGTGTGTACAAAGCTATATTCACCCACTTTTCTAGGTTGAATGATGGTACTTGTTAATTGTTCATGTTTCATAGTTCTACCAATGCAATTGATAACTGGATATGTTAGTGAAACTCTATTCAAAAGATAGAATAATTTTCCCGTGACCTCGTTGATTTACTATGACCATATGACTTAATGGAATGGCATTGGTGTTCTGATTTCCTTTATACTACAGAATTCTTGAAGTAATAATGCAGTATGCTGTGGTTCTCATGGCTCTGGGATGAATCCCATTTACGTTGTGGGTCACAGTCCACAGCACCAGTGATGTTTGATAGACAACTAACTGCACAAACACAAACGTGACTGCGCTCAGTCACTTAAAGTTTAAAATGATGACTTATTTTCTATCTATACATCTTTCCTACTGCCAAGGAAAAAAACTCCAAAGGCCAGCAATGTAAACACTAAGATGCCTTAAGAACAGAAGAAGAAAACAAGAGAATGCAGGAACTGTGCTGTGCTTGTCACACCGTTGCAGTATTTCCCAGCTATTTAACAATGGAAATGGGGATCAGTGCTGCATCCATTAGATATTTTGACTAGGATTTTCATCTTTCGGCTGGAGATTTGGCAGCATAGGACTTCCGCCCACCCCTCCGGATCTGCCTCAACTCCAACTTATTTTCCTGGATCAGGAGTCATTAGAGATGCACCAACCGCCAGTGAAAAGAGAACAGTCCCAATGGTACTGGAGCACGGAAAACGATGCAGCATCAGAAGAGCTGACGAGGGGCCTTAAATAGGGCAGAAGATTGGAATGAATGCCCCACCAAAATAGCTGGGAGTGCAATGGAGGGAGAGGAGGCCGCTACAAAATCCTCTCTCTCTCCATGGGGGCATCTCGGGGCCGTTACTGTTGCTTCTGGGGCCTACCGGCATCCTCAACATGGCAGGCCCAGGAATTAGCAGTTAATTAGCGGGCGGGAAGAAGATCTTCGGGGGGCCTTGCCCGTCCACCCTCGCTGCCATGTGCATGCGGCGGGGTGGGGGGGTGGGGGGGAAGGAGAGCCAAGCTATGGTTCTCGGGGGAGATGGGGTTTGGGAATACAGGTCAATCGGTGAGGCAGTGGTAAACCTCACTACCTGCATTCTCCGCTGGCTATCTCCGCTGTTTTCATGGAGAATCATGGCCAGTTTGTTAAATTGCAATTGACTTCTGTGGCCAATCGTACGCTCTCTCACTATTTTTAAAATAAAGCACTACTCCTATGGATTAGTCTCCAAGCTACCTTTAGGAAATTTAATTTTCCTGAAAAAAATCAAGGTGGCAATGGAATAAATGAGTATATAATTTTCATGTAGGGCATCTACGATCTTAGAATTAATGGTATGTAGAGCACAGAAACAAGCCATTTGACCCAACTGGTCTATGCCAGTGTTTATACTCCACATGAGCCCCGTCCACTCTAATTACCTTTACCCATCCTGCCCCGTATCTCTCTAGTCCCTTCTCATGTATGCATCAAGCCTCCCCTTAAATGTATCAATGCTATTTGCTTCAACCATTCACCACTCTCAGTGCATAGAAATTCCTCCTAATCTGTCAGTGGCTTTCTTCCATTTATTCCCCCTTGTTCTGGACTTGCCCATATGTGGAAACAGTTTTTCCATATTCACCTTATCAAACCCCTTCATAATTTTAAAGACCTCTATCAGGTCTCCTCTTAGTCTCTCTTCTTGAGAAAAGAGCCTCAGCATGCGCAATTTTTCCTGATAGTTGCATTCTCTAATTCTGATAAATCTTTGTAAATCTTTTCTGTACTTTCTCCAGTGCTTCAGCATCCTTTTTGTAGTGTGGTCTAACCAAGGTTCTATATAAATTTAACATTACCTCCCTGCTTTTGTATTCTATTCCTCTAGAAATTAACCCCAATACTTTGTTGTACTCTTTATGGTATTATCAGCTTGTAGTGATTTATGCATCTGTATCCTCAGATATCTTTGCTCTTCTACCCTATTTAGTTTCTTACCTTCCAAGGAATTCATGGCCTTCTTATCCTCTAACCACAATGAGCTGCCTCACACTTGAATTTTATTTGCCTCTTATCCACTCACTCTGCAAGCCTGTTTATGTCTTCCTGTATTTTGGTGCAGTCCTCCACATTATTAGCTATACCCCCCAACTTGGTATCGTCTGCAGATTCCGACACCATACCTCCAATTTCTGAGTGTAAATTATTTCTGTATACGGTGAACAACAGTGGTCCTAGCACAGATCACTGTGGGACACCACTTCCCACTTTCTGCCAGGCTAAGAAACTTCCCTTAACTCTTACCATTTTCTGTTTTGTAGCATCTTTCAATCTATTATGCTGCCTGGCCCCTGACTCCACACACCCTGACCTTTGTCCTGAGTTTCTTATGTGGCAACTTACTGAAGACATTCTGAAAGTCTGTGCATACCACTCCACTGCACTGCCCTTGTCTACCCTTGCTGTTAATTCATCAAAGAATTCAATAAGGTTGGTTAAACATGACCTTCATTTTATAAATCCATGCTGACGTTTTTTTAATTATATTCGTCTTTAGATGTTCTGATCTTTTAGTAGAGATTCTAGTATCTTTCCTACCACTGACACTATTTCTATAGTTCCCTGGGTTAGTTCTATCTACTTTGTTGAAAATGGTAATTACATTTGCTGTTCGCCAGTCCTTTTTTTTAATTGAATTTTTATATATGGATATGTACTTATCGGGTATGGTAGCATAGTGGTTATGTTACTGGACTAGTAATCCAGAGGCCTGGATTAATGATCCAGGGACGTGAATTCAAATCCCACCACAGCAGCTGGGGAATTTAAATTTAGTTAATTAAATAAAAATCTGGAGTACAAATCTAGTATCAGTAATGGCGACCATGAAACTACCGGATTGTCATAAAATCCCATCTGGTTCACTAATGTCCTTTAGCGAAGGAAAACTGCCATCCTTACTTGGACTGGCCTATATATGACTCCAGACCCACAGCAATGTGGCTCACTCTTAACTGCCCTCGGAAAGAGTTAATAAAACTGGCCACAGGGACTGCAGCGGTTCAAGAAGGCGGCTCACTGCCACCTTCTCAAGGGCAATTAGGGATGGGCAATAAATGCTGGCCTTGCTAGCGATGCCACTATCTCCTTCCCAGTTTCTTAGAGTATCCATGGGTGCAATTCATCTGAACCTGGGGCCTTTTCCTCCTTAGGTTTGGACAGTTTGGCTAGTATCTCCTTTCTTTCTATCTTAATTGTTGTAATATCCCTCTTGACTTCTACTGTTGTCATTTCCTCTTTGTTAGCCTCTTCAGTGCAAACTGAGGCAAAGTATCTGTTCAGTATCCCTGCAATTTAATATCATCTCCTGTGAGTTTATCCTGTTCATCCCTTAGTGGTCCTAGCCCTATTTTATTTCTCCTTTTGTTACTTTTGTGCCTATAGAATACAACGTAAGCCTTATACTGTAGTTGGCTTTTTGCCAATCTATTACTTTGCTCTTTGTACTATCCAGATCTCCCTCAATCATTATCTTAAACCTTATTACACTGTGATTATTGTTCTCCCATGCTTACTTCTCTAATCTGCTCCGGTTCATTCCACATTACTAGATCTAGTAGCGTTTCCTCCCTTCTTGAGCTTCTTACATATTGGGCCAGAAAGGAATCTTGTACACACGGTAAAAACTCCATCTCCTTGTGTGGTGGGTAAATTAGCTGAAGCACTTGTGGATACAATTTTATTTTTTACGATTGTTTTTTAACTTAACATGTTAGTGATGTGACGAGGGAGTTCTCAAATTCTTGACCTAGTTTTTAGTACTGAGCCTGCAGCTGTATCGCAACTCCATTTGGGAGAACACCTGGGCGGCAGTGATCATAACATAATTAGATTTCCATAACATAATTAGAACTCCAAACCATCGTCAACACCTTCACTGAAGCGTACGAGAGCATAGGCCTTACACTAAACATCCGTAAGACAAAGGTCCTCTACCAACCTGGCCCCGCCACACAGTCCTGTCCCCCGATTATCAAAATCCACGACAAGGCCTTGGACAACGTGGACCACTTTCCATACCTCGGGAGCCTACTGTCAACAAGGGCAGACGTCGACGACGAAGTCCAACACCGCCTTCAGTGTGCCAGTGCAGCCTTCGGTAGCCTGAGGAAGAGAGGAGCTAAGCTCATGGTCTACAGAGCAGCGGTGATACCTGCCCTGCTGTATGCCTCAAGAGACATGGACCATGTACAGCAGGCACCTCAAAGCACTGGAGAGGTACCACCAACGCTGCCTCCGCATGATCCTGCAAATCCATTGGCAGGATAGGCGCACCAACGTCAGTGTTCTTGCTCAGGCCAACATCCCCAGCATCGAAGCTTTGACCACGCTCGATCAGCTCCGATGGACAGGTCACATTTTCCGCATGCCCGATACGAGACTCCCAAAACAAGTGCTCTACTCGGAGCTCCGGCACGGCAAGAGAGCCCCAGGTGGGCAGAGGAAATGCTTCAAGGACACCCTCAAAGCCTCCTTGAAAAAGTGCAACATCCCCACCGACACCTGGGAATCCCTGGCCCAAGACCGCACAAAGTGGAGTAGAAGCATCCGGGAAGGCGCCGAACACCTCGAGTCTCTTCGCCGGGAGCAAGCGGAAGCCAAGCGCAGGCAGCGCAAGGAGCGCACGTCAACCCAAGCACCCCACCCACCTGCCCCTTCAACCACCGTCTGCCCCACCTGTGACAGAGACTGTAGGTCCCGCATTGGACTCATCAGTCACCTGAGAACTCATTTTTAATTTGGAAGCAACTCATCCTCGGTTCCGAGGGACTGCCTAAGAAGAAGAAGAAGAATTAGATTTAATCTTATTAGCCAAGCAAAGTCTATTAACAGTTTATTATCGGTTTCTGACTTCAGGAGGTCTAATTTCAGCTAACTGGCTAAAGACGTTGGAAGAAGTTGATTGGTTCTGCTTCCTGTTTTATATCTATGGGCTAATTATTCTCACGGCAAATCACAAATTCATAACATATAACAACATTTATGATTCCTGCAGCATATATTTGATAAGATAAATGATAAAGAATCAATCTTAAGACTGACAAGTGGCAAACCCTGAGGCCTGTATAACCATTGGAATTTTCGACATAGTCATTGCACTGTGGGAAGAATGCTTTGTGTGCATGTACAGTCATCACGATAGCAACAACATTTATATAGCACCTTTAATGTAGACAAATGTCCCAAGGCACTTCACCGAGACGTAATCGGATAAAAATGGATGCCAAGCCAAAGAAGGAGATAATAGAAGAGGTGACCAGAAGCTTAGAAAAAAAGGTGGGTTTTAAGGAAGTCCTAAAGGAGCGAGGTGGAGAACAGAGGGGTTTAGGAAGGGAATTCCAGAGTGTGGGGCCTAGATGGCTGAAGGCACAGTGCCAATGGTAGGGCAAAAGGCCAGAACCAGAGGAACAGAGAGTTGTGGGGGGGTTGTATGGCTGGAGGTGGTTATAGAGAGAGGGAGGGGCGAGACCATGAAAGGATTTAAACACAGCAAGAAATGATAAAGCTCCCCTAAACTAGCTGAGCTGCCTCTTATCTGTTTGGAGGCTACATATGTGAAGTAAGTACTAAATATTTTGTAGCTATCAAAGTGCTTTTAGTTAAATTTTCTGAAAACAAAGCAAATCAGACTTTTAAAAAGTATCTTCAAATCGCAAAAATGCATCTGTGGGAGTATAACAGGGTGTAATTGAGGATGGCAGTTTGATTGAGATAATTGACCTAAAGTTTCATCCTTCAATCAAGCTGCCTGTCTTCAGTTGCAACCTAATGCATTCTTCCAGATCCATTACTGCTTAAACTGAAGCAACATGTAATCTTAATATACATTGTATTGAATTTTGATAAATGTTGCAGCATGGAAGAAGGGAACTGAATAAATACTTGAAGGAGAAAAATTTGCTGGGCTATGGGGATAGAGCAGGATAATAGGAGTAATTGGCTAGCTCTTTCAAAGAGCTAGCACAGGCACGATGGGCCGATTGGTCTCCTTCTGTGCTGTAGCATTTAATGATTCTATGGGCTGGATTTTCTCAATGGGGGCGTGTTGGGGGCGGCACTGCTGGTTGTCGGGTTTAAGTCCCGCCCCCAACGACGTCCGGCCAACCCACTCTATTTTTCCTTGATAGACCTTGTTAAGCCCGCCCTGCGGGCTTAGCCGACCAATTAAGGGAAAGCCGATGACAGAGGATGTCAGCGTATGACATTTCATCTGTCAAAAAATTTTGACAGATGAATTGTCAGCGTTTGACAGCTTTGAGAAGTTGTCAAACACTGACAATCTCTATTCTAAGGTGAGCCTTTGTACTGAAGACTCACCCAACCTCTTTCTTGAGTAGAACTCAGATGGCTGCTGCATCAGAGAATGCAGCAGCCATTCTGTCATCTCTGCCGTTGAGATGAGGCACCTCCGGATCCCCAAGGGTTGAAGCCTGCAGGAAGAAGCAAAGGTAAGTAAACTTTTTCTAACACTTTGCACTCACCTCTCATACTTACCTCTCCACACTTGCACCCATCACTCACCTCTACAGTGCACTTTTCGACCCCTCTCACCCCCGCAGACCCACTGCTTGCCTCGCTGACCGTGGCGAGGTTTGCAGCCTTCGGGAAGCCCTCACTTGTGTGGGTAAAATGGGGATAAGCCTCTTAGCAGTTAAGTGGCTGTAATGCCCTTTCCGCCTCGAGGAGATGGGTCCCTGCGCGAGTTGGGCACCCGCCTCCTGGGAAGATGGCACGGAGTTGGGTTGGGAGCGCGTTCGGTACCCGCTCCCAGTTTCTGCCATTTTCCCTGCAGTCCCGCCTCCATACCCGCCTCCCCAGGGCTGGCAAAATTCCCCCATATATATCAGTGTTATTCAGCATCCTTTGTGCCAACTGCGGTGAGATTTGAAATTTGAATACTAATAAAAGGCAAATATTAGCTTTTTAAATAACGTGAAGGAATGGGATAGTTACTTCAAGTTTTGTTACCAAACATAAAAGTTAATCCTCTCAAAATTTAGGCGGTTGACGAATTCTCCCTTATTTCTCTTTAGATAAATTTAATCATCATTCATCTAGTTAAATCTCCCCTTAGCACACACCATTCCCAGGCAAAGAGGATAGAATGAATACCTGCTTCCAGATCACTGGCGGTTTTGAACTGGCTGTTATGAGGTACAGAACTGTGATCTTGTGAGAATTGCCTTTTTAATTTTTTTTCTCCCTCCTTGTTAAGTGGTATACGGCTACCAGTGGTACATCCAAAATTTGATCTGGGTACTCAGACAAGTGCAGGTACAAGAATATTTCCTATCACTCGGTACCAAGGCATGTGGGAGCACTGAGATGCTCTGTAACATTGATGCCACTTTTCTATGTAAAATTTGAATGTCCTACTGCAGCTCATTGGCATTGAATGAATGCATTGATTTCTTCTTTCGGTTTTATTGATACGCTGACTTGAACGTGACTAGTGCACTGTAGTTTTGCGATAGCAAATCTGAAGAAGGATGTTGATATTTTAAAATACGACTGCTGTAGTTTGAAAGGAAAAAAGAAAACTATAAAAGGATTAAAATAATTAATTAAATATATCAGCTCTGTAATTCCTTGGCTCCATTAGAGGGGAGGGCTGATTGGGGGAAGGCGGGGATGGCAGACATGAAATGTAATGTTTGGGAAGGTTTTTAGTGAGGCGCAGCTCATCCTTCTGTCAAAAACTCCTTCACTAAATCATTGGCCCTGAATTTGCGGTCAGAGGCGTACCAGAAGAATATGCCTCCGAACCAAAAAAAAAATCCAAACGTACCTGGTGTCTCCGGAGCTTCGGGTCCAGGGCCTGCAGGCGTACGCCTGCATAAAGGCCCACGGATCCCGGGGCGTGTGCGGTTCGCAAGCCAGGCCAACCATTTACGTACGGAATCCCCATAAGCTTGTAAGAAATCCCCAAATTCATACCACTTAAATAAAAAATAAATGTTCCCATGTTCAAAATTAATTAAAAGACCCTTTAATTAAGCATTTAAAATAAAAATTTAATTTTTTGAAAAATAAAGTTAAACATTTTAAGTAAGGTTTTTTGAAAAAGTTTTGATCTCACTAGCGTCCTGTTCCCGTTGAAGAAAGGGGCAACAGAACTTCACAATTCCCTTCCACCATGTTCAACACCATGAGAGATTGACTGGTATATTATTAAAAAAATCATGCAAAGTAGGACATTTCCCGTCCATAAACCTTCTCTCTTGTTGCCATGACTTTTGGTCGCACTTTTCTATGAACATTTAGCATTGTAAATTGCTATGTTAACCTTACCCATTCATGTTTACTATGTGAACTGTCGATGTAGTTGTAGGTTCTGGCCACTAGATGGCTACATGGAGTGATTTTCTGCAGTCTGTCTCCCAACTCCAGCACCATCTTGTATTTATATATATATATATATATATATATATATATATATATATATATAATAAAATTACGTTCATGAACTGACTGAGGGCAATTTACTAGTATCTGTTATTTTTTGGACTAGTTTACACAGAACAGTTAAAAGTGAGCTGACTTGGACATCACCTTAAACATAAATGGTAAATTTGGTACTTTGCGGGCTGGCATCAAAAACTGACCATTAGAGCGACTGGATTATTGTAACAACACAGCTAGTTTGTTAATGTCCTTCAGAGAAGGGAACCTGCTACCCCTACATGTGACTCCAGGCCTACACAGCTCCTAATACCTTCAAGATAACCATGGATGGGCAATGAATATTGCCTTTCCAATGTTGCCCATATCCCAAGAACAAATAGATGACTCCACAGTACCTCAGTACAGGATGCTTAGAATAGAATTTTGTTTATGAGTAAACTAAAGGTTTCCTATTGAGGCATAAATACCGACGATGGGCCGAAATGACCTCCTTTCGTGCTGTAACTTTCTATGATTCTATAAGCTGCAATCTCTTTTTGATGAGAATGCTGCAGTTTCATCATAAAATATATCATGTCAAAATTCTGAGTGTTTCATTGTCTGGGATTTGTAGTTACTGTATCAACAATTTTCAATTCAGTGCCACAGTACCCACAACTGGTAAGAAATAGATGTTAGATATGGTAGGTAAATAAAGGTTGACAACGATATTCTAGTGTAATTTGGCAATGTGCATTGACCTTTTTTTCCCCAAACTCTGTCAGCATCAGTGAATGATTACTTAGACATGTCATCATAAATGCGTACTCGCTTCCACAGCAATGCAGCAAAAACAAAGATTTTAATGTCAGTGTTCTAAATTTCTTTGTACTCATTGCTCTAGTGTGTGACTCTGAATGTCACAGAAAAGGCCACAGAAACAAACCCATATATGTTGCTGCATAAGTCATACTTGTTCAATCAAATTCTGACTTTTATTCTTTTACATTTCATTACAAGGAAAATTATCAAACTGACAAGTGTGTCGTGTTTAGAGCTGTAAAAATATAACTGAACCGTTTTGAATTTTCTTTTATGTATTTTTTTCTTGCCAGTTTTTTCCTCTTCCATTATTCATGCGAGCCTTGATAGCAGTGCCTACAGATTATGTGGCTGCAGGTGACTTCACAGCTGATCTCATCCTGTCCTCATCTGATCTCCGCATGTTCACTTCCAGCAGGAAGGCAATCAGGAGTAGACCCTTGACTGATTTCCCCCCCCTCAAACCCGGGACACTGCTCCCAATGGGAGCACCCTCTCCTTCCACTGGTGTCTCGACTGAGAACATAAGAACATAAGAAATAGGAGCAGGAGTAGGCCATTCGGCCCTTTGAGCCTGCTCCGCCATTCAATGAGATCATGGCTGATCTTCTGCCTCAACTCCATTCACCGGCCCTATCGCCATATCCCTTGATGTCCTTACTAGTCAGAAATCTATCGACTTCTGTTTTGAATATACCCAATGACTGAGCCTCCACAGCCCACTGGGGTAGAGAATTCCAAAGATTCACCAGCCTCTGTGTGAAGAAATTTCTTCTCATCTCAGTCCTGAATGGCCTACCCTTTATCTTCAGGCTGTGGCCCCTGGTTCTAGACTCCCCAGCCAAGGGAAACATTCTCCCAGCATCCATCCTATCAAGCCCTGTAATAATTTTGTATGCTTCAATGAGATCCCCTCTCATTCTTCTGAGTTCAAGAGAATACAGGCCTTGTTTACTCAATCTCTTCTCATACGACAGTCCCGCTATCCCAGGAATCAATCTCGTGAACCTTCATTGCACTCCCTCTATGGCAAGTATATCCTTCCTTAGGTAAGGAGACCAAAATTGTACACAGTACTCCAGGTGAGGTCTCACCAAGGCCCTATATAATTGGAATAAGACTTCTTTACTTCTAGATCAGCTAGTTCAGCGTGGATGAGGGATTGAACCTCGGTCTGTCTTGCTTTATGTGGCTCAGCTCCTCACTGTCTAAACCCATGGAATTGTCAGGTAGATTGGAAGAAGGAAACAAACTTAACAAAGGAATAATTAAACTTTTAACAAACAACATTGGGACTCCACAGAAGAGACTGCAGTTAAAAAGCAAATTAAATGATTAAAAACTCAAATGTAATATCTAAGTGATAAAACAAACTTTTATGACTACTTCTATCAGGGCCCCTCAAAAACAGTAATGTCTAAAAAGCTAATGTAATTTAGATTTTTTTAAATTTACACCTTTTGGGTCATGTACTGTTGCAATGAACATGCAGTGATCTATTGCCTTGCACCTAAAAATGTAAATATGCATCAGATTGTAGTTCAAAACCTTAAATCAGTTTCTTGATGTAAGTTTGCTAATGACAAAAAGAGCTTGCCTTTAAAAAATGCCTTTCATGACCTCAGGTCATGCCAAAGTACTTCATGGCCAGTTAAATATTTTTGAAATGTGCTCAGTGTTGTATTGTAGAGAAACGTAGCAGCCAATTTGTGGACAGCAAAGTCCCATAAAAACCAATTCAGTTGTTTTTTAGTGATGCTGATTGAGGGATAGATGTTGGGCAGGACACCAGGAGAACTCCCCTGCTCTCCTTTGAATCGTGACTATGGGATCTTTTACGTCCACCTGAGAGGGCAGACATTGTTTAACATTGCATCTGAAAAATGGCACCTCTGACAGTGTAGCACTCCCTCAGTACTGCACTGAAGTGTCAGCCTAGATTATATGCTCAAATCTCTGGAGTGGGACTTGAACCCATGCCTCAGAGGCGAGAGTGCTGCAACGACACTTGGTTTTCACTCGCCATGTGCAATGCCACAGGAGATCGACTAGTAATAATTATGATTGGGGGATTCTTTGGGATTCTCATGGACAAGGTGGGTGATAATGCACCGCTACGGAACCATTCATGGGGGCACTTGGGAAATCTCCTGATATCCCATATGGCCAGTCTGCCCCTGTTTTTAATAAAAGTTTTCTGTGAAGATTGTGACCTGGAATTTCCATCTCAGTACTGCCTATTTCAGACAGTGGCGGATGGGTTGGGAACAGCAAATGTGGGGGAAGCATTCCACCTGGCATCCTCTGCCACTTCTCGGATTTTGCCACGGAAGTGACGGTCGATTTTGAATAGGCCCATTGATATTTGAGCAGGTGTATTCAGAAGATGTGTTAATGGTGGGAATACATCATCTGACATAAATTTCCCACCAATAACACCTTAGCGTTGCTGGGTGACAGAAGTGCAGAGCGATCGATTGTATCAGGCCAGATCTACCGGTCACAGAACATTACAGCAAGCAACCATTTCCCTATCCCCACTATACGAGATGCCAAAAATAAAGAGATAAACTTGACTGCCAACGCTCCACTGGGGCCAGCACTGAGGGAGATGGATGTGTGGAAAACCCACCCATCACCGAAAATCTAGCCCTGCAATCCTAAAGTATTTCTACCTGTTGCCCTGTATATGGGTAGTCTCGCAAGAAATAATTGGTGACTATCTTGATAGATTTTTGATATCATGTTACATTTCACAACATGAAATCTTTAACATTAGTCCTTTGTGGTGGTTTAGCTTAGATGGTCTTTTGGATCACGCATTAATGTTTGTTCATCTGCTCTTACAGGTATTGATCTGAGAATATTGAAAGATGTGCATTATGATATTGCAATCTCTTTATACTATATTTTCCAGTCAGTTAAATGTGCAGATAGAAACAGCAATGCTGTTTTAATTACTGTTGGCATTTTAGTATTGTTATAACAACAAAGAATTAAGTCATTTTCAGGTTAGCAAACTGTAACTAGTGGGGTGCCGCATGATCAGTACTAGGGGCCTCAACTATTTACAACCTATTATATTAATGACTTGGATGAAGGGACTGAGTGTAATGTAGCCAAATTTGCTGATGATACAAAGATAGGCCGGAGGGCAAATTGTGTGGAGGACGCAAAGATTCTCCAAAGGGATATAGATAGGCTAAGTGAGTGGGCAGAAATCTGGCAGATGGAGTTTAATGTGGGAAAATGCGAGGTTATCCACTTTGGTAGGAAAAATAAAAAAGCAAATTATTATTTAAATGGAGAGACATTACAAAATGCTGAGGTACAGAGGGATCTGGGGGTTCTTGTACATGAATCACAAAAAGTTAGCATGCAGGTAATTAGGAAGGCAAATGGAATGTTGGCCTTTATTGCAAAGGGAATGGATTATAAAAGCAGGGAACATAAGAACATAAGAAATAGGAGCAGGAATAGGCCACTTGGCCCCTCGAGGCTGCTCCACCATTCAATAAGATCATGGCTGATCTTGGGCTCAAAGCCACTTCCCCGCCCGCTCCCCATAACCCTTCACTCCCTTATCTTGCAAAAAATTGTCTATCTCCACCTTAAATGTATTTAATGACCCAGCCTCCACAGCTCTCTGGGGCAGAGAATTCCACAGATTTACGACCCTCTGAGAGAAGAAATTCCTCCTCATCTCAGTTCTAAAAGGGTGACCCTTTATTCTAAAACTGTGCCCCCGCGTTCTAGATTTCCCCACGAGGGGAAACATCCTCTCTGCATCTACCTTGTCGAGCCCCCTCAGTATCTTATATGTTTCAATAAGATCACCTCTCATTCTTCTAAATTCCAATGAGTATAGGCCCAGCCTGCTCAACCTTTCCTCATAAGTCAACCCCCCCATCTCTGGAATTAACCTAGTGAATTGTCTCTGAACTGCCTCCAACGCAAGTATATCCTTCCTTAAATAAGGAGACCAAAACTGTACACAGTACTCAAGGTGTGGTCTCACCAATACCCTGTACAGTTGTAGCAGGACTTCCCTGCTTTTATACTCCAACCCCTTTGAAATAAAGGCCAACATTCCATTTGCCTTTTTGATTACTTGCTGTACCTGCATGCTAACTTTTTTGTGTTTCATGCACAAGGACCCCCAGGTCTCTCTGAACTGCAGCATTTTGTAATCTCTCTCCATTTAAATAATAATTTGCTTTTTTATTTTTCCTGCCAAAGTGTATAACCTTGCACTTTCCCACATTATACTCCATCTGCCAAATGTTTGCCCACTCACTTAGCCTGTCTATATTCCTTTGCAGGTTCTTTGAGTCCTCTGCACAACTTGCTTTCCCACCCATCTTTGTATCATCCGCAAACTTGGCTACATTACACTCGGTCCCTTCATCCAAGTCATTAATGTAGATTGTAAATATTTGAGGCCCCAGCACCGATCCCTGTGGCACCCCACTAGTTACCGTTTGCCAACCGGAAAATGACCCATTTATCCCGACTCTCTGCTTTCTGTTAGTTAGCCAATTCTCTATCCATGCTAATATATTACCCCAAATTCCGTGAGCTCTTATCTTATGCAGTAACCTTTTATGTGGCAGCTTATCGAATGCCTTCTGGAAATCCAAATACACCACATCCACTGGTTCACCTTTGTCCACCCTGCTCGTTACCTCCTCAAAGAACTCCAGCAAGTTTGTTAAACATGATTTCCCTTTCATAAAACCATGCTGACTCTGCTTGACTGCATTATGATTTTCCAAATGCCCTGCTACTGCTTCCTTAATGAAGGACTCCAGCATTTTCCCAATGACAGATGTTAGGCTAACTGGTCTATAGTTTCCTGCTTTCTGTCTCCCTCCTTTCTTAAATAGGGGTGTTACATTTGCGGTTTTCCAATCTGCTGGGACCTCTCCAGAGTCCAGGGAATTTTGGTATATTGCAACCAATGCATCCACTATCTCTGCTGTTACAACTGTACAGGGCGTTGGTGAGACCACACCTGGAGTACTGCGTACAGTTTTAGTCTCCTTATTTAAGGAAAGATATACTTGCATTTGAGGCAGTTCAGAGAAGGTTCACGAGGTTGATTCCGGAGATGAAGGGGTTGTCTTATGAAGAAAGGTTGAGCAGGTTGGGCCTATACTCATTGGAGTTTAGAAGAATGAGAGGGGATCTTATTGAAACATATACGATTCTGAAGGGGCTTGACAGGGTAGATGCAGAGAGGATGTTTCCCCTCGTGGGGGAATCTAGAACGAGGGGGCATAATTTCAGTATAAGGGGGCACCCATTTAAATCGGAAATGAGGTGAAATTTCTTCTCTCAGTGGGTCGTGAATCTTTGGAATTTTCTTCCCCAGAGAGCTGTGGAGGCTGGGTCATTGAATATATTTAAGGTGGAGATAGACAGATTTTTGAATGGTAAGGGAGTCAAGGGTTTTGGGGAGTGGGCAGGGAAGTGGAGTTGAGGCCAAGATCAGATCGGCCATGATCTTACTGAATGGCGGAGCAGGCTTGAGGAGCTAAATGACCTACTCCTGCTCCTACGTCTTATGTTCTTATGTAAATCGGCATGTGAGTTAGGGAGGAGAAAAATGCATAGAAAAACCTTTAAGAGGTTTGTTTAAAAAAAAGATATACCGACTCCAAAATCAGTTTGTGGGTAGATGGTGGGAGGGAGGGGGAGGCCAAGAAAAAGGGGTGAGGGACTTCTAATGTTCACTGTTTCAAATTTTACTCTGCAAGATTGCCTCTTGTTGAGAGGGATAACTAGTGGAAGATCACTTGCTTCAGGAAAAAATCAGTGGGGAAATTAAAATCATAATTCAAATGGTATGACAAAATGTCAGAAAAGAATTGATCAGTGATAAAGTGGCATCACAAAGCAACTTCAGCTGATTTTCTTGTTCAACCAAAATGCTCACTAAAATTCAGCTTCTACGACAAATGTTACCCAGGATATAAGTCATAGACTGCCATGTCATATGACAAATATCTCCACTTCTGAGGGGATTGAATTATCTGGTCAGTTTCACTTGTGGAGATATCTATCTAATACATATACCCGTGCAGCAAAAGTCCTAGCAGCAGGATATCATGAACACGCCCAAGGTCGGGATAGTGGTGCCTAGCCAGTGCATTATAACCTTAATGCAGCCGCACTTGAGTAGGAAAAAATGGGGCAGAAATTAGGTTCGCCACGGGTAAGTACGCGCTGTGTACTCACCCGTGGACGGAACGAAAGTGCCGGTTTCTTGCATGCACTGCGCATGTGCGGGAAACCGGCACTTCCGTTCCCCTGAAGGAAGGGGTTCAGAGGTCGAACGCGCACGCCGGAGGGCCAGCGCGTTCGCCTCGCACTTCGGGTTTTTTTTACAGGTTCCTCCGTGAAGGTAAGCACGGAGAAGATGCACATTGAAAAAGGAGGCGCAAGGCCTTCTTTTAACAAGGTCTTGATTTTATTAAAATTTAAACATTTTTTTCACAGATTTATCTTTTTTAATTACTTTAAAGAAAGGTAAGTTTCGTTTTAACCCTGTTAAAAAGTGTAATTAATTTTTTCAAAAATTTTAATTTTTGTTTAAAATAGTTAATTAATGTAATTTATAGTTATTTTGAAAATGTGATGTTTTTTAAAATTTATTTGTAGTTTTAGGGATGTTTTGGGGCCGATCTGTATTCATAGATTTGACAGGTCTTCCTGTCAAATCTATGAATGAAAGATGGTCTGCTGCCATTGGCTCTCCATGGCCCACGTGATCCCAGGGGACGCATCGCACTAACTACGCCCCTGGGATACACAAGCACTGCGCGCCGGCAGCTGGAGGAGGCCCAGGACCCGAATTCCTCGTGGGCCCAGGGGTCAACGGCAGGCGCGGTAGGTAGGTGCGCACGCGATCCTTGCACCCGCGGGAAGCCAGGGAGCCGAATTTCTGGCCCATTATGTTTTGTTTGGACACCACTGAAAAGGTCACTGAATTTGCCTATATTCCAACAGTGACTACATTTCAAAAGCACTTCATTGACTGTGAAGCGCTTTGGGACATCCTGAGGTTGTCAAAGGAGCTATATAAATGCAAGTTCTCTCTTTTTCTTCATTGGAGAAGAGTAATAAAGACAATTCTGACACTTGGGGCTTTGAGTTTTGAAAAGAGAGTCACAGAACTGAACTTGTTTTCATTTGATATAAGATTTGGAGGAGACATGTTCTAGAGCTTTGAAATGATGAGGGCATGGGTAATGTGGATTATAAAAGGTTATTTAATTTGGATTGTGGTTGCAAAGCTAGAGAAAAAGAGAATAAAATGAACAAGGCTCACGTGAGATTAGAAGAATGTTTTTCCTCCTATGTGGCTTAGCTCCTTTAGTAAACAACTGGGTAAATGTCTGGTTAAGAATAATATTGAACATTACAGGCAGTAGTGTGATAGAGTATTCACCACTCGTCTGGATGGGGGAAGCCGCAACTCAAAAAGCTCGACACCATCCAGGCTAAAGCAGTTAACATTCGGCATCCTTGCCACTGGATTCAATAGTCAGCCCTCCACCACTGGTGCACTGTGGCTGCAGCATGCATAGCATGTATTGGAGCAACTGTTGGTTTATTGGAACAGTTTCGACTGGAGGGGGAGTCTGATTTATCGGCACAATCAATTCTTAGGCACCTTAGTAACTGATCTATTGCTAGAGTGGGCGACATAGCTTTACCTGCAATGTACTTCAAACGATAAAAATAAGCCAAGGGTAATTTACACAGAGGATCCATTATAAAAACCCATGGGATATGATTCATATTGCATGAGTGATCTGACATGATAACTCACGTAATGAAGTCGTGAGTAGTTATGGTCCGTGCTATGAGTTGGCTGTAAATCATATCCCACTGATTGTCATAATGTATTTCTGTTTTTGCCTTGTGTTACAAATTAATCTGGCAAACACTTGGGTGAAGAAATAAAAAAGATCGATTTCATGGTACACTGATTTCCTTTGACGATTGGTTGCAGTGAACCTGAAGGCAGGACGAGCGCCAATTAGTCTGTTGTCATGTGACGGGGTTTAGAAATGTTTAAAAGACTTTGAACAGTATCTATAAATTATTTTAGAAGGAAAAATAGATCCAGCAATTAGAATGTAGTTAGTCACATTTCACAGAGATATCATTATCTAGTATTCATGTTCCTGCAGTTCACCACCACGACTATTAATGATGTATACTGATTAGGTTTGTCCTAACTAAATGGAAGTAAAGGTAGCAGAAGTATCTGGGATGATTTTGTTTAGCTTTTTACTATTACTGTGCATTAGAGGAACTCAGTGGGCCACAGGGGATTGCTGTGCTCTGTACTAAATCAGGCAATGCTAACAAGTGGTGTCCGAGGGAACTGTGACACATTCATGCTTATTATATAGTGTACGGTATGTTCCCCAGTAATCTGATGCTGACAATAAACCTTTTGTATATTGTAATGTAGTAGCTAATAAAATCACATGGTGCCATATGCTTTCAGGTCCTAAAGCACCATCATCTGTATTACTCTTTCATCTTTCTCAACCTCTTGTACTGTCATATGATAAAATGTCAACAATAAATATTTCTTAAAAATCCTCAAACTATAGCCCCGATTTTAACTTGCTGCGTTAGTGCGGGGGCTGGGGCGGGGAGGAAGTGCTCATTACGGTGCCACGTGAAGCCCAGGTTATTTTTAAACTCCCGGGCCCCATTACCATGTTCGAGGATGGACTGCCACCCAAGCCCAACGGAAATCAATAGGTGGCCGTCGGAAACCTGAGGGAACAGTCTCCGGCACGAAGGTAAGTAGTAATGGGAGATGGGCGGGGGGGTGCGGTGGTTTGGAGGAGCTAGCAATCAGGAGAGCGCGAGGCCAGCCTGTGGGGCCTAGAGGAGCACATCTTGTGGCCTATGCTCCTGCTTGCCCCCAGGTTTCACTGGCGGATCCAGTACTGGGTGCCACTCCCGTCATCGGCAGTTAAAATTCCTTTGGGGTCCTACTTGCTTCATAGGACCCTGACATTTAAATATTAATGAGACCCCCGCCTGCTTGTAGTGGGTGGCCCCGATGCTGCGAAAACCCGGCAGTTAATGTGGTGGGTGGGAGTGCATTGGGAAGGGAGAGTGAAGCGTGCGGCCAGCATTTTTAACCAATCTCCTGCCCCTTTCCCGCTAGGCGGGCATGATTAAAATTGGCCCTCATGATGAGGTGCCTGAATCTGCTTGATTGATTACTGCTTTGTGATTTTGCTCACAGCTATTCCACTCCAGGTATCGCTCACCCAACACCCATTGTCCTTGCAGACCTAAATTGGTTCTCAGGCCTCCAATTTAAAATTCTCATCCTAATGTTTAATTCCCTTCATGGTCATGCCCCTCCCTATCTCTGCGATATCCTGCAGCATTACAACCAGCCCCCCAAACTCTCTGTTTGTCTGACTCTGGCCTTTTGTGCGTCCTCCTTCATTCACCCCACCCACCATTGGCGGCTGTGCTTTCGGCCATCCAGGTCCCACACTATGGAATTCGCTCTGTTTTAGAAAGAATAAGAACATAGATACAGGAGTAGGCCTTGAGCCTGTTCCGCCATTCAGTGAGATCATGGCTAATCTGTGACCTAACTCCATATACCCGCCTTTGCCCAAAAGCCTTTAATACGTTTGGTTAACAAAAATCTGTGGCGGATCGCCACCTAAAACGGGCATAATCCACTCTTCCGTCTGTGGACAAATTTCCAGCACCTTCCCTTTAAGGCACCTTACCTTTAAGGCAGAAGGGGGCGGGGCCTCAGGTTTTACCCAGAGAATTCTGGGAGCTTTTTCAGTCTGCCATTTTGTGCCATGCTGTGATTAAAAAGTCTCTTGTTTAACACAAATGGATTCAGCCTTAATTCGTGTTTCGCGGCAGCCTCAACATTGGTGACCCCGACGCTCAGAGCGTATTCCGAGCACTGCAATGGCGGACACGAACGCAGTTTCCGTGAAACTGCCGGAGTTTTGGGAAAACCAGCCCGAAGCCTGGTTTCTCCAAGCTGAATCTCGCTTCCGGCTGCGAAATATCACCACAGATGGGACGAAGTACGACTATCTCGTCACATCACTCGGTAGCGCCGCAGTTTCCAAGGTTTGGACAACGCTGCAGAACCCACCAGCGGAAGGCAAGTACGCACATCTCAGGACAGCGCTCCTTAAAAAATTTACGGCCTCGGCATATCAGCGAAACTGCCACCTCCTCGACCTTCCAGGCCTCGGTGATGCCTCACCGTCAGACCTCCTCTCCCACATGCTCTCCCTCACCGACGAGAGCCCACCCGGATCCCTCTTCCACACGCTGTTCATCCGCCAGCTCCCTCTCGGCATCCGGCCAGCGATCATGGCGTCCGGCCTCACGAACCTGGAAGCCCTGGCCGATGAGGCCGACAAGCTGCTGTCCGCTCACTCCAGCCGCGACGTCACTCCGGACCTGGCAGCCAATGCCTGGGCGCGCCCCTCACCATCCAGCACGCGGCCACAAGGGCCTGTCACCAGGCCCACGGGGCCTTCACGCCCCACTAACCTGGGCCACTGTTACTACCACGCACGGTTCGGCGCCAGGGCACAACGGTGCACACCTCCCTGCTCTTTCAAGTCCGCCCCCGTTCCAGCCCCCGCGATGGCCGTGGGCCACGCGGGCTCCCTGCTGTTCGTCACGGATGACAAAACCGGCCGCCGGTTCCTGTGCGACACTGGGGCTCAGCACAGCATCATCCCGGCCTCCTCCCTCGACATCCAAAAGGGCGAACGATGACCGGCGCTGGCTGCTGCTAACGGCTCGGAAATCCGGACGTATGGCACCCGCACAGTCACCCTCGACCTCGCTGGTCACCGCTACCAATGGGAGTTCATCACTGCCAAGGTGCTCTCCCCCCTCATCGGCGCAGATTTCCTGTGCGCCCACGGCCTACTGGTAGACATCCCTCGTCACCGCCTCGTGGACATGAACACCATGTCCCCCATCCTGGGCGCCATGGCCCCCCGTCAACCCGCCGACATGGCGTCACAGTGCCACGCCCGGGCCACGGATGACTACTCGGCACTCCTGGCCGAATTCCCGGCCCTTACCAAACCGACCATCTCCGCGGAGGCCGCCAAACACGGGGTGGAACACTTCATCCCAACCACAGGCCCCCCAGTGTACGCCCACGCCCGCAGGCTGGACCCGGCCAAACTGGAGATCGCGCGGACCGAGTTTGCCACCATGGAACAGCTCGGCATCATCCGCCGCTCCAACAGTCCCTGGGCCTCCCCACTCCACATCGCCCCCAAACCAGGCGGAGGTTGGCGCCCCTGCGGGGATTACCGCCGCCTCAATGACGCCACCACCCCTGATCGGTATCCCGTGCCGCACATTCAGGACTTCTCAGCTAGACTGGCCGGCCGCTCAGTCTTTTCCAAGGTCGACCTGGTGCGCGGCTACCACCAAGTCCCCGTCCACCCCGCGGACGTCCCCAAGACGGCCGTAATCACCCCCTTCGGCCTGTTCGAGTTCCTGCGGATGCCCTTCGGCCTCAAAAACGCGGCCCAGGCATTCCAACGGCTCATGGACTCGGTCCTTCGGGACCTGAAGTTCCTGTTCGTCTACCTGGACGACATCCTGGTAGCCAGTTCCTCCAAGCAGGAACACCTCGAACACCTTCGCATCCTGTTCGGGCGCCTCAGCGACCACGGGCTCATCCTCAGCCCAGCCAAATGCCAGTTCGGCCTGGACAAGATCGACTTCCTCGGCCACCACATCACCCATGCTGGGGCCATTCCCCTGCCCACCAAGGTGCAGGCCGTCCAACAATTTCTCCCGCCCCACCACCATCAAAGGCCTCCAGGAGTTCCTCGGGATGGTGAATTTCTATAACCGCTTCATCCCCAAAGCGGCGTCCCTCATGAGGCCCCTGTATGAAGCCCTCCGGGGCAGGAGCGGCAAGATGGCGGTCGAATGGACGGCAGACGCGTCCGCCGCCTTCGATTCCACCAAGACCGCGCTCGCCAACGCCACCCTGCTCGCGCACCCACGGCCCAATGCCAGGGTAGCGCTCACCACGGACGCCTCCGACCACGCGGTCGGCGCCGTGTATGAGCAGTGGGTCGACGGCGCCTGGCAACCACTTGCCTTCTTCAGCCGCCAACTACGCCCCCTGGAGGTCAAGTACAGCACCTTCAACCGCGAGCTCCTCGCGCTGTTCCTGGCGGTCCGCCATTTCCGGTTTTTGCTTGAGGGCCACCCCTTCACTGCGTTTGTCGACCACAAGCCCCTGACATTCGCAATGGCAAAGACAACCGACCCCTGGTCCGCCAGGCAGCCGCGCCAGCTCGCGGCAGTGTCCGAGTTCACCACGGACATCCAACACGTCTCCGGCCGAGACAATGTGGTAGCCGACTGCCTCTCCCGCCCCGCCATCCACGCCGCACACCTAGCAGTCGACTACGCTCAACTCGCAGCAGACCAGATCACCGACCCTGATCTGCTCTCCGCACCCACCAACCTACCAGGGCTACGCCTGGCCGACGTCGCCTGTGGCCCGACCGCAGTCACGGTCAAGTGCGACAGATCCCTATGTCAACCTCGGCCCGTCGTCCCAGCGTCCTGGCGCCGCCGGGTATTCGACATTCTCCACAACCTCTCCCACACCGGCGCCCGCGCATCCATCAAATTGGTAGCCAACCGCTTTGTCTGGCGCGGCCTTCGCAAGGATGTGCGTACTTGGGCCAACTCCTGCCTAGCCTGCCAACGGGCCAAGGTACAGCAACACACGAAAGCACCCCTCGAGGAGTTTACCGTCCCCTCGCGGAGATTCGACCACATCCACGTGGACATCGTCGGGCCCCTGCCGCCGTCGCAAGGCCACACGCACTTGCTGACCATCGTTGACCGCACCACACGCTGGCCTGAGGCAATTCCACTGACCTCTACCACCACCGCCGACATCGCCAGAGCCTTCGTCAGCACCTGGGTTGCACGGTTCGCCGTCCCCTCCGACATGACCTCGGACAGAGGTCCGCAATTTACCTCTGAACTCTGGACCGCCGTCGCACGCAATCTCGGGGTGACCATTCACCGCACCACAGCGTACCACCCCCAAGCCAACGGACTGTGTGAGCGGTTCCACAGATCCTTGAAGGCATCTCTTCGAGCCAGCCTCCAAGACGGCGCCTGGACCGACCGACTTCCGTGGGTCCTGCTCGGCCTGCGCACCGCGGTTAAAGAAGACCTCCACGCATCGGCAGCAGAGCTCGTGTACGGTCAGCTGCTGCGCGTACCCGGCGAGTTCCTGCCCACCGCCACGACACCCTGGTCAGCCGACCAGCAACGCCACGACTTCGCCTCACCGGCGCTGCAGTTCGCCCCGGTGCCCATTGCCCGACACGGCGAATCCACCTCACACGTCCCACTAAGCCTGCACCAGGCACGGTTTGTTTTCATCCGGCACGACGCCCACCGCGGACCCCTTCAACCCCCATACGACGGGCCCTACAAGGTGCTACAGGCTGGGGACAAATTTTTCACCCTGCAAGTGGGCGACAGGACCGAAAAAGTGTCGGTTGACCGACTCAAGCCAGCACACTCGGAGCCCGGTGAGCAGGTCCCTGTAGCTCGTCCACCTCCACGCGGCCGACCTGCCCTCAAGCCGGTTCACCCGGCTGCTCCACGCCCGGCCGTTCCACGTCCACCGGCGTCCTACAAGAGCCGTTCCGGCCGGCCCATCAGACCGCCGCACCGTCTCGTCCACACCTCCTAAGCGGATTCTGGGGGGAGCTGTGTGGCGGATAGCAACCTAAAACGGCATAATCCACTCTTCCGTCTGTGGACAAATTTCCAGCACCTTCCCTTTAAGGCACCTTACCTTTAAGGCAGAAGGGGCCGGGGCCTCAGGTTTTACCCAGAGAATTCTGGGAGCTTTTTCAGTCTGCCATTTTGTGCCATGCTGTGATTAAAAAGTGTCTTGTTTAACGCAAATGGATTCAGCCTTAATTCGTGTTTCGCGGCAGCCTCAACAAATCTATCAATCTCAGATTTAAAATTAACAATTGATCTAGTATCAATTGCCATTTGCGGAAAAGAGTTCCAAACATCTGCCACCATTTGCGTGTAGAAGTGTTTCCTAACTTCACTCCTGAAAGGCCTGGCTCTAAAGGAACCTTAAAATAGATAGGACTGCCGGCACAGGTGATATCCAGCCAAGGATCCTCGAGATATTGGGGCAGAAATTTGGCTGTTGTCGGGTGAGTACGCACTGTGTACTCACCTGTGGACGGAACGAAAGTGCCGGTTTCTTGCATGCACTGCGCATGCGCGGGAAACCGGCACTTCCGTTCCCCTGAGGAAAGGGGTTCAGAGGTCGATCGCGCACACCGGAGGGCCAGCGCGTTCGCCTTGCACTTTGGAGTTTTTTACAGGTTCCTCCGTGAAGGTAAGCACGGAGAAGATACACTTTTAAAAAGGAGACGCAAGGCCTTCTTTTAACAAGGTAAGTGTTGATTTTATTAAAATTTAAACATTTTTTTCACAGATTTATCTTTTTTAATTACTTTAAAGAAAGGTAAGTTTAATTTTAGCCCCGTTAAAAATGTAATTAATTTTTTCAAAAATTTTAATTTTTGTTTTAAATAGTTAATTAATGTAATTTATAGTTATTTTAAAAATGTGATTTAAAAAAAAAATGTATTTGTAGTTTTCGGGATGTTTTGGGGCCGATCTGTATTCATAGATTTGACAGGTCTTCCTGTCAAATTTATGAATGAAAGATGGTCTGTTGCCATTGGCTCTCCATGGCCCACGTGATCCCAGGGGACGCATCGCACTAACTACGCCCCTGGGATACGCAAGCACTGCGCGCCGGCAGTTGGAGGAGGCCCAGGAGCCGAAGTCCCCGTGGGCCCAGGGGTCAACGGCAGGTGCAGTAGGTAGGTGCGCGCGCGGGAAGCCAGGGAGCCGAATTTCTGGCCCAATATAGGTGCTATGCGAGCTCATTGTCTGTATCTTTAATAGCTCGTTGGAGTGTGAGACTGTTCCCTTAGACGGGAAGGAGCCTAATGTAGTTCCAGTCTTTAAAACGGGTGATAAGGCCGACAAGGTAACAATAATCTATTAGCTTGATGTCAGTAATAGATAAGATGCTTGAGGGAATCAATAGCGATTCTCTATTTGAAGAGAAGGTCATATCAGGGACACACAATACAGGTTTCGAAAAAGAAGGTTGCGTCTAACCAATTTGATTTTTTTTTGATGAAGTCACCAGGGTAGTGGAGTGAGAGTTGGCTGATAATGTTTATCGATGAATTTGGATCCAGCTGGACCAGTCCAGCAACGCCTCAATTTAAAAATTCTCATCATTTGTTTTCAAATCCCTCCATGGCCTCGCCCCTCCCTATCTCTGTAACCTCCTCCAGCACTACAACCCTCCAAGATCTCTGCGCTCCTCCAATTCTGACCTCCCCTATTTTAATTGCACCACCATTGGTGGCCGTGCTTTCAGCTGCCTCGGGCCTAAATCCTGGAATTTCCTCCCTAAACCTCTCCACCTCTCTACCTCTCTCCTCCTTTAAGACGCTCCTTAAAGCCTACCACTTTCATCTGTCCTAATATCTCCTTATGTAGCTCGGTGTCAAATTTTGTTTGCTAACGCTCCTGTGAAGCGCCTTGCGATGTTTTACTATGTTAAAGGTGCTATATAAATGCAAGTTGTTGTTAAAACTGTTGCTATTTAGTATTTTCATTAATGATCTAGATGTAGATGTTGGGAGAATGATACGCAAGTTTGATAACAAGATTATGTGCAAGAGTTAAGACTGTAAAGGATGCTCGATTACTACAAGCAGATTTATATGCACAGGGGGATTGGGCCCGCATCTGGCAAATGATGTTTAAGTTAGGTAATTGACTTGAATATAGGGGGTATGATTAAGAAGTTTGCAGATGATACTAAAATCGGCTGTGTGGTTGATACTGAAGAAGGAAGCTGTAGACTGCAGGAAGATATCAATAAATTGGTCAGGTGGGCAGAACAGTGGCAAATGGAATTTAATCCGGAGAAGTGTGAGGTAATGCATTTGGGGAGGGCTAACAAGGAAAGGGAATACACATTAAATGGTAGGACACTGAGTAGTGTAGAGGAACAAAGGGACCTTGGAGTGCATGTCCACAGATCCCTGAAGGTAGCAGGCCAAGTAGATAAGGTGGTTAAGAAGGCATACAGAATGCTTGCCTTTATTAGCCGTGGCATAGAATACAAGAGCAGGGGGGTTATGCTTCAACTGTATAAAACACTAGTTAGGCCTCAGCTAGAGTACTGCGTGCAGTTCTGGTCACCACATTACAGGAAAGATGTGATTGCACTAGAGAGGGTACAGAGGAGATTTACAAGGATGTTGCCAGGAGTAGAGAATCTTAGCTGTGAAGAAAGACGGAATTGGCTGGGTCTGTTTTCCTTGGAACAGAGGAGGCTGAGGGGAGACCTTATTGAGGTGTATAAAATTATGAGGGGCATAGATAAAGTGGATAGAAAGAACCTATTTCCCTTAGCAAAAGGTCAAAAGCAAGGGGGCACAGATTTAAAGTAATTAGGGGAAGGTTTAAAGGGGATTTGAGGGTTGTGGGGTCTGGAACTCACTGCCTGAAAGTGTGGTAGAGGCAGGAACCCTAACCACATTTAAAAAGTACTTGGATATGCACTTGGGATGCTCTAACCTGCAGGGCTACGGACCAAGAGCTGGGAAGTGGGATTAGGCTGGATAGCTCTTTGTTGGCCGGCGCGGACACGATGGGCCGAAATGGCCTCCTTCCGTGCTGTAACCTTCTATGATTCTAATTGTAGTGTTATGCATGTGGGCAGGTCAAACGCTGAACATACAACCTTTAGAGTAAAGAACTAAAGCTAGTGGCGAAAGAAAGAGATCTGGGCATTTTAATGCATCAATCTCTAAAGGTTCATGAACAATGCCATAAAACTATAGCTAAAGTGAATACGGTGCTTGGGTGTATTTATAGAACAATTAATTATAAAGCAAAGCACATCATGTTGTCCTTGTACAAAGCTTTGGTTATGCCTGAGTTAGAATACTGTGTTCAGTTTTGGTCTCCTCGCATGGTGGGAGATATTGAGGCTTTGGAAAGGGTGTAGAGGAGGGCCACAAGATTAATTCCTAGTTTAAAGCATCTTGGTTACCCAGATAGGCTCAAAGAGCTGGGTCTCTATACTTTAAAGAAGCGTAGACTTAGGAGTGATTTGATCTAGGTTTTTAAGATGACGAAGGGATAGGTTGGGTTTATGTAGATCAACTGTTTCAACTGAATAGGTTATGGAGGACTAGGGATCACTCTTACAAGTTACATAATGGCAGAACTAGGTTAGATGTTAGGAGGTTCTCCTTTTCCCAGTGAATAGTGGACATGTGGAACAGGTTGCTGGCTCGTGTGGTGAATGCTGATTCGGTGAATTCCTTCAAGCGAGAGCTGGACCTGTTTCTGTCTGGGGCGGAGATCACCTCATACAAAAGGTAAGTTCCCTGTAACATTGATGATGGCCATGGCAGTCTCTGGACTAGTTTCGATCATCTAAGAGGTCAGAGAGGTATTTTCCAGATTTCTTTCCCCAAAACTGGCCTGGGTTTTTAATCTGATTTTTCGCCTCTCCTGGGAGATCACATGGCTCTGGGTGAGGGACAGAGTGTACATATTGTGTATGCACAAGGCATCACAACTGCATGGGACAGGGTGCTGGATGGACCCGCAGATCTTTCCCTGCCCATCAGTTTTCATATACGAACAATGACAGACAGGAAAAGACCCTCTGGTCCATCCAGCCTGTCCCACACAATATATGTACTCTCCACCCCACCCGAAAGCATGTGATCTCCTGGGAGAGGCGAAACACCAGATAAAAACCCTGGCCAATTTGGGGGGGGGGGAAATATCTGCAAATTCCTCTCTGATGCCCCAAGGTGGTCGAAAACTAGTCCAGGAGATCACTCTAGCCCTGATAATTCTACGCAGCACCTAATGTTTTTGTACGAGGTGATCTCTGCCTCATATGTGAACCACTTCATCTGGCCACTTCTATCTCCCCCTTTAAGACCCTATCCATAAGAATTGCATACTCCCAGCACTGGGCCAGTGGAAAATAGATGTGCATTACACCTGTGGCTGGCATTTGATGACAACATTTGCCATTTGCTATTTCCTTAGTTATTTTATCTAAGTAATAATATTATCAAGGGTTTACATGGGAGGGTATGTGTTAGCTGGACCTAATTGTAATTCAGATTAATTTGTTAATGTGTCTGGAATGTATTTCAGTTGTACTTACAGATTTATTGGGCTGGATTTAGCCCCCAAAAACGGGTGGGTTGGGGTTGGTTCAGAGGTTAGAATTCAAAAAATTTCCAACCAGCCCACTTCCGGGTTTAACAGAGGCAGGACAAGGGGCGGGCAGCCAACCTGATCCCAGGAGCGGGTTGGCAATTTCAATATTTTAGTGCGGCTGGCAGCCTCTGATAATTTGTTTTACAGGTTTAACTGTGGCCTGCTGGGATTCCCAGACCTTGGGAAACCCCAGCAGCTGCAGGGAGTCGAGGACAGCTTCAGGGAGAAGGTAAGTGCCTTTACAGCACTGATGGCGGACCAAGAGGAGCAGGAGTGCTTCCCCCCAAGCTCCTCCCACCCCATCAGACCCCGCCCCCTGAGATCGGACACCACCCCGGGTCGGTGAGCCTACCCCTCCCCCCGGGGTCTTGGATCGGACCTACCTGCTCCTACTGCCTGCTCCAGAGTCCTCTCCGCCTGACTGGAAGCTAAGCCTGTTAGGTTGACTTCTGGGCGGGGAACCTGTCAAGGACAAAAGACGAACGCTGTGGAGTTAGAACTCCACAGCATGCGGGGAAACCCAAACTTCTGGGATTTGGGTCCAAAACTCCGCTCCCCCCACCCCGCCTACATATCCTGCCCCTTTTAATATCCAGGCCAATATTTCAGGCTGAATTCTGCATTGTTGCTCCTTATTGAATCTCACAAATTCTTCTCAACCTTCAGAACTTCATGAAAAATTTAGGGGGCTTATTTTGGCCAAAGGGTGCAAACAGGCGCTAAATGGGTGCAGTGCTAATAAGACACGCCTGTTCGAAAGTCTAGAATTAGCACTCAATTTTGGTCCTAATTGCTGAACTTGCCCGGAGGTGCTAAACCAGAAACCTGCAGGTTAAGCATTCAAGTGCTGATTAGATACAGTTTTCGTGGAGCAGTATATGTGGACTCCTCGTACCCACTTCCACTGGAGTGCTCTGGCTGGCACACAGTGGCACATTGCAGGGTGGCTCAGGGACCGAGTGAGAGGGCAATCAGGTTCTCGGACGCGGCACTGGAGGTCCTGGTGGAGGAGGCTCAGAGGAGGAGGGAAGTTCTGTACCCTGCGGGGGGAAGGGTGCCACCTCAACCTCCTGTACCTCATGTCCCTCCCTCCTGCAGGAGCTGGTGCTGCTCTGTCTGGCCTCATGGCCTCCTCCCATTTCTTGTCTAGACCAAGGGGGACCACTAGCAAGATGGCCATGACCAAGTACTGCCTTTCTCCTGGTGACTCCTATAAGGTGTCCAATAAGGTGGAGTAGCACAGCACTTGCTCTTTTTAGGTGAAGTCCTCGGAGAATTTTAAGAATAAATGTCACTGGAGTGTTGGTGAAGCCTTGACAAAGTGTCTCAGAAAGTCTCCTGATGTGTTTCAGAGGTCCTCTTCACAGCTCCAGCAGCAATGAACATGACATGAAATGGTGAGTATCCCGTTAAGTAGCACTTGAAATCGACATCAACTCCGTGTTTACTCTCAAATAGCTGGTCGCTGTTAGGAGAGGACCTTAGTTGAAGTGCTAGCCACCAAAATGCCGTGCAGCTTCTTTACTGAGTGCTAGCAGGCATTTTAAGTGGCAATCCCGGTGGGGTGGGGGCATTCATAGCGCTGCCTTCAACTCCTTTACCAAGGTGGCGTCTTGCGCTAAACGCTGGATAAACCAGTGTTTCAGTTCAAGACTCCATCTTGACCACCTCGGAGGATCGTTGGCGCCTGAACGTGCTGCCGAAAATTGCCCCCAAAGTTACTTAGCAAGAATTGCAGGAAAGGGGATTGCAAAGAAGTTGAAAATGTGATAAGTCTCAATTAAAAAACTGAGACATCCATCCATTTTTATTGCCCTGTTGAAAAGCTCTGCAATTCACCCCCTCCGATACACCACTGAGGTCTCTAAGCTGATGCTGACATCATTCATTTATGATCAATGTAATCCCAGGGCTTTATTGTAGTGTTGAACAGAAGTATCCTGGACTTACAGCACTTCACAGTGAGACCTCTTTCTGTGGACTTTTTTTGTCTGCTACACAGAAAATGAATGCTGTTTAAGGGAGAATACAGTAAATGGCAGGAAAAGTAACAGCACAAAATGAATGTGGGAACAGTCCAAATGCTGATCTGTTGAAAGGTCCTTCAAGATCCAAAACATTGTGTTATCTCAGTGCCATATTACTGCAGTGAATGTAATCATGACTTGCAGCCTGTTGTTCTCGGTCTAATGCTCATTTAGCTGAGATCACAGTACTTCATGCCTGCCATTGTTTATGGTTGGTTTACAACTTTGTAATGTAATAAAACATAACTGGAAGTGCAATTAGAGGAGTGATATGCCTAAGGCATGATTTAGGACTGTTAGAATCTCCAATAATGCAATTTTCAACTAGCAATCTGATGGATGTTTCTCCTCCCATTTATTTGCTTTTTCTCCAGGAGACACTGGGTCAGATTTTGAGGCCCGCTGTCTCGTGGAAACAGGATGGTAGCGCCACGAAAATGCTGAGGAATGATTTACTGGCTCATTCTCGCTGATGGTTTGGTCATCCCTTTTCCCCCCAGAGCCTACTGACCCAAGTCAGATGGTAGCTTCTATTAATTTTCAAATCGGGCTCCTCTGGTGTACACAGGAACCTGTGGTAGGAAAGATGATGAAATGCTTAATCAAAGATGGAATAGAAAGAAATCTGGAAAATAATGAATAGTCAGCATGGATTTCAAAAGGGAAGGACATGCTTGATCAACCTTACTGAATTCTTTGAAGAAGTAATCGAAAGAGTAGACAAGGATATAATATATTTGGATTTTCAAAAGGCCTTCAAAATGGTACCGCATGGTAGACACGTGACTAAGGTCAGAACATGTGGAGTCAGGGGACGAGTAGCAGAATGGATAGCAAGCTGGCGACAAAACAGAAGACAGAGAGTAGGGGTTAAAAGTAGTTACTCAGACTGGCAAAAGGTGGGAAGTGGTGTTCCACAAGGATCGGTGCTGGGACCACTGTTGTTCACCATTTATGTAAACGATCTGGATTCGGGAATCAGAAGTGCAATTTCAAAATTTGCGGATGCTGGCAGATTGGTGTGAGGTGGTACATTTTGGCAGGAAGAATAAGAAGGCCATGTACTCCTCGGAAAATACGTGTCTAAATGGGGTAGAGGAGCAGAAGGATCTAGGGGTACAGATACACAAATCACTAAAAGTAGCGACACAGGTTAATAATGCTATTTAAAAAAAGCAAACAAAGCACTCGGGTTCATTTCTAGAGGGATAGAATTGAAAAGCAGAAAAGTTATGTTAAACTTTTATAGAAACTTGGTTAGACTACACTTGGAGTACTCTGAACAGTTCTGGTCTCCATATTATAAAAAGGATTTAGAGACACTGGAGAAAATGCAAAAAAGATTTATTGGGATGATACCAGAACTGAGAGGTTATACCTATCAGGAACAATTGAACAAGCTAGAAAAGAGAAGACTGAGGGGTGACCTGATAGACGTTTTTAAGATTATGAAATGGTTTAATAAGGTAGAGGTAGAGAAGATGTTTCCACTTGCGGGGGAGACCAGGACATTGAGATAGTCACTAATAAATCCAGTATGGAATTCCGGAGAAACTTCTTACCCAAAATCGCTACCACATGGTAGCAGGCGTCTAGCATAGATGCATTTAAGGGGAAGCTAGCTAAACACATGAGGGAGGAAGGAATAGAAGGATATGTTGATGGGGTTAGATGAAGAAGGGTGGGAGGAGGCTCATGCGGAGCATGGACCTGTTGGTCCGAATGGCCTGCTTCTGTGCTGTAAGTACGATGTAATACTATGTAATTACCATTTTAGACAGTACTGGGCGGAGCGTGTAAGGTGCATGTTCTGCACAGGATCAGCTGACGGTCCAGCTAAAAGGAGTGCTCCTCCAAGCCCCACAAAAACAACCTGGGCTGCTGCTGCCCCGGGCCGTCTCCCATCCCGAGAACCGACTCCCTCCCCCACCCCAACCGAACCTACTTTCTTCTGGCCCGAAGGCCGGCCGGGCCTCCCGATAACGCGGCAGCCCAGAGTCAGCGGGATGCCCTGGGACACACGTAGGCTGCCTACACTAGGCTAACGAGGCCCGGGCCTCCTGTCGGGACTATCAGGCTGTTGGCGGGTGCGCTCTGCCAGCTGGTACCCTCAAAACCTTCTCCAGCCCTTGCAACACTCCGAGATCTCTGCACTCCTCCGATTGTGGCCCCTTGCACATCCTCCGATTTCCTTCACTCCACCATTTGTGGCCGTGCCTTCAGCTGTCTAGGCCCTAAGCTCTGGAATTCTCTCCCTAAGCCTCCCCGCCTCTCTACCTCTCTTTCCTCCTTTAAGCCACTTCTTAAAACCTACCTCTTTGACCAAGCTTTTGGTCACCTGTCCTAATATCTCCTTATTTGGCTCCGTGTCAATCGTTACTGTGAAGTGCCTTGGGATGTCTTACTACGTTGAAGGCACTATATAAATGCAAGTTGTTGTTGTTGTCAAAATCTAGCCCACTGACTCATGCTGGAACAGGGGCCTACTAGATGTACAGTGGGGACGTGATGGAGGCGGGACTCCCACTTTTTGGGTTGTAGTCCCGCCTCCATCGACTTGTGGCCAACCCACTGTATTTTCCCTTGATTGACCTTGTTAAGCCCGCCCAGCGGGCTTAGCAGGCCAATCAACGGTCCCTTGGATACAGGTGACGTCAGCCATTGAAATTTCATCTGTCAAGAGCTTTTGACGGATGAAATTTCAGCGTTTGACAGCTCTGTGAAGCTGTCAAACACTGACAATATGATTTCTAACGTGAGTCCCTGTACTTAGACTCAGTTAGAAATCAATCCAGCACAGAAAGCAGAGACTGCAGCTTTTGACAGCTCCGCGGCCATTCTGCTTTCTGTGCCAGTGAGCTGAGGGACTCCTGAGAACTGAAGGAAGGAAGCCTGCAGGACAAAGTTAAGGTAAGTACAAGTTCTTAAAACACTTTACACACACCAAACACACTTACCTCTGCACTCATGCACCCATCACTCACCTGCACACATCTCGATCCCTCCAAGCCCTCCAGACCGACGGTCCGCCTCGCTAAATCGGCGTGGTTCGGACCTGTCGGGAAGCCCACACTTCAGGGCTAAAAATAGGGATTAGGCAAAAAACTGCCTGTTAACTACCTGTTAACAGGCAGTTTATTGGCACTAATCCCCTTCCCGCCTTGGGGAGGCAGATCCCAGCACAGGTCGGTTACCCTGCCTCCTGGGAAACTGGCATGGAGGTGGGTTGGGGGCGGGATGGGTTCGGGACCCCCGAATCTGCTATTTTCCCACCCCACATGCCTCCAAACCCGCCTCCACGGGTCAATGAAAATTCTGCCCATTGTATTTTGGCAGGCTATTCTACTGTGGGGGGGTTATTGCAGCTGAGTACAATTCCATGCTCACCGACGGTCTTTACCAATTGAACCATTAGAGAACTCCTACTAGATTTTTTTCAAATCATTTTTTAACATAGCTACCATGTTCTTATATTTTTATTAAAGATATAGGGGTAAGATGCATCTTCAGTGTTTCTGGCCCAGAGCTGCACATACCGGGGGGGGTGGGGGGGGGGCGGATTTTGATTTTGGACGACAGTGTAAAACACGCAATATCGGCTCAGCCACCCGTTAAACACCTCTCCTGATCTTCGTTTCAAATGCTCTATGCTGCTGAGTCTCTTTAAGCGTCTGCATCCCGTTAAACTTTGCTAATAATAACCCTTGTAAGCAGCCTGGTGTCCTCCCAGCCCCAGGCTCGCTGTGGGCCGTTAGTATAATTAGGCTGACCCTAGAAGTTGCACTGGGCTTAGTTCTCCTCCAATCAGGCAAGCACAAAGCCTGATGTGCCCCGACAGCAACACTCAACTCTTGGGTCTGAAAACTGAGCCTCATATATTTGCCTCAAAGCATGCAATCAACTCAAAACATTTAGCAGCAAGTAATTTTCCCCCCCCTTTGTATAAAGCCAGTCTTAGAAACTTCAAAATGTGTTTCTAGCCATACAAGTATGTGTATTTACTTCTGAAGTGACCACATGGATCTTTGATATAGTCTATTGTTATCCTGTCCAAGCTGAGCCCCATTCAGAACAAGTCTAATTTGCAGCAATTTTATACAATTATGGTTGAACAATATCACATGGGCCATGTCAGTAATGCTGGCTGCACTTCTATCGCAAAACCATCCATCATAAACAATTCAGAACGAATAAAAAAAGACCTCAAATTGGGGGAGCAATAAAAAGATACCAGTAATAATCACTGCTCAAAATGATTTTATGTAAGATTATATATATATATATATGATCTGAAAAGATTTCAAAGTACACTAAAGTCAAGGCAATGATGGGAACAAAGTACAGCAAGTAAAGTATTTTATGTTATCCAAATTGATTTTGCTGCAATAAAAAAAAATAAAGACTTGTATTTATATAGCGCTTTTCACGACCTCAGAACATCCCAAAGCGCTTTACAATCCATGCAGTACTTTTGAAGTGTAGACACTGTTTTAATGTAGGAAATGTGGCAGCCAAGTTACACACAGCAAGGTCCTACAAACAGCAATGTAACAATGACCAAATAATTTTTTTTAGTGATGTTGGTTGAGGGATAAATATTGGCCTGGACACCGGGGAGAACTCCCCACTCTCCTTCAAAATAGTGCCACCTGAGAGGGCAGACAGGGCCTTGGCTTAACGTCTCATCCGAAAGATGGTGTAATACAGTAAACAATAACAAATAGAAGTTTTTTTTATGTAAGACTGTTTTTTATAATGTGTACTAGGAACTCAAAGCATATACAGAGGAAACTACAGTGTGGATCAAACTCAGAGGCCGGAATTTTCTGGGGTCCGTGCGGGCACGATCGCAGGCGGGTCGGGTGGGAAATTTGAAAAAAGTCGGAGCGCGTCGGGAACCCGCCACCATCCCACCCCCACGCGCCTTTCCCTCGGGCGTGTTTGCCGGTGCGGCAGCGACCCAACCGGCAGAGGTGGGCGACCTAATTCAAATCATTATAAGCTTGTTGTCAGACACTTTTTCCCCCTACATTTCAAATTTCCCTGCATGGCCACAGGATTCACGCAGCTCGGGAACCACGTCTGTCAACCTGAGGTGGGTGTTGAGTGACCATTGCTCCAGTTGATTACTTGACAGCATCAAATGTACTATAAAAGCGCTGACCTCACAGCTGATCACTTTCCTCAGGCAGAAGCTGTTGCTGACTACACTGCCAGCACGGATTTAACTTTCTGAAGGCTGCAAGTGTTTCCAGCAAAGTCTCCATCCAGTGTCACCTCACTGGAAGAATGATTCTCACCATTGACAGATTGTTTCTGTCAACTCTACTTGACCTGCCATCTATTCCATCAGCATGGGTGCCGTTTATACTGTCTCACCTTGGTCCTCAGAATCTGACCACGATGAGCCCCACCACCAGCAGCACCACCAACAACACCACCACCACCTTCTCCGCAACCACCTGATGCTGCACGGACAGAGGGCATCAGCACCCGAGCACATTGCTGCCCAGGAGGCCTGGGATGGCCTCATCATGTCCAGATTTACTTAACTTTACGCAGTACACCCATATGGATGCCACATGCTGCGCCAGGTTGGCACCACCCCCACAGCAACACCATAAAGGATCTCTACAATGACCAACCCAATCCTTTCACACTGACCACCATTGCTGGAGGTACCGTTATGTCTCACTGCAACTCACTAAGCCACTTCCAACGGTGCACACAAGTGTGTCCAAGATGGCAAAATGGTGAAAATAAAGATTTTAGTGGTTGACAATACATTAACAGAATCTTGCCATTAATATTGACTAAAACACCCAAGTGGCTACCCTTGTGAATCTACTTGTGTGTCATCTTTCTCTTCCGCGTGCTTCTACGAGATGCTACCCCGTGTCGTCAGCAGAGGTAAAGGCAGCCTGCTCACTTCCCTGCTGCAACTGCGTAGACACTCTTGGCAGATGTCCTCTGGGTTTTGGAGCCTGTGATGGCCCCGCCAAAGTCTGTTCCTCCTGTGACTGTGCAGGGGCAGACTCTGCCTTCGCGATCCGAGGAAGCATCTGGGGCTCTGACTGGGGTGGGGGGGGAGGAGGGCAACGGGGGAGAAGTGTAAGCGCTTTGAGAGGAGCCCACACTTCCCTCTCTGCTCTCACCGCCATCCCTCTCATGGGCCACCTGCACTTCCCTGCTAGCAAGGAGCTGGAGAGCACATCAGTGGGGCCACAAGGACCCATGTCTACACTTACATCCCTTATAGACAGGAAGTCTATGAGCCTCTGCCATCTATGCTCCATAGATAGCATGTGCTCCTGTGAGTGGCGCATTAGCTGCTCCATGCAGGTGGCCATCCTATCCATGCAAGAGCCTACAGTCATCATTGCCTGCGACACGGTGGTGCTCATGTTGGAGATGGATCCTCCATTCTCTGAATGTTTGCAGACATTGTGCTCACAAAACCTGTCAGAGCCTCCTGCACTCCTTCCTGCACCTCCAGGATCGCCCCCTTTCTGGATTTCCCCCCGAGGCTCAGCGTCTGCATGCAGCTGAGCAGAGCTGGGAGAGCCCTGTGCCCTCTGGCGAGGAGTCTCCACTGCTGTCCGTGTCTCCACCATCTGCTCTTGCTCACTTGTGATGTGTGACGGACCCGGTGACAACACTACTCTTTCACGTTGGACCCACCGATGTGTGCGGCGCTGCGCTGGTGCTGGGTGCGCTCTTGTCTGGTGACGCTGAGCTCTCAGAGGCTGGAGGCTCCTCTGAGGAGTCGTCTTCCTCTTCCTCCTGGATAGTGGGGGCGGCTCTTGATGGACCTGTGGGAGAGTAAAGAGATGAGTTAGATATGTCATATGAAGAATGGGTACAGATACCATTATGCACATGATGACCATTCAGTGGCTGATGACAGCAGTCCCCATATGAGTGACTGATGTATGCCATGTAGCTGTAAGATATGTAATTCTGTCACCAGGTTGCTGAGATGTCCCCCTCTCTCCGTCTCCCACCTCCAGCTGCTCAGCCACTCCCGATACTTCCAACGCAGCCTCCTTTGCTGTTGTGAAGGTGGCAAATGATGGAGGATCACCTCCAGTTCTCTCCCTCTCCCTCTTATTGTGTGCTGTCTTTTCCTGCAAAGAAGAGAAGGTTGAGTGTGAGTGATGAAATTAGTGTAAGGAATGGATGGGTTACATCTTCAGAGGGAGACCATGATGGATTGGAGTGGCAATGCCAAGTGGGCTCTTGCGTGTTGTTAGTTGGTATGATTGCATTAAGATGAGGGTGAGTGTGAGGGGTGGCTAGTCAGATGGGATATGATAATGTAGATAGAGAGAGAGGGATGGGTGGACGTGCAAGGTATGTTGGTGTGAGTAACAATGTGCAGGAGTAGGCTTGGGAAGGCAGAGTGATGGGGATGTGATGAGTGGCACAGCAGGATGAAATTGAGTGTGGCTTTGTACTCACCTTTCCAGATCTAATGAGATCATTGAAACGTTTCCCGCACTGCACCCAGGTCCTCCTGAACACATCCCTGCTGTTGACCTTCTCTGCAATTTGGAGCCAGGCTCTTTTTGTCTCCTGGAGAGGTCTCTTCCACCCATCAGAAGGGAAGAGGACCTCCCTGCGTGCAATGACTCCCTCCACAAGCATATGGAGGGAGTCATCGGAGAACCTGGGTGCAGCCCTCTGCCTCTGTGCAGCCATCTCTCCTACTGTTTGGAGTATTAAAAATCTCCAGTGTGCTGCCTGCACACTCCTAGATGAACCTTTAAATGCAAGGTAGCCATGGCTCCTTTAAATATCCCGGCTGAAAACGCGTCATGGATGACATCATCAGACCCACACCATTTAACTGGGCTGGGTAATGTGCAGGGCGGGCTCAATAGGGCCCATTATTGGAAAGTCATTTTCTGTAGCGGGATGGAAGCAGCAACGGGGTCGCGACCCGCCACAACAACCGCCCGCTCCCGACCCACCCAGGTACAGAAAATTCCAGCCAAAGTGTTCATGTAGATTAATGACACTTACAGTAAGTCAGCTTGATTAAGGACAGCATCAACCACAGGAGAAATGCTTGTAAACCAATTATCTCAAATGCAGTTGCCAGCGATTTTACCACATTAGACTTACAGGGCTGGATTTTGATACTGGGGCGGGTTGGGGTCGTGTCATCCGCATTTCGTGTTACCCACCCGACTGCAATTGGATGTGGGAGATTGATGCAATTTTCACCTAATTGGGCAATTGAGTTCCAGCATGTGGGAACCCATGAACCAATTAGTGGTTTCAGTCTGAAAGTCGCCTCTGATGATGTCATCATTGCTGCTGCATTGAAGGTCTGCAGAGACTGCCTGGCCTTTGCTGTGAGTAGACCTGGATGCAAAATGAGCAGCAGCTGAGAGAGAGAGAGAGAGAGAGAATTTTTTTTTCCATCCAAGTCCTCTCACAGCAAAGGCCAGGCAGTGTCTGAAGACATTCAGTGCAGCAGCATCAGAGGCGACTTTCAGACCTAATACTACTACTACCTAATACTACTACTACCTTCATCACATCTCCGTTGTAATAGTGGACCTGCAAGCTGATAGTCAGCTATCTACTTGTGCTCCCGCCAGGTTTCACTGGCGTGTTTCACATCAGGCGTGCTTCACGTCAGAAAAGGGTTAAATTAGCTAAAACGTTTCAAAATGGCATTACAGAGCCAATTTAGGGCTTGTTAAGGGCTTTAATGGCCTCTCCTGCCTCTTGGAGGCGGGACGGAGTCGGGAACACCGCACACGATTTTATCAAAATTGCGTGGAGGCGGAATGGAGGCGGGATCAGGTCTGCCCGCCACTTTTCGCAATTTTAACCCCCCACACGTCTCCAAACCCGCCTCCACGGCCCTATGAAAATCTAGCCCACAGAGCCAGTAATATTTTTTCTTTCTGAGAATCATGAGAATATTAGTAGTACATTCACTTGACAGTTGCTCTGATTACAACTATTCTGTTCATTTCGACTGGTTTACTTACTGTAGAGGCTGAACCATTGAAAGTTCCAGTAACTTTGCCCCCACGCTGAAATAAAATGTTTATTCAGTCAGTGAAAAAGGAAGTCTATGTAAAGGAATTTCACCTTCTTGTTTTAATTTTCTTCTAAAAGGTCAAGCCCAGGTCAATTAATTTCTATTCATAATGGCCTAATTGTCTGCTTTTAGCATCTAGAAAAGAAAAATCTGTGCTAACATCTGTTAGACCAGAGCATGTGACAGAATCAACGAGAGGCTTTGGTGGAGCTATTCTGGCTGTATATTTGCAGGAAAGCTTAACAAAGATGGACGATTCTTGATTATTTTTTGAACATTACGATAAATTTGCAAGATATGGTGATTTGAGACTACTTTTGATTTAGGTAAAATAATTATAGGGAAACACAGCTTTCAAATGAGTACACAGACATGTGCAAGATTTTTTTAGTAACCTCAATCCTGTGCATTTACATGCAAATAATTTATTTACATTCATAAGAACATAAGAAATAGGAGCAGGAGTAGGCCATTTGGCCCTTCGAGCCTGCTCCGCCATTCAATAAGATCATGGCTGATCTTCTACCTCATCTCCACTTTCCTGAACCATCCCCATATCCCTTGATTCCCTTAATATTCAAAAATGTATCGATCTCTGTCTTGAGTATACTCAACGACTGAGCCTCCACAGCCCTCTGGGGTAGAGAATTCCAAAGATTCACGACCCTCTGAGTGAAGAAATTTCTCCGCATCTCAGTCCTAAATGGCCGACCCCTTATTCTGAGACTGTGACCCCTGATTCTAGACTCCCCAGCCAGGGGAAACATCCTCCCTGCATCTACCCTGTCAAGCCCTGAAAGAATTTTGTATGTTTCAATGAGATCACCTCTCATTCTTCTAAACTCTAGAGAATATAGGCCTAGTCTACTCAATCTCTTCTCATAGGACAATCTCCCCATCGCAGGAACCAGTCTGGTGAACCTTTGTCACTCCCTCTATGGCAAGTACATCCTTCCTTAGGTAAGGAGACCAAAACTGTACACAGTACTCCAGGTGTGGTCTCACCAGGGCCCTATATAATTGCAGTAAGACGTCTTTACTCTTATACTCAAATCCTCTTGTAATAAAGGCCAACATACCATTTGCTTTCCTAATTGCTTGCTGTATCTGCATGTTAACTTTCAGTGATTCGTGTACAAGGACACCCAGGTCCCTCTGAACACCAACATTTCCCAATCTCTCACCATTTAAAAATGCTTTTCTATTTTTCCTACCAAAGTGGATAACTTCACATTTCTCCACATTATATTCCATCTGCCATGTTCTTGCCCATTCACTTAGCTTGTCTATATCCCCTTGAAGCCTCCTTGCATCCTCCTCACAACTTACATTCCCACCCAGCTTTGTATCATCAGCAAACTTGGATATATTACATTTGGTCCCCTCATCCAAATCATTGATGTAGATTGTGAATAGCTGAGGCCCAAGCATTGATCCTTGCGGTACCCCACTAGTTACAGCCTGCCAACTCGAAAATGACCCGTTTATTCCTACTCTCTGTTTTCTGTTCGTTAACCAATCCTCAATCCATGCTGGTATATTACCCCCAATCCCATGAGCCCTAATTTTGTTTAATAACCTCTTGTGTGGCACCTTATCGAATGCCTTCTGAAAAGCCAAATACACCTGTTACCACGTCCTTAATAATAGATTCTAGCATTTTCCCTACTACTGATGTCAGGCTAACTGGTCTGTAGTTCCCTGTTTTCTCGCTCCCTCCTTTCTTAAATAGCGGGGTTACATTTGCTACCTTCCACGGGAACCATTCTAGAATCTATGGAATTTTGGAAAATGACAACCAATGCATCCACTATCTCTATAGCCACGTCTTTCAAAACCCTAGGATGTAGGCCATCAGGTCCACGGGATTTATTGGCTTTCAGTCCCATTAATTTCTCCAGTACTACTTTTTTACTAATACTGATTTCTTTCAGTTCCTCATTCTCACTAGAGCCTTGGTTCTCCACTATTTCCGGAAAGTTTTTGCGTCTTCTTCCGTGAAGACAGATACAAAGGGCTGGATTTTGATACTGGGGCGGGTTGGGGTCGTGTCATCCACTTTTCGTGTTATCCACCCGACTGCAATTGGATGTGGGCGATTGATACGATTTTCACCTAATTGGGCAATTGAGTTCCAGCATGTGGGAACCCATGACCCAATTAGTGTTTTCAGTCTGAAAGTTTCCACTGATGATGTCATCATTGCTGCTGCATTGAAGGTCTGCAAAGACTGCCTGGCCTTTGCTGTGAGAGAACCTGGATGCAAAATGAGCAGCAGCAGCCCTAAGTCTGCTCCCAGATATTTTTGCACCACCACTCCCAGATATGTCTCCCATTTACCACCACTCCCAGATCGATCAGCCAGCCAGCCAGCCATGCTCCCGCCAGGTTTCACATTCGTGGTTCAGAACAGGCGTGCTTCACGTAGAAAAAGGGTTAAAATCACAAAGGCCTTTCAAAATGGCATTATAGAGGCAATTTAGTGCTTGTTAAGGGCCTTAACAGCCTATCCCGCCTCTTAGAGGCGGGACGGCGTCGGGACCAGCAGACACAATTTCATGAAAATTGCATGGAGGCGGGCTTGTGCCCGCCCACCAGTTTTCGCAATTTTAACCCCCCACATGCCTCCAAACCCACCTCCACGGGTCAATGAAAATCCAGCCCAAAGTATTTGTTTAATTTCTCTGCCATTTCCTTATTCCCCATTATAATTTCTCCTGTCTCAGCTTGTAAGGGACCCACATTTATTTTCACTAATCTTTTCCTTTTTACATACCTATAGAAGCTTTTACAGTCTGTTTTATGTCTCTCGCTAGTTTACTCTCATATATTTTCTCTTTCTTTATCAATTTCTTGGTCCTCCTTTGCTGAATTCTAAAATCCTTCCAATCCTCAGGCTTACTACTCTTTTTGGCAGCATTATAAGCCTCTTCCTTTGATCTAATACTATCTTTAACTTCTCTTGTTAGCCACGGTTGGGGTTTTTTGTGCCTTAAAGGAATGCACATTTGTTGTAAATTATGTATTAATTCTTTAAATGCTAGCCATTGCTCGTCCACTGTCACACCTTTTAATGTAGTTTCCCAATCTACCTTAGCCAACTCGCCCCTCATACCTATGTAGTTTGCTTTGTTTAGATTTAAGACCCTAGTTTCGGATTTAACTTAGTCACTTTCAAACTCAATATAAAATTCTATCATATTATGGTCACTCTTTCCTAACGGCCCAGGATATAATAGTCTTCATTACAAAAATAGCCTTGTTGAAATAACCTGTATAGTGTAGGACATTGTACTCATCAGAGTAGTTTTCAGTTCATTTTAAGGTAATTTTTGGTAGGTTCTCTAAAGTATTCAGAAATATGCAAGAGCAGAACCACTGTCTGACGGAAATGTGGATAACCTGGAGGACCTAAATTTTTTGTCTCCGTTTCCTGGCCAGCAGCCAGAGGCGCGCTGGCAGGCTGCAGCTGGGGAGCGGAGAGGAGGGAGGGAAGGCATGAGAGATCGTAGAGGGAGGGGGAGAGCGGAAAGGCGTTGGGGAGATCGGAAAGGCCAGGGGGTTGTTGGGGGGGTGGAGATCAGAGGTCGGGGGGAGATCAGATCATGGGAGGGATGCTGGGTCGGCTGATTGCAGGGATGGAAGCAGGTTTGCTTGTGGGGCTGGGTGGAAGCACTCTTGCTCCCCTGGGCCTCACGACGAAGCCTTGGACCTTCCTTGCGCCGGGCTCCTCCCCGATCATGACCAGAGCGCCCTTCAAGTCACTGCTGGTGACTGTTCCTGCCGGTCTCTGGCTGTGGCCTCCTGCCACCGCATTCCAGCTCCTGCCCACTGGCCAGGTAGTGGATCAGGCTGGGCTCGGGCAGGACTCCCCGAGAACTCATGCAAATAAGGCCTGGCTGTTAAGATCAGCCAGGCATCCACATTCCTAGACTCCCCGGGTTGGTAGCCCGCACCTGGGCTTGCGCGCGCACCGTACACACACGGCCAGTATTTTGTTTTTGCACTAAAATGTGCTCCAAGGTTTTTAATATAATAAGCACTCTACTCAATGTCAGGGATTGTGGGCAACTCTTAAGAGTACAACCCCAGTGAAAGCTGGATTACACTGAAAGGCCACTTAATAGTATAATGAGATTTTGTAGCACACTAATGGGATTCTGTTTGTGTCTGATTGAGGACATCACTTACTGTTGTCGGTAAGTGGAAGCATCCCTCCTGAGTTCCTTGTGATTGGAATGTTGCCATTTTCCAATCATAGTTTTCTTAATTAGTCCCAGAAAGTTCCTTTCTTGCAGTAGGAAGGCAATAATAAAAACATGAATACATGTATATATATAGGAAACTCTTTATTAACCGGCACCCAAATATCCGGAAATCTCTCTTAACCGGCAAAATTCTTGAGTAGGTAACCGGGGTTTTCCTTCATCTCTCGTTTAAAATTAACTTTAAAAAAAACCCCGAGGCGTTTGCCTTGTATCGGAGCGTGTAGATTGGGAGGGGAATGTGCAGCCCGGGTAGGCAGCGGACACGACAGATGGTCAGCTGGCGGTCCCCGGGGAGACGGAGCTCCGAATGCAGGCGCATGTCAATGTGTACGGGGCTCTCGTACGTTGGGAGATATAACTCTCCATTATCCGGACTTTTTGATTAACCGGCACCACGCCGGTCCCGTCGGTGCCGGTTAATAAAGAGTTTCCTGTGGTTCCTGAATGGAGTTCACCCCCTACAGTCCCTCACATAGTGAGATAGATCCCAGGCAGTGGGCTCCCAGTTCATTAGTTTTTTTCGTACCACTGCTCTGCAGTCTGTGTGGAGGTGGCACATGGAGACTCCGTGATAATATATGAAATCCCAGGTATAAATTTTATGTTATGGATACTAGTCCAAGCTTAGTGTTACTAAGAGTTAGAAAAGCATTGTGTCTTATTATTTTTATATTTGCGGAGGTGTACGTTAGAAATTCTGTAATCAAGTATAGTCTGCTGTATTGATGCTACTCAGCCTTTACATTTAATAAACCAGATTTGTAGTTTGTAGCCTAAGCCATATGGTATGTTTATTCTTCTGTTATCCAAAGGCTAAGAGGCCACTAGAAGGCTAATGTAAATTCAGTAAACTATTACTGTAACAAAGGTTTCTGTTTGACCGTTGGCCAACACTACATTACCAGAAATAAAAACAGAAAATGCTGGACACTCAGCAGGTTAGGCAGCATCTATGGAGAGAGAAACAGAATTAACATATCAGGTCGATGACCTTCCGATGACCGACTGACTACATTACCAGCTTGTATGGAGTGACGGCTTGCTTACGTAAGTAGTTTTTGGCACAAAGCATGGGAGGAACATCTGGTGGAAGCCTAAAATGTGACAAGCGTCACATGTGATGTAGTTTAATGGTGCAATGGTAATTAGTTAATTCTACCAGAGACCTATTTCTACACGGAGCGGGCTTTTGGCTTAGTGGTAGCAGTCTCACCTCTGAGCCAGAAAGTGCAGGGTTTGCACCCCACTCCAGACAGTCCCGGTGAGTGGAGACCGGAGCCCCGGCTCTGAATTCTGGGTTGAGATCCTGAGGAATACTCGCGTCCAGTGGGTATGGGTGCCCCCCCCCCCACCCCACGGGTCGTACACCCTCCCGCTGTATAGGACTTCACTACCCTATCTGCTGGTGTAAAGATGGTTACAGCCTTGGCAGAAGCGTGCACGCTGTGGCCTGTCAGAGTGTTTTATCTCATTATGTGGCTCGGTGTCACATTTTGTTTGATAATCGCTCCTGTCACGCGCCTTGGGATGTTTTATTACGTTAAAGGTGCTATAGAAATGCAAGTTGTCGTTGTTGTTGTCAGTCTGTGAATCCTTCCACCACCTCACACGATTTTCCAAGGGAAGATACGAAAACAACGATAACCTACTTTCTCAACAGTTTAAAGCAACAAGTAATGCAAGGACTGCTCTGGAGCATTAGCCACCAGACTTGGGTTCAGCGGAACGGAGGGGGTGCCGGGGTGGGGGGTGAGGGTGGACAAAGGGGACCATCTGGGCTGACTGGGACCTCATGATACAGACTTTTTAAATGCTTGTTCTTGGAATGTGGGCAGCACTGCCAAAATAGTATTTATTTCCCATCCCCATTTGCCTGAGGACATTAATAGTCAACCCCAGGATTGCAGTCACATGTAGTCCAGAATAGAAAGAATAATGTACGTCTCCCAATTTTTTATTTAGGATTTGGACTGAATTCACTTATTTTACATTTTGAAATGAGAAAAGAAAGCATTGAAACTTGAAATCCACATTCATTTATAACTGTGCATGAGTGGTGTCTAATAATAGATTCATGATAAACCAGCAGAAAAACAAAGGAAGAGATAGTAGAGGTGGAATAATTTGAGAAATATAACTTCTCGTCAGCAGCAGCACTGGAGATTACTGCTTTACATAAGAACATAAGAACATAAGAAATAGGAGCCCCTCGAGCCTGCTCCGCCATTCTATGAGATCATGGCTGATCTGATCCAACCTCAACTCTAAAGAACACAAGAAGTAGGAGCAGGACCAGGCCACTCGACCCCTGGGCCCGCTCCGCCACCCACAGGGCCTTGACCGATCCGAACTCACTCATGTCCAATTTCCAGCCCGCTCCCCGTAACCCCTAATTCCCTTTACTTCTAGGAAACGGTCTATTTCTGTTTTAAATTTATTTAATGAAGTAGCTTCCACAGCTTCCTGGGGTAGCAAATTCCACAGACCCACTACCCTCTGAGTGAAAAAGTTTCTCCTCATCTCAGTTTTGAAAGAGCAGCCCCTTATTCTAAGTTTATGTCCCCTAGTTCTAGTTTCACCCATCATTGGGAACATCCTCACCGCGTCCACCCGATCAAGCCCCTTCACAATCTTATGTTTCAATAAGATCGCCTCTCATTCTTCTGAACTCCAATGAGTAGAGTCCCAATCTACTCAACCTCTCCTCGTATGTCCACCCCCTCATCCCCGGAATTAACCGAGTGAACCTTCTTTGTACTGCCTCGAGAGCAAGTATGTCTTTTCTTAAGTATGGACACCAAAACTGTATGCAGTACTCCAGGTGCGGTCTCACCAATACCCTATACAACTGCAGCAATACCTCCCTGTTTTTATATTCTATCCCCCTAGCAATAAAAGCCAACATTCCATTGGCTTTCTTGATCACCTGCTGCACCTGCATACTAACTTTTTGATTTTCTTGCACCAAGACCCCCAGATCCCTTTGTACTGCAGTACTTTCCAGTTTCTCGCCATTAAGATAATAACTTGCTCTCTGATTTTTCCTGCCAAAGTGCATAACCTCACATTTTCCAATATTGTATTGCATCTGCCAAATCTCTGCCCACTCACCCAGCCTGTCTATATCCCCTTGTAGGTTTTTTATGTCCTCCTCACTCTCTACTTTCCCTCCCATCTTTGTATCATCTGCAAACTTTGATATGTTACACTCGGTCCCCTCCTCCAAATCGTTAATATAGATTGTAAAGAGTTGGGGACCCAGCACCGACCCCTGCGGAACACCACTGGCTACTGATTGCCAGTCCGAGAATGAACCATTTATCCCAACTCTCTGCTTCCTGTTAGATAAACAATCCTCCACCCATGCCAGAATATTACCCCCAATCCAGTGATTTTTTATCTTGAGTAATAATCTTTTATGTGGCACCTTGTCGAATGTCTTCTGGAAGTCTAAATACACTACATCCACTGGTTCCCCTTTATCCACCCTGTACGTTATGTCCTCAAAGAACTTTGTTGAGGGTTGCACAATAACTAATTGCACAGAGTGAATTGCACTGTGGAAAAATACCAAGGGCTACTTTTATGATCCGAAGAGCACTGTGCTTGTATAGACATGAAGGGGGAAAAATTCGGTTGGTTTGCGACTCCCGTTAGCGCCTTAAGAGGGTGCTAATGGGGCCCAAAGCAATTAGCGCCCGGGTGCGGCGATGTTTGCGCCGCTCGCGAAATTGACCAGACATTTTGCGGCAGCGCTAAACACTACCGCCACGATCTCCTGCGCCCACAGATTGTGATGTCAGTCGAGTGCGCAACGCCCCGTTAGCGCCCCGGACCGGATATTGAGTGGCGCCCCCTGCCTTTCCGCCTGCCGCTAGCAATGACAGGTTGAGGGGAGTGTTTTGCAGTCGGGAAGGGACTGGGGGAGCGCTATTTAAAGGCGACCGGTTCCTGCCTTTTTTTGGGCGACATTTTTGCACCACCCATTCTGAGAGAGAGAGAGACTTCTGGAGATATTCAACGCTGTGTTGAGGAGTTTTGGGTACTGAGCAGCACTTTGCAGATTCATTTTGATTTGAACTTCCTTGCATCGATTTAGAAGAGACTATGGTGGCTGCACTCTGATATCTTTCCCTGGGCCTCTGCATTGTTCTTTCCAGCAGATTTGATGTACAGGTCTCTCCAGGCCGAGATTCAAGGCTGCAATGAGCAAGGTGTGGATGGAGAGCAAGATCGACCCTCCCCTTTAAGAACTGGCCAGCGCCAGTGTGTCTGTGTTCCATTGCTGACTGATATCACATGAGCTTCGCCAGCGCTCTGAGATAGCGCCTCGCTCCTCGGCGTTAGCGCCTTAAGAGAGGTGTGTAGCGCCTGATTTAGCGCTCCAATTACCTCCAGGGGCAGTAGAAGCAGTCGGAGGTGATAATTAGCGCCAGGCGCTAAACTTTGCACCCGGCCGATAAATGTGCCCCAAACGGGGCGATACCGAATTTCTCCCCCGAAAGGTTTTTTTATACAGTGGAAGTACAGTAGTTCAGACCAGAAAAATGGAAGTACATTTTTACACAAGTAAAAATATGGAAAGAAAATCACATCGCTATCTCTAAAATTACTCCTTTACACAGCTTTACTAATCGTCAAGGTGTTTCTCGATAGAATAACCTTTTCCTCTTGGTTCTGTTACCCTATTCATAGATAGTAATTTTAAAGGTATAGGGGCTAGAAATTTGTTACAGCCAAAAAATGGGCAGATTAAAAATGATTAAGTAGCGCCAGTTGAAAATCGTCTAGGCCGCACGCAAAATTCGTCCTCACTCCTCATTAAAATGATTGCAGTCATGATTCTTGTCTAAAAACCCAAGCTCATTGGCGTTGCACTGAAAAGACGGACCAATATCGGGGCAGTCTAAACGCAGGTACTGATTGCCACAGGCTTTTTTCACTACTTAAAGGGGAGGTTCATTAATGCTGCAGCACCTCATTCTCAGCATTGTTGGGTGTGCTGCTGCCTCAACAATCATAAGAAGAAGGACAAGGAGAAGTAGCACTTAATTACAAATCGTGATGGCAGATCACTGCCCCAGGAAGAGAGCCCGGAGGTTTTCCGATGAAGCTTTGGAGGCATTGATTTTAGCAGTGGACAGAAGGCGGGCGGTCCTGTAACCGGCAACTGGCAGGAAACCCTCGCCACAAGTCTGCTGGAGGGAGGTGGCACACCACGTCACGGGCAGCACTGTGCTCCCCAGGACCCACATCCAATGCAGGACGAAGTTTAATGACCTCACACGGGTGGTCAGGGTGAGTGAAGGCTTCAACAAATGCTACATACCACCATCTGAACCACAAGTTTCACACACAGCTCAATGCACCACACCCCCAGCACTCCTCCACAATTTCTACCTAGCAACACTCATACCCACATCTCGCACCTCGCACACAATGACAGCGATGGCAGGCACAAGGGCCATTAGTTATTAGAATTCATGTGATATGTGTGATACGTTTATAGATAAATGTATTAATTATGTTTGGAATATTTTGTGGTTTCTCTCATTTCAGCTTTGCGTCCAGGAGGACGCTGTGATATGGTCTATGACAGAGATGGTATGATGGGGATGTGGTGAGCAACGGGGTCTGGTGTTTCATTCTAATTGGAGCCTGATGAGCCGGTCATGGACCGCCCGTCCGGAAGGCCGATTGTTTGGCTGCCTCTTCCCTCGCTCCTGTTCCTCTCCCTCATTGTTCTCCTCCTCCTCATCGCCCTCCTCATCCTCCTCTACCTCGTCCTGCTCCTGAGGTGGTCCCACAATCCCTGGTGCCAAGGGCTGTGCCCTCATGATGGCCAAGTTATGGAGCATGTAGCAGACCACCACGAAATGGGACACCCGCTCAGCCGAGTATTGGAGGGCTCCTCCCGAGCGGTCAAGGCAACGGAACCGTTGCTTCAGTAGGCCGATGATCTGCTCGATGATGTTCCTGGTGGCAGCATGGCTCTCATTATATGAGTGCTGGGCACGAGTGTTGGGGTTGCGGAGGGGTGTCATGAGCTAGGTGGAGAGCGGATAGCCCTTGTCTCCGAGCAGCCACCCTCGAGCTTGACATCGTGGATGGAAGAGTGCTGGCACACTGGTCTGGCGCAGGATGAAGGCATTGTGGCTGCTGCCAGGATAGCGGGCATTGGCATTGAGGATTCGCTGTGTGTGGTCGCACATCATCTGCACATTAAGTGAATGATAGCCTTTGCGGTTACGGAAGATCTCAGGATTGTTGTGCGGTGCCCGCAAAGCCAAATGGGTGCAGTCAGTGGCGCCCTGCACCATGGGGAAGCCCGCTTTCCTGGCAAAACCACATGCACGCTCGTTCTGCTTCTCTCTGGTGATCGGGAAGCCAATGTAGTCCCTTCTCCTGATGTAGAGAGCCTCAGTGACCTCCCGGATACAGCGATGGATGGCGAACTGTGAGATGTTAGCTATGTGTCCTGCTGCAGACTGGAAGGATCACTGGTGAAGAAGTTGAGGGCCACGGTGACCTTGATTGCCACTGGGAGAGCTCTGGTCGCCTTGGGCTGAGGCTGGAGGTCTGGTTGCAGGAGGTGGCAGAGTTCTGTGACCACCTCCTTGATGAAGCAAAGCCTCCTAATACACTGCTCCTCACTTAATTAAAGGTAGGAGAAGTGCTGTCGGAAGACCCTTGGAGGGTAAGGCCTCCTGTTGAGAGCCCAGATAGCCCTCCTCATCCTTCTGTGCACATGTTCCTGTCTTTCTCGCTGCCTTTGCTCCCTCCGCTATAGATCCTGGAGGGCGAGGTCGACTGCCAGTACAGCCCCCATGACTTTTAGCAAGTGTTGTAGTTTGAAGCGTTTCAAAAATAATGAGGGAGTTTTGTACTTGCCAGAACACTCCCTGATACCAAATAACCTTGAAATGACTAAAGAAAACTCTTGCAGTAGCAGGAATTAGCACACAGCCACTCAAACTTCAAAACCCTGTCGGGTGCGAGTGATTGGTGAGGATCCCTTTAAATAGGGTCACTGGAGCCGGCTTCCTGCTGCTGCTGCACGCCACCTCAACCTGTCGTTGCTTTCTCCAGCTGGTAAGTTCAATGGCCAAAACAAAGTTGGGAGATCAGGCATCAAGTGAGCGTTGCACACTCACTGACGTCATGATCCCTGTGATTGCGATGTCCCTGGCGATCGAGTTTACCGGCAGCGCTACCGGCAAGACTGATATGGAGTGTGTCGCTGGAACCACCATCAGCTGGCGGTAGAGCTCTGAACGGTGTGGCGCTAAACACATGAATTTCTCCTCCTGTAGATTTATATTTATTTTTGCAAGTTTTCCCCCTTTTTTGAATTTTTTGTTCAATTTATATATTGACGCTGCTGGCTACGTTCAGCGAGGCTGCGCTCCAAATGCTAGGCATGAACGTGAATTGAAGATACGGCTGTAACACTATGGTCTCAATTCTCTGACCCACGCTTGTGCCTAATGAGGCTATTGCCCAGTAACGTAACCTTGCTGAATTTACCCTTTCATCCCAAGAGGATAGGTACCTGTCCTGCTCCCAGACGACCACCAATGACCCCTGTAGCTGGCCACCAGAGAATTCTCTGGTGTAATTTTCACTTTTGCTTTTCTCTCCCTCTGTTGGGAGATGAGGCGGCCTTTATTTGGCATCTCCTTGCTTGATCTAGCTCAAATTAGGAACTGAGTGGAACAGGGCTTGAAAAAACCGACCACACTTCTCGACTAACAACCAATTGTGAAATCGGAGTTTTATTACAAGGTACTTGCAGGAGGGTATGTTGCACTTTATGTTGTTGGTAGTTAAGCACATGTTGAGACCCACATGCTTACAGGGATCAAGGTTGCTTCACAGTTTCCCTCAGCTTGGCGAGATGAGGGAGGATCTTACCCAGATAGAGAAGGATTTGCAGGGGTTGGGTTGTTGCATAATATGGGGCTTTAAGGGTCCAGTCTAACAGTAAAAATCCTATGTTTTGTAGCAGTGTTCAAGTTGCAGGGCGGTCTGTATGCTTATGTGTGTGTGTGTGTGGGGTGGGTGTGGGGGGGTAGCGGTGGGGGTGCGGTAGAGGATGCCTGGGTTGTGTAGCGTACCAGGAAAAAGGTCCATGTTGACCTGTACTTCCATAGTCCATACATTGCCATTTTAAGTCTTCAGGGATTTAAGATAATGCTTTTAGTGAGATTTGCCAGTCTGTCGGGGCGATTCTGCTATTCTGCAGGTGTGGCTATATCCCCGCCTTTTAATTAACTGTAAATTGAAATAGTCACAGCTCTACTTTGGATTAGCCTCTGGATTCTGCCACGATTTGTTTTTAATTCACCTTTATTTGACTTCAAAAATTGGAACAGTCTTAGCAAATAACTGTAGCAAGATAGAAATGATTTCTGATAATTTAGTTATTTTTAAGAAGGCATGGTGAAGTGTCAAGGATCATGGACACAGTAAATCACTAAGCAGTGATCAGCTAGAGTTTTAAAAGCCTAAAGATTATAGAAGTAAGGCAAGCCTGCGGGGGGTAAGGAATTCCAAACTTATGAGGTCCTGGGAAAGGATTTTACATGGAGTGGGAGATTGTCCATGGAGTCTTGATTTCAACAGTGAGGACGTAAGGAGGAGGAGCGTTATGTAGGACAGTGTATTTGCAGCTTGGAGAAGAACCATAGAACAAGAGAAGAAAGTTCAGAGAAACATTGACGGGCAGGCTAAAAATTGACGCGAAAGAGTTAATGAAATTAGAGCAGAATAGACAGTGGCTGTGTGAATGGGTGAGAAATTTCTCCAGAGTTCAGATTCTAACGCAGCCTCAAATTGCTGCCAATCGGGTTCATGCTGTTTATTTAATAGAAACGAGTGGTTAGAAGGAACATTTTCTCTCCCCACAGGCTGTTTCTGTTAAGAGGTTTCCGCTGTGCTAATATTTTTACATAAATAATAGTTCACAGTGCAGTGCTTCAGGGAGTTTTTAAACTGAAATTGCTAAGAATGAACAGCTACCAAAGCAAGATAAAATATTTAAAAGTGGGGATTCAGTAGTTATTTAAAATCTCGGTTCTCATATAAAAAAGTAGGATTTCTTTTCCTGCATGATCATAAGTCTATATGTGGCACAAATGGAACTTTCAGCTCGAATTGAGGGCATCTTATTTTGTAATGCAAAGGGACTCAAGTTGTGAATCTGCCATTTGCAATTCAATACTACTCACCATGGTGCACCGTGCTGCCGTCAGCTTCTTTAGCCAAACCAGCGGCCTTAAAGGGACCACTGGGGGCTGGCACATGAAAGGTACGTTTTTGTACTCTGCCGCCCACCACTTGCCAACCTCCCCCCCCCCCCCCCTCGATTGCCTCCTCCCTCCGCCCCCCTCCCAGATTTGCCTCAGACTTTCAGCTGGCGCCTGAGCCGGATGATTTTGCTGCCACTGCCACTGGCGAGCTGCCTCTGGGGCTGCGAATGGCGCCCGCAGCTCTCCGCCATTACCCTAATGAGGTAGGCGGCAGTGGTCCTGCCACCGGCCTCATTAGGCGCGAGGACGACACTAGGATTGCACTCCAACTCAGGTGAGATCCAATTCCCAGGCCTAGGTGTTGCTTAAGAACAATAAAAATGTTTGTGCATTGTACAGCTGTAGTTCAACAACATATGTATTTTACTTTCCCCCCTGTGTACAGAGTTCAAACTGATTAAAACAAATGGTGCAGTCATGGGGTTAATGATTAAAACCATTAGAAATAGGCTTAAGAAGTATCATTCCTTTAAATAATTGATGAAATCTAGGCAAGTTTACAACAGCTACAACTTACACATTTATAGCATCTTTCACATAATGAAATGTCTCAAGGTGCTTTACCTACCGACGGTATAATTCTTGTTGTCTTTTCTTTTTTTGTCTTTTGTCTAATTATTAGATAAACATTTCAGGTAATGATCATAGTACTATATCTATACTGAGTGGGTCGCAACATTCTCTCTCAAAATACATCACAAACTCCTAAGTCAGGCTTTGTCAATAATCAAACCCATTATAAAAGTGTCAACATTAACCTGCAGTACTTGTTACACCGGTAGATGGTACTGTGATTGGCAATTATAATGGTAAAGGACGTGTCATGTAACATTAGCTCCAAACTCAGCGCCATATCTGTAGAATTGCTGTTAAAGTGAGCATCCATGTTAACATGCAGCTCCAATGGGTGGAGTGCAGAATTAAGGTAAACCTACATATTTATGTAAAAAAGCATCCCATAATGGCAGCATTAATCCTGACTCTAAGGCCTTAGTCTCCTGCCCCACCTCTATACTTAGAGTCGCTTCCTGCCTCCCTTCCCTGAAGAAATTGTTGCAGTAAGTTTTTCAACCCCTAGAGTAACAGCCCTGTGGTTACATAAGACCCACGTTGGTGACCCGCTCCCAACACACAGCGGAGAGCGTTTAAGGTACAGTACTGAGATCCTGGATGCCGAAGTTTTGTGAAAACTTGACGGCCTCTCAAACCACATGTCGTCTTCCCAGGAAGTCAGCCACAGAATTGCCACACAGCTTGTCCACGTCATCGCTGCTGTCTCAGCCAATAGCCCAATACGTCCCCATGACCATTTGCCCACCTCCCTGTGCTGATTTACTGCAACACCCACAGATGATCAACACCCCCAAGTCCACTGTATCGTAGCTCAGCTTTGCTACTCCTCTTAGGGAAGGAGGGTAAAGCAGAATGAGATTTATCCCTCTACTGTTCTCATGCACCTCCCAACAGCTGATCGACAGCACTGGAATTCTGGGAACAAGTCATCTGCCCTATCACCTCAGGTAACGGGCGACCTCGAGAGACAAGAGAGGGTAAAAGGTAGGGGAAGAAGAGATTTGAAAATATAAATCTATTTGGAAAAATAGCAACCATTGGAAAAATTGATTTATTCTACAACATTTTTAATAGTAAAATTGGGACTTTTTTGACAGTCCTTCTTGTTTAAGGCCATTTTCTCCTTCCGTCCATTCCTGAATTATCCTGCACCATCCACCACCTCCAGCAAGAAGGAAGGTGACCTATTTTTGGGCCTCTTCTCGGGCTGCTATAAACAAAAGTGTGAAGCGAGTCACTCTGTGACCTTTCTCTCTTCCCCTCCCCCACTCCCTCCCTCCCTCCCTCTGGGGAAGAAGCTGCTGTCTGCAACTACACTGCCGCATGAATAAGGAGGGCATTTTGTGCATTCTAGTGTTACTAGTTAAAATGACGCAAACTATTTTTTCAGTAGGCAGCATGCTTACTAACAAAGTTATGTTAGTCCATTTTGTGACTTTTGACTGGTGCAAGATATGAGCTGATATTGAGCAAGTTGTTCTATTTCCCAGTTACAAACGGAATAATCAGCAATATCATATCAGAGAACAGCTGCTCTACTCTGTATATTATTTCTAGGTCTAATCTGTTTGAGTTGGACTGGAGTTATTTATATCATAATTCTAATCTATTTTGACAATGAGTGTGATTGTTTGGCTCTGTTGAAAGCATAGAGGTGTGACAAGTAGTTCCTCAGTGAACATTAGCTGGAGTGAGATGGTGATAACTTCGAGTGGTCATGTAAATTTATAATACCAGGTGATGTGACTGAATAATGCCATACTTTGCTTACAGTGGTGTTATCAGTCATGTGCTTAATCAGTGTTCACTTCCTAATATAATCCATTGTTCTGGGTGGAAATTTCTGTCAATTATTATCAGTGCTGTATTTAAATGTCTAACATTGATGTGACACTTCCATCTGGGCCATCCCACAATTTTGCCACCTTTCAACATCATTCTCATGGGCCACTGTCTGTCCTGTCATTTTTATGACCCTGTACATTTCAAATAATTCAGTGCATTGTGATTACAATACATGATCGTGTCTATTTGCAGCACAACATTTCTGATTAGTCCCCTTGGAGGACAAGACCAGATTTCTGATTGGTCCCCTTGGAGGATAAGACACACCCAACAGTTAGCCTAGAACGTATAATTTGATCCTGCCTCCTGGAGTAATCAAGATCTTTGCAATGTATAATTTGATCCATTCATTGTGACAGCCAGGCTCCAGAGCTCACAGTGCTAACACTACTGCTTTCAGAGAACAGACAGAGCTCACCCTCCCAGGTTAGGAGTACTCACAGCACTCACACTGCCGAGTTCAGATAGGAAGAGGTGAGGCCATGGAGGGAATTTTAACTTGAGGATGAGAATTTTAAAATCAAGATGTTGTTGGACAATGTTGCCCCTAATCTGTTTTTGGATGCGCAGTCCCTTTAATGGGCTGGGCGGCCCATTCAAAATTTCACGCGTGCGCAAAATCTCCCATTCAAAAGCTGATAAGCCGCCTGCGCGGGACCTCCAGACAGCTGCGCGGCCGCGTAGCTTAGCGGGAACGTTGTTGGTGGACCATGAGCCAATGTAGGTCAACGAGCACAGGGCTGATGGGTGAACGGGACTTGATGCGTATTAGGATACGTGCAGCAGAGTTTTGGATGAGCTCAAGTTCATTGAGGGTGGAAGATGGGAGGCTGGCCAGAACATTGGAATAGGCGAGTCTGGCAAATAATACATAAATGTAATGTTATGCATGTTGTAGGACTAACGCAGAAGCAATATTCCCTCTAATTTTGTTTAGCCCTGCGCGGCCCCTTTAAGGGGCTGCATGGGCCATTCAAAGTACCGCGCATGCACATTTTTTGTGTTGAAATGCCGGTAAGCCAGCTGTGCGAGTTCCCAGAAGCGCAGTGCAGCCGCTTACAGGGAACATTGCACAGAATACGCTCTTACTTTTAAAAATTCATTTATTTATTGCCTATCCATAGTTGCCCTTGAGATGGTGGTCCGTGAGCTGCCTTCTTAAACCGCTGCAGTCTGGGGGAGGGGAGGAGAGGAAGAACATGGTGCAGGTCTAAAGGGAACGTGATCTAGGCTTAACAGAAGGTGGGAGAATGTGATCTATCTTCCCATCTGGATCACGTTCTTGCCTCATCTTCCACCACACCCCTACACCCTTCTTTAGACCTGGAACACGTTCTTCCCCCCTCCCCACTGTTCTCTCCATGCTACCCCCGCCGAACAAGTTCCTGACCCCCTCCCCCCCCCAGGATCCGAACCATCTCGCCCTCCTGAGTTTCGGACCTTCTCTCCTCCCCCGCCCACCGAGTTTCTGATCTTCTCTCCCCCCCGAGTTTCTGACCTTCTCTCCCCCCGAGTTTCTGACCTCCCACTGAGTTCCTAATCTTCTCCCTGCCCCCCTGAGTTCATAACATTACCCTCCCCTGAGTTCCTGACCTTCACCCAAGTTTCTGACCTCCCCACTAGTTCCTGACCTACCCCCCTGCCGAGTTCCCGACCTTCTCACCACACCCGATCTCCTCTTTCTCCTCCCCTCTTTGATCACCTCTTCTCTCTCTCCCCTTCGATCCCCTCTCATCTCTCTGCCCCCTTCGATCCCCTCTCCTCTCTCTCTCCCCTTCGATCCCCTCTCCTATCTCTCTCCCCCCTTCGATCCCCTCTCCTCTCTCTCTCCCTTCGATCCCCTCTCCTATCTCTCTCCCCCCTTCGATCCCCTCTCCTCTCTCTCTCCCTTCGATCCCCTCTCCTCTCTCTCTTCCCCTTCGATCCCCTCTCCTATCTCTCTCCCCCTTCGATCCCCTCTGCTCTCTCTCCCCCTTCGATCCCCTCTCTCCCCCTTCGATCCCCTCTGCTCTCTCCCCCTTCGATCCTCTCTCCTCTCTCTCTCCCCCTTCGAGCCCCTCTCCTCTCTCCCTCCCCCTTCGATCCCCTCTCCTCTCTCTCCCCCTACGATCCCATCTCCTCTCTCCCCCCTTCGATCCCCTCTCCTCTCTCCCACCTTCGATCTCCTCTCCTCTTTCTCCCCCCTTCGATCCCCTCTTCTCTCTCTCCCACTTCGATCCCCTCTCCTCTCTCTCCCCCTTCGATCTCCTCTCCTCTTTCTCCCCCACTTCGATCCCCTCTCCTCTCTCTCCCCCCTTCGATCCCCTCTCCACTCCCACCCCTTCGAGCCCCTCTCCTCATGCTCCCCCTTCGATCCACTCTCCTCTCTCTCTCCCCTTTCGATCCCCTCTCCTCTCTCTCTCCCCCTTCGATCCACTCTCCTCTCTCTCTCTCCCTTCGATCCCTTCTCCTCTCTCTCCCCTTCGATCCCCTCCCCTCTCTCTCCCCCTTCGATCCCCTCTCCTCTCTCTCTCCCCCTACGATCCCCTCTCCTCTCTCTCCCCCTTCGATCTCCTCTTCTCTCTCTCCCTCCTTCGATCCCCTCTCCTCTCTCTCCCTCCTTCGATCCCCTCTCCTCTCTCTCCCCCTTCGCTCCCCTCTCCATCTCTCCCCCTTCGATCTCCTCTCCTCTCTCCCCCCCTTCGATCCCCTCTCCTCTCTCTCTCCCCCTACGATCCCCTCTCCTCTCTCTCCCCCTTCGATCTCCTCTTCTCTCTCTCCCTCCTTCGATCCCCTCTCCTCTCTCTCCCTCCTTCGATCCCCTCTCCTCTCTCTCCCCCTTCGCTCCCCTCTCCATCTCTCCCCCTTCGATCTCCTCTCCTCTCTCCCCCCCTTCGATCCCCTCTCCTCTCTCTCCCCCCTTCGATCCCCTCTCCTCTCTCTCCCCCCTTCGATCCCCTCTCCTCTCCCCCCCCCTTCGATCTCCTCTCCTCTCTCCCCCTTCGATCCCCTCTCCTCTCTCTCTCTCCTTCGATCCCCTCTCCTCTCTCTCCCCCTTCGATCCCCTCTCCCCCTTCGATCCCCTCTCCTTTCTCTCCCCTCCTTCGATCCCCTCTCCTCTCTCTCCCCCTTCGATCCCCTCTCCTCTCTCCCCCTTCGATCTCCTATCTCTCCCCCTTCGATCCCCTCTCCTCTCTCTCCCCCTTCGATCCCCTCTCCTCTCTCTCTCCCCCTTCGATCCCCTCTCCTTTCTCTCCCCCTTCGATCCCCTCTCCTCTCTCTCCCCCTTCGATCCCATCTCCTCTCTCCCCCCTTCGATCCCCTCTCCCCCTTCGATCCCCTCTCCTCTCTCTCCCCCTTCGATCCCCTCTGCTCTTTCTCCCCTTCGATCCCCTCTCCTCTCTCTCCCCCCCTTCGATCCCCTCTTCTCTCTCTCCCTCCTTCGATCTCCTCTCCATCTCTCCCCCTTCGATCTCCTCTCCTCTCTCTCCCCCCTTCGATCCCCTCTCCTCTCTCCCCCTTCGATCTCCTCTCCTCTCTCTCTCCTTCGATCCCCTCTCCTCTCTCCCCCCTTCGATCTCATCTCCTCTCTCTCTCCTTCGATCCCCTCTCCTCTCTCTCCCCCTTCGATCCCCTCTCCTCTCTCCTCCCTTCGATCCCCTCTCCCCCTTCGATCCCCTCTCCTCTCTCTCCCCCTTCGATCCCCTCTCCTCTCTCTCTCCCCCTTCGATCCCCTCTCCTCTCTCCCCTCTTCGATCCCCTCTTCTCTCTCCCCTTCGATCCCCTCTCCCCCTTCGATCCCCTCTCCTCTCTCTCCCCCTTCGATCTCCTCTCCCCCTTCGATCCCCTCTCCTCTCTCTCCCCTCTTCGATCCCCTCTCCCCTCTCCCCCCTTCGATCTCCTCTCCTCTCTCTCCCCTTCAATCCCCTCTCCTCTCTCTCCCCTTCGATCCCCTCTCCCCCTTCGATCCCCTCTCCTCTCTCTCCCCCTTCGATCTCCTCTCCCCCTTCGATCCCCTCTCCTCTCTCTCCCCTCTTCGATCCCCTCTCCCCTCTCCCCCCTTCGATCTCCTCTCCTCTCTCTCCCCCTTCGATCTCCTCTCCTCTCTCTCCCCTTCAATCCCCTCTCCTCTCTCTCCCCTTCGATCCCCTCTCCTCTCTCCCCCCTTCGATCCCCTCTCCTCTCTCTCTCCCCCTTCGATCCCCTCTCCTCTTTCTCCCCTTCGATCCCCTCTCCTCTCTCTCTCCCCCTACGATCCCATCGCCTCTCTCCCCCCTTCGATCCCTTCTCCTCTCTCTCCCCCTTCGATCTCCTCTCCTCTCTCCCCTCTTCGATCCCCTCTTCTCTCTCCCCTTCGATCCCCTCTCCTCTCTCTCCCCCCCTTCGATCCCCTCTCCTCTCTCCCCCCTTCGATCCCCTCTCCTCTCTCTCTCCCCCTTCGATCCCCTCTCCTCTCTCTCCCCTTCGATCCCCTCTCCTCTCTCCCCCCTTCGATCCCCTCTCCTCTCTCTCTCCCCCTTCGATCCCCTCTCCTCTTTCTCCCCTTCGATCCCCTCTCCTCTCTCTCTCCCCCTACGATCCCATCGCCTCTCTCCCCCCTTCGATCCCTTCTCCTCTCTCTCCCCCTTCGATCTCCTCTCCTCTCTCCCCTCTTCGATCCCCTCTTCTCTCTCCCCTTCGATCCCCTCTCCTCTCTCTCCCCCCCTTCGATCCCCTCTCCTCTCTCCCCCCTTCGATCCCCTCTCCTCTCTCTCTCCCCCTTCGATCCCCTCTCCTCTTTCTCCCCTTCGATCCCCTCTCCTCTCTCTCTCCCCCTACGATCCCATCGCCTCTCTCCCCCCTTCGATCCCTTCTCCTCTCTCTCCCCCTTCGATCTCCTCTCCTCTCTCCCCTCTTCGATCCCCTCTTCTCTCTCCCCTTCGATCCCCTCTCCTCTCTCTCCCCCCCTTTGATCCCCTCCTCTCTCCTCCTTCGATCCCCTCTCCATCTCTCCCCCTTCGATCTCCTCTCCTCTCTCTCCCCTTCGATCCCCTCTCCTCTCTCCCCCTTCGATCTCCTCTCTCTCTCTCTCCCCCTTCGATCCCCTCCCCTCTCTCCCCCTTCGATCTCCTCTCTCTCTCTCTCCCCCTTTGAACCCCTCTCCTCTCTCTCCCCCTTCGATCCCCTCTCCTCTCTCCCCCCTTCGAGCCCCTCTCCTCTCTCCCCCCTTCGAGCCCCTCTCCTCTCTCTCCCTTAGATCCCCTCTCCTCTCTCTCCCCCTTCGATCCCCTCTCCTCTCCCCCTTCGATCTCCTCTCCTCTCTCCCCCTTCGATCCCCTCTCCTCTCTCCCCCGTGCTTCGATCCCCTCTCCTCTCTCTCCCCCTCCGATCTCCTCTCCTCTCTCCCTGCTTCGATCTCCTCTCCTCTCTCCCCCCTCCTTCGATCCCCTCTCCTCTCTCTCCCCCTTCGCTCCCCTCTCCATCTCTCCCCCTTCGATCTCCTCTCTCTCTCCCCCCCTTCGATCCCCTCTCCTCTCTCTCCCCCTTCGATCCCCTCTCCTCTCTCTCCCCCCTTCGATCCCCTCTCCTCTCTCTCCCCCCTTCGATCCCCTCTCCTCTCCCCCCCCTTCGATCTCCTCTCCTCTCTCCCCCTTCGATCCCCTCTCCTCTCTCTCTCTCCTTCGATCCCCTCTCCTCTCTCTCCCCCTTCGATCCCCTCTACCCCTTCGATCCCCTCTCCTTTCTCTCCCCTCCTTCGATCCCCTCTCCTCTCTCTCCCCCTTCGATCCCCTCTCCTCTCTCCCCCTTCGATCTCCTATCTCTCCCCCTTCGATCCCCTCTCCTCTCTCTCCCCCTTCGATCCCCTCTCCTCTCTCTCTCCCCCTTCGATCCCCTCTCCTTTCTCTCCCCCTTCGATCCCCTCTCCTCTCTCTCTCCCCCTTCGATCCCATCTCCTCTCTCCCCCCTTCGATCCCCTCTCCCCCTTCGATCCCCTCTCCTCTCTCTCCCCCTTCGATCCCCTCTGCTCTTTCTCCCCTTCGATCCCCTCTCCTCTCTCTCCCCCCCTTCGATCCCCTCTTCTCTCTCTCCCTCCTTCGATCTCCTCTCCATCTCTCCCCCTTCGATCTCCTCTCCTCTCTCTCCCCCCTTCGATCCCCTCTCCTCTCTCCCCCTTCGATCTCCTCTCCTCTCTCTCTCCTTCGATCCCCTCTCCTCTCTCCCCCCTTCGATCTCATCTCCTCTCTCTCTCCTTCGATCCCCTCTCCTCTCTCCCCCCTTCGATCTCATCTCCTCTCTCTCCCCCTTCGATCCCCTCTCCTCTCTCCTCCCTTCGATCCCCTCTCCCCCTTCGATCCCCTCTCCTCTCTCTCCCCCTTCGATCCCCTCTCCTCTCTCTCTCCCCCTTCGATCCCCTCTCCTCTCTCCCCTCTTCGATCCCCTCTTCTCTCTCCCCTTCGATCCCCTCTCCCCCTTCGATCCCCTCTCCTCTCTCTCCCCCTTCGATCTCCTCTCCCCCTTCGATCCCCTCTCCTCTCTCTCCCCTCTTCGATCCCCTCTCCCCTCTCCCCCCTTCGATCTCCTCTCCTCTCTCTCCCCCTTCGATCTCCTCTCCTCTCTCTCCCCTTCAATCCCCTCTCCTCTCTCCCCCCTTCGATCCCCTCTCCTCTCTCTCTCCCCCTTCGATCCCCTCTCCTCTTTCTCCCCTTCGATCCCCTCTCCTCTCTCTCTCCCCCTACGATCCCATCGCCTCTCTCCCCCCTTCGATCCCTTCTCCTCTCTCTCCCCCTTCGATCTCCTCTCCTCTCTCCCCTCTTCGATCCCCTCTTCTCTCTCCCCTTCGATCCCCTCTCCTCTCTCTCCCCCCCTTCGATCCCCTCTCCTCTCTCCCCCCTTCGATCCCCTCTCCTCTCTCTCTCCCCCTTCGATCCCCTCTCCTCTCTCTCCCCTTCGATCCCCTCTCCTCTCTCCCCCCTTCGATCCCCTCTCCTCTCTCTCTCCCCCTTCGATCCCCTCTCCTCTTTCTCCCCTTCGATCCCCTCTCCTCTCTCTCTCCCCCTACGATCCCATCGCGTCTCTCCCCCCTTCGATCCCTTCTCCTCTCTCTCCCCCTTCGATCTCCTCTCCTCTCTCCCCTCTTCGATCCCCTCTTCTCTCTCCCCTTCGATCCCCTCTCCTCTCTCTCCCCCCCTTCGATCCCCTCTCCTCTCTCCCCCCTTCGATCCCCTCTCCTCTCTCTCTCCCCCTTCGATCCCCTCTCCTCTTTCTCCCCTTCGATCCCCTCTCCTCTCTCTCTCCCCCTACGATCCCATCGCCTCTCTCCCCCCTTCGATCCCTTCTCCTCTCTCTCCCCCTTCGATCTCCTCTCCTCTCTCCCCTCTTCGATCCCCTCTTCTCTCTCCCCTTCGATCCCCTCTCCTCTCTCTCCCCCCCTTTGATCCCCTCCTCTCTCCTCCTTCGATCCCCTCTCCATCTCTCCCCCTTCGATCTCCTCTCCTCTCTCTCCCCTTCGATCCCCTCTCCTCTCTCCCCCTTCGATCTCCTCTCTCTCTCTCTCCCCCTTCGATCCCCTCCCCTCTCTCCCCCTTCGATCTCCTCTCTCTCTCTCTCCCCCTTTGAACCCCTCTCCCCTCTCTCCCCCTTCGATCCCCTCTCCTCTCTCCCCCCTTCGAGCCCCTCTCCTCTCTCCCCCCTTCGAGCCCCTCTCCTCTCTCTCCCTTAGATCCCCTCTCCTCTCTCTCCCCTTCGATCCCCTCCCCTCTCTCTCCCCCTTCGATCCCCTCTCCTCTCTCTCTCCCCCTACGATCCCCTCTCCTCTCTCTCCCCCTTCGATCTCCTCTTCTCTCTCTCCCTCCTTCGATCCCCTCTCCTCTCTCTCCCTCCTTCGATCCCCTCTCCTCTCTCTCCCCCTTCGCTCCCCTCTCCATCTCTCCCCCTTCGATCTCCTCTCCTCTCTCCCCCCCTTCGATCCCCTCTCCTCTCTCTCTCCCCCTACGATCCCCTCTCCTCTCTCTCCCCCTTCGATCTCCTCTTCTCTCTCTCCCTCCTTCGATCCCCTCTCCTCTCTCTCCCTCCTTCGATCCCCTCTCCTCTCTCTCCCCCTTCGCTCCCCTCTCCATCTCTCCCCCTTCGATCTCCTCTCCTCTCTCCCCCCCTTCGATCCCCTCTTCTCTCTCTCCCTCCTTCGATCTCCTCTCCATCTCTCCCCCTTCGATCTCCTCTCCTCTCTCTCCCCCCTTCGATCCCCTCTCCTCTCTCCCCCTTCGATCCCCTCTCCTCTCTCTCCCCCTTCGATCCCCTCTCCTCTCTCTCCCCCTTTGATCCCCTCTCCTCTCTCCCCTCTTCGATCCCCTCTTCTCTCTCCCCTTCGATCCCCTCTCCCCCTTCGATCCCCTCTCCTCTCTCTCCCCCTTCGATCCCCTCTCCCCCTTCGATCCCCTCTCCTTTCTCTCCCCTCCTTCGATCCCCTCTCCTCTCTCTCCCCCTTCGATCCCCTCTCCTCTCTCCCCCTTCGATCTCCTATCTCTCCCCCTTCGATCCCCTCTCCTCTCTCTCCCCCTTCGATCCCCTCTCCTCTCTCTCTCCCCCTTCGATCCCCTCTCCTTTCTCTCCCCCTTCGATCCCCTCTCCTCTCTCTCTCCCCCTTCGATCCCATCTCCTCTCTCCCCCCTTCGATCCCCTCTCCCCCTTCGATCCCCTCTCCTCTCTCTCCCCCTTCGATCACCTCTGCTCTTTCCCCCCTTCGATCCCCTCTCCTCTCTCTCCCCCCCTTCGATCCCCTCTTTTCTCTCTCCCTCCTTCGATCTCCTCTCCATCTCTCCCCCTTCGATCTCCTCTCCTCTCTCTCCCCCCTTCGATCCCCTCTCCTCTCTCCCCCTTCGATCCCCTCTCCTCTCTCTCCCCCTTCGATCCCCTCTCCTCTCTCTCTCCCCCTTTGATCCCCTCTCCTCTCTCCCCTCTTCGATCCCCTCTTCTCTCTCCCCTTCGATCCCCTCTCCCCCTTCGATCCCCTCTCCTCTCTCTCCCCCTTCGATCTCCTCTCCCCCTTCGATCCCCTCTCCTCTCTCTCCCCTCTTCGATCCCCTCTCCCCTCTCCCCCCTTCGATCTCCTCTCCTCTCTCTCCCCCTTCGATCTCCTCTCCCCCTTCGATCCCCTCTCCTCTCTCTCCCCTCTTCGATCCCCTCTCCCCTCTCCCCCCTTCGATCTCCTCTCCTCTCTCTCCCCCTTCGATCTCCTCTCCTCTCTCTCCCCTTCAATCCCCTCTCCTCTCTCTCCCCTTCGATCCCCTCTCCTCTCTCCCCCCTTCGATCCCCTCTCCTCTCTCTCTCCCCCTTCGATCCCCTCTCCTCTTTCTCTCCTTCGATCCCCTCTCCTCTCTCTCCCCCTACGATCCCATCGCCTCTCTCCCCCCTTCGATCCCATCTCCTCTCTCTCCCCCTTCGATCTCCTCTCCTCTCTCCCCTCTTCGATCCCCTCTTCTCTCTCCCCTTCGATCCCCTCTCCTCTCTCTCCCCCCCTTCGATCCCCTCTCCTCTCTCTCCCCCCCTTCGATCCCCTCTCCTCTCTCCCCCCTTCGATCCCCTCTCCTCTCTCTCTCCCCCTTCGATCCCCTCTCCTCTCTCTCCCCTTCGATCCCCTCTCCTCTCTCCCCCCTTCGATCCCCTCTCCTCTCTCTCTCCCCCTTCGATCCCCTCTCCTCTTTCTCCCCTTCGATCCCCTCTCCTCTCTCTCTCCCCCTACGATCCCATCGCCTCTCTCCCCCCTTCGATCCCTTCTCCTCTCTCTCCCCCTTCGATCTCCTCTCCTCTCTCCCCTCTTCGATCCCCTCTTCTCTCTCCCCTTCGATCCCCTCTCCTCTCTCTCCCCCCCTTCGATCCCCTCTCCTCTCTCCCCCCTTCGATCCCCTCTCCTCTCTCTCTCCCCCTTCGATCCCCTCTCCTCTTTCTCCCCTTCGATCCCCTCTCCTCTCTCTCTCCCCCTACGATCCCATCGCCTCTCTCCCCCCTTCGATCCCTTCTCCTCTCTCTCCCCCTTCGATCTCCTCTCCTCTCTCCCCTCTTCGATCCCCTCTCTCTCTCCCCCTTCGATCCCCTCTCCTCTCTCTCCCCCCCTTTGATCCCCTCCTCTCTCCTCCTTCGATCCCCTCTCCATCTCTCCCCCTTCGATCTCCTCTCCTCTCTCTCCCCTTCGATCCCTCTCCTCTCTCCCCCTTCGATCTCCTCTCTCTCTCTCTCCCCCTTCGATCCCCTCCCTCTCTCTCCCCCCTTCGATCCCCTCCTCTCTCCCCCCTTCGATCCCCTCTCCTCTCTCTCCCTTAGATCCCCTCTCCTCTCTCTCCCTTCGATCCCCTCTCCTCTCTCCCCCCTGCTTCGATCCCCTCTCCTCTCTCTCCCCCTCCGATCTCCTCTCCTCTCTCCCTGCTTCGATCTCCTCTCCTCTCTCCCCCCTCCTTCGATCCCCTCTCCTCTCTCCCCCCTCCGATCTCCTCTCCTCTCTCTTCCCCCCCTTCGATCTCCTCTCTCTCTCCCCCTCCGATCTCCTCTCCTCTCTCCCCCCCTTCGATCTCCTCTCCTCTCTCCCCCCCTTCGATCCCCTCTCCTCTCTCCCCCCTTCGAGCCCCTCTCCTCTCTCCCCCTTCGATCCCCTCTCCTCTCTCCCCCTTCGATCCCCTCTCCTCTCTCCCACCTCCGATCTCCTCTCCTCTCTCCCCCCCTTCGATCCCCTCTCCTCTCTCCCCCCCTTCGATCCCCTCTCCTCTCTCCCCCCTTCGAGCCCCTCTCCTCTCTCCCCTTTCGAACCCCTCTCCTCTCTCTCTCTCCCCCTTCGATCTCCTCTCCTCTCTCTCCCCCTTCGATCCCCTCTCCTCTCTCTCTCCTTCGATCCCCTCTCCTCTCTCTCCCCCTCCGATCTCCTCTCCTCTCTCTCCCCCTTCGATCCCCTCTCCTCTCCCCTCCCATTTCGATCACTGCTCCTCTTCCCCCGCCCCCCCGCCCCCGGCCCATCCAATCCCCTGACCTTTTCCACACAAGAGCTGAGGAAAGTGTGGTGGTGCAGGCTGCAGCCGCCGCACCTTTTGGTACTGCGCATGCCGGATCACGTGCGCATGTGCAGTACCAAACGGGCGCGCATGCACAGAGGGAATCAAAAACGCCGTCCAAATAATCACTCCAACAATACATTAAATGAAACACAGAGGCTCGGCACAATGCGCCAAGAAAAATAAAAGTAAGTAACAGAATGCTAATTATATAATTAGCTGGATAAGTACTGTATGTGGTTTGGAATTGGAGTGGTGATTATAAATGTAGGCATAGAGTGATATAAATATTCCATATGACATGGTGTACCTCTGGGTCATACTGCTGGGGTGGGGAGTGGTGCAACAGGTGATGTTTCATTACAGCAGTGAGTAGAATACCAATTGTGCAAGGGGATTCAGGAAATCGCAGCAAGAGAGAATTTGGGAATACTGGCAGTGCCCAATCACACTGTGGCCAAGCAGAATCTGTGGCCTAGTACAAACTGTCAGCCCAACATCTTGGGTAGAAGTGGGCGGGTGGCAGACTGGCTTCAAAAAGGAGGAAAAACATAGAAAGTGTGAATAAGGATATTGCAGTGAGAAGTTACACATTTTGAGCAACCAAAAGGGAGTACCTTCACCACACGGACTGCAGCGGTTCAAGAAGGCGGCTCACCACCACCTTCTCAAGGGCAATTAGGGATGGGCAATAAATGCTGGCCTTGCCAGTGACGCCTACATCCCGTAAATGAATTTTTAAAAATGTACTTGCTGATGTTTAATTATCAGGGATTTAGCTTACAATGCTTTCCAAATATATGATTACTTTTCTTGTATCTTTGTTTAAAATTAAAATTTGAGATTTTCTTTATATTGAAATGTTTACATTGTGTGGCTATAGCTAATCAGATAATAGTTTAATTTGAAGTTTTGGTATTACCTGTGCATACATTTTATTTCTGTATATGTAGTTATAGTCTGACATTATAGAGAAATGAGAACATATAAAAGGTCTGAGCCTTGGCTCAGCAGTGGCACACCCACTTTGAAGTCAGAAGGTCTTTGGTTCAAGCCCCACTCCAGAGACCTGAGCACATATTCTAGGCTGGTATTGTATAGAAACATAGAAGATAGGAGCAGGAGTAGGCCATTCGGCCCCTCGAGCTGCTGCTGATCATCTAAACTCAGTACCCTGTACCTGCCTTCTCCCCATATCCCTTGATACCTTTAGCTTTAAGAAATATATCTAACTCATCCTTGAATATATTTAATGACTTGGCCTCAACTACCTTCTGTGGTAGAGAATTCCACAGGTTCACCACTCTCTGGGTGAAGAAATTCTTCCTCATTTCTGTCCTAAATGGTTTACCCGTTATCCGTAGATTATGACCCCTGGTTCTGGACTCTCCGACCATCGGGAACATTCTTCCTGCATCTAGTTTGTCCAGACCTGTCAGAATTTTATATGTTTCGATGAGATCCCCTCTCATTCTTCTATACTCCAGTGAGTATAAGCCCAATCGACCCAATCTCTCCTCATATGTCATTCCTGCCATCCCAGGTATCAGCCTTGTGAATCTTCGCTGAACTCCTTCCATGGCAAGAACATCCTTCCTCAGATAAGGCGACCAAAACTGCACACAGTACTCAAGGTGTGGTCTCACCAAGGCCCTGTACAACTGCAGCAGGACATCCCTGTTCCTATACTCAAACCCTTTCGCTATGAAGGCCAACATACCATTTGCCTTCTTCACCGCCTGCTGCACCTGCATGCTTACTTTCAGCGACTGGTGCACAAGGACACCCAGGTCTCGTTGCACTTCCCCTTCTCCCAATCTATTGCCATTCAGATAATAGTCTGCCTTTCTGTTTTTGACACCAAAGTGGATAACCTCGCACTTATCCACGTTATATTGCATCTGCCACGCTTCTGCCCACTCACCCAACCTGTCCAGATCATCCTGGAGTTTCTCGCTATCCTCCTCGCTGCACACACTCCCACCCAGCTTTGTGTCATCTGCAAACTTGGAGATATTACATTTAATTCCCTTATCTAGATCATTAATGTATATTGTGAATAGCTGGGGTCCAAGGACCGATCCCTGCGGTACCCCACTAGTCACTGCTTGCCACTCGGAAAAAGACCCATTAATTCCTACTCTCTGCTTTCTGTCTGCCAACCAGTTCTCTATCCAAGTCAATACCTTGCCCCCAATCCCATGTGCCTTAACTTTACCCGCTAATCTCTTATGCGGGACCTTATCGAAAGCCTTTTGAAAGTCCAAATACACCACATCTACTGGTTCTCCCTTATCTATTTTCCCAGTTACATCCTCAAAAAATTCCAGTAGATTAGTCAAGCACGATTTACCTTTTGTAAATCCATGTTGACTTTGTCCGATCCTGTCACTGTTTTTCAAATGCTCAGCTATTACATCCTTTATAATGGACTCCAGCATTTTCCCCACTACCGATGTCAGGCTTACTAGTCTGTAATTCCCCGCTTTCTCTCTACCACCCTTTTTCAATAGTGGGGTAACATTAGCTACCCTCCAATCCATGGGTACAGTTCCAGATTCCATCGAATGTTGGAAGATGATCAGCAATGCATCTACTATTTCTAGGGCCACTTCCTTAAGTACCCTAGGATGTAGATTATCAGGCCCTGGGGATTTATCGGCCTTCAATACCGTCAATTTCCCTAACACCATTTCCCTGCAAATACTGATTTCTTTCAGTTCCTCCCTTTCATCAGACCGTATGTTCGCCAACATCTCTGGGAGGTTATTTGTGTCCTCCTTTGTGAAGACAGAACCAAAATATGCATTTAATTGGGCTGCCATTTCTTTGTTCCCCATTATAACTTCCCCCGCTTCTGACTGCAAGGGACCTACACTTGATTTCACTAATCTTGAAGGAGTGCTGCACTGTCAAAGATACCGTCTTTTGGGTGAGATGTTAAACTGTGGCCCCTTCTGCCGGCTCAAGGAGACACTATTTGAAGATAATTAGGGGAGTTTACCAGGTGTCCTGGCTGATATTTATCCCTCAATCAAAACCACTAAAATAAACAGATATTCTGGTCAATTATTTCATTTCTGACAAAGGATCATCGACCTGAAACGTTAACTCTGTTTCTCTCTCGCCACAGACGCTGCCTGACCTGCTGAGTGTTTCCCAGCATTTTCTGTTTTTATTTCAGATTTCCAGCATCCGCAGTATTTTGCTTTTGCATTTATTTTACTGCTGGTTTGTGGGATCTTGCTGTGTGGAAATTGGCTGCTGTATTTTCCTACATAAATGTAACTACATTTAAAAAGTTTTTCATTGGCTGCGAAGCGCTTTGGGATACCTTGAGGACATGGAAGGCACGATATAAATGCAAGTTCTTTCTTTACATATGCAATCTACAGTACTCGAAAACTGCTGAAACTGAAGGATTAAACAAAGAAAATAGCAAGCTCAGATATTTCAAGTCTGATTATTCTTTGCCTGCTACAGCTGGTTTTATAATTGCAACTGATAGATGACTAGTCACATCACAGTAGGGATCTTGAGCAATATATAATGTATGTGGGAGAAAGCGTGACATAGTGCTGATCTATATCACACGAAAAGGAAATGAGACTTCAACAGCAACTTTAGTTCCGCCTGGGTAGATTCATCAATCCTACCGCAAAAGTGCATAGATAATTAATAAATGTAGATTTAAATTAGCCTCTTGAAATATTTGATGAAATATCTAAAAGTACATGCTGAGCACCTAAAAACAAAACCGAAATGCCTGAGATATACCAGTTGTAATTCAACAGAATTTATCGTTCCGTTGGGTTAACAAGAGTTTCAGATGACACAGAAAATGCGAGAAATTCAGGACATGCAGGTCATTTAGTTCAGATAAATGGTCAATCCCAAAACATTAACCTTACTTTCTCTTGCAGGTATTCCACCAACTAGTGGGAAGGATGTGGAGGAGCAAATTTGCAAGGAAATTACAGAGAGGTGCAAGAACTATAGAGTAGTGATAATGGGGGACTTCAACTATCCTAATATAGACTGGGATAGTAATAGTGTAAAGGGCAGAGAAGGGGAAGAATTTCTGAAGTGTGTTCAGGAGAACTTTCTTGATCAGTACGTTTCTGGCCCAATGAGGAAGGAGGCATTGCTGGATCTGGTTCTGGGGTGTGAGGTGGGTCAAGTAGAGCAAGTGTCAGTAGGTGAACATTTAGGGAACAGTGCTTGTAGTATCATAAGGTTTACATTAGCTATTGAAAAGGACAAAGAGCAATCTAGAGTAAAATTACTTAATTGGAGGAGGGCCAATTTCAGTGGGTTGAGAATGGACCTGGCCCACGAGGGGGAAAGGTAAGGCAACCAAAGTCAGATCTCCCTGGATGACGAAAAAGATAGAGAATAAGATGAATCAGAAAAAGGGCGCATATGACAGATGTCAGGTTGAGAAAACAAGTGAGAACCAGGCTGAATATAGAAAGTTCAGAGGGGAAGTGAAAAAGAAAATAAGAGGGGCAAAGAGAGAGTATGAGAATAAATTGGCAGCTAACATAAAAGGGAATTCAAAAATCTTCTATAGGCATATAAATAATAAATGGGGAGGAGGGGTGGGGCCGATTTAGGGACCAAAAAGGAGACCTACGCATGGCGGCAGAGGGCATGGCTGAGGTACTGTCTTTGTATCTGTATCTGTCTTTACCAAGGAAGAAGATGCTGCCAAAGTCATAGTGAAAGAGGAGGTAGTGGAGATACTGGATGGGATAAAAATTGATATAGAGGAGGTACTAGAAAGTCTGGCTGTACTTAAAGTAGATAAGTCACCAGGACTGGATGGGATGCATCTAGGATGCTGAGGGAAGTTAAGGTGGAAATTGTGGCGGTACTGGCCATAATCTTCCAATCCTCCTTAGAAACAGGAGTGGTGCTAGAGGACTGGAGAATGGCAAATGTTACACCCTTGTTCAAAAAAGGGTGTAAGGATAAACCAGTAACTACAGGCCAGTCAGTTTAACCTCGGTAGTGAGGAAGCTTTTAGAAACAATAAACGAACAAAATTAACAGTCACTTGGACAAGTATGGATTAATTAAGGTAAGCCTACATGGATTTGTTAAAGGCAAATCATGTTTAACGAACTTGATTGAGCTTTTTGATGAGGTAACAGAGAGGGTTGATGAGGGCAATGCAGTTGATGTGGTGTACATGGACTTCCAAAAGGCGTTTGAAAAAGTGCCACATAATAAGCTTGCCAGCAAAGTTGAAGCCCATGGAATAAAAGGGACAGTGACAATATGGATATGAAATTGGCTAAGTGACAGGAAACAGAGAGTAGTGGTGAATGGTTGTTTTTCGGACAGGAGGAAGGTATACAGTGGTGTTCCCCAGGGGTCGGTATTAGAACCATTGCTTTTCTTGATATATATTAATGACTTGGGTGTACAGGGCACAACTTCAAAATTTGCAGATGACACAAAACTTGGAAGTACAGTGAACAGTGAGGAGGATAGTGATAGACTTCAAGAGGACATAGACAGGCTGGTGGAATGGGCGGACACGTGGCAGAAGAAATTTTACGCAGAAAAGTGCAAAGTGATACATTTTGGTAGGAAGAATGAGGAGAGGCAATAGAAACTAAAGGGGTGCATGAACAGAGAGACCTGGGGGTATATGTGCACAAATCATTGAAGGTGACAGGGCAGGTTGAGAAAGCGGTTAAAAAAGCATACGGGATCCTGGGCTTCATAAATAGAGGCTCTGGGCTGGATTTTGATACTGGGGCGGGTTGGGGTCGTGTCGGGGTCGTGTCATCCGCCTTTCGTGTTATCCACCCGACTGCAATTGGATGTGGGAGATTGATGCAATTTTCACCTAATTGGGCAATTGAGTTCCAGCATGTGGGAACCCATGAACCAATTAATGGTTTCAGTCTGAAAGTCGCCTCTGATGATGTCATCATTGCTGCTGCATTGAAGGTTTTCAGAGATTGCCTGGCCTTTGCTGTGAGTGGACCTGGATGCAAAATGAGCAGCAGCTCAGAGAGAGAGAGAGAGAATTTTTTTTGCATCCAGGTCCTCTCACAGCAAAGGCCAGGCAGTCTCTGAAGACATTCAATGCAGCAGCATCAGAGGCGACTTTCAGACCTAATACTACTACTACCTTCATCACTTCTCCATTGTAATAGTGGACCTGCAGCTGATAGTCAGCTATCCACTTGTGGTCCCGCCAGGTTTCACTGGCGTGTTTCACATCAGACGTGCTTCACGTCGGAAATGGGTTAAATTAGCTAAAACGTTTCAAAATGGCATTGCAGAGCCAATTTAGGGCTAGTTAAGGGCTTTAATGGCCTCTCCCGCCTCTTGGAGGCGGGATGGAGTCGGGAACACCGCACACAAGTTTATCAAAATTGCATGGAGGCGGGATCAGGTCCGCCCGCCACTTTTCGCAATTTTAACCCCCCACACGCCTCCAAACCCGCCTCCACGGCCCTATGAAAATCCAGCCCATAGAGTACAAAAGCAAGGAAGTTATGATGAACCTTTATAAAACAATGGTTCGGCCTCAACTGGAGTATTGTGTCCAATTCTGGGCACCGCACTTTAAGAAGGATGTGAAGGCCTTAGAGAGGGTGCAGAAAAGAGTTACGAAAATAGTTCCAGGGATGAGGGACTTCAGTTACGTGGATAGACTAGAGAAGCTGGGGTTGTTTTCCTTAGAGCAGAGAAGGTTGAGAGGAGATTTGATAGAGGTGTTCAAAATCATGAGGGATCTGGACAGAGTAGATAGAGAGAAACTGTTCCCATTGGCGGAAGGGTCGAGGACCAGAGGACACAGATTTAAGGTGATTGGCAGAAGAACCAAAGGTGACATGAGGAAAAACTTTTTTACGCAGCGAGTGGTTAGAATCTGGAATGCACTGCCTGAAAGGGTGGTGGAGGCAGACTCAATCGTCGTTTTCAAAAGGGAATTGGCCTGAAGGAAAAACATTTGCAGGGCTACGGGGCAAGGGCTGGCTGAAATGCTCCTGCAGAGAGCCGGCACAGGCTCGATGGGCTGAATGGCCTCCTTCTGTGATGTAACCATTGCATGATTCTATGAATCTGTGATGGCCTGCTGCACAATTCCAACATTCTCTGTATTTAATCCGGATTTCCAGCATTCACAATTTTCTGCAGGGTTTCAAATATTTGGATATTTTTGCAAGGCCATTAGTCTCTGAATCCTGAATGCCAAGAATCACAATAGGCTGCAGCAAACATTAGCACAATCACAATGAATAGAATATCTTGCCTACTTTGTGTACAATATTCCAAACGTTATTACCAGTTCCCATTCCAAGGTCAGGTTTATTTTTCCTCATTTAGATAAGATGTTGTTTAATTACCAGTGGAGTGGGACGAATCTGAGATTATGATTTGTGGAGTTGCACATGCTTAGGAAGTTGGAGGGTTGCTGTTTTCTCCAGCTTTTAATTGTACTTTAGTCTGGCACAAGTTAATAGTGCAGCGATAGTGTATATCCTCAATTGCGGTAAAGTCATTTCTGCTTTGCAGCAACAGAGGAAATGCAGTATAACTGTGTCAGTTCAACACTTTGTGTGGGTGTGGGACAATCTAGAACGGGTGGTCTCGATTTGCTGTGGCTACAGTTTAACTGTAGTCGGTGCAAAAACATTTCAAAGTTTCAAAATAAGATGGGGAATCCCCTGAACCACCTCTAAGTTTCTATTGTTAGGAAAGAGCTGACTGCCCCATCGGTTCTTTTCGAACACTGGAAAGTTCACCGACAGTCAGAGGCCAGTGAGCGAGGCCATTGAGCGAATCAATCACACGGGTCAGGGCCTGTATTTTGCCGATCCGCGTTTGCTACACGCACAACCCCAAGCTGCTGATGGGGCCTTGAAAAATCAGGACTTTAAGGAGCATAAATCTGCTAATTAATAATGGATCCAAATTGTGACTAGAAGGCAGCAACTCCAGTCTACACTACTTATATAGGCCGCCAGTTATCGTTTACATTTGAATTAGAAATGAATTGGTGCCTAAAGACATGTCCTTTTCAAACATATGTTCACAATGATACTTGTGTTCTATCAACTGGCATGTGTACTGTAGTAAATATGTTTACTTTGAACCACAACTCAATTACGTCCAACTGGATGTGTTTACAGTGCAGTGCTCCATCAAGTAAAAGAAACAATGTAATAAAGGAACGGTAGGAAAGATGCCATCTTGAGGAGAACATCAATGCATAAAAGCATGGCAAATGACAGTTGAATCAACAATATTGGTATTTTCTATGATGAATTCAGTAGATACTACTTGACAGAGCCTTTTTTTACAGAGAAAAATAATCATACCATTTAAGAACATAAGAACATAAGAAATAGCAGGTGTAGGCCATTCGGCCCTTCAAGCCTGCTCCACCATTCAATAAGATCATGGCTGATCTTCGCCCTTAACTCCACCTTCCTGCACTATCCCCATATCCCTTGATTCCCTTAATATCCAAAAATCTATCGATCTCTGTCTTGAATATACTCAACGACTGAGCATCCACAGCCCTCTGGGGTAGAGAATTCCAAAGACTCACAACCATTTGAGTTAAGAAATTTCTCCTCATCTCAGTCCTAAATGGCTGACCCCTTACTCTGAGACTGTGACCCCCTAGTTCTAGACTCCCCAGCCAGGGGAATTATCCTCCCAACATCTACCCTGAGAAGCCCTGTAAGAATTTTCTATGTTTCAATGAGATCATCTCTCATTCTTATAAACTCTAAAGAATATAGGCCTAGTCTACTCAATCTCTTCTCATAGGACAATCCCCCCATCCCAGAAATTAGTCTAGTGAACCTACGTTGCACTCCCTCTAAGGCAAGTATATCCTTCCTTAGGTAAGCAGACCAAAACTGTACACAGTACTCTAGGTGTGGTCTCACCAAGGCCCTATATAACTGTACTAAGACTACTCTTGTACTCCAATCCCTTTGTAATAAAGGCAAACAGACCATTTGCTTTCCTAATTGCTTGCTGTACCTGCATGTTAACTTTCTGTGTTTCCCGAATACCAACATTTCCCAGTCTCTCGCCATTTAAAAAATATTCTGCTTTTCTATTTTTCCTACCAAAGTGAATAATTTCGCACTGCTCCACATTATATTCCATCTGCCATGTTCTTGCCCAATCACTTAACCTGTCTATATCCCTTTGCAGCCTCTTTGGGCTGGATTTTGTCTTGGGGTCGGGTTGGGGTCGTGTCATCCGCATTTCGTGTTCGCTCCCCCCCGACTCCAGATTAATGTGGATGAATGATGCAATTTTCACTTAATTGGGCAATTGAGTTCCAGCATGTGGGAACCCATGAACGAATTAGTGGTTTCAGTCTGAAAGTCGCCTCTGATGATGTCATCATTCCTGCTGCATTGCAGGTCAGAGACTGCCTGCCTGGTCTCAGAGATTGTTTTGATGTGAGTGGACCTGGATGCAAAATGGATGAGAGAGAGAGAGAGAATTTTTTTTCCATGCAAGTCCTCTCACAGCAAAGGCCAGGCAGTCTCTGAAGACATTCAATGCGACTTTCACACCTAATACCACTACTACCTTCATCACATCTCCGTTGTAATAGTGGACCTGCAGCTGATAGTCAGCTATCCACTTGTGCTCCCACCAGGTTTCACTGGAGTGTTTCACACCAGGCGTACTTCACGTCCGAAAAGGGTTAAACTAGCTAAAACGTTTCAAAATGGCATTACAGAGCCAATTTAGGGCTTGTTAAGGGCTTTAATGCCCTTTCCCACCTCTTGGAGGCGGGACGGAGTCGGGAACCCCGCGACTGATTTTGTCAAAATTGCGTGGAGGTGGGATGGAGTCGGGACCCCCGACCCCGCAAATTTAACCCCCCACACGCCTCCAAACCCAACTCCACGGGTCATTCAAAATCCAGCCCATGGTGTCCTCCTCACAGCTTACTTTCCCACCTAACTTTAGCATACTTGGATACATTACACTTGGTCCCCTCATCTAAGTCATTGATATAGATTGTAAATAGCTGAGGCCCTAGCACTGATCCTTGCAGTACCCCACAAGTTACAGCCTGCCAACTCGAAAATGACCCGTTTATTCCTACTCTCTGTTTTCTGTCCGTTAACCAATCCTCAATCCATGCTAATATATTACCCCCAATCCCATGAGCCCTAATTTTGTTTAATAACCTCTTGTGTGGCACCTTATTGAATGCTTTTTAAAAATCCAAATACACCACATCCACTGGTTCCCCCTTATATTTCCTGCTAGATTTGTCAAACACGATTTCCCTTTCATAAATCTGTGTTGATTCTGCACAGTCATATTATGATTTTCTACGTGCCCTGTTATCATGTCCTTAATAATAGATTCTAGCATTTTCCCATACTACTGATGTCAAGCTAATTGGTCTATATAGTTCATTGTTTTCTCTCTCCCTCCTTTCTTAAATAGCGGGGTTACGTTTACTGCCTTCCAATCCACAGGGACCATTTTAGAATCTAGGAAATTCCAGAAGATCAAAACTAATGCATCCACTATCTCTGTAGCTACCTTTTTTTAAAACCCTAGCATATATCTTTTTTTTCAATTGGAATAATGGGGCAAATCGGATCTTAGGGCAGACAGCCAGAGCTATAGAGCATAAGTTCCTGGAAGTGATAATGAACTTGTACAAAGCAATGGAGTACTGTGTGCAGTTCTGACCAACATACCACAGAGGGCATAGAGCTTTGGAGAGAGTGAAGCAAGGGCAACTAAATTAATATCTTGGATTAGGCACATCAGCTACAAGGAGAGGTATTCACAATTCTAGGTTATAGATAAATTGAACCGTAATGATATTTTGGACATAATCACAAACTCTACAAAAAAAGGGCAGAGATTTACAGCTGGATTTTCCTCTTCTGTCCTGCTTGAAATCAGGTAGGATAGTGGCAGGAAAGGGGACAAAATCGGGTGGTAAGCCTTACTGCTGTATTCCAGCCCCGAGCTAGAATTTCCTCTCCCAACCCAGAAAAATGGCTTGGAGTCATAAGGCGGTAGGAGGGATGGTCAGAAGTCCTGCCCATCACTAACTTGTCTCAAAGGGGTGGGGCTGGGGAAGCCAGCCCCTAAATTTAGAAGGGGGAAGGTGAACATTTAGTTTACATTTAACTATTGTACGCTGCAGATGTTGAATATATGAGCAGACTGCCTGTCGATATGATGGAGGGGGATAATGTTGGCAAATTCCAGAGGGAATTGGATAGACGTTTGGCAGAGAAAGTGATTAAGGAGTAAGAGAGTATGACATTGTTTAAACTTTGGGACCAGACAGATGGACTGCAATGGTCTCGTCTCTTATCCTACGTTTTGATTTGATAAATAGGCTGATTCACTTTCCCAACACGGAATGACAATTAATCAACAGTACTGAATTGTATGTTTTTTTTGCTACAGTTAGGATCTCATAGTTAAGGACTTTGCAAATTCTGTTCATCGCTGTTTTAAAGGCCTCTCTGGCTGCAAGATATTTTGATTATATTTTTATTCCTTTTTATTTTCTGTGCAGCCAATGCTGTTAAGCAGCAAGTTGAATTTTTCTTATGCTCCCAAGTGTGAAACTAGACAGATGCCCCACATCGCTTATACAACTGAGGTTTTGAAACTTATGTTCATCTTTCACCTATTTGAAATTGTGTCTTTGTTGTGTACGGAATGGAATGGCAAACACTGATTTTCTTTTGTTCATAATTTCCCCTTCCTTCGCCTCTGTTGTCTTATCTTAGTGCCGCAGCCTGCTCTACGTGTCCCTGAATATACAGCAGTGACGTCCGTCATTGTGCTCTGTGGACTATCATTAATACATGGCTACTGTTAAACCATGGTGTGCTGTTTCACATAAAAGCTGTGCCATATAAATGCAAGTTCTTTCTTTCTATTTTTTTTCCTATCAACAGAGCTGAGCATTTTCAGGTGTATGGGAGGTGAATTAAAATTTTCATAATTTTTAACTCATTGTTAATTTGTATCAAAAGAAGGATGATGAATGATATCATAAACCATACACCATCAGTGACAGTCTTTCTGGTGTGAAAGATTCACAAACAAGCCCAATTCTTTTTTAAAGCTTTTTATTGTTGCATAAATCTTCTGTGAGCTGGTGCTAGGACTTGTGTAATGTCCATTACATATTTTTATTAATAGCTTCACAAGTGCTCCAGTAGGACTAGATACCATTGTTCTTAAGGAATCAATTTACTTTATGAAATAAAGCACTTCATGTCCTAACAGTTATTGCAAAGTGCTATGTGAATGAAGATGTATTTGATAGTTGGAGGTCTAATTCAACTAAAAGCACTTTCTGTTAATTTGGTTTTATGGGTGTTACTTCTGATCTTCATTTCTGCTCCAGTATTGGGTTTCTTCATTCTCGATGCACTTCAGCACTGGTGATGAATTTCTCTAAAATAGAGCAGCGATGATGAAGAATTTTTCCAGACAAGTTTTTATTGTAGTTTCCAAAAACCCTTCAACCTAAGCACAATTGCTAGAAAGTGAAACCATTCCAGCAACATTAAAGAATAATCAACTACCAGGTTAAAGTTATGAGGATGTAAGAAGATGCTGTATGAATACAAGTATTTCCTTTTTTTTGATAATCATTACACCTACAACCATGAGAATTTGCAAGTAGATAGCAATTACAATGAACGAGGACAGGCAATATAAACTAAAGGGTGCAATTCTAAAGGGGGTGCATGAACAGAGAGACCTAGGGGTATATGTGCACAAATCGTTGAAGGTGGCAGGGCAGGTTGAGAAAGCAGTTAAAAAAGCATACAGGATCCTGGGCTTCATAAATAGAGGTATAGGGGGAGAATTTGGCCTCCTTTGTGCCTCCCGTTAGCATCTCCGGGGGACAATAACGGGGTGTAAATGGGTTTGCGACGGGGCGTGGCGAATTGAGCGACGGCAGATGGAGGAGGCGGTATGCAGTCGGATGGCCGCTGGAGGAGCGGTATTTAAAGGCGTCAACATCTGGTTTATTTTTGCTCGGCAAAGAATGCTGCCTTGTCAGTTTCACTTAGGCAAACAGGCGTATTGAGCGATTTCAGCATTTTTCACTTTAAGGACTCTTCTGCCTCAGGAAAATTATTCATTTTCATTTAGGTGAGATTTCAAAGTGCAACATTTCCAAACCTTAATGGGGGCTGTACTGGCACTGGACCTCGCCCTACAGCGTCAAGGTCGGACGCAGAGAGAAAGCTTGCAAAATGTGGCCAGAGGGAGGAGGGCCGACAGGGCTCTCAACAGGAGGCCTTACCCTCCCAGGGTATTCCGGCAGCAGTTCTACTAAATCAATTTCACTGATGAACAGTGTCTTAGAAGGCTCCGCTTCACCAAGGACGTGGTCACAGAGCTCTGCCACATCCTGCAACCAGACCTCGAGCCTCAGATCAGGGTGAGCACGGCTCTTTCAGTGGCAGTCAAGGTCACCGTCGCCCTCAATTTCTATGCCAGCGGATCGTTCCAACATATCGCAGTTCGCCGTCCATTGCTGCATCCGCGAGGTCACAGATGCTCTCTACAAAAGGAGAAGGGACTACATTTCCTTCCCCATGACCAGAGGGAAGCAGCACGAGCGTGCATGTGGCTTTGCCAGGATAGCGGGCTTCCCCATGGTTCAAGGTGCCATTGACTGCACCCACGTTGCTTTGCGGGCACCGCATAACAATCTTGAGGTATTCCGTAACCGCAAACCTACCACTCGCTTAATGTACAGTTGGTATGGGACCACACACAGCAAATCCTGACCGTCAATGCCCGCTATCCTGGCAGCAGTCACGATGCCTTCATCCTGTGCCAGACCGGTGTACCATCTCTGTTCTAGCCACCACATCAAGCTTACGGCTGGCTGCTGGGAGACGAGGGCTATCTGCTCTCTACCTGGCTCATGACTCCCCTCTGCAACCCAACACTCGTGCCCAGCACTCATATAATGACAGCCATGTTGCGACCAGGAACATAATTGAGCAGACCATCGGAGTGCTCAAGCAACGGTTCCGCTGCCTTGACCGCTTGGGAGGATCCCTCGGTACTCGGCTGGGTGGGTGTCCCTTTTCGTCATCGTTGTCTGCTGCATGCTGCATAACTTGGCCACCAGGCATAGCCGCACCACCTCAGGAGAAGAAAGAGGGAGACAAGGAGGAGGAACAGGAGCACAAACAACAGCGACGGAGGAGGCAGCCACTCAGTCGGATTTGTGGAAGGGCGGTCCGTGACCGCCTCATCAGACTTCGGTTCCAATGAATTTGAGGCCACTTCCCGGTTGCTCAGCACGTCCCATCATTCCATCAATTTCTCATTCCATACCACACCCCAAGGCTGAAATGAGACACAGCACCAAATCTGCAACATTCCAATAATAAATTTATCTAAATTCAGTAACCACATATATACAACAACAATATTACCTAATCAATATCGAGTTCAACAATTTTAGACTCAATATCGAGTTCAACAATTTTAGATCATAACCTCAGCTCCAATCACATTTATATTTTATTTTTTCCACCCTTTTATTTGCCCCCCCCCACCTTTTTTTTCCTCCTAGAAGCTGGCAGCTGTCCTTCATTCTGCCAGTGGATTTCACACTTCTTTCAGCCTTAATCTGTCACATTAACACCACCTCTAGCCTTGCATATCTCTTAATGTCTCTTAATGTCTCTTCATCTCCCCCTTTGTTCTTTTATCCCCTCCCCCTTTTCCCAGCTTTACTCTGGCCTTAAATCTATTTGATTTCCGGCTCTTCACAGTTCTGACGAAAGGTCATCGACCTGAAACGTTAACTCTCTTTCTCTCTCCACGGATGCTGCCTGGCCTGCTGAGTTTTTCCAGCGTTTTCTGTTGTTATTTCAGATTTCCAGCATCCGCAGTATTTTGCTATCGTATTACCTAATCACCCTTGTGCAAACCCTTACTTCCCCTCTTTACAGTGCCTTTTCCTAATCTACTGCTCCTACGTAGTGTCTCCCCAGTGGCTGCAGCAGGGATGGCGGAAGGCTGCTGAGTGTCAGTGCCAGAGACTACAGATGGCCTTGCAGGATGCCCTCGACCAGCTCTGGGCCTGGAAGGCCCGGCTGTACACTGCGCCACCTCAGGATGGGCGGTGGCAGTCTGGCCTGGCTGGATGACAGGCAGTGACAAGAGCAATGGAAGAGTGGCAGTGCTGGCATCAGGGATGCTGTCACCCTGAGAGAGGACAGCAGGTTCCTGCTCCACTGACCCACTGGCACTCCCCTGGGGCAGCACTTCAGCATCCCTACCAATCTGCTGGAGCACATACTGGTGGCCTGCTGCGACACCGTGAGATCCCCGGTGGACTGTGGTGGACCCAGCAACGATGGCAGCAGTCAGAGCTTGCGTGGCATCCAGCTGAGACTGCATGAGAGCAGTCTGAGACTTGATGCCACCAACCATTGACTGTATGACAGCACTAAGACGTTGCATGGCTTCTGCCTGTGCTGCAATGGAAGCTGCCACATCGCCCATGACACGTGTCATAGAAACATAGAAACATAGAAAATAGGTGCAGGAGTAGACCATTCGGTCCTTCGAGCCTGCACCGCCATTTAATGCGTTCATGGCTGAACATGCTACCTCAGTACCCCATTCCTGCTTTCTCGCCATACCTTTTGATCCCCCTAGTTGTGAGTGTTATATCTAACTCCCTTTTGAATATATTTAGCGAACTGGCCTCAACAACCTTCTGTGGAAGAGAATTCCATAGATTCACCACTCTCTGGGTGAAGAAGTTCCTCCTCAGCTCAGTCTTAAATGGCTTCCCCTTAATCCTTAGACTGTGACCCTGGTTCTAGTTTTCCCTAACATTGGGAACATTCTGCCCGCATCTAATTTGTCTAAACCAGTCAGGATTTTAAATGTCTCTGTAAGATCCCCCCTCATTCTTCTGAACTCCAGAGGATACAAGTTCAGTTGACCCAATCTTTCTTGATATGTCAGTCCGGCCATCCCAGGAATCAATCTAGTGAACCTTCGCTGCACTCCCTCAATAGCAAGAATGTCCTTCCTTAAGTTAGGAGACCAAAACTGCGCACAATACTCCAGGTGTGGCCTCACCAAGGCCCTGTACAACTGCAGCATCACCTCCCTACTCCTGTACTCAAATCCCCTTACTATGAAGGCCATCATTCCGTTTGCTTTCTTGACTGCCTGCTGCACTTGCATTCCCACCTTCAGTGACTGATGTACCATGACGCCCAGGTCTCGTTGCACTTCCCCTTTCCCTAATCTGCCACCATTCAGGTAATAGTCCGCCTCTCTATTTTTACCACCAAAGTGGATAACCTCACATTTATCCACATTGTACTTCATCTGCCATACATTTGCCCATTCACCCAACCTGTCCAAGTCACTCTGTAGCCTCCTAGCATCCTCCTCATTGTTCACACTGCCTCCCAATTTAGTGTCATCCGCAAATTTGGAGATATTACATTTAATCCCTTCGTCCAAATCATTAATATATAATGTAAACAGCTGGGGCCCCAGCACCGAACCCTGCGGTACCCCGCTGGTCACTGCCTGCCATTCTGAAAAGTACCCATTTACTCCTACTCTTTGTTTCCTGTGTGCCAACCAGTTCTCAATCCACGTCAACACATTACCCCCAATCCCATGTGGTTTAACTTTGCTCACCAATCTCTTGTGTGGGACCTTGTCGAAGGCCTTCTGAAAGTCCAAATACACCACATCTACTGGTTCCCCCCTGTCCACCCTATTGGAAACATCCTCAAAAAATTCCAGAAGATTTGTCAAGCATGATTTCCCTTTCACAAATCCATGCTGACTTGGACCTATCATGTCGCCACTTTCCAAGTGGTCTGTTATGACATCTTTAATAATTGCTTCCATCATTTTACCCACGACCGATGTCAGGCTGACCGGTCTATAATTCCCTGCTTTCTCCCTCCCTCCTTTTTTAAAAAGAGGGGTTACATTGGCCACCCTCCACTCCATCGGAACTGATCCAGAGTCTAAGGAATGTTGGAAAATGATCGTCAATGCATCCACTATTTCCAAGGCCACCTCCTTAAGTACTCTGGGATGCAGACCATCAGGCCCCGGGGATTTTTCAGCCTTCAGTCCCATCAATTTCCCCAATACCTTTTCCCGACTAATAAGGATTTCCCTCAGCTCCTCCCTCTTACCAGATCCTCTGACCCCTTTTATTTCCGGCAGGTTGTGTGTGTTCTCCACAGTAAACACCGAACCAAAGTACTTGTTCAATTGATCTGCCATTTCCTTGTTCCCCATTACGACTTCCCCTGTTTCCGACTGCAGGGGACCTACGTTTGTTTTTACTAACCTCTTTCTTTTTACATATTTATAGAAGCTTTTGCAATCCATTTTAATGTTCTCTGCAAGCTTCCTTTCATATTTTATTTTCCCTGCCCTAATCAAACCCTTCGTCCTCCTCTGCTGAGTTTTGAAGTTCTCCCAGTCCCCGGGTTTGCTGCTACTTCTGGCCAATTTGTATGCAACTTCCTTGGTTTTAATACTATCATGAGGTCTAGATCCGCATGGTCTCTCTGGGAGTCTTCTATCCTCTGCACAGTGGAAATGATGGGCTCCATGGTGTGCGCAGTGCTCTGTGCAATGTTGAAGGCGGACTCCTCCATGCTCCTTACCATTGCTGAGAGAGTCTCGGGCACCCTTGCCATTGCACCTATCATCTCCGTTTGCATGCCCATCACCCTTCTTGTGAACACCTCTCCATCGAGGTCCTCATCTGAGTCCTGTGCAGCAGAACTCGCGCGCGAACTTGCCCTCCGGGGAGCTGGCTCCCGAGCTACCCTTTCCTCTTGGCCTTTCTGCAACCCGCTCGTCCCCGGTGCATCACCCAGTGCAGACCCATCTACTAAACCTGCCTCTAAAGATCGTGTGGTGCCTGCGGGTGAGACATGCAGTGATGCGGTGCTTTCTTCCTCCTCCGCTTCTCCCGGTTCACTCTCACTGGAGGCTCAGGGACAGGCTAGTCATCTGGTTGATGATTATCTGAAAGCATAAAAGGCACAAGACTCGTGTTAAGGTGAGGGCAGGGTGGGGGGCAGGAATGGAGCAAGGAATGCAGACACTATCAGGAGCTGAAATGTGAGAAAGGATTGTGGTTTGAGGGGGAAGTGAGAGAAGGAGAGGGGATGAACATACCGTTGTTGCCCCCAAGGGGGTTGACGTCACCGACGGCCACGGCGCCCACCACCTGCTGCCCAATGACTCTCAGCACTCACTCCTCAAGGTCTGTAAGCTGCTGGAACTGCGCATCACCCCGCTTTCTCTGCCGCTCACTCCTATTGTGGGCCATCTTGGCCTGCAAGAGAAATGAATGTGTGTAAGTCAGAGTCCAGCTTTGTATTTGGGAGATATGCGTGCCATAGTTGAATAGCTGTAATTGTAGGCAAGGCGTGAGATGTGGATGTGAGTTTAAGTAGGTGCAGATGCGTGGTGGGGTTGTGGTGCTCTGTGCAGTGTGTACAGACTGAGGTTCAGATGCTGGTATGTAGGACCTGTTGAAGCATGTACTCACCTTGACCACCCGAGTGAGGTTGTTGAATTTCTTCCGACACTGTGTCTGGCTGCGTATGACCACTCTACTGGCCGAGACTTCCTGGGCCACTTCCCTCCACATTGCCCTGAAGACCTAGGGCAATGGCCTCCTTCCAGTGACCGGGAACAGCACTGCTCTCCTTTGCTCCACTCCCGCGACCAATGCCTCATTCGTGAAATGACGAGCTCTCTGCCTGGGAGTGGGATCAGCCATCACGATCAGGGGTTGAGTTGGTTGCAGGTTGCCTTCACAGCCACCAATGCTGATAATGAGCATCTGCACAATGATGCAACCTCCCCTTTAAGAGCTGGAAGGAGCCAGTGTGAAGGATCATTCCCGATTGCATAGCACCTGAAATTCATTATCACTCTGCTGGCAGCGCCCCTGCAGCACCCTACTGAGGTCATTAGCGCTTGATTTAGTGCTCCAGTTCTTTCCTGGTGCACTAACAACCAATTTACTGGAAGCTGAGAATCATTAGTGCCTGGCGCTAATTTTTCAAGATTTCAAAAGTTTGGGGCGCTACCAAATTTCTAGCCCATAGAGTACAAAAGAAAGGAAGTAATGATGAACCTTTATAAAACACTGGTTCGGCCTCAACAGGAGTATTGTGTCCAATTCTGGGCACCGCACTTTAGCAGAGATGTGAAGGCCTTAGAGTGGGTGCAGAAAAGATTGACAAGAATGGTTCCAGGGATGAGGGATTCAGTTACGTGGCTAGACTGGAGAAGCTGGGGTTGTTCTCCTTGGAGCAGAGAAGGTTGAGAGGAGGTTTGATAGAGGTGTTCAAAATCATGAGGGGTCTGGACAGAGTAGATAGAGGGAAACTGTTGCCATTGGCGGAATGGGCGAGAACCAGAGAACTCAGACTTAAGGTGATTGACAAAAGAACCAAAGGTAACATGAGAAAAAACTTGTTTACAGAGCGAGTGGTTAGGATATGGAATACACTGCCTGAGATGGTGGTGGAGGCAGACTCAATCATGGCTTTCAAAAGGGAATTGGATAAGTACCTGAAGGAAAAAAAATTGCAGGGCTATGGGTAAAGGGCAGAGGAGTGGGACTAGCTGAAGTGCTCTTGCAGAGAGCTGGCATGGGCTCAATGGGCCGAATGGCCGTCTTCTGTGCTGTAACCATTCTATGATTCACTTGTGGATGTAAGACAAGTGCTGGTTTGATATCCTGGTGTGTTTTCTTATAACGGAAAAGAACAAGAGCAGCAACATCATGGAAATACCATCACCAGCAAGTTCCCCTACAAGTCACACACCATCCTGACTTGGAATTTGTGGCGGGCAATAACGGCGAACTAACCACGTTCGCCATTATTACCCCTTTGAAACTGACCGCAACTTCAGGATGTAGCGCATGCACATCTAAATGTGGAGATCCTGAAGTTGCGGTTGTTCACTCACTGCTTCGACACTGGCTGTGCTGTGCACCCCCCCCCCCCACCCTCCATAGCCGGCAATCAGTGTAATCAGTGAAATCAGTAATACTGATGAAAACATGGGCTTTTCCACGGTAATATCGCTGTTAAATGTTAAGCCTTGTTGGATTAAGTGTAATTGGGGTTTTAACAGCGTATTGACTGCAAAACAAACGTTATGGCCCTGAAAAACTAATTTTAATTTTGTGGAGTGTCAAATTTCTCCATTATGATAAAAATTACAATTTTCAAAAAACTTAAAAGTTATTTTTTTTTAAAGTTCGTTCATGATATTTCTGCTTCTACCTTATCTCCATGTGAGAGCCACAATCTTTGTTTTGCTCTCTAAAACATTTTTAAAAAGTCCAGATAAAAGCAACTTCTCATTTCCTGGTTCGATGTCTGTGAGAATTCTGCAATGTGATTGGTTACTTAGACAGCGTGTTGACGTCACAGCAGCATCGCATTAGAGAATTCCCACTACGCTGCGCTGAATTCCCTTGAAAGTCGAAAAAGGCAAACTTCTCGCCACAGAGATTGCGAGATCTGTGGGCAGCTTTCTTCGGGGCCAGCGGCAAACACCTTTGCTCCATCGCTGATTGCAAATTCTGTGCCAATCTGCCAAACCTTCATTCATGCTGGGACAAAGTTTTGGATTTCCCTACTGTGAGAGCACCATTTGTACAAGGACTGCAACAGTTCAAGAAAAAGGCCCACCACCAGCTTCTCTGGGCAACCGGGGCCTGACAATGCACGTGGCCTTGCCAGGGTCTTGCACATTCTGAGAACAATTTAAAAAAAAAAATCTTGGCTTCAGATGTTCTGGAAGAAATTTTTTACAGAGTTCTAACATAAAAACAAACATACAAAAAGAATGGCAAGAAAAAAACCAAAACAAGTTCAGTTTTATTTAACCTAGTCCTTGTGTGTTAAAATCACACACAAGCCAGTTTGCTGCTGTTTTCTGAAATGTATCTGTGTGCTTGTCGACAAAGATTAACTGGCAGTAGGCAGTTGATGCTGTCTTTCACATATGTGCAGGTATACAGTATATTTCAAGAGCAGATGGAAATAATTGAATTGAAAAATAAATGCCCTCAAGCCTCAAGAGCTATCTGAATATAGACAGTTCATTGTGGATACCTTGGCACAGTAGGAAGCAATCTTTACTTATCTACATGTTTAAATGCCAAATGATGAAAATGGAAAGTTAGCTATTGTTTATTTTGATGTGAGGCAGTACAAAGATCATACATTTCAGTTCTTATAATGTGTAGGCTGGAGAAACAGATTTTCAATAACAAGAACCAAGGAAACAGAGGGCAGTACGCCAAGGGTCAAACCATGTTTCCTCTTGTTTTCCTCTTCATCATTCTGTCTAAAGATTTCTCAGTATTACCAGGTTATGCCTTTCCTGAGCACTGCAAACACTTAAAGATTATTTTAATTTTTTTTAATGTTTCCCTTTTTCAGGCTGGCACATTTTTTTATTGGTATTTATAATTCATTCATGCATTTGTTTCCATAAGAGTGAGATTACCTGTTAAAAATATTTTCTCCAGTTCCTTGGCTTATCTCTTGCCAATTTCTGCTCCGAGGGATGAAGTGGGCAATTAGCCACACCAGATATATACTAGAGTGATCTCCCTAATCAATATTCACTTTTTCCATGGGGAGATGCCTTGGTTGTCTGCAGTGAAGGGCTAAGGTGGACAACTGAGTAGTTGAAGAATTGCGGGTGTTACGCCTTACTGCTCTGTGGGAAAGCACATTGGGGTTTGAGCAAACAGGGTCAACATGCTGCTCTGTTGTTTTGTATTTCAACTTAATAAGCCTTACATTGTAGGAGGCTGATCATTTGAAAACATTTCATTTTATTGGGATGTGGGCATAAGGGGCAAAGTGATATTTATTACCCATCCCTAGTTGCCTTAGGCCAGACCAGATAGAGTGGCAGATTCCTTTCCCTGAAGGACGTTAGTGAGTCAGTTAGAGTTTCACAACAATCCAGAAGCTTTCATGGTTATTTTCTGGTGCCTGCCCACAAAGTACCAGATTTTGCTCCAACTTTCTAAAGTAGAAGATGCTGGTGTCCTTGATATGTAGCAGAATATTGTTTATTTGATAAGACACAGCCTGCTGGTTTAGTAACCAGTTTTACAGGGAAATTGAATATAATGGTGGAGTAAACCCCATTACTACTGGCAATTCCATTTATCCTAAGCCAGTGCAGCATAGAAAATCTTGACAACTATTTTAACATTGTGAGTAATATTAACCTAACCTGCCCAGTGGGTAGTCCTGTAGAGGAGCTGCACAAGTGTCCGCCCCGAAGAAGTGCCTGGAAATTGAAGCGGTACTTTTTCCGGCAAAGCTTTTTGGGGCCTTACTAGGGCGGGTCTTAAATGAGCTCTCAGCTGGCTTAAGTCCCACTGGGCCTATTGATGGCATACTGGGAAGAATGGCCAGGATAGCTCAGGAATGTCCCCAGACACACCTCCAAAGCAGTGCTTTGATATGGGGCAGGCAGGCAGAAGAGTCACCTGCTGTCCCCATCTGGAATTTACGCTGATCTTTACACAGGGCAGATCTGGGTTCTGCTACAATTTGCAGGTCCCAAAGGGCAATCTGACCAACTTCTGCCCTCGTACCTCACAGGAATTTCAGGGCCATATCCCTCAGATTATCCACTGCCAGCTTCTCAGGGCAATTAACGATGGGCAATAAATGCACCTTGCTGCACATCCTGAGGACAAATATTTAAAAGAAAAAGAAAAATTTGGTCTATTATTGTCAAAGGGTAGTTATTTAAAGGGTTAAAGTAAATGTAAAATATTACTATCAGTTTGTTAGCTATTTAATGATAATGCTCTTGTGATTCCTGACCTGGATCTGCACAGCAAGGCTAGATTTAGAACAGAGAAGCGAAGTAGTCATTCATTCTGTAACATTTCACCTTGTCCTAGATACCTAGAGATTCTTCTGAGCTGTCAGTAAAACAAAACCCCTGGGATCATGGCTGAGTGAGGAGAAATGATTTGCCGTTTCAACCTAGCAGATTGTTCTGTCAGTAATTATAGCCGTCTCAATAGTCATCAGCCAGGATTTCAAATGTAAAACCCTGCACCTTGGAGGTGAAATTGGGTGCCTTTGCACCTCCCACTCGCGCAAATGGCTTTGCGACCGGGCACGGTGCTGACATCGATTCCCGCCATATTCGGCGGGAGTTTTGCGGCGGCGCTACAGTGTTGTGCCCCGATCTCCTTCGCTCGGAGATCGTGACGTCATCACCGTGCACATTGCCCCAGACCCAAATTTGACTTCTGCCCCCTGCAGCAGTGCCGGTCGAAACCACCGACAGCTGCAGGAGGCGTGCATCGGGCGGCCGGCCGGCCGCTTCGGGGGCGATGATTAAAGGCGAGGTGGCCGAGGTAAGTGGGGGAAAAAAACTTACCTTTCCTATTCTAGTTTTTTCGCGGATTCCTGCCTGCGATCGATCAGCCCGGCGCTCTACTTGAGTGCCGGGCTGATCGCGTGGGATCGTGGCTGCCTTAGTGGTCCAGGTAGGTAATTTTTCTATTGCAGAGCCTGCAGCGATGGCCCTTCCCTTTAAGGGAGGGAAGGAGCCTTTGAACGTGGCACTTGAGCGCTGCACGGCCCAGTGTGCAGCGCTGCTGAAGTCTCTGCCCCGCTCTCCGACGTTAGCGCCCTAAGAAGGAAGTGGAGCACTTGATTTAGCCCTCCACTTCCCTCTTGGGGCGCTAAAACTCAATTTCGCTGTCGCTGGCGCTAATTAGTGCTGGGCACTAAAGTTAACGGCCAGGCGATGTTAGCGCCCCAAAATGGTCGATACCGAATTTTTCCCCCCTTATGTATATCTTTTAACATACACCGCACAACCTTTTAGAAATTAAAACAGAAAAAGTTGAGATTGCACAGTGAGTGTGTCAGCATCGGAAAAAGAGAACCATGTTACATTTTATGAGGCTCCGTTGGAGGTGCCGATGCTTGCTGATGGTGGGTGGGGGTGAGAAAATAGGGTCCCTAAACTTACGCACCTGATTTGTAGCGTGCCCATTGTATAAGGCATGATTCTGGGGGGAGAAAAGAGGCAGCACTGAAGGCAAGCCAAACGGAAATGAACATACACAAGGGTCCAAGGGTCTATCCCTTGCACAAACACCACTCATTTAAAATGGGTGCATGGCAACTCACTGAACCTGACTTGTTTTGGAGTAATTCTTGCAAGGTGTTGTGCAAGTTCAGCATTAGATCCTTGCTTTTGTATTTTATGCCTCTATATTGAAAACCAAGGATCCTATTTGCAATCTATTCCTTATCTACTTGCACTGCCATCTTGATGATCTGTGTACTGAGATCCCTCTGCTCCTCTACTCCATTTAAAATCTTACCGTTTAAGGTGCATTTCCTTCTCCTATTCTAATGTATGTATTACTTCCCAATTTGTCTACACTGAACTGAATCTGCTGACCAAACAGCCACCTACCTGCCCACCTTGCAAGCCTGTCTAAGTCCTCCTGCAGTTCTCTTTGGAATTAGCCATATCCCCCCAGTTTGGTGTCATCAGAAAATTTATTTCAATTCCTATTTACATCTACAGTAAATAAGAGTAGCCCCAACCCCTATAGAACACCACTCGCCACACCTTTCCAGTCTGAGAAACTTCCCTTTACCCTTACCCTTTACTTTTTGCTCTCCAACCATCTCTCTATCCATATAAGGAACACCCACCATCTCAGGGCAACATGGATGGGCAGTAAATGCAGCCTTGTCAACAATAGCCACAGGCTGAGAACAAATAATGAAAATAAAAGGTTCTAAACCCACCACTGGTGGTTCTACAGTCTCAACAATGTTCTGAAAACTGAGGCAAAATGCTTGTTCAGTATGTGTGCTATTCGCTCAAATTAAATAAATACATAATTTGCACTAAACATAAAACAAGATTAATTCTTTTTCACTGTATGTATACTGCAGTGTTTTGTTCTTTTATTGTGCAGAAAAAAAGCATCAGTTCTTCAAATGTAAACCTCATACAACGGGCTGGACTTTTCCAACCTCGGCGGGTCCGAGGTGGGCGACGTCTGTGGTGTGTGGGGACCCTGCATCTGTCTCGATCCCGAGCTCCAACAAGATTTTCCGTTGATGGGGCTTGGTAAGCCCGCCCTGCGAGGCTCCCGGCCAATTAATAGGAAGCGGGTCTGATGACGACATTTGAGGATGCGTCATCAGCCGGTTTCCTTAAAGGGACCATGTCCACATTCATTTTGACAGTTGTGCTGTCAGTGTTCTGCAGCATTGAAACATAGAAAAATAGGAGCAGGAGTAGGCCATTCGGCCCTTCGAGCCTGCTCCGTCATTCAATATGATCATGGCTGATCCTCTATCTCAATACCATATTCCCGCTCTCTCCCCATACCCCTTGACGCCTTTTGTGTCTAGAAATCTATCTATCTGCTCCTGAAATATATTCAGTGACTTGGCCTCCACATCCTTCTGTGGTAGAGAATTCCACAGGTTCACCACCCTCTGAGTGAAGAAATTTCTCCTCATCTCAGTCCTAAATGTCCTACCCCATATCCTGAGACTGTGACCCCTCGTTCTAGACCCCCCAACCAGGGCAAACATCCTCCCTGCATCCAGTCTGTCTAGCCCTGTCAGAATTTTATACATTTCCACGAGATCCCCTCTCATTCTTCTAAACTCTAGTGAATACAGGCCTAGTCGACCCAATCTCTCCTCATACGACAGTCCTGCCATCCCAGGAATCAGTCTGGTGAACCTTCGCTGCACTCCCTCTATGGCAAGTATATCTTTTCTTAGGTAAGGAGACCAAAACTGCACACAGTACTCCAGGTGTGGTCTCACCAAGGCCTTGTACAACTGTAGTAAGACATCCTTGCTCCTGTACTCAAATCCTCTTGCAATGAAGGCCAACATGCCATTTGCCTTCCCAATTGCTTGCTGCACTTGCATGTTTGCTTTCAGTGACTGGTGTACAAGGAGAAACAGGTCCCTTTTTACATCAACATTTCCCAATCAATCACCATTTAAATAATACTCTGCCTTTCTGTTTTTCCTACCAAAGTGGATAACTTCACATTTATCCACATTATACTGCATCTGCCATGTATTTGCCCACTCACTCAACTTGTCTAAATTGCCTTGAACCCTCTTTGCATCCTCCTTACAACTCACAATCCCATCTAGTTTTGTGTTGTCAGCAAACTTGGAAATATTACATTTGGTTCCCTCAGCCAAATCATTGATGTGTATTGTGAATAGCTGGGCCGAAGCACTGATCCCTGCGGTACCCCACTAGTCACCGCCTGCCACCCCGAAAAAGACCCATTTATTCCTACTCTCTGTTTCCTGTCTGTTAACCAATTTTCAATCCATGCCAGTATATTACCCCCAATCCCATGTGCTTTAATTTTGCACACTAACCTGTTATGTGGGACTTTATCAAAGGCCTTCTGAAAATCCAAATACACCACATCCACTGGTTCTCCCTTGTCTATTCTACCAGTTACATCCTCAAAAAACTCCATTAGGTTTGTCAAACACGATTTCGCTTTCATAAATCTATGTTGACTTTGTCTAATCCCGTTGATATTTTCTAAGTGTCCTGTTATCGCATCCTTCTTAATAGACTCTAACCTTTTCCCTACTACTGATGTTAAGCTAACCGGTCTGTAGTTACCTGTTTTCTCTCTCCCTCCTTTTTTAAATAGTGAGGTTACATTTGCCACCCTCCAATCTGCAGGAACTGTTCCATAATCTATAGAATTTTGGAAGATGACAACCAATACATCCACTATTTCCATGGCTACCTCTTTTAGTACTCTGGGATGCAGATTATCAGGCCCTGGGAATTTATCAGCTTTCAGTCCCATTAATTTCTCCAGGAGTATTTTTTTACTAATACTAAATTCCTTTAATTCCTCCTTCTCACTAGACCCTTGGTTCTCTAGCATTTCTGGGAAGTTATTTGTGTCCTCTTCCGTGAAGACAGAACCAAAGTATTTGTTTAATTACTCTGCCATTTCCTTGTTCCCCATTATAAATTCTCCTGTTTCTGACTGTAAGGGACCTACATTTGTCTTCACTAATCTTTTTCTTTTTACATACTTGTCAAAGCTTTTACAATCCACTTTTATGTTCCTTGAAAGTTTACTCTCAAACTCTATTTTTCCCCTCTTAATCAATCTCTTGGTCAATTTTTGCTGAACTCTAAACTGCTCCCAATCTCAGGCTTGCTACTTTTTCTGGCAACTTTATATGACTCCTCTTTGGATCGAATACTATCCTTAATTTCTTTTGTTAGCCATGGCTGGGCCGCTTTTCCTTTTTGTGTTTTTGCGCCAGAAAGGAATGTATAACTGTTGCAATTCATGCAGTCGTTCCTTAAATGTTAGCCATTGCCTATCCACCGTCATGCCTTTTAATGAAGCTCCCCAATCTATCATAGCCAACTCACCCCTCATACCTTTGTAGTTTCCTTTGTTTAGATTTAGGACCCTAGTTTCGGATTGGACTTCTTCACTTTCCATCTTAATGAAAAATTCTATCATGTTATGGTCACTCTTCCCTAAAGGACCCCGCACAACAAGATTATTAATTAACCACTTTTCATTGCACAATACCCAGTCTAGGATAGCCTGTTCCCTAGTTGGCTCCTCAACGTACTGGTCTAAAAAACCATCTCGTACACACTCCAGGAATTCATCCTCCACAGTATTATTGCTAATTTGGTTTGGCCAGTCTATATGTAGATTAAAGTCACCCATGATTACTGTAATACCCTTGTTACATGCATCTCTAATTTCCTGTTTGATGCCATCCCCTACATTACCACTACTGTTTGGAGGCCTAGAGACAACTCTCACCAATGTTTTCTGCCCCTTGGTGCTTCTTAGCTCCACCCAGACTGATTCTACATCTTGATTTTATGAACCAATATCCTTTCTCACTATTTCTCTGATTTCATCCTTTACTAACAACGCCACCCCACCTCCTTTTCCTTTTTGCCTGTCCTTCCTAAATATCGAATATCCTTCGATATTCAGCTCCCAGCCTTGGTCACCCTGCAGCCATGTCTCCGTAATCGCAATTATATCGTATCCATTTACATCTATTTGCGCTGTTAATTCGTTTACTGTATTACGAATGCTTCAGATACAGTGCCTTTAGATTTGTCTTTTTAACATTTTTAGACATCTTAACATTTTTTTGAACTATGGCCCTACATTGAGGTGCTGCAAACACTGACAAGCACTGCACAAAGGTGCACGGCTGCACCCAGGCTCTCCCATGCTTATGGAGGGAGTCACAGCACGCAGGGAGGTTCTGTTCCCTTCCCATGGGCAGAAGACACCTCCCCAGGACACCAACGCAGCCTGGTTACACATTGCACAGGAGGACACAAGCAGGGATGTTGTCAGGAGGACCAGGCTGCAGTGGCGCAAACCTTTCAATGATCACAGTAGATCACGAAACGTTACTGCAAAGCCACACTCAACCTCATCCTCCTGTGCCACTCATCACATCCCCATCACTCTGCCTTCTCTACCCGACTGCATATCCTTACTCACACCAGCTTACTTTACACCTCCACCCATCCCTCTCTATCTACGTTATCACTTCCCCATCTCACTAGCCACCCCTCACACTCACCCTCATCCTAGTCCAGTCATTCAAACTAACAACACACAAGGGTAGGCACTTGTGTGCTTTAGCCAATGTTCGTGTAAAGTTTCTGTTAATGCATTGTCAAACATTGAAATCTTTATTTTGAACACTTTGTCTTCTTGGACAGATCTGTGTGCACCTTTGGAAGTGTCTTAGTGATGAGTGCGAAAGGAATAGCTTGGACGATGTAGGGATGCTTTATGGTGCTGGTGTGTGGTGGTGCCAGCCTGGTGCATCATGTGGCAGCCAGGGTGTACTGTGTTAAGTGAAGTAAATCTGGCTATGGTGAGGCCATCCTTGGCGTCCCGGGCAGCAATGTGGTCGGGTGCTGGTGCCCTGTGTCCTGTGCAGCATCAGTTGATTGCGGAGAAGGTTGGTGTGGTTGTTGGTGCTGCTGGTGTGCCCGGTGATGCTGGTGTTGGGGCTGATCATGGTGGGATTCTGAGGACCAAGGTGAGATTTTTTCGAGGGCACCGATGCTGATGGAATAGATGGCAGGTGAGGTTGAGATGACAGAAGCAATCTGTCAGTGGTGAGAGAGGTTGTTCCAATGAGGTGACACTGGATAGAGAGTTTGCTCCAAGCACTTGCAACCTGCATAAAGCTCAATCTGTCTTCCAAATGCAGCAACAGCTTCTAACCTTGGAAAGTGAAGACCTATGAAATGGGAGCTTTCATAGCCCATTTGCAGCTGTCAGGTTAGTAAATCATTTCATGCTGACACAACACCCAACCTACTTACCTGACGTGATCCCCGCGCTCCGGGAACCTCGTTAAAAACCTTGGGAAATGTTAAGTACATGGGAAAATGGTTCTTAACTACCTTTTAACAAGCTTTTAAGTATCTAAATTGGCTGACCTGCCGCTTGGTGTCAGGTCTGTTCAGGGATGACAGTCCCGATACTTGGGAAACTGACAAGGAGGCGGGTTTTCAGCGGGATACTGACCCGCTGTCAATCTTTGTGATTGTGACAGCGGACCCGCCTCCAAACCCACACTCTGAGCGCTGGTAAAATGGTCAACATATGCAGTTATCTACAAAAACAAATGGGTAAAGCAAATGGCAGCAGATCTGTGATTGCAAATATGCCGAACAGAAAGTAACAGTGACTGATTGCAGAGACAACACAGGAAAATACAGGCAAATATCCTAGAAAATTTGAAAATTAGAGATACTTTGAGGTCTGATCTCAGCATTATGGTATATTCACAAGTAATGGATGTTTGTTGCAGACAAGGTGAATTTAACAACAAAGTACACCCATTTAACAAGTAGGATAACAGCAAATGAGAGTTTATCTAAGGATATCGTATCAAGTTTTAGAATTTTTGAAAAGAATAGTTCTCTGAAGCTGCAACTTTGCTATAATGACCAAAAGTTGATATCACAGATTATATAAAGTACACCTGGAGATTTATGTTGTACTATTACACTATCGATGTAATTCTATTATTTTGTTGCAAAATAAATTGTGCAGCTTAAAAATTTAAAATTCCCAAACTAATGCAACACATCAAACTAGTTTGACGCAGTCTCTGTGCAGAATTTGCTCCCAGTGTCAGATGCTAGTTGTGGCCACATTCTGCTTGAGACAGTAGGTGGGACCTGTGGGAGAAAATGGCACTAGGGTCATACCTACGTGATAGGACCTCGATTTGCATTGCCCAATGCGTCTTCTGCCTGTTTCTAGGGGGAGAGCTGGCCGCCTATATCAAGGCCCACTCGAAAATGGCAGCGATTGGGCCCCGGGCAGCGCCACATCCCTACTGAAAAACATGGCGGGACAGAGACCAAAATTGCCCCCCATATTTCAGGAAAATGTCTCATTTGTACCGACACCAAATAGTGCTCTGTCTATCCTGTCATCTTGCTGGAATCGCCACCTTTTAAAAAAGTATTGAAGGTCTTGGTGTAAGCAGCCCAGCTAGAACACCTTCAGTACATGTGACAATTTCATTTTCTTATGTTAAAAGGGCACCAACAATGCATGTCTTCAGAGTGGTGCTAATTGCGACTAACCTTCATCTTACTGACTGTGCCACCAATAGCTTTCTGTTTCCATTCTGTGCAATACCCTGTTAAATCAAAGTGCCACTTAAATAAAGCTTTTGTTTATGTTTGCTGCTCACCTGTCAGGTCTGAGCATGGCAGATGGCAGCAGAAACACCATAATTATTCAAGCTAAGTAAATCTCTCTCCAACCCCCCCCCCCCCCTCCCCCCCCACCGCCCGCCACCCCACACACACACAAATTATTTATGTAATACTGTTGTGTATGAATAGATAACATTTAATCTGCCAAAACTAAAGGCCGCGATTTTATCGCACTGAGGGCGGGTTTGGAGGCGGGTCAAAGGTTAAAATCATTTTGATTGACGGCGGGTTCCGATCCCGCTGTCAACCCGCCTCCAAACAATTTTCCCAAGTGTCGGGTCCCCGATTTGCACATGGACCCGACACCTAGCGGCGGGAAGAGGAATAAAACCAATTAACTGCCTGTTAACAGATAGTTGAGCGTAGTTAACAGGCTATTTTTTAATTTTACCGCTTCTGCCTCGGGTTTCCCGAGGTCCGGACACCACGCCAGGTAAGTGTGGCGTGTTGTGAGTCTGCTGTAATATTTCTGGATTGATGACAGCTGCAGAAGTGGTGTGAAGGATCCAATGGCGCACTGGTGAGTCTCAAGAGGTAAGAAAATGTTGGGAAATTCATTTTTGATGCATTTACACATTTCTTTAGGTAACAAGTTTTGAAATCCATGTCCAGTGCCACCTCATTGGGAGAACCTCTCTCACCAGTGACAGATCACTTCTGTCACCTTACCTGCAGCTGCCATCTATTCCAGCCTAGGGAGGAATTGGAGAGCTTGGGTGCAAAAGCTCACCTTTGATTGTCAGTGTTTGCAGCACCTCAATGCTGTCAAACACTGAGAAATCAGCTGTCAAAAAAAATTGTGCGTGGTCCCTTTAAGAAAACCGGCAGATGAGGCGTCATCAAATTACGTCATCTGACCGGCTTCCTCTTAATTGGCCGGCAAGCCCGCAGGGCGGGCTTAACAAGGTCAATCAACGTAAAATCACGTCTGTGGGCCGGATGCAGTTGGAGGCGGGACTGGAAGCTAGAAACCACCTGACCCGCTCCCAACCCGCCTCCAATGAAAAAATCGTGGCCAAAGTGTATGGTGAAAATCAGTTTAACATCTTTAATTGAGCGGTGATAGGTCAGAAGATTAAAATATATAGGAGTCAATTTCCACATGGTGATTTTGCACCGCTTTTATGCCAATGGAATAAAGATTTGCGCCGACTGGTGGTCTGGAGAGATATTTACATGAGAGTTTCCTGGGTCCATTCATTGGAGTAGCGATTGGCGTAAATCCCTTGTAAAACGGATGTAATCTGTTGGGGTACGTAGAAATTAGAGTGCAGCCTTTAAAAAGGCAGTTCTGGCTGAAAACTGCAGCAGCAGACTGGGGAGGGGGGCAAGCAGATAAGGAAGGAGCAGCGCTCGACTCCCTCACTTGACTCTCGGCTAAACTTCACTGCATCTCTCATCAACCTTTTTCTGATACTGTTCAAGAACGTCTACTACAGGAGCAGCTGCTGCTTGCAGTCAGACAATCAGAAGCGTCTCGCACACAGGTAGAGAAGATGTCATCATTTCACAGACTCCGTCCTGTGAACCATCTTCGAGGAACTTGACATCAGGAGATACAGACTGCTGGGTGTTCGTGACAGCAAACCTGCCAGAGATGTCACTGGTACCACCAGGAGGGAGGTGTCCTGGCACTGAGTGCCAACTCATCTCCAGCACAGGCAAAGTAACACACCAATCTCCCTTGCCCGACCTAGACACCGGCATACTCTTCATCCTCTAAAAGGGACACTTGTACAAATAACCCTTCACAATATGATCACCACAGAAGGATATTGCAAGTGTGTTCCAGTTTCGCTGGTAACTGCCACAATGCCGTAATTTTGTGACACTCATCCATTCCCCACCGCCCCCCCCCCCCCCCCCCCCCCCCCACCCCACACACTTTTTCATCCATTCAGGAACGTGAGAGGATGGCTGCTAGGGGACAAGGGATACCCCCTACAACACATGGCTGATCACACCTCTGCACAGCCCCACCAGGCCTGAGCAACACAGGTACAATCAGAGCCATGGGACCACCAGAAACATCATAGAGCATATGCATTGGCATTTTGATGTGAAGGTTCAGGTATAATTGTAGTTTCCTGCATTCTGCACAACTTGGCAATGCAAAGAGGATTGGAGTTGGGGGTGGCACAGCTACAAGAAGAGGATGAGGATGAAGAATGAGGTTGAAGGCAAGAGAGAATCTCAAGAAGGAGGGCCAGCACAATGCATTGCAGCTACTCAGGCCAGGGAGTAATTGGTAGAGCAATGCTTTTGGTGACCTCCTCAATCCCCTTACATGAATAGTCCTTGTTACTCCTTCACAACTCCCTTGATTCTGCACTAAAGAACATTGAAACCATTCAACCAACCTCTATGTCAATGACTTCCTGTCAATACAGACAGAGGCTGTAATGAAAAGAAACTATAGATCAAAGTTCCAAATGTGATCAAGGTCATCCATTTAATGGCAAACACAATATTTCAGTGAATTCATTTGTCACCTAAGTGATCAACCTACAGTGTTTTTCTGAAAAGGTTTACTAACTCTACTACTCCTATGAGGCGCAACCCCAGTGGCTTCAACAGAGTTGGTGGAAGGCTGCTGTTGTTAATGTGAGGACCCTTGAGATGCTTGTGGCATCTGGGAGCTCGAGTCTCTGAGGCCCCAGCTGCAGACTGCAGCACTTTGGCTGCTGCTGGGGCAGACTGGCCCAGCTGGCACTGTGGTTGACATTGGTAAAAATTGGCTGCAGCAATCTTCAACTTGAAACGGAATCATTCTGCCTGAAAATAGAAAATAATTGATCTCCTCCAGGATCGATTACCTTAGTATTGTTGCCTTTGCAGCTCTCACCTGCCAAGAGTTCCACTGAGGCCTTAAAAGGTCGGAATGGGTGGAATTCTCAAGGTATCCTGGGAACTCCCCTAGCTATATGTCTTGTGTGTGTGTGTGTGGTGGGGGCATGGCAGGATAGAAGATATGGGGCAGAATGCAGGTGGGACCAAGTACTGCCCCATTTCCCTGCCCCCTCACCCTGGTGCAGAGAGCCAGCCTTCTCTAAGATTCTTTTGATTGAGGTGTACAGGATTATGAAGGGTTTAGATAGGCTAGATGGGGAAAGGCTGTTCCCACTAGTTGATGGTACAAGGACTAGGGGACACAGATTTAAGGTTTTGGGCAAGAGCTACAGGGGGATGTGAGGAAAAACTTTTTTACGCAGCGAGTGGTGAGGACCTGGAACTCGCTGCCGATGGAAGTGGTGGAAGCGGAGACACTCAATGTTTTCAAGGGGAGACTGGATAGGCACTTGAGGGAAATAAACTTGCAGGGCTACGGGGATAGAGCGTGGGAGTGGGACTGACTGGATTGCTCTACAGAGAGCCGGCACGGACTCGATGGGCCAAATGGCCTCCTTCTGTGCCGTTATGACTCTATGGCTGCGATTTTCTCAATCGATGCGGCTTGGGAGCGGGTCAGGTGGCTTCTGGGTTCCAGTCCCGCCCCCAACTACATCCGGCCCACGGACGTGATTTTACGTTAATTGGCCTTATTAAGCCCGCCCTGCTGGCCAATTAAGACAAAGTCGGTCAGATGACGTCATTTGATGACACGTCATCTGCCGGTTTTCTTAAAGGGACCACACACAATTTTTTTTTGACAGCTGATTTCTCAGTGTTTGACAGCATTGAGGTGCTGCAAACACTGACAGTCACTGTATGAAGGTGAGCTCTTGCACCCAGGCTCTCCAGTGACTCCCTCCATAGACTAGAACAGATGGCAGCTGAAGGTGAGGTTTTGGGAGCAATCTGTCACTGGTGAGAGAGGTTCTCCCAATGAGGTGGGACTAGACATACAATTCAAAACTTGTTACCTACAGAAAAGTCTAAATGCATTAAAAATGAATTTCCCAACATTTTCTTACCTCTGAAACTCACCAGTGCACCATTGGATCCTTCACACCACTTCTGCAGCTGTCATCAATGCAGAAACATTACAGCAGACTCACAACACGCCACACTTACCTGGCATGGTGTCCAGACATCGGGAAGCCCAAAGTAGAAGTGTCAAAATTGAAAAAGAGCCTGTTAACTGCCTGTTAACAAATTTTAACAGGCAGTTAAGTGGCTATAATCCTCTTCCCGCTGGTAGGTGTCGGGTCCATGTGCAAATCGGGGACCCGACACTTGGGAATATTGATTGGAGGCAGGTTGACAGCGGATTTCCTGCCCACTGTCAATCTTTGCGATTTTGCCGGAGGTCCTGCCTCCAAACCCGCCCCCTGAGCGCTGGCAAAATTCCAGCCTATGACTCTATGGGGGAAAAATTCGGTTGGTTTGCGCCTCCCGTTAGCGCCTTAAGAGGGCGCTAATGGGGCGCAAAGCAACTAACACCTCGGCGCGGCGATGTTTGCGCCACTCACGAAATTGACTAGACATTTTGCGGCGGCGCTAAACACTACCGCCACGAACTCCTGCGCCCGCAGATCGTGACGTCAGTCGAGCGTGCAACGCCCCGGTAGTGCCCTGGACTGGATATTGAGTGGCGCCCCCTGTCTTACCGCCTGCCGCTAACAACGACAGGTTGAGGGGAGCGTTTTGCAGTCGGGAAGGGACTGGGGGAGCGCTATTTAAAGGTGACTGCTTCCTGCCTTTTTTTGTCGGCGACATTTTTTCACCACGCATTCTGAGTGAGAGAGAGAGACTGCAGGAGATATTCAAAGCTGTGTTGAGGAGTTTTGGGTACTGAGCAGCACTTTGCAGGTTCTTTTTTATTTGATCTTTCTTGTATCGATTTAGAAGAGACTGTGGGGGCTGCACTCTGAGCTCTTTCCCTGGGCCTCTCCATTGTTCTTTCCAACAGATTTGATGTACAGGTCTCTTCAGGCCTAGATTCAAGGCTGCAATGAGCAGGGTGTAGATGGAGAGCAAGATCGACCCTCCCCTTTAAGAACTGGCCGGCGCCAGTGTGTCTGTGTTCCATTGCTGACTGACATCACATGAGCTTCGCCAGCGCTCTGAGTTAGCGCCTCGCTCCTTGGCTTTTGCGCCTTAAGACAGGTGTGCAGCGCCTGATTAACTCTCTAATCACCTCCAGGGGCGATAAAACCCAAGTTTGCAGTCGGAGGCGATAATTAGCGCCAGTCGCTAAACTTTGCGCCCGGCCGATAATCGCGCCCCAAACGGGGCGATACTGAATTTCTCCCCCTATGACTCTTTCTTGGTCCAGACTGGAATTTCATGGTAAAAACTGGAGGCGGCTAGGGAATTGGGAAAGAGAGGAAGCAGCGAGTAGTAGCTGCTGTTGGGTTAGGGAGATAGACTGATGGAGTGCCCCAAGAATCGTTGCTGGAACCCTTACTATTTCTAAACAGCCTAAATTCAGAAACAACTGATACAGAAAATGGATTTGACAACATAAACACTGGGAGCTCCCAACAATTCATGGGGCTTTATCTGCTATTTAAATCTAAACTAAGAGCTTCTGTAAAATGAGAATTGTAGTAAGTGCATTTAGGGCAAAAAAAACCGTGAAGATGTACATTGGAGTTATTCCTGCCCATTATTCAAGTTTTTAGAGCAAAAATTTTACAGCAAATTTTGCCAAAACATATTTCTTTAACAACTGGAAGTTTGCAGAGTGAGAGCTGGTAGGCTATTGCTTTTTGTATGTTTCGGCAAACAAACTTAAAAATGAAACAAAAACAATAATTAGGCATTCGGCATTTGAAAGAATGAATTCAGTTTGCACAGTACTCCGATAAATAAATAAATTCATCTCTAACAGCTGCCACTTAGATTTAACAGCATCTCTGGGACTTACATCTGATCAAATTATGTCATTACGCACCTTTGCAGAGAAAAACAAAAGGAGACTTTGATAGATGTGCAACGACTGAGAATTGAAGCAATTTAGGTCATTTCAAAGCAGATTTCATTCATTCCTTGAGCTGGGTTGCAGGGTTATTCACAACCCTTTACAGGTTCATAGCCAGCTGAGCAGCTGGCTTGGGCCCACAAGTAAGACTCACAAGTCAATCTTTTGAAAACTTGGTATTTGTCAGTTTACGATTTACAATACTGCCAACTGCCACAGAGTCGAAAACATGGAGCAAACATTAAAAAAGAATCAGGTCTGTGATAACAATCGTGTGGTTTCTTGTGGGGAAAAAAACATCTGTGGTCATGTTTTCCATTGGTTATTACATTTGATGAAGAAATAAAAGTGTGTAAATGGGTGCAAAAAAGTGGTAATGAGTGTTTATTGTGGTTTACGGCTGCTCTGTTGCTACTGCTACTGTTGTTGTTAATCTGAGGCTTGTTCCCAACCTAAAATAATGTGTTTCTGGAGAGATCCATAGTCCTCAGCTGTTCTATTTTATACATAACCAGCAGATCTCTCCGGTCACAGCTCACAGTCCGAGAGATGATACTTTATTTTATAAGGAGAAGACTATTATAACATGCAATGCTAAATGTATTATTTTGCTGATAAGTTACAGCTGTCCTTTGAAGGTCTAATTTTTACAGACAATCGCATTCCGAGGTGAAGTAGAGGCCAATTCCTCAGGCATATTGGGGGGAATTTTCCGGGGGGTCAGCGGGCGCGATCGGTTGCGGGTCGGGTGGGAAAGTGTTTTTTTTTGACAGCTGGTCAGGACCCCGCTGTCAGCCCGCCGCCACGTGCCTTTCCCAAATGTTGGGTCTGCCAGCGCTGAGCAGACCCGACACGCAGCAGTGGGGGAAGCAATTGAAATTATTAGTGGCTTGTTTATAACCACTTAACAATGCTTTTTTCCCCAGCTTTTAGATTTTGACAGGTCGCCCACCAGTTTACCGCTGTGCCTAGACCTCGTCAGTGAAGCTGAGGCGGGAGGGCACTTGCCATTGTTTTAGCGGATGAGTTGACAGCTTCAAATGTCAAGTCAAAGCTCCCAGCTGATTAAGAAATGTTCCCTTAACCACTAGCTTCTCTAAACTGCATTTCCACTACAGATTCAGAATGCTGCAAGTCTTTACACAAGTCTCCATCCAGTCTGACCTCAGTACCTCTCCCACCATTGACAGATCACTTCTGTCATCTCTACTTCACCTGCCATCTCTTCCATCAGCATCGGTGCCCTTTATACTGTCTCACCTTGGTCCTCAGAATCCCACCATGATCAGCCCCAACACCAGCAGCACCAGGCACACCAGCAGCACCAACAACAACACCAATCTTCTCCGCAATCAACTGATGTTGCACAGGACACAGGGCATAAGCACCCGACCACATTGTTGCCCGGGACGCCAAGGATGGCCTCACCATAGCCAGATTTACTTCACTTGACGCTGTACACTCTGGTTGCCACATGATGTACCAGGTTGGCACTATCCCACACCAACACCATAAAGCATTCCTACAATGCCCAAGTCATTCCTTTCACACTCATCACCATTGCGGGGGGTAACGTTATGTCTCACCATTCACTGGAACTCACTAAGCCACTTCCAAAGGTACACACAAATCTGTCCAAGACTGCAAAGTGTTGAAAATAAAGGTTTCAATGTTTGACACCACATTAACAGAAACTTTACATGAACATTGGCTAAAACACCCACGTGCCTACCCTTGTGTGTTCGTTGGTATGATTGGACTAGGATGAGGGTGAGTGTGAGAGGTGGCTAATGAGATGTGGAAGTGATAATGTAGATAGAGAGGGATGGGTGGAGGTGCAAGGTAAGTTGGCGTGAGTAAGGATGTGCAAGAGTAGGGTAGGGAAGGCAGAGTGATGGGGATGTGATGAGTGGCACAGCAGGATGAGGTTGAGTGGCTTTGCAGTAACATTTCATGATCTACTGAGACCATTGAAAGGTTTGTGCCACTGCAGCCTGGTCCTCCTGACGACATCCCTGCTTGTGTCCTCCTGTGCAATGTGCAACCAGGCTGTGTTGATCTCGTGGGGAGGTCTCTTCCGCCTCATTGGAAGGGAAGAGAACCTCCCTGCGTGCTGTGACTTCCTGCATAAGCATATTGAGGGAGTCATGGGAGAGCCTGGGTGCAGCCCTGCACCTCTGGGCAGTGCTTGTCAGTGTTTGCAGTACCTCAATGCTGTAGAACACTGACAGTACAAATGTCAAAACAAATTTGTGCATGGTCCCTTTAAGGAAACCAGCTGATGACGTGTCATCAAATGATGTCATCAGACCCACTTCCTTCAATTGGCCAGGAAATGCGCTGGGTGGGCTTAACCAGCCCAATCAGGGGAAAATCATTCTACACAGTGGGCTGGAACCGGCAGTGGGACCGGGACCCGCCACCTATGTCGCCCGCCACGGACCCGCCGAGGTTGGTAAAATCCAGCCCATTGAGTCAAATTGCAGCTTCCCAACCTAATTCAGGGACTGAGAGGTTATACTAGTCAAGAAAGACTGAGCAGGCTGGGGCTCATTTTTCTAGAAAAGAAGAACTGATAGAGGTCGTAGAGAAGATGTTTCCACTTGTGGGGAGTGGCGGGGGGGAGACCAAAACTAGGGGCCCTGAATATAAGATAGTCACGAATAAATCCAAGAGGGAATTCAGGAGAAACTTCTTTACCAAGAGACTGGTGAGAATGTGGAACTCACTACCACAGGGAGTGGTTGAAGCATAGAAACATAGAAACATAGAAGATAGGAGCAGGAGTAGGCCATTCAGCCCCTCTAGCCTGCTCCGCCATTCAATGCGATCATGGCTGATCATCCAAATTCAGAACCATGTCCCTGCTTTCTCCCCATATCCCTTGATCCCTTTAGCCTTAAGAAATCTATCCAACTCCTTCTTGAATATATTTAATGAATTGGCCTCAACTGCCTTCTGTGGTAGAGAATTCCACAGGTTCACCACTCTCTGGGTGAAGAAATTCCTCCTCATTTCTGTCCTAAATGGCTTACCCCTTATCCTTAGACTGTGACCCCTAGTTCTGGACTCCTCGACCATCGGGAACATCCTTCCTGCATCTAGACTGTCCAGTCCTGTCATAATTTTATAAGTTTCAATGAGATCCCCTCTCATTCTTCTAAACTCCAGCGAGTATAAGCCCAATCGACCCAATCTCTCCTCATACGTCATTCCTGCCATCCCAGGTATCAGCCTGGTGAATCTTCGCTGAACTCCTTCCATGGCAAGAACCTCCTTACTCAGATAAGGTGACCAAAACTGCACACAATACTCAAGATGTGGTCTCACCAAGGCCCTGTACAACTGCAGCAAGACATCCTTGTTCCTGTACTCGAACCCTCTCGCTATGAAGGCCAACATACCATTTGCCTTCTTAACCGCCTGCTGCACCTGCATGCTTACCTTCAGCGACTGGTGCACAAGGACACCCAGGTCTCGTTGCACTTGCCCTTCTCCCAATCTATTGCCATTCAGTTAATAATCTGCCTTCCTGTTTTTGACACCAAAGTGGATAACCTCGCATTTATCCACGTTATATTGCATCTGCGAATGGTATAGATGCATTTAAGGGAAAGCTAGATAAACACATGAGGGAGAAAGGCATAGAAGGTTCTGCTGATAGGGTGAGATGAAGTAGCGTGGGAGGAGGCTCATGTGGAACATAAACACCGACATAGACCAGTTAGGCCAAATGGCCTTTTTCTGTGCTGTAAATTCTACCTGATATCCTGAGGTCAGCACACTATAAGATTAATTTGCGGGTGATTGTTTCTCAGATCAGCAGCAGAAGGAAACAACTGGTGTTCTTTCATCTATTTTGATACTTTTTTAAAGATGTGACAAATGTGGCCATTAGCATCATGTGATAGATAGTTGTTTCTGTCATACAGAAGGGGCATATGATTTATTCCATTGATTCAGGTAACAACTGGACCAGAACTATTTTCTTGTCAGCCACAAGCAGCTACGACAAAAAAGAGCTGTCAGCAATCGTGAAAGCCAGCTGTAACTATATCAACTCTCGGTTTCATTGGCCCGCTCCCAGCTTCATAAATAGCTAAATAAGTAGGATCCCTTCTGTCTTTGATACTAAATTCACTGATCTGATAAACAAATAATTTGCTCACTCTCCTTGTTCCCTCTCTATAAATTGCTGAATTATTAGGACCCCTTCTGTTCTTCACTCCAATCTTCCTGATTTGATGAACAATTTAGTTTTCACACTCTTCAGACCCACTCCTTATAAATTATTGACCAAATAGAATCATACTTTCCTTCACACCAAGCTCATTGAACCGGATTCTGGTGCTAACCATTATTTTGCATTATGATGTACAGGAAACTTTCGTTTATCCGGCACCGACGGGACCGGCGTGGTGCCGGTTGATCGAAAGTTCCGGATGACAGAGAGGTATACTTACCAAGGTACGAGAGCCCCGTACACGGCCACAGGCTTAAAAATTGGGACCCTGGAGAGGGAAAGTAAACGAGACTCTGGCTTTTTCCTCCGTGGCGGCGACAGGTCCGAGTCGGAAGAACGTTGACCCCCCTTTCGTGGGGGCGAAAGGTCAGAATCGGGGTCTTGTCTGTATAGTAAAACTTACCTGATTTTTGCCGGTTAAGCGAGAATTCCGGATATTTGGGTGCCGGATAAACGAAAGTTTCCTGTACTACACATACACATGCAATGTGTTTGGTGTGTATGCCTAGAATAATTTCTTTAAGATTTGTTCTCATGTTGTGGGCAGCGCTGGCAAAGCTGCCTTTATTATCCATCCCCAGTGGCCCTGAGAAGGTGGTGATGGGCCTTCTTGAACCTGCTGCAGTCCTTGTTGCAATTACACTCTCACTATGGTGCAAAGTAGGGAATTCCAGGATATTGACCCAACAACGATGAAGAAATGGTGATATATGTCCAAGTCAGGATGGTGTGTGACTTGGAGAGGAAGTTGGAGGTGATGATGTTCCCACATCATTGCTACTCTTGCCCTTCTCAGTGGTAGAGGTTACTGGAGATGGAGTTACTACAAAGTATTTATAGTACAGAAACAGGTCCATGCTGGTGTTTATGCTCCACACGAGCCTCCTCCCACCCCTCTTCATCTAACCCTATCAACATATCCTTCCATGCCTTACACCCTCATGTGTTTAGCTAGAAGTTACTGTTGAAATAACCTTAATGAGTTGCTGCAGTGCATTCTGTAAATCTTCTACGCTGCAGCCACAGTGCGATGGTGGTGGAAGGGGTAGATATGGAGTCCAGTGGTAGGGATGCCGATTAAGTGAACAGCTCTGATAGACATCTGAATCCCTTCCTGCTTTTTATTTGGGGAGGGTAAAAAGTAACAAATATGTAATAATACATTTTCAGTTTCATTTTAGATATTTTCTCTGGGGCCTTTCATTAGTGTTTTCTTTTTCATAAATGCATAGAATTTTTTTTTGTTGCTTAACCCATCCTAAAAGTCTACTGTAAAATTGCTCTCTGTAGTGTGAAAATATTGGCACTCTTTGTACTGGGAGCTCTTTTAACTACAAAGAACATAAACATATCAGAAACTACAAGGGATCATTTAATGGTGTGTAAACCCTATTGCCAAATATGATTTTTGTTCTTAGATTTGTTGTCATGGAAACTGGTGTCGTAGAAATGCCATCACATTTTAAGGATGATGGAACACACAGTAGTTTATCTGCGTTGTTACCAGGATGAAAAAGATGATTAAATTCCTGCAACACCCCTTTTCCGTGAGTGAGCCTTAATAGAGAGCGCATTTCAGCAGGTTATTTAACTGTGGACGACATTACAGCTGAGCGCTCTCTGAACTTCACCGATGTCCACAGACATGCAATTTGCAGCAGGGTTCATTGGATAGCACGTGGGGCCATTATCCTTGTCTTATTTTCCCCCCTCCAGACCAGGCTCTGACACCAGTTGTGTCGGTGTCAGCTGTGGCTCAGTGGTAGCATGCTAGCCTCTGAGTCAGAAGGTTGTGTGTTCAAGCCCCACTCCAGAGTGTTGAGCACAAAATCTAGGCTGACACTCTAGTGCAGTACTGAGGGAGTGCTGCACTATCGGAAGTGCTGTCTTTCAGATGAGACATTAAACCGAGGCCCTATCTGCCATCTCAGGTAGACGTAAAAGATCCCATGGCACTATTTTGAAGAAGAGCAGGGGAGTTCTCCCCGGTGTCCTGGCCAATATTTATCCCTCAACCAACATTAGTAAAGACAGATTATCTGGTCATTATCCCATTGTTTTTGGGAGCTTGCTGTGCGCGAATTGGCTGCCAAGTTTTCCACATTACAACAGTCATAGGGGGAAAAATTCGGTTGGTTTGCGCCTCCCGTTAGCGCCTTAAGAGGGCGCTAATGGGGCGCAAAGCAACTAGCGCCCGGGCGCGGCGATGTCTGCGCCGCTCGCGAAATTGACCAGACATTTTGCGGCGGCGCTAAACAATACCGCCCCGATCTCCTGCGCCCGCAGATCTTGACGTCAGTTGAGCGTGCAACGCCCTTGTGGCGCCCCGGACTGGATATTGAGTGGAGCCCCCCTCCTTTCCGCTTGGCGCAAGCAACGACAGGTAGACTGGAACGTTTCCCAGGCTGGGGGGGGCGCTATTTAAAGGCAGCCTCTTCCTGGCTTTTTCTGTGGTAGACATTTTTGCACCACTCATTCTGACAGAGAGAGAGATTCTGAGAGAGAGAAGGAGAGACTTCTGCATAGAGTCAACGCTGTGTGAAGTAGTTTTGGCTACTGAGCATCACTTTGCAGGTACTTTTGGATTTGACCTTCATAACTTTGATTACCAAGAGACTTTGGGGGCTGCACTGATTCTGGTCATCGTCCTGCGCCTGCAGAATCGGAGGCAACATAGACGCAGAGAGAGAGTGGCAATCATGGCCAGACGGAGGAGGGCCAACAGGCCTCTGTACAGGAGACCTTACCCTCCCAGGGTATTTCGCCAACAATTCTGCTACATTAATTTGTCTGAGGAGCAGTGTTTGTGCAGGCTGCGCTTCAGCAAGGAGGTAGTCACTGAGCTCTGCCACCTGCTGCAGCCAGATCTGCAGCCTCAACTGAGGACCAGGACGTCTCTGTCGGTGGCAGTGAAGGTCACAGTGGCTCTGAACTTTTATGCCACCAGCTCCTTTCAAGCAGCTACTGGGGACATCGCCAATATCTCCCAGTTCGCGGTCCATTGCTGCATCCGTCAGGTCACAAATGCCCTCTATAAAAGGAGACGCCAGTACATCTCTTTCCCGATGAACGCGCATTGTATGCACCGCATGAGAATGCAGAGGATTTCTGCAACCGCAAGGGGTTCCACTCCTTAAACGTCCAGTTGGTCTGTGACCACAGACAGCTGATACTTGCTGTCAATGCCTGCTATCCTAACAGCAGCCACGATGCATTCATCCTGCGCCAGACTGCTGTGGCAGAACTTTTCCAGGCACCGCATCAGCCAAGTGGTTGGCTCCTCGGGGACAAGGGTTATCCACTGTGCACCTGGCTAATGGCACCGCTCCGTAACCCCAACACCCCTGCTGAGCTGCGGTACAACGAGAGCCATATCGCCACCAGGAACATCGTTGAGCAGACAATCAGCATGCTCAAGCAACGGTTCCGCTGTCTGGACCACTCAGGAGGAGCCCTGCAGTACTCGCCTGAGCGAGTCTCCCTCTTCATAGTTGTGTGCTGCATGCTGCATAACCTGGCAATCCTCAGGACCCAGCCAATGCCACCAGGCCTTGGAGCACCACCGGAGGAGGAGGAGGAAGAGGAGGAGGATGATCATCAGCAGCACCAAGGCGGGAGGGAGGCCCACAATGTTGAAACTGCAAGGGCCGTCCGTCAACGGCTGATAGCAAGCTGCTTCTAGGCCCCTGCTGAGGAAATGGCTTCTGCCATTGAGAACAACATGAATGAAACCAACCCGCAACCCCTAAACCGGCCAAGGCAGCAATGAGTCCAAAGGCCAAACATGTACATTTTGAATACAAAAACTTATTTATTTTACAAACTCTGTGTGTGTCATTTCTTCATGACAAAATAATAGAAACAAACACAAAAAATCATTCATTAACATAACTGGTTCTCACAACCTGGAGATAATGTCCAAAATATTAAACAAAAGTTTGAACGCGAACCTCGGCCTTTAATAAAAAATTGACCAACATTTCGTCACACCTCCTACTTTTTGCCCTTCGAGGGTGATCTCTTCCCTTGCGCACTTCCCCCCTTCCCACCCTACTGCTCCTCCGTAATGGGGCTCCAGTGGCTGCAGCAAGGCTGGTGGAAGGCTGCTGATTGTCAGAACCTGAGACTGCAGATGCCCTTGAAGGACGGCCTCGACCAGCTCTGGGCCTGGTGGGCCCGGCTGCAGACTGCACCAACTCTGCATGGGCGGCAGCAGTCTGGGCTATAGGTGGTGGCAAGTGCAATGGGGAAGTGACAGTGGTGACAGCAGGAATGCTGTCATCTTGATAGAGGACAGCAACTCCCTGCTTGACCGACACACTGGCACTCCCACGGGGCAGCACATCAGCATCCGGACAACCTGCTGGAGCACAGATTGCTGGCCTGCTGCGGCGCGGTGAGAGCCCCGGGGAAATGTGTCCAAACCAGCGACAATGGCAGCAGTCAGTGCTTGCGTGACCTCAATCTGAGTCTGCATGAGAGCAGTCTGAGATGGGATCACGGCAGCCAGTGACTGAATTGCAGCACTAAGCTTTAGCGTGGCATCCGCCTGTGCTACAGCGAAGTGCTCCACACTCCTTGCCAGTGCATCAATGCATTCGGGCACCCTTCCCACTGCACCCATGAGCTGAGTGTGCATGTGCACCGCCTGGGTGTTCATTTCAGCGATGAGCCGCTCCTCCTCTGCGTCCAGTGCAGCAGGACTCGCTGGCCTGCTCTCCCGCCGGGGAGAAGGCCCCCGAGCTTCCCTAGCCACATCGCGTTGCTGCAGCCCGCTGGGCCCTGGAACTTCACCCTCATCAGACCCTTCCCCCCTGCTCCCCTCCAGGGAAGACGTGTTCCCAGTGTGGCCATGGGCTTCCTCGGGAGAGGGTGGCGCTGATGCTCCGGCTTCCTCTTCCTCCTCGCCTGCAGCTTCACTCCCACTGGCAGCTTGAGGGCCCGTCTCCTCAGCTGGTGAATCACCATCTGAAAGCAGGGAGGTGCAAGAGTGGCTTTAGCGTGAGGACAGGGGGGCAGCGATTTAGTAAGTTGGATTGAAAGTGTCAAAGGCTGGTGTTGTGAGGGACAAGTGGAATGAGAGAGGAGAAAAAGGTGATGACCTTACCATTGCTGTCCAGAACGGGGTCGGCCTCTCCAGGGGCGAATGGACCGATCACCTGGTTTGTCACAATCCTGTGGACGCGCGCCTCAAGATCGCTGAGGGGTTGCAGCTGAGGCCGCCCTCCACCCGTCCGTTGCTGCTGTCTCCTGTTATGAGATAGCTTGGCCTACAAGAAAAAGGACGGCATCTGAGTAAATATACAGCCATGGTCTTGCCTGATGTGCCTGCCATAATTTAATAGCCCTTAATGTAAGCAGCCATGGTCTTGCCTGATGTGCCTCCCATAGTTGAATAGCCCTTACTGTATGCAAAGTGTGGAATGTGCGTGTGTGTTTCATGAGAGGGCCATAGGTGTTGGATGAGTGTTGTGCATTGGGGTTTTATGACCCTCTGGCCATAGAGTGAGGTTGAGATGGAGGGATGGAGAGGTATTGAAAAAAAGCCACTCACCCTGACGACCCGAGTGAGGTTGTTGAACTTTTTGCGACATTGAGTATGGGTCCTGGGCACCATGCTCCTGGAGGAGACGTACTGAGCCACCTCCCTCCACACTCTTCTGTAGTCGCGCGGCAAAGGCCTCCTGCCACTCTCAGGGTACAGTATAGACCATCTGTGCTCCACCGTGCCAACCAGAGCCTCCAAGGCCCACTCGCTGAAGCGCTGAGCTCGTTCTCTCACCCTCTCCATAGTCCTTGGCTGGAAAATGCAGTCACAGGTCTCTCCAGGCCGAGATTCAAGGTTCCAATGAGCAGGGTGTGGCTGGAGAGCAAGATCGACCCTCCCCTTTAAGAACTGTCCGGCGCCAGTGTGTCTGTGTTCCATCGCTAACTGACATCACCTGCACTGCGCCCGCGCTCTGAGTTAGCGCCTCGCTCCTCGGCCTTTGCACCTTAAGACAGGTGTGCAGTGCCTAATTTAGCGCTCCAATCACCTCCAGGGGCGATAAAAGCCAAGTTTGCAGTCGGAGACAATAATTAGTGCCAGTCGCTAAACTTTGCGCCCGGCCGATAATCGCACCCCAAACGGGGCGATACTGAATTTCTCCCCCATAGAGTCATAATGGCACAGAAGGAGGCCATCGAGTCCGTGCTGCCTCTCTGCAGAGCAACCCAGTCAGTCCCATTCCCCCGCTCTATCCCCATAGCCCTGCAAGTTTATTTCCTTCAAGTGCCTATCCAGTCTCCCTTTGAAAACATTGAGTGTGTCCGCTTCCACCACTTACGTCGGCAGCGAGTTCCAGGTCCTCACCACTCGCTGCGTAAAAAGTTTCCTCACATCCCCCCTGAATCTCTTGCCCAAAACCTTAAATCTGTGTCCTCTAGTCCTTGTACCATCAACTAGTGGGAACAGCCTTTCCCTGTCTAGCCTATCCAAACCCGTCATAATCTTGTACACCTCTATCAAATCACCCCTCAACCTCCTTTGCTCTAATGAAAACAAATCAGGCTTCTCCAACCTATCCTTGTAGCTAAGATCCCCCATCCCCGGAACCATTCTGGTAAATCTCCTCTGCACCCTCTCAAGGGCCTTCACATCCTTCCTAAAGTGTGGTGACCAGAACTGGACGCAATACTCCAGTTGTGGCCTAACCAGCGCTTTATAAAGGTTCAGCATAACTTCTCTACTTTTGTACTCAATACCTCTATTTATGAAACCCAAGATCCCATATGCTTTGTTAACCACTCTCTCAATATGTCCTGCCACCTTCAGGGACCTATGTACATTAACTCCCAGGTCCCTCTGTCCCTGCACACTCTTTAAAACTGTGTATATTGCCTCTCCCTGTTCCTCCTGCCAAAATGCATCACCTCACACTTCTTTGTATTAAATTCCATCTGCCACTTGTCTGCCCATTCTGCTAGCCTTTCTATGTCCTGTTGCAGTCGATTGGTATCATCCTCACTGTTTGCCACACTCCCAAGTTTGGTGTCATCGGCAAATTTAGAAATTCTACTTTGTATTCCAAGATCCAGGTCATTTATATATATATATATATATATATCAAAAAAAGCAGTGGCCCCAGCACTAACCCTTGGGGAACACCACTGTCTACCATCCTCCAGTCTGAAAAACAGCCATTTACCACAACTCACTGTTTTCTGTCCTTAAACCAATTCCTTATCCAAGCTGCCACTGACCCACCTGTTCCATGAGCCTCAATTTTGTGATACTTTGTCAAACGCCTTCCTAAAATCCATGAATACAACATCCATTGCATTCCCTTCATCGATCCTTCCTGTTACTTCATCAAAAAATTCAATTCGATTAGTCAAACATGATCTGCCTTTTACCAATCTCGAAGTGCCCGTTAATTTTTTCCTTGATTATTGTTTCTAAAACTTTACCCACCACTGATGTTAAACTGACTGGCCTGTAGTTACTAGGATTGTCCTTACACCCTTTCTTGAACAATGGTGTCACATTTGCCACTTTCCAATCCTCAGGCACCTTCCCCGCATCTAGGGAAGATTGGAAAATTATGGCAAGCCCTTCCACTATCTCCTCTCCCAATTCCCTTAGCAATCTGGGATGCAAGCCATCTGGACCAGGCGACTAGTCCACTCTAAGCATACTCAGCCTTTCTAGTACATCTTGTCTTATCAATTTTCACCCCTTCCATTGCTTCTACCTTTTCCACTGCTACCGATATTTTGTCAGCATCCACCTCCTGAGTAAACACTTCAAAAGTTGAAAGGTCATCGACCTGAAACGTTAACTCTCTTTCTCTCTCCACGGATGCTGCCTGGCCTGCTGAGTTTTTCCAGCGTTTTCTGTTGTTATTTCAAAAGTACTTCATTGGCTGCAAAGCGCTTTGGGACATTCTGAGGTTGTGAAAGGCGCTATATAAATGCAAGTCTTTCTTCTTCCTTTGTGGCCCCATAACTTTTGTACAAACTAAGATCAGTTAACTTAACGCAGACCGGGGACTGGACCTTGCACCTTTGCAGGATTCACTACCGAAGCAGATGGTGCATTTATCTATGAAAGCATGGGGTGGAGCTCAGAGCTTGTGCATTTGACCTTTACTTTGATATCAAATTATAAATCCTATTTTAATGGTTATATACTTAAATATCTTGTGATTATTGAATAATTTTAAAACCAAGATTAATTTATTACATTGGTCCTTAAACCTAATCGATAAAAATTAAAGTGACTTGCCCGTTAAACTCTGCATCTGCCCTTGTTTTGTTATCACATTGGGAGGAAACAGTTTTCCTCAGGAAATTTTGTTACTTCATTGGTAACCAGGAATGATATTGTTAGTCACAGACGTACTGTTTGCTAATGACTGCCTCGGAGAGTCAGTCTTTGGGGCATCATTTTGAAGATTCTACTTTACTGCTACAGATTTATTGCTTCCACTGACACTGAAAAATACAAGTTTAATTGATAATTATTTGCTGTTTGACCTCTTCCTTTTTCTCTCTCTTTATTCTATATAGAATCATAGAATAGTACAGCACAGAAGGAGGCCATTCGGCCCATCGAGTCTGCGCCACCTCTTTCGAAGAGCAATCCAGTTAGTCCCACTCCCACGCTCTTTCCCCATATCCCTGCAATTGTTTCTCCTTCAAGTATTTATCCAATTCCCTTTTGAAGGCTACTATTGAATCTGTATCCAACACCCTATCAGGCAGTGCATTCCAAATCCTAACCACTCATTGCGTAAAAAATGTTTCCCCTCATGTCGCCTCTGGTTCTTACATACATAAATATATATTTATTTATTCATTTTTGAGATGTGTGAGTCACTGACAAGGCCAGCATTTATTCCCCATCCTTAGTTTTCCTGAGAAGGTGGTGGTGGGCCTTCTTCTTGAGCTGCTGCAGACCATGTGGTGAAGGTGCTTCTACCATGCTGCTTGCTATTCTTTGTAGCAGCTTGCTAAGCTATTTCAGAGAGCAGTTAAGAGTTAACCACGTTTGTGTGGGACTGGAGTCATAAATAGGCCAGACTGGGTAAGGATGACAGGTTTCCTTCCCTAAAGGACATGATCGAACCAGTTGGGTTTTAATGACAATCCAACCGCTTATGTTTTAAAAAGTTAGCAGGACAGATCATCAAATGGACTTCTGGACATTAAAGAAAGAGTTGCATTTATATAGCACCTTTCACGACCACCGGACATCTCAAAGCGCTTTACAGCCAATGAAGTACTTTTGAAGTGGAGTCACTGTTGTAATGTGGGAAAAGCGGCAGCCAGTTTGCGCACAGCAAGGTCCCACAAACAGCAATGTGATAATGTGTTTTTGTTATGTTGGTTGAGGGATAAGTATTGGCCAGGACACCGGGGATAACTCCTCTGCTTTTCTAAGAAATAGTGCCATGGGATTTTTTACGTCCACCTGAGAGAGCAGACGGGGCCTCAGTTTAACGTCTCATCTGAAAGACGGCACCTCCGACAGTGCAGCACTCCCTCAGCACTGCACTGGAGTGTCAGCCTAGTTTTATGTGCCAACCTTTTGACTCAGAGGCGAGTGTGCTACCAACTGAGCCACAGCTGAGACTGTTACATTATTAGGCAAATACAATGGCTGAGTATGCCAAGGTTTTAGAACGCATTTGATGATAAAGGTCTGTATTACTGATTGAATTTGCTGTTCTGTCCAAATTATCATTTCTCTTGGACCTCTTTGGTCTTGGACTAAATAGTGAATTACATAAATTGTTTATGCTAAACCCTATAGTTGGAATGCAGATCTAAACTTTATAGGTACCATCACCTGTTAGTGAAACCACTCCAGGTTTCATATGGGCAGTACCTTGAACAGAATAGGAGAGAAAAAAAGCTGTGGTGATGAAAACGTATGGCCATTACTGATCTCCCAGCCTCCAACAACTCTCAATTCCCACTCTTCTTACTTAACAGAGGGAGAAGAACTGTGTGATTCTATGTAAGTAGCGCTTTACCCAAAAAGAAAGAGAACAGGACACTTGGGAGCAGGTGGTGCAATGTGATGCATCGATTTGTTTCTTGTTCAATTATTTGCATTATTTACTGCCATTAGAGCTCCAGTTCTGACTTCTCCCCAAAGTGTTTGCTGTAGTGATCCTTCTATTATATAATGTGTCGAAACAGTATTCTCTTGCTGAAGTGAAGTCAGCTTGCTGTTTAAGACTTCAAGAAATGGATTTATATTTTCCAATGTAAAATATATAATCACAGCTAATGATAGCCCAACTGGTAAAGAGACTGCCCAGTGCTAAAGAGACAAGGACGGTCGCATATTTGATAACCACTTCTGCACTGAGTTATCTTTAACAATAGCATTTCTGGGCTTGGAAGGGAGGTGGATGGAACATAAGCCAGGATTCTTGCTCCTGATCACTATCTAGTTACTCTTGCTGGAACATGTTCATGTGTGGTTGTGGAATGAGGACAGGAGATTGCCTAGTTTCGATGCCTTCCACATTTATATAGCCTGCCAATATCCATTATCTAGGCATAAAGAATCACTAGTAAGTGAGGTACCAGAGGGTAGCCTGAGGCTATGGAACTGTAGCCAACATGAGTTAGTGTCTGTTCTGTCCAAATTATTCTGACGAAAGCTCTTCGACCTGAAACGTTAACTCTGTTTCTCTCTCCACGGATGCAGCCTGGCCTGCTGAGTTTTTCCAGCGTTTTCTGTTGTTATTTCGGATTTCCAGCATCCGCAGTATTTTGCTATCATATGAGTTAGTGTCTTTTGGAGAGGCGGAACAAAAGGTGGAGGGTGCGGGAAATAGTTTCTGTTCAGAGTAACAGACCAAGTGCATAAACTGTAATGAAATGCACAGAACTCTGGAAGAAGGATACCATTCAATTCAGTAGCAATTTCATAATCATAAACCCTAATTAATTGCATAATAATTAGTCATTCTGATATTATGAATAACAATTGTATTTACACAGTGCCTTATCATGTTGCAATATCTTAAAGTGCTTCAGATAATTATTTACTTTTGAAGTACGGTGAATTTTTATACAAACACAGCAGCCATTTTGTATCAGCAATGCCTCACAAACAGCCATGAACTGAATGACCAATTAATTAATTTTACTTTCACATTGGTTGAAGGATGAATGCATCAATATAAAGGATCCAGTTAAGAGCAAGACGTTAGCTTTAGGACCTAGTTGCTAAATAATTAAAACGGGTTGCTGTGAGCTTTGTCAGTAAAATAATTTTTAGTAAATGTAGCTTCTTTTTGTTGATCAGCGAGTAAAAATATCAACATTAGAGTTGGTTGGGAGAGTTACTGAAGCTGAAAGTATGAAGCAACTGAATGAATACACATTGATGAAATTAAATCACTTCAGGTTAGTGACTGGCTCTGTGCTGTCAGGATCAGTAACTCCTTCAGACGAATCGCCCCAGTGATGTCTTCAATATTGACCCTTTAAATACGTATCTTTTAGAAAAAACAGAATTACGCAGAAAGAAAAATGAAAGAATGCTAAAGGTAATTAATATTATTTGTAGCTGTTTGATTTTTGCGAAGGTGAAACCATCTCTAAATCTTTTATTAGATAGTTGGACAGCCATTTAGTGTAACTTCAAACATATGTAAAAGGAAGCTGTAATATGTGAAAAATTCGCATGGATTTAATAACAAACACTGCACACCCACCAAAATAGCAGTCGATTTCAGAAGTTTTCAGGTCACTGGACTCAAGATAATTAAAATGACTCAACTAATTATTCTACTCTGCAATACAATTATGCTCTGCAAAGATTTAAATAGGCCCTTGCCCCGCAGGTACACAGTACTGACCACCTGGAACCTCTTTATATTGATGTAGATAATTAAGGAGAGAAGCTTCCTCTGAAACATAAAACAAGCAAAACAGGATAAAGTGCAAAAATAAGATTACCTTCTTGTTTTTTCGCACTTTTTGCTAAAGCTATTTTCTGGTTACTCTAGTAGAGTTTTGTGTGGAACTTCCAAATGGTTATGGTAGCACACTAATCGTCAGAAAATACTGAAAAGATAGGCCTTAACACAGTGGACTGATCATTGGATAATAAAATTTAATCTCGCATAGCGTATTGAAATTATAAAATATATAGTCAATTTACATAACATAAGAACCGATTTTAATTCCTGGTGGAAAGCCGGCGGGATTGGACGGTAATCCCGTGTTGGTGTGAGTCAGAAGCCTTGCATATGGTATCAGGCAGGACTTGGGCGTCAATCAAGTGTCTGAGGTGTCCACCTTCCTCCAATCTTCAACTCCTGGCCACCCATTTTTCAGGTGCAAAAAGGATGGCCGTGAGTTGAATTTCTCCCCCATAGAGTTGTGTTGTATAGTTAACAATATGTATGTAACCAATGTGACTCTTAATTTCCCTCTGAAGTGGCCTAGGAAGCCACTCAGTTGTATCAAACCACTGCCCGATTCAAGAAGGCCCACCACCATCTTCTCAGGGAAACTAGGGTTGGGCAATACATTTCCAATGAGGCCCACATCCCGAGAATATGTTAAAAATGAAGTATTTCACTTTTTGACTAATTCAGTATCCGATTTATAAATTGGCAGCTCCCCTGATGTCCCCAGCTGGTTAAAGCAGAGAATAGTTAAAAAAAGGTTCCATCTTCGATCTCTGGCCGGTTGGCTGAGCTGGTCAGAGGTGAGGAGGTGGTAGGGGTGCTAAAATTAGGCTTAGTGCTCCCGTGTTAGGGAAGAGGAAATAGGCCAGGAATCTTTGCTCCCCATTGCTATCCAGTAAGAGGATGGTGCTTCACTGAGGAATGGCGAAGTACCAGAGAGTGGTTGGCATCTGTGGAATCATACCCCAGCAACGAGTCAGTGCTTTCAGGAAACAAATTATAGAATAGTGCAGCACAGAAGGAGGCCATTCGGGCCATCGAGTCTGTGCCAGCTGTTTCGAGAACAATCCAGTTAGCCCCACTAAAGGAGGAGAGAAAATTGGATGAAAAAAAGGTATAAAATGGTAAATCACTTCTAATTATTGCTAAATTGTATTTTATTGGCAGTATAATGTTTAATAATTGTACTTGCCAGTTTCAGTTTAAATAGAGAATGAGGGAGGAGACTTTTTTATGTCGATCTCCTTTGTGTTAACAATTATCCGAATATCTCAAGATTAGCCTATGAAAGAGAGTACGGCCCACGAGGTTATGAAAGTAGGGTTATATTAGGATAAATTATAAATGGAGCACATAAATTAGCATATTTTAAAATCAAAATGAGAATCGTGTATGCATCTCTCCTCGTTTAGTAGGGGTCTTATGGATGCTCACTTCAGTGTGTAGAGCATAGTCTTTGGTGAAAGAATAGATAATTATCTTTTGATCTTTGTGCTTACATAAAGGTTGAATTGAGTAGTATTGGGACCGCAGAAGAAAGCAGATTTGAAATTCAAAAGGAGTATTCACCTGCTTTCCACTAAACTGAACCTGCAGTTTACTTGTAGTCTAGGATAAGCTCGCACAAAGAGCCAACTTTCAAATTTAAAGTGACATTTATACTCCATTTATATTACATAGATTTAGGTAGAATGTACAGTACAGAAACTGCCCAACTAGTCCATGCCAGTATTTCTGCTCCACGCGAGCATTTTCACACCCTCTTCATCTCACCCTATCAGCATAACCTTCTATTCCTTTCTCCCTTGTGTGCTCATCTAGCTTCCCCTGAAATACATCAACGCTATTCGCCTCAACTACTCCTTTTGGTAGTGAGTTCCACATTCCAACCACTCTCTGGGTAATGAATATTATAGCACTACCTCAGATAACATAAACACGGTGAGATCGGTGTTTCCACAGGCAGGCAACACCGCCTCACAAGGTGGTTTTGTTCCTTGCTTTTGCTATAATATCCCACTGGTAGCAACGGTTGCCAGAGACCACCATTTTATTTGAAGTTCTAAGCCCACCTATATAACAATAACAACAATTTGCATTTATTAAGCACCTTTTAATGGAGAAAATATCCCAAAGTACCTTACAGAAAAAGAAAAAAAACCAATTATGAACAGATAAGAAATGTATGTTGAGCCAAGATTACTGAGAGCTTGGTCGAAAGGATGGGTTTTGGAAAGGATTTCAACAGTGGGGAGAGAGGAGGAGAGGTTTAGGCAAACGGTTTCAGACAGTAGGACAGATGGAGCTGAAGGCTCTGCCACAGATGGAGTTGAGTGCAGAGCTGTTGAAAGGAGCAGGAGATGGATTTCATGGAAGAGATGAGGTTGGAGAGAGTGGGAGGAAGATAGCAGAGAAATTGCAGGTTGACGGGGATGGAGCTAGACCAGGGGGTCGGGGGTGGGGAGGGGGTTGCAGGAATGGAGAAGATGGGAAGGTAACGACCAAGGTCAGAAAGGTGATTTTTCACCATGGTAGTCTGTACTGTCCTCAATTTCATTATATTATGAAAGTGGAGTTGAGATCGAAGATCAGCCATGATCTTATTGAATGGCGGAGCAGGCTCGAGGATGCTGTATGGCCTACTCCTGCTCCTAATTCTTCTGTTCTTATTGGTAGTGAAGCAAACTCCTATTTTAATTTCTATTTTTACACATTTAAAGGTTAATTTTTAAAATCTTTTTAATTGACGATTTTCTAAATGAAGGATTGTTTTTGCCACTTATGGTTTTAGTTTTTTTTCTCAAAAGAGGCACCCAGTTGCTATTCCACTTTTTAAAAAGAAAAGCTGCTTGGAGTTTCACACAGGATGAATTCCTTTCCCCCATGTTCATCATTTCAGTAGCTTTACTTTCTTAATATATGTGTATTGTGCAAAGAGTCACGTTAAGTGGTGTTAGTGCACCTTTAAATCAAGTGCATAATATACTGCAATATTTTATTTTGAAAAATCATTCATTGCTTAAAATAATGGATACAGCAGGTATTGTATAAAGTGAAGATTAATGTGCCCTATAGCTACTCAGAATTGTAGATTCATATATTTCTATAAAAAGATATCAATGAACAAATACTTGTAAAAGACTAGTCTAAGTTATTTGCCGCAGCAAATTTTAACACCTCCATAAAAGCAAGACAGCAACAGTCTGGCTTACTTAAGTGAGATCAACTTGCAAATCATTGCCAACCTGCGCTAATCTATTAAAGCCATGATTAATATTATGCAAACAAATTGTGGCATAACCACCAATGGCAGCATACTGCAATTGATGATAATTGTGCAGTTGTGTTATCCCACACAGATGGTCCAGTTTGTGGAGCCATGTGGTTTCCAGTGACATCATTCAGGTACTGTTACACAACACAGCACAACAACTCATTGAGGAGACCAATCGCAGATCGGGTGACCGCTTTGCGGAACACCTCCGTTCAGTCCGTAAGGGTGACCCCGAGCTTCCGGTCGCTTGTCATTTTAATTCACCTCTCCACGCCCACTCAGACCTCACTGTCCTCAGCTCGTGCATTGTTCCACGGAAGCTCAGCGTAAGCTCGAGGAACAGCACCTCATCTTTCGTTTAGGCACTTTACAGCCTTCCGGACTCAATATCGAGTTCAATAATTTCAGATCATAACCCCGGCCCCCACCACATATACACACATTTTATCCACCCTTTTGGTTCGTGCCTTTTTCCTTTTTTTTTCTGTCTCACCCCCTACGGCAGCTGTCTCTCATTCTGCCAGCATTTCACACCTCACCTTTTGTTTCTTAAACCTGTCCCATTACCATCTCATCTTGCCTTGAGCATCTCTTAATGTCTCTACTTACCATAGTTATTCCCCCCTCCCCCCAGCCTCCCCCTTGCATTTTTATCTGTTTCATTTCCTGCTCTTTTCTCAGTTCTGACGAAGGGTTTCGACCTGAAACGTTAACTCTGTTTCTCTCTCCACGAATGTTGCCTGGCCTGCTGAGTTTTTCCAGCGTTTTCTGTTGTTGTTACAACAACTCATTTCTTGCTCTCTACTGGATCTTTACAGGGACCTACTTTAGAACATCAACTTGCATTATATAGGACCTTTAACGTAGTAAAACATCCCAAGGGGCTTCACAGGAGCGATGTCAAACAAAAGTTGATACTGAGCCAAATAAGGAGATATTAGGACAGATGACCAAAAAGTTTGGTCAAAGAGGTAGGTTTTAAGGAGGGCCTTAAAGGCGGAGAGGTTTAAGGAGGGAATTCCAGAGTTTAGGACCTAGGCAGCTGAAGGCGCGGCCGCAAATGGTGGAGCAATCAAAATCGGGGATGTGCAAGAGGCCAGAATTGGAGGAGCGCAGAGATCTCGGAGGGTTGTTGGGCTGGAGGAGGTCACAGAGCTCGGGAGGGGCGAGATCGTGGAGGGATTTGAAAACAAGGATGAGAATTATAGGCTGGTGGTGGTGAATCTCCAAGCCTGTAGAATATTCAGTCCCTACATTTGAAATATAGGTTATATATATTAAGATTGGTAGGGTAAAGGAAATAACTGAACTTGTTTTTTGAATGACTTTTGAGAGCAGGTGAGTAAAACCTTGCAGTGTTTTTCCCGGAAGCCTTGCCTTTTACAATTTTAGTGATATGTTCTCGAGCTTCTTGCTCCATTTCCCAGAGGTAACTTGCTGCAATTTACATTATTGGATAGTTCTAGAGACTCATTATTGACCAGAATCTATCTAGCCACTCTCACTGCACAATAAATTACTATTAGGCTTTTGAAAACGCTGCAAGGAATTACCTCCATCAGAACTGAATGACCCAGAACATAACTTGATTTTCAGCTTCTCAGAGCTGCCACAGATGATCTCAACGGGAATATTTTAAAGGTAATAACCCTTACATCTTCCATAATTTGCTCTTTAGATAGGCAAACAGCTTATAATAATCTTTACTGTTGTATAATTACAAGCAGATTGTTTTTGTATCGATTGATTGACACTGTTGGGGCCCAAATATGGAAGCTTCAATTAGTATAATGATGTGTCAGTTATTTTAAATTAGAAGTAAATAGACTGACCCAGTGGCTTCAGGAACATTTTTTTAAATTTTAGTTGTCTTAAAGGAGATCTTCACAACAAAAAAAAATTGCATAAGTGATTAAAAATGACATTAAACTTAAAGTGGGTGAAATTGGTCTCGGGCAGTAGTACAAAACGGGCAATCAGTCTGCCTGACTCAGTATACCCATTGTTACCCCTTTCTGTTTTTGCCCTAGACATATTACTTGGGTTCAGCGTCAGTGACCACACAACCAGAGTGTGTCTTTAGCTGCCCAATGTCTAGATAAATGCAGTGAGACGCAGGATCAAACAGAGAATCTTTGCCTCTGTGTTCTGACTTACTGGAATGTATCACATGTTACCACCGGATCTCTTTGCCTTCAGTAGGCAGATGCGTTACATTCTATCAGACTGAAGCTAAGGCTATAAAATCCACAAACAAATTCAGTACAAATAGTATGTAGAAATTTGGCTATCCTCCTTCAAATGTTACAATGATAAAACAACGCTTCCCTTGAGCTAACTCTTAATATAAAATTAATCATTGAAACAGGGTCACTTGCTTCTTACATGGCAAAATGCTACTACAGAGTCAGTGATGTAGCTCAGTCTTTGTGCCTGTCTCAGACTGACTGACCGGCATAAAGTCAGCCAGAGGCATATCATTCAAAATCATTTGAAGATATACTGAAACAAGGGAACATTAAAGAAAAAGTTATCCCTCATAACTGTATTAGGTTGTCAGCAATTTGCAGTATTCAAACACAGGCCGTGTTCGTGGATGAAATCGGAACCTCCTGTGGGCCGGGAGTTTTCAGCTGAACAGCTTGCCCGTTGAAATGTTAATCATGCCAGCAGTGGCGGTTGGTGACCTTTTTGACAGGTGAGGCACGCATTATATACATGGCCACATAAATTAATATGACAAAATTGGATCTCTAGTCCTCGACTGTCCCACGCTTAGTTTGAAAGAATAACATCGTATCCAAATCAATTTTAATAGTTTAACACACGCAGAATGCCACTAGGATGAAGAGATTGTAAGCAGCCTTCCAGCTCAAATCCCACAAATTCTTGTCTCTGCAGACACGATTGCACACTTCCTCCTTAGGCAGTCTATGAGTTTGCCTCGCTAAGCTATTTTGTTACCATGGCAATGGACCCTTCTAGCATGCACTATGTCCTTAGTTTGAATGCACTACATATTTCCTTATTTAGAAATATTAATTCTTGATTTAAATGTTGGTAGCAATGAGTCAATGTTCTATTACATTCTCAGTTTGTTATTAATAAAACTTAACTAATAAAAAAATGTGGGTGGTTAAAGTGTTTAAATTAGGGAAGTCTGTGACAATTCTAGACGAGGCCACCTGACCAGCTGCTACTGCGTGCCAGTACTCTTAGATGAACCCGTATCCAATTACAATGATAACAATGGAACAATGCACACTAAGGCCGTGCTAACCTCTACAAGAGGTTGCTCTGAAGGCTGAAAATTAGCTGGAATGTATTCATATACCTTGTAGAAAGAGCAAGCAGTGACTGATCTTAACCGAGCATGTGCTGTGTTCAGCATATTCAATGACAATCTCAGACCTAAAGCAGCCAAACCAGTGGTCCTTAAAGGAACCACGTGAGGCTACCGCAAAAAGTAAGTAAAAAAAAAAATGTCTTACCTGAATGTGGCGCTAGGAGGAGCAGGAGTACTCCTCCGACATTGAAACTGTAGGCCGCTGCCAGCTACTGCTCGGCCCCCGCCCAATTTCCTCCCCCCACAGACTCACCGTGAGCTCGGTGCCAGTGTCTCCTCCGGCCAACTTTTTGTTCTCTTTTGACCTGCCTCCTTGGTGCCCCCAGCACGCCAGTCGCGTCCTGATGACGCAAGGGAACCAGTTTTGGCTCGTCGGACGTTGCTTCCTTTGGCTTTCACACACCAATTTCTACCCCATAATATATATATATTTTTTTTAAATTGCAGTTAAAGGCTATAGATGAACTTCGAATAAGTTTGGAATCTGAATGTCTAAACTGGGTTGATTTAGATTCGACCTGAAATTGTGGTCGGAGACTTCCCGCGGGCGACTGCCTCCGATCCGCAAGAAAAGTACGCACCTACCTGGTGCCTCCGTATCTTCGGACTTTTGCAGTCCTGGGCCTGCAGGCGTACGCCTGTGTAAAAGCCCACGTATCCCAGGAGCGCATGCGGTTCGCAAGCATCCCTGGGATCAGGTGGGCCGGCCCAACCAATGACAAAGGGGGATTCCCATTATACTAATGGAGATTCCATTTACGTACAGAATCCCCATAAGCAGAATAGGAATGACATAAAAAATACATTTTCACACAACCTAAATAAAAATAAATCATATGTTTAAAATTAATTAAAATACAATTTAATTAAACATTTAAAACGAATATTTTATTTTTTGAAAAATGAATGTAAAGTATTTAAAGGAGCCAAAAATAACCTAAACTAATTTTAAAGGTTTTTGAATGCTTAAATGATTTTTAAAAAATTATTTTAATATTTATTTAAACCCATACGCTGGTAAAAGAAGACCCTGTGCCTGCTTTTACCAGGTGTAAGAGTTTTGTGGGCATTCGCTGGGCAGTAGTTGGGCAAGCAGCCCAACCCTGCGCCAACGAATGTCCATTTCCTGCGGATGTGGATGATCTGTCAAGCTGAAACTTGACAGGTCGCAGGTTCCGGGTTTTCGCGCATGTGCGGCGCATCCAGAAACCCGGAATTTGCGGAGCACTTATGATTACGCGGTCCTAGGCCCTGTAAAATCTGGGCCATTAATTTCCAAACATCCAAATCTTGCCTTGGTTGAGGTTGGGGTATTCTTTGGAACACTTGCACCCCTTGCACCCTCACTGATTATTGAAATTGCACGTAGGTTTACTTCCCCACCACATATTCAAGCATCAAATATGGCATTTCTCGCACAGGAGTTGCTTATGGAATTGACTCAATCTGTCACTTTCAATCTGTACTGGATGTCACCACTGCTGCTTCAAGTTCCTAGGAAACATCAACCTTTAGAACTTTACAGATAAAATTTGCTAATGCAGGGAATAAAGAGATAAGACAAGGCTCTCAGCTTCCCGTCAGTAAGGAAGAGTATCTCCCTGTGGGCCCTTACAGCCCCCAGCAACACATCCAGGGAGGCGTCACTAAAACGAGGCACTGCCTTTGAACGTCTGGACTCTGTTCTGCCAATTCCTTCTGTTGTCCTCCCAACTCCAAACTCCAGCAAATTGCCTGTTTTGGAGTGTCCCTTTAAATACTGGAATTGAAATCGCCTCATGTGGGTCGTCATCACGCCCGCTCACAATACTTGGTCGGGAAACCCAGAAATGGTATGTTAATGCAGTGACTGTGTTAAAAAGCCACCGACTGACACGCTGCACTTGCTTCTGGGTTTCTCGTGCGGTACCAGACTGCACCCCCCCCCCTTTGCTCCCAGTGCGTCGCGAAGTTAAAATCCAGCCCGATGTACCTATTCTGATCATATCTGTAGCAATATGTTAATATTATTGCATCTTATTCGAAATAAATACAGATTGTTAGATTTTAATGACAGTTATTTTTGGCTTTACAATCCCACTACATAGTTTATCTCACAGTAATCCAGTACTGAGAGAAGTCTAATAATATTCAGTCAAGTGAGGCTTTGTTCCTTTCAATTTTGTGTCATGATTTTTGTTATTGTACTTTTGCATATGTGCTTGCTGGCAAATTTGGTAAGAAAAGCTCAAAACAAACCTATTAAAAAAGACCCTAGGGTATGTTTCCCAGTCCTGGCACCAAGGTGGTTGTTACACAGCACCAAAGTGCTTTAAGATCAACAAAATCAGGAACAGTTGACCCTGCTGGATCTTTTGGGGCTTGACCTTTCATGACATTTTCGAGATGAGCTCAAAGCCTGGATTGGGCCAGCAGCGGGAGCTCATTGACTGTGGAAGATGGGAAGTACTGCTTAGCAGTAGCTCTTAGAAACAGCACAGCTGCGCATTAAACGGGAGCACACTGTAGTGCAGAATTAATGAGTTAAAAATGTCTGCATTTGTTCAAAAATGGTTCAGCATGCTTAAAGAATCCCCCTATCCTCGATGCAGCTTTGGAGCTGCTGCTGTATGATGTTGGCTAAAGAAGGGCTGCTCTGTTTGGCATTGAAGTGCACTCTCCCCGCAGGAGAGTACTGGCTTAAAAAGTCAATGTGGCGTCCAACATCTAGAGGACCTTGCATCATGAGGAAAATGGTTGCGGGCCTCAGAAAATCTGCCAGCATGAGGTTACCCAGCATTTCCTTATACTACTATTGCTACTACTGTTACACGACAACAACAACACTTTAACATCGATAAAACCTCTCAAAAGTACTTCACAGAGCCAAAGAAGCAGATATTCATAGGGGTGACAAAAAGCTTGGTTAAACAGATGAGTTTTAACACGTGTCTGAAATGAGAAGAGGAAGGTGGTGGTGTGTAGGGAGGGAATTCCAGAGTATGGGGCATAGGTGGCTGAAGGAACGGGCCCCAATGGTGGGTTGAAGGGGAAGTAGTTGCATAAGAGGAACGGACAATTCAGGTGTGAGGGTTGTCGGGCTGGAGGAGGTTACAGAGATAGGGAGGGGCGAAGCCATGAAGGGATTTGAACACGAAAATGAGAACGTGGTCAGCGAGTTTATGGGTGATAGGTGAGCGGGATTTGGTGCGGGATACGATACGGGCAACAGAGCTTTGGATACAATGAAGTTTATGGGGGGTGGAAAATAGGAGGCCGGCCAGGAGATCATTAGAATAGTCGAGTCTGGAGGTGACGAATGGTCTACATATTACAAAAAGGATATAGATGCACTGCAGAAGTAGCAAAAAGATTTACAAGGATGATACCAGAACTGAGAGATTATAACTTTCAGGAAAGGCTGAACAGGCTGAAGCTCTAATCTCTAGAAAAGGGAAGGTTGAGGGGTGACCTAATATAGGTGTTTAAAATTATGAAGGGTATGATAGGGTAGACATAGAGAAAATGTTTCTACTTGTGGGGGAGTCTAAAACTTGGCGTCATAAATATAAGATAGTCACTAATAAATCTAATAAGGAATTCAGGAGAAACTTCTTTATCCAGAGAGTGGTTAGAATTTGGAACTCGCTACCACAGGGAGTAGTTGAGGCGAATAGTATATATGCACTTAAGGGGAAGCTAGATAGATACATGAAGGAGAAAGGAATAGAAGGTTATGCTGATTGGGTGAGATGAAGTAGGGTGGGAGGGAGCTTGTGTGGAGCATAAACACCGACATAGACCTGTTGGGATGAATGGCCTGTTTCTGTGCTGTAAATTCTATGTAATTCTATGTAAAAGCATGGATGATGATTTCAACAGCTGATGGGCTGAGGTAGGGATGGAAACAGCCAAGGTTAGAGTTTGAAGTAGGTGGTCTTTGTGATGGACTGAATGCGTGGTTTAAAGCTCCCCTCGAGGTTGAATGGGATGCTGTGGTTGCGAACATTCTTGTTCAGCCAAGACAATGACTTTGGCCTTTCCAATGTTTAGTTGAAGGAAATTGTGGCTCAGCCAAGATTGGGTATTGGACAAGCAATCTGACAACACAGATACAGTGGAGGGGTTGAGAGAGGTGGTGGGGAGGTTGATTTCCAACTTAAATTTCACCCTTCCTGATTCAGATCCAGCCATGATCACCACTATCTCTGTAATATTCAATGTTACTCCGACTGCTGCTCTCGCGCTTCATGAAATCCGCCTTATCCACCATGTTCCGCCACATGCATGCTCTGGACATTTCTTTTCAACAACACCGACTCACTTTATTTCAGAGCTCTCCTGGTCTTCAGTTCCATTTTATCCTTCATCTCATCAGGCGTGTTAACAAAAAACATATTTTTCTTCATTTCAGGTGGCAAAGACCGCAAACTTCAACAACTCTTGCCTTTTGATCCTTCACTTTTTTCCAAGTCCATCTTGCCCTGTAATCTCACCCCTTGCTGTATTTTCACTATCGCCTCTGACCTTACCCACTGCATCCCTGAAGGATCTGTCCTTAGTTTCCTTTTTTTAGAAGTTCCGACGAAGGGCCCATACCTGAACCATTAACTTGTCTGTTTGCTCCACGGATGCTGCCTGACCTGCTGAGTGTTTCCAGCATTTGCTGTTCTTTTGTTTTTATTATTGCACTTACTATGTGGATTTTGAAGGAGTGTTTAAGATGTCCCAACTGCCTGGGACATCACCCCCACCATGGTTTCATGAATAATTGTCCTCTACTGCATGGTCTGCAGCATCATCTCGCAAAGCAGCCTTAACATGCAGGTCAATAACCAGAATGGAATGGCTATGTCAGAACAAGAAAATGGCAACAGGGAATGAGTGACAAAATCAGCAGTGTAGGATGGAAGACTATGCCAGGCATTCATTTAAGATGCCTTCCAATAGTGCCACAGCATAACCAATTCTTAAAGTTGCGAACCATATCGGTATGCAACTGTGCCCATATTACCTTCTACACATTCATGCTCAGTTCTTCCAATGCCATCTATTGCCGGACTTCTGCTTTGTTGTAAATGTTGAAAAACAAATACTTAGTACAATGTTCAAATCAAATTTGGTGCATTTGTTTAATCCAATGTTTGGTGTGTGAATGTTGCTAGCTTAATTTGGCATGTTTCCAACATCTGATAGCTAATCAACATTTCCTTCTAAGTGAGTCCCTTGTGCATAAAGTGTGTCGGCTAGCTGCAGGGTTTCACTGGGAGCCGACTGAAATTTATTTTCTCAGTCTTCGTCTTTTGTCTATACCCCTTCTGCCAGCTGACCAATTTGCATGATTATAATTTCATCCTGGCTTTATTCGTAGTACTCTCACCTCTGAATCAAAACATTATGGGGGAGAAATTCAGTATCGCCCCATTTGGGGCGCAATTATCGGCCGGGCGCAAAGATTAGCGCCTGGCGCTAATTATCGCCACCGACTGCAAACTTGACTTTTATCGCCCCGGAGGTGATTGGAGCGCTAAATCAGGCGCTTCACACCTGTCTTAAGGCGCAAAGGCCGAGGAGCGAGGCGCTACCTCACAGCGCTGGCGAAGCTCATGTAATGTCAGTCAGCAATGGAACACACACTCAATGGCACGGGCCAGTTCTTAAAGGGGATGGTTAATCTTGCTTTCCATCCACATCCTGTTCATTGCAGCTTTGAATCTCGGCCTGGAGAGACCTGCACATCAAATCTGCTGGAAAGAACAATGGAGAGTACCAGGCAAAGAGCTCAGAGTGCAGCCCCCACAGTCTCTTCTAAATCGATACAAGGAATGGCAAATCAAAATGAACCTGCAAAGTGCTGCTCAGTACCCAAAACTCCTTCACACAACGTTGAATCTCTCCAGAAGTCTCTCCCTCTCTCTCTCAGAATGCGTAGTTCAAAAATGGCACCAACAATAAAAGGCAGGAAGCGGTCACCTTTAAATAGCGCTCCCCCTTTCCCTTCATGACTGCAGAACGCTCCCCTCAACCTGTCGTTGCTAGCGTCAGGCGGTAAGGCAGGGGGCGCCACTCAATATCCGCTCCGGGGCGATACCGGGGCGTTGCGCACTCGACTGACGTCATGCTCTGCCGGTGCAGGAGATCGTGGCGGTAGTGTTTAGCGCCGCCGCAAAATGTCTAGTTAATTTTGCAAGCGGCGCAAAGTTCGCCGCGCCTGGGCGCCAGATGCTTTGCGCCCCATTAGCGCCCTCTTAAGGCGCTAACGGGAGACGCAATCAACTGAATTTTTCCCCCTATGGCTTTAAGCCCCACTCCAGGACTTGAGCATAAGTCTAGGCTGACACCTCAGTACAGTACAGAGGACATTCTCAATTTTTGCAGGTACCATATCGGATGAGATGTTAAGACAACACCCCAACTGAGCCAATACGTGAGCTCACATTCACAAGACCTGGGAAAAAGTATAAAGACAATAACAGAACACAGAATCATAGAATGATACAGCACTGAAGGAGGCCATTCGGCCAATCATGCCTGTGCTGGCTCTTTGAAAGAGCTATCCAATTAGTCTCGCTCCCCTGATCGATCCCCATAGCCCAGCAAACTTTTCCTTTTCAAGTATTTATCCAATTCCCTTTGAAAGTTACAATTGAAGCTGGTTTTACCACCCTTTCGGGCAGTGCATTCCAGATAACAACAACTCGCTGTGTAAAATGTTTTTTTTCCTTATGTCGCCTCTGGTTCTTTTGCCAATTACCTTAAATATGTGTCCTTTGGCTACTGACCCTTCTGCCACTGGAAACAGTTTCTCCTTATTTACTCCATCAAAACCTTTCATGATCTTGAACACCTCTATCAAATCTTTGCTTAACCTTCTCTGCTCCAAGGAGAACAGCACCAGTTTCTCTAGTCTCTACGTAACTGAAGTCTTCCACCCTGGTACCATTCTCGTACATTTTCTTTGCACCCTCTCTAAGGCCTTGACATGCTTCCTAAAGTGTAGTGCCCAGAATTGGCCACAATACTCCCGCTGGGGCCTAACCAGTGTTTTATAAAAAATTAGCAAAACTTAATTGCTTTTGTACTCTATGGGCTGGATTTTCAATGACCCGTGGAGTCGGGTTTGGAGGCGGGGGGGGGGGTGGGGGGGGGGATTAAAGTTGCAGATTCGGGGGTTCCGACCCCAACCCGCCTCTATGCCAGTTTCGCCGGCGGCGGGTACCCGACCTGTGCTGAGCCCCGACTCCCCGAGGCGGGAAGGGATTAGTGACAATTAACTGCCTGTTAACAGGCAGTTTTTTGCATAATCCCTATTTTAAAAGGAGAAATGTGGGCTTCCCGACAGGTGGCAACCACGCCAAGTTATCGGGGTGGACCGTGGGTCTGCAGGGGTTGGAGGGGTCGATATGTCCGGTGGGCAGGTGAGTGATGGGTGCATGTGTGCAGAGGTAAGTGTGTAAGTTAAGTGCTAAGTGTGGGAAAAAGTTTTACTTACCTTAACTTCCTCCTGCAGGTGTCAGCCCTTCAGTTCTCGGGAGTCAGAAATCTCACCGGCACAGAAAGCAGAAAAGCCGTGGTCCTGTCAAAAACTGCAGCCTTCTGTTTTCTGTGGTGGAATGATTTCTAACTCAGCCTGAGAGGAAGGACTCAAGTTAGAAATCATATTGTCAGTGTTTGACAGCTTCACAGAGCTGTCAAATGCTGATATTTCATCTGTCAAAAGCTCTTGACAGATGAAATGTCAATCTGTGACGTCACCTGTTGCCGGGTGGCCCTTAATTGGCCTGCTGAGCCCACTGGGCGGGCTCAACAAGGTCAATCAAGGGAAAATACAGTGGGTTGGCCACATCTCGATGGAGGCGGGTTCACAAGCCAGAATGTGTGATTCACGACACCAACCCGACCCCAGATTCAAAATCCAACCCTATGCCTTTATTTATAAAGCAAAGGACACTGTATGCTTTTTTAACAGCCTTCTCAACTTATCCTGACATCTTCAAAGACTTGTATATGTACACCCCAAATCTTGCTGTTCCTGCACCCCCTTTAAAATTGTGCCATTTAGTTTGTATTGCCTCTCCTCATTCTTCCTACCAAAATTAATCGCTTCACACTTCTCTGCGTTAAATTTCATCTGCCATGTTACTGCCCATTTCACCAGTCCTCCTGAAGTGTGTCACTATCCTCTTCACTGTTTACTACATTTTCAAGTTTTGTATCATCTACAGACTTTGAAATTATGCCCTGTATACCCAAGTCCAGGTCATTAATATATATAAAAAGGAGCAGTCATCCCAACACTGACCCCGGGGGACACCACTGCACACTTCCCTCCAGTCTGAAAAGCAACCGTTCACCATTACTCTCTGCTTTCTGTCCCTTAGCCAATTTTGTATCCATGCAGTCATAGAAAAAAGGGTGTCCTTGTACACCAGTTACTGAAAGCAAACATGCAGGTGCAGCAAGCAGTTAGGAAGGCAAATGGTATGTTGGCCTTCATTGCAAGAGGATTTGAGTACAGGAGCAAGGATGTCTTCTGCCCTCACCCCTGCCCCTCCCTCCCGGAACCACGATAGAGTTCCCCTTGTCCTCACCTTTCACCCCACCAGCCTCCACATTCAACGGATCATCCTCCGCCATTTCCGCCACCTCCAGCGTGATCCCACCACCAAACACATCTTCCCCTCACCTCCCCTTTCAGCATTCCGCAGGGACCGCTCCCTCCGCGACACCCTAGTCCACTCCTCTACCACCCCCAGCACCCCTTCCCCTTCGCCCGGCACCTTCCCGTGCACGCGCAGGAGATGCTACACATGCCCTTACACCTCCCCTCTTCCCACTGTCCAGGGCCCCAAACACCTCTTCCAGGTGAAACAGCGATTTACTTGTACTTCCTGCAATTTAGTATACTGTATTCGCTGCTCACGATGTGGTCTCCTCTACATTGGGGAGACCAAACGCAGATTGGGTGACCGCTTTGCGGAACACCTCCGTTCAGTCCGTAAGGGGGACCCCGAGCTCCCGGTGGCCTGTCACTTTAATTCACCGCTTCACTCCCACTCTGACCTCACCGTCCTCGGCCTATTACACTGTTCCACGGAAGCGCAGCGTAAGCTCGAGGAACAGCACCTCATCTTTCGTTTAGGCACGCTACAGCCCTCTGGACTCAATATCGAGTTCAACAATTTTAGATCATAACCTCAGCTCCAATTACATTTATATTTTATTTTTTCATCCCTTTCATTTGCCCCCCCCACCTTTTTTTTCCTCCTAGAAGCTGGCAGCTGTCCTTCATTCTGCCAGTGGATTTCACACTTCTTTCAGCCTTAATCTGTCACATTAACACCACCTCTAGCCTTGCATATCTCTTAATGTCTCTTAATGTCTCTTCATCTCCCCCTTTGTTCTTTTATCCCCTCCCCCTTTTCCCAGCTTTACTCTGGCCTTAAATCTATTTGATTTCCGGCTCTTCACAGTTCTGATGAAAGGTCATCGACCTGAAACGTTAACTCTCTTTCTCTCTCCACGGATGCTGCCTGGCCTGCTGAGTTTTTCCAGCGTTTTCTGTTGTTATGTCTTACTACAGTTGTACAGGGCCTTGGTGAGACCACACCTGGAGTACTGTGTGCAGTTTTGGTCTCCTTACCTAAGTAAGGATATACTTGCCATAGAGGGAGTGCAGCGAAGGTTCACCAGACTGATTCCTGGGATGGCAGGACTGTCGTATGAGGAGAGATTGGGTCGACTAGGCCTGTATTCACTAGAGTTTAGAAGAATGAGAGGGGATCTCATTGAAACGTATAAAATTCTGACAGGGCTAGACAGACTGGATGCAGGGAGGATGTTTCCCCTGGCTGGGGGGTCGAGAACGAGGAGTCACAGTCTCAGGATACAGGGTAGGACATTTAGGACTGAGATTAGGAGAAATTTCTTCACTCAGAGGGTGGTGAACCTATGGAATTCTCTACCACAGAAGGCTATGGAGGCCAAGTCACTGAATATATTTAAGAAGGAGATAGATAGATTTCTAGACACAAAAGGCATCAAGGGATATGGGGAGAGAGCGGGAATATGGTATTGAGATAGAGGATCAGCCATGATCATATTGAATGGCGGAGCAGGCTCGAAGGGCCGAATGGCCTACTCCTGCTCCTATTTTTCTATGTTTCTATTAGTCACTGCCCCTTTAATCCCATTGGTTTCAATTTTGCTAATAATTCTATAAAGTGGTACTTTATCAAACACCTTTTGAAAGTCCATATACACCACATCAACCGCACTACCCTAATCTACCCTTTCACTTATTTCATCAAAGAACTCCATCAAGTTAGTTAAACACGATTTGCCTAAACGACAACAAGAGAAAATGTGTTGTTTTATTCATGTATGAAAAGTACTGCATTTTACTTTGTGTCTCTACAGTGCCAACCACATTGGATTAAATTCAGAGTAGAAGAACATGACTAATGACAGATTTTGTACATTATTGTAGGAAGATGACAGGAGATATTACCACTAGTGAAATTTGTGGAAATGTCACTTGATATTTGTCTGAATTCAGCAATAGACAAGCCCATGCTTCTGTCTAAAAGAGTATTATTTTCATGCTGGAAAGTTCTTGATAACTAAATGGAGAATAGGGAAACATGAAAGTGAGAAAAAGAAAAGTGAAATAAAACAATTAAAAAGAGGGAAAAACACACAGACATTTGGGGTGGAGGGGAAGAACAGGGAAAGAAAGTATAAAGACATAACAGAACAGCAAGAGTGAAAGAAAAGGAAAAATAAAATGTTAAACAGGCATGGTTTGTTAGGAATTAACTCTTGGGAAAGACTTACATTTTTATAGCACTTCATGTCCCCAAAATGCTGGGAGCCTTGCTCCACTGATGGAAATACAGTTGAGTGGAATTTTTGTCCATCCATGGCCAATGATGTAGACTCCTTCCGGAATCATGGGGACAGTGTCATTATTGTAATTGGGTCAGGAGAGCTGCACCTGTACAAGAACCTTAGAGGTACAGTAGTCTGGAACATCAGAGCAGCACCACGGTAGGCTAACTTTGCAATTTATTTTACTGAACCTGTTTTGCATACCAAAACAGTGAAAGGAAGAACCAAAGAAAAATTTAATGATAAACAGTGAAGTTCTTAGAGAGCCAGAGAGAATGTCAGTTTTCCAGATCTTCCACCAGTGGTTATTGAATAAATTGTGAAGTGTCAGTGGCAGCACAAATGTTACATGATCTGTTGAATGGGGCTGGTTTGATGGGCTTTTCTTGCTCCTGCGATTTTAATCAGTTGGTGTCATGTTTTGGGGCTTTTACACTGGATAGATTCAGCATCACTGGCCACTCCCGTAAGTGGACCTCGTGTCCTCTATGTCCCGAGTGCATCTTTTTCCACCCAATATCTAGGTAAATGATAGCTATACCCAGGTATCATAATAAGGAATCTTTTCTCTATACATAACGTACTCTTACTTTGTTATTTGTAAACCATTTGTTCTTTTCAGTTAATAAACATGTTATATATCCAACTATCCTTCTGTTGTTTCATCTGTGGAAACTTTTAGGACTTTTCCTTCCTCTAGAAAGTCAAGTTTAATCATTTTCTGAGCAAATATTTTCTCTGCAATGTTTTCAGATAGTTAAAATTTGACAACCTAGATTGACTAAACTCCATATCAATACCTGTAGAAATTATGGAAATTTTTAAATTTCGACAGTAGAGTATACTCATTTTGGGTTTTAAAAATAATGTGCACTATCACTGCCACAGACATTTTATCAGCAGAACACCATCAAAAGCACATTAACTGGTCATTTATCTCATTGCTTTTTTGGGATCTTGCCATGTGCAAAATGGCTGTCCACATGACAACAGTCACTTCACTTCAAAATAATTCACTGTATGTGAAGTGCTTTGATATATTTGTGAGAGATGTAACACGGTGCTATATAAATGCAAGTATATCTTATTTCCTTTCTCTTTATCAGTGCAGTGATAACAATGATGAGTCATAGATCTCTTGACCACAAATCACTTAAATCAGCAAAGACATTTACCGGAAATTTCCTTGGGATTTCTCCTACTTTGGTGCCGTAACCTTGGCAGACGTTCGATGGAAAGTCCATTTAACGCGTAAGCTGGGTTTCCGCCAAACGTCCACCAAAGTGACGCAGCAGAGTTTGAGAAACCTCAAGAAAATTCACCCCCATTGTCAATGGTGAAGAAAAACATCTTTTAAACTGGGCATTCTTTGTTTGCTTGTACCAGTCTTAGATAGTTCACTGAATGTAAGTGGCTTAGTTGAAAAGATACCCTAAAATTCAGATGTAAAAAATCGAAGAAGTCTAATGTTTCATCCATCCAGAAGAGGTCTGTTTATCATAAGTTTACCTTGAAATGACATCCATTAACAGAGACAAAATGATGAGATTGGGGCAGTTGTTAAACATATGCCAATTGTTTTTTTTATAGCATTTTTGCAGCTATTTTTTCTCAACACGTTCATACTTGTCACATCCTTGAAGCTACTAACATCTTGTGTTGGTGTGGGAACAGCCAATTAAATATGCATGGTGTTGGATATCGTTTGTGTCATGTTGTTGCCTTGGGAAATACTCAAATTGGTTTTCTTTCTTGTTTGAAGTCTGGCACTTGAATTATTGCACTGTTGCTCATCTACATTTTTAATTGGACTTGAGTAGTTAAACTTTAAGAAAATTAATAAAATCTTTGGCACTGAATGTATCTCTTATAGTAAATTAACACAGAGTTTAGCATTATAGTGAAATGGTTTTGGTTTCACACCAACGCTAATATTGTAGAGTGTAAATTGGTTGTCAAAACCCAAACTAAATCCAATGCAAAGCTTCGCTTTGATGTCACTGGCACTAAATTCCCTACAATTTGGGATAGGGTCAATGGCTTTGGCATAAGGCAGACAGGGATGTTGCTTCACTGAACTCGCATTGGCAGAGCAGGCTCACAGGAATTTCAGGGTCTAAGACTGCAAGGGGGTAATTTTAACCTAACCCGCACATCAGGAGACTGACGGGATCGAGTGCAATGCTGGTTTTACACCCCGCCCGATTTCACTCTCCTTTGAAGTCAATGGAGAGTGATATCGGGCATGGTGTAAAACCGCCGTTCCACCCGATCCCAAGGGTTTCTTGCCCTTAACTCCTACTTTGTGTTTTCTCCCTTCTTCCAATTTTAATGCAGTTTGCTATCCTCCCTCTAATTCCATACCCCTTAATCTTCTCTAGTAATTTCCCCTGCGGTACCTTGTCAGAGGCTTTCCAAAAGTCCATGCCCACTGCATTTTCCCATCTACTATGTCTATTACCTCCTCAAAGAATTCTTTGAGCTTTGTCAAGCATGATTGTCCCTTATGAAATCCATCCCAGCTGCTTATAACTATTTTCTCTTTATCTAGATATGTGGAAATTTCAGCCTTAATTAAAGATTCTAAAATTTTACCACAGATATTAAGCTAGCTGGCCTGTAATTAACCGGAATAACTCTGTCTCCCTTTTTAAAAACGGGTACTACATTGGCCACTCTCCAGTCCTCCGGCACATTCCACACTGGATAAAGCCCTGAAATATAATTTTTAGGACCATGACAATTTCTTCTCACATCTCCCTCAGAATCCTATGGAAGAGCGTGTCTGTGGAATGCAAAATGTTTCTGTTTCTATCTAATTCAACCATTTGTTTTCATCACCTTATTGGGGAATGAGTGTTGTATAATTAATCCCCACCATCACAGAAGCCAGTCTTCAGCCAATTCGATTCACTCCACGTGATCTCAAGAAACGGCTGAGCGCACTGGATACAGCAAAGGCTATGGGCCCCAACAACATCCCGGCTTTGTGCTGAAGACTTGTGCTCCAGAACTAGCCGCACCTCTAGCCAAGCTGTTCCAGTACAGCTCCAACACTAGCATCTATCCGACAATGTGGAAAACTGCCCAGGTATGTCCTGTCCACAAAAAGCAGGACAAATCCAACCCGGCCAATTACCGCCCCATCAGTCTACTCTCAATCATAAGCAAAGTGCTGGAAGGTGTCATCGACAGTGCTATCAAGCGGCACTTACTCACCAATAACCTGCTCACTGATGCCCAGTTTGGGTTCCGTCTAGACCACTCGGTTCCCGACCTCATTACAGCCTTGGTCCACACATGGACAAAGGAGCTGAATTCCAGAGGTGAGGTGAGAGTGACTGCCCTTGACATCAAGGCAGCATTTGACGGAGTGTGGCATCAAGGAGGCCTAGTAAAACTGAAGTCAATGGGAATCGGGGAAAACGCTCCACTGGCTGGAGTCATACCTAGCACAAAGGAAGATGGTTGTGGTGGTTGAAGGTCAATCATCACAGCCCCAGGACATTTCTGCAGGAGTAACTCAGGGCAGTGTCTTTGGCCCAACCATCTTCAGCTGCTTCATCAATGACCTTCCCTCCAACATAAGGTCAGAAATGGGGATGTTCGCTGATGACTGCACAGTGTTCAGCGCTCTTCACAACTCCTCAGATAATGAAGCAGTCCAAGCCCGCATGCAACAAGACCTGGACGACGTTCAGGCTTGGGCTGATAAGTGGCAGATAACATTCGTACCAGGCAATGACTATCTCTAACAAGCGAGAGTCTAACCACCTCCCCTTGAAATTCAGTGGCATTACCATCGCCGAATCTCCCACTATCAACATCCTGGGGGATTCGGAACCAGAAACTTAACTGGACCAGCCACATAAATACTGTTGCAAAAAGAGCAGGTCAGAGGCTAGGTATTCTGCGGCAAGTGTCTCACCTCCTGACTCCCCAAAGCCTTTCCACCATCTACAAGGCACAAGTAAGGAGTGTGATGGAATACTCTCCACTTGCTTGGATGAGTGCAACTCCAACAACACTCAAGAAGCTCGACACCATTCAGGACAAAGCAGCCCGCTTGATTGGCACCCCATCCACCACCTTAAACATTCACTCTCTCCACCACCGGCGTACCGTGGCTGCAGTGTGTACCATCTACAAGATGCACTGCAGCAACTCGCCAAGGCTTCTTCAGCAGCACCTCCCAAACCCGCGACCCCTTCCATCTCGAAGGACAAGGGCAGCAGGCGCATGGGAACACCACCACCTCCAAGTTCCCCTCCAAGTCACACACCATCCTGACTTGAAAGTATATCGCCGATCCTTCATCGTCGCTGGGTCAAAATCCTGGAACTCCCTCCCTAACAGCACTGTGGGAGTACCTTCACCACACGGACTGCAGTGGTTCAAGAAGGCGGCTCACCACCATTTTCTCAAGGGCAACTAGGGATGGGCAATAAATGCTGGCCTTGCTAGCGACGCCCACATCCCATAAACAAATTAAAAAAAACTCCCCAAATTCCACTATGACACTGGGTCAATTGGAAACATCAATCAATAAGAAGGAAAGCATAACCTTTATTCATGAGCTAAATGTATCCTTTTTACTATCACTTTAAACCATACTGCAAGAAGGTTAATAATCTTGTAACCCGTTGCTCAATCGGATCAGTCAACAGGCAAAATTCATGACAGAAATAAGGCCGAGGTCCTTAAAAGCATTTTAATGAAACCTGTTTTAAATGACGATTTACTGTGTTGTGGAGGTCTCACTGTGAAACAGTCGTGACTCATGTTGTGTCTTGCCACTCCCTGCTGCTGCAGCAAAGGAGACTGAATGTACCCAATCTCATGAAGTGGTGGATGATGCGGCCTTCCTGAGTGTGAGGCCAATGGCAAATATCTGATGTAGGGACTGGGTCGTGCATGATATTTTTGTTTGCTTTCTTTATCTCTTTCTAAAAATGCTGATGATTTACTTTGATAACCGCAATCTTTTGAATACCAGAAATTGTCATTGAATGGCGAGGAGTCATACCTTTCCCATAATAGGAGCAGGACTACCACCAGCAATCACCAAATTCCCCACTATGTGGTAGCCTTACTGCTAAGCTTTTCCAAATACCTCTATTTCCATTGGCAGTGGTAGGGAGCCACCATTGGCACTTGGCAAAAAGGGTTGGTTTAGTTCTATCTTCAAATGTGATGTTGAATTTTATATGCTTATCAATGCTGCCCTGTTCAACAACAGTCATGCAAAAGAGATGGGGGTAGAAATTCAGTTGCGCCCATTTTTGGATGTGCCATACATTCTCTGTGCCTGACCGGTGAGGCCCAAGGCGCCCTGATATTGGGCCTCGAGCCTCATTTCAACGGAGCCAGCTTGCGATGAGTAAAGCAAGATTGGGCTGCTGATAGCGTCACAGCAGCATCAGGTAAGTGAAGGCCGGGGATCAGGAGATAGGAGGCCGGGGAGGGGGATCGAAGGTCGGGGGTTGGGAAATGAGAGGTCGAGGAGGGGTGGGGTGGGTGATAGGAGGCCGGGGAGAGGGATCAGAGATTGGGTGTCAGGAGCTCAGAGGCTGAGGCGGTGATAGGAGGCTGGAGAGGCGGGAGCCGTGGCGATCGGGGAGGAGGAGCAGCAGCCCATGTTCTTTTAAATGTAGGTTTGGGAGGAGCACTCCTGCTCCTCCTGGTTCCACATTCCAGTAAATAAATTTGAATTACTTAAAAGAGCTCGGCACTCAAGAGGAGTGCCGGGCTCACGGAGTGCAGCCAGCACCCTGCGGGGGTGCTTCACAGGAGGCCGGGGACAGCAATGGGGCCAGGTGCTGGCAGGCAGCCAGCTACAAAAATGGCAGCCCGGCTCCTCCCCTTTAATTTGCGCCGCCCCGGCCTCAGATAGGCCCCTCTGACATTGTCGGACTTAGCGTCCGGCGGTAAGTCAGGGGGCGCTACCGAAGATTGCGAGTGGGGCGCTGCTCATGGCGATGACATCATCTCCGGAGGCGCAACGCCGCGGGTCGTTAACGGTTATTGCCGCCACTAACCTCCCGCTGAATTTCGTGGGAGGCGTTAGCGGCGCTGCGCCTGGGCGCTAGTTGGTTTGCGCCCCATTAGCGCCCTCTTAGGGCGCAAATCAACCGAATTTTCCCCCCCTGTTTCCCCCCAAATTTTTCCCCCCTGTTTCTGAGTGTTATGCCGGATCTCTGTTGTTTCTGAGTGTTATGCTGGATCCCTGTTGTTTCCGAGTGTTATGCCGGATCTCTGTTGTTTCTGAGTGTTATGCCGGATCTCTGTTGTTTCTGAGTGTTATGCTGGATCTCTGTTGTTTCTGAGTGTTATGCTGGATCTCTGTTGTTTCCGAGTGTTATGCCGGATCCCTGTTGTTTCCGAGTGTTATGCCGGAACTCTGTTGTTTCCGAGTGTTATGCCGGATCCCTGTTGTTTCCGAGTGTTATGCCGGATCTCTGTTGTTTCTGAGTGTTATGCCGGATCTCTGTTGTTTCTGAGTGTTATGCCGGATCTCTGTTGTTTCCGAGTGTTATGCTGGATCTCTGTTGTTTCCGAGTGTTATGCTGGATCCCTGTTTTTTCCAAGTGTTATGCTGGATCCCTGTTGTTTCCGAGTGTTATGCCGGATCTCTGTTGTTTCTGAGTGTTTCCTTACTGCCTATAGGGCGGAACTTCCATCCGCCGTACACAAAACAAATGCCAGGCCGGGGCGGGAACTTCCAAAGCCGAGAGTTGTTACTCTTGCTCCACAGTGTTGCAGTTGGAGGCGGGTAAGTTCTGTGAGGTGAGGCTTACTGGTCTCCACAACGTCCCCACTAGCAAGCTGCCTGGATTCCTGAAGAGGGAACAATGGAAAAAATAATTTCAGGATCAGCCGCCTTATTCGGGAGCCAATTGGAACAGTGCTGGTGTAAGGGGGTTGTGTGGTGGTGTGCCTGGGAATTTCTCCCCTAAGGGCAGGAGAATGGCCAACTTTCCATTAACATGGGACAGGGAGGTGCCAGAGATGTGCCCAAAGGGTGCTTACACCTGTATGCCCCATGATAATGACATGCCCCCCCTCCACTGACTGGCTAACACTAGAAGGGACTGTTGAGTGCAACCTCAGTGTAACCTGAGTAAATTTGGACAAGATGTGAACCTTTCTTTTTTTCAGATGTTGATGGACCTTTTTGTGAATTGCCTGCATTTTCTGTTTTTAAACCTTGTATAATATTAACCATAGCTCCCTACTTCACAAAGTTTGTGAAGAAACAGTCATTTGTTGGCTCTGTGCATTTTTTTTTATACTTTCCTCCTTTTTCATTGTCATTGGCTTAAACACTTTGGGCTCGATTTTACCAGCCCTGAGGAGGCGTGTTTGGAGGCGGCTCAGGTGGTAAAAGGGCTAAAAATGCCGGCAGGATCCGATCCCGCCGTCAACCCGCCTCCGTGCAACTTTGCCAAAGGACTCCTGTTCGGTCCCGCCATCAAGCGCTTAAGGTAGTTAACTGGTTGTTAACTGCCTGTGTAATCCTATTTTGCCTGCCCTTTTAAATTTTACCACATTTTCAGCGAGTTCCAAACTGTTCCCAAACCACGCCAGCTAATTGTGTCGGGTTTACAAATGGCCGCCTTCTTGACAGCTGCAGCTCCAGCATAAAAACGGAGCTCTCAACAAGGATCAGTGGCAGGTGGTAGAACTTTGTTTTTTCAGGTCTTGGAAAACTTTTTGCAGGTCTACTGATTTTGGAAGTGGTGATGCTGAGATTCATCTCCACTGGGACCTCCTGGGAAAACCCTCTCCCCACATTGACTGAGCGCTTCCTCAACGGAGATATCTACCAGCAGCATGGGAACCATTTATTTCCTTTCATCCTGGTCCTTAGATTCGGAGGACGAGCAGCCGTGGCAGCAGCAGAAGCAGGCACAACAGCAGCAGCAACAACAGGAGCGCCAACCTCCTACTCACCCACCTGATGGTGCACAGGGCAGAAGGCGTCAGCACAGGGCTGCACCTCACCGCAGGAGATGCCCCCAGCACAGCGTTTACAAACTGAGGATGACCTTCCTCATCATGACTGAGCAGCAGTGCCAAAGGAGGCTGAGACTTTAGCGAGAGGTAGTCGGTGACATCTGCGCAATGCTGCACCAACACCTGGAGCCCCGAGGAGCGGGTGGACACCCCTTACCATTGGCTGTCAAAGTCACCACCGCACTCAATTTTTCTGCATCAGGGTCCTTCCAGGGCTCATCAGCAGACATCAGCTGCATCTCCCAGTCGGCCGCACACACTTGCATCATGCAGGTAACCGATGCCCTCTTTGCCAAGGCGCACAATTACATCCACTTCTCCACGAATCATGCAAGTGTAACCGCGCGTGCAGTTGGCTTTGCAAATATGGCAGGCTTGCCAAGGGTGCAGGGCGTCGTAGACTGCACACATGTGGCCCTGAGGGCATTCCATCACAACCTAGCTGTTTTTGTCAACCGCAAGGGCTTCCACTCCCTCAACGTGCAACTGGTGTGTAACCATTGTGGTCCTCCCGACCTCGCTGTTGGCCCGTGCCGCACCTTCCCTGGGCCCCGACCCCGCTGCTGATCAACGCTGCGCCACTCCTGGGCCTTGACCTCGCTGCTGGGCTCGTCCTCGCTCCTGGGTCCCGGCCTCGGACATGAATGATGTTGTTTCTCACAGGATCAAATTACCACTGATATTCTCGCGATCCACTGGTCACTAGATCACTAGTCCAGTGGAGAAGCGTAGTCTTGACGGCAGAGAGGTCTGCTTGACCCCCGAACTGGGGTCAAGCAAGGCTGTGTCATCGCACCAACGCTCTTCTCGATCTTCCTTGCTGCAATGCTCCATCTCCCTCAGTAAGCTCCCTACTGGAGTGGAGCTAATTTACAGAACAAACGGGAAACTGTTCAACCTCCGTCGCCTCCAGTCCAGATCCAAGGTCGTCCCTTCCTCTGTCGTTGAATTACAGTATGCAGACGACGCTTGCGTCTGCGCTCACTCGGAGGTCGAACTCCAAACCATCATCAACACCTTCACCGAAGCGTACGAGAGCATGGGCCTTACGCTAAACATCCGTAAGACAAAGGTCCTCTACCAACCTGCCCCCGCCATACAGTACTGCCCCCCGATTATCAAAATCCACGACAAGGCCTTGGACAACGTGGACCACTTTCCATACCTCGGGAGCCTACTGTCAACAAGGGCAGACGTCGATGACGAAGTCCAACACCGCCTTCAGTGTGCCAGTGCAGCCTTAGGTCACCTGAGGAAGACAGTGTTTGAAGACCAGGACCTCAAACCCGGCACTAAGCTCATGGTCTACAGAGCAGCAGTGATACCCGCCCTGCTGTATGCCTCAGAGACATGGACCATGTACAGCAGGCACCTCAAAGCACTGGAGAGGTACCACCAACGCTGCCTCCGCAAGATCCTGCAAATCCATTGGCAGGATAGGCGCACCAACGTCAGTGTTCTCGCTCAGGTCAACATCCCCAGCATTGAAGCTTTGACCACGCTCGATCAGCTCCGATGGACGGGTTACATTGTCTGCATGCCCGATACGAGACTCCCAAAACAAGTGCTCTACTCGGAGCTCCGGCACGGCAAGAGAGCCCCAGGTGGGCAGAGGAAATGCTTCAAGGACACCCTCAAAACCTCCTTGAAAAAGTGCAACATCCTCACCGACACCTGGGAATCTCTGGCCCAAGACCGCACAAAGTGGAGGAGAAGCATCCGGGAAGGCGCCGAACACCTCGAGTCTCTTTGCCGGGAGCAAGCGGAAGCCAAGCGCAGGCAGTGCAAGGAGCGCACGTCAACCCAAGCACACCACCCACCCGCCCCTTCAACCACCGTCTGCCCCACCTGTGACAGAGACTGTAGGTCCCGCATTGGACTCATCAGTCACCTGCGAACTCATTTTTAATGTGGAAGCAAGTCATCCTCGGTTCCGAGGGACTGCCTAAGAAGAAGAAGAAGGTGTGTAACCACAGGAAGGACATTTTGCATGTTTGCGTGAAGTACCCTGGCAGTTGTCATGACTCGTTCATCCTGTGCCAGTCTAGTGTACCTCTGCTCTTCAATCCGCCAAACCAACTTTCCGGGTGGCCATTTCGAGACAAGGGCTATCCCCTGAAGACGTAGCTGATGACGCCGTTGAGGAGGCCATCGAACGAAGCTGAGGAGCGCTACAATGCCAGCCACATTTCCACCAGATCCATTATCGAGCAAACCATCGGCTTGCTGAAGTTGCGATTCAGATGCCTTGATAGATCAGGTGGAGCCCTACAGTATTCAGCAGCCAGGGTCTCCAGAATCGTCGTGGTCTGCTTTGCACTGCACAACATCGCACAGCATCGTGGCTTGCAGCTGCCCGAGGAACAAGTGGCTCAGCGCATAGCCTCCTCAGATGAGGAGGAGGAGGAGGAGGAAGACCTTGCGGAGGCGGATGCGTCAGTTCCAGCAGCACACGAGCACATTGCTGCCCGTGATGCAAGGGATGCACTAATCTTTGCCAGATTCGCTTAAGCAGACGAATCAAACAAATGTGGCTGGCACCTTCTTAACACACCATACACAATGTACAAGAACCTGTGGGTTCCTATCACTCTCACCACCATCATTACAAATGCAAGTCGCCCTGAGCCCTCAATGTGGAACTTCCATTTCCGAGATCACATAGGCCAGAACTTCAACTGTTTGCCATCACTTCTGGTTAATCCATTCAGAAAAGGATGACAATGCCAAATATTAAAGAAAACAAAAGACAACAGAACAGAACACCCAAGTGACTACCCTTGTGACAAATTGTGCTTTATCTTCCTCTTACGCGTGCTTCTACGTGGTGCCTCCCCTGTGGCTTCAGCAGATGTGGAGGCACCTTGCTCACTTTCATGCTGCTCCTGCTTCGACACCTTTGGTGGGCGTCCTCTGGGTTTGCGAGCCTGTTATTGATCGTCAACAGTCTGCTCCTCCTGTGTCTGTGCAGGGGCTGAGATGCCTATCTCAGTTGGGTGAGGACTCTGATCAAGGGCTACTCAGTGGCATGGGAGTGTGAGCACTTGGAGAGGAGCCCCCACTTCCTTGTTGCCTGCCACCAACATCCCTCTCATGGGTCGGCCCCACTTCAGTGCTAGCAAGTGGCTGGACAGCACCTTGCTGCACATCAGGGGGGCCATGAGGACTTGTATCTGCACTGGCAGTCCTACTCAAAAGGACATCCATGAAGCTCTGGGTTCTCTGCTCAATAGCTGCCCATCGCTCCTCCAGAGATGTCAGTCTATTCTGAACATTCACCATGTTTTCCTGACTCTGGCGACTTATTTCCTCCGTAGCCGTAGCCAGCCTTTCCACGGAGGCTGCCATCCTTTCCGTGGTGGTGGGTTCATGCGCCATTGCCTCCACAAAGGCACTGTTCATGTTAGACATGGACTCCTCCATCCTCTCCACACTCGCAGTAACCCTGGAAACAAAACCTGCCAGAGACTCCTGCACTTGTTCCTGGAGTTCCAGCACTGCTGTCATTCTGGATGGACCCGGAGGCACAGGGTCCACATGCAGCTGAGCAGAGCTGGGAGTGCCCTGTGGCCTCCGACGAGTACTCTCCACTGCTGTCCCTGTCTCCACCATCTGCTGATGCTCACTTGTGAGCTGTGATACACCAGGTGACAACACTACTCTACCTCCCGAAGGTCCCACGGAGGTGTACGTTTCTGCACTGGTGCTGGGTGCGCTTAATTCTGCTGACGCTGCGCCCTCACAGGTTGCAGGTTCCTCTGAGGAGTCTTCTGGCTCCGCTTCTTCCTCCTGGACAGTGGGGAGGGGGGCTATCAATGGTCCTGTGGGGGAGTAAAGGCATGAGTTAGACATGTGATATTAACATAGCATGCACATGGACTTGTGCAGATGATCATAAGTCAATCTGTATGAGCATCAGAAGCCATATCAGTCACTCATGCAATGTAAATGAGAGAGATGCAAAACTATTCTGTCACCAGCTTGCTCTGATGCGCCCGTCTGTCCGTCCCCCACTTCCAGATGCTCCTCGGCTCCAACGATCTCGAGAGCCGCCTCCTCAGCGCTGATGAGATGGGCTATTGAGGGTGGGCCCCTTCCTGTCTTCGCCTTTTCCCTCTTATTGTGGGCTCTCTTTTCCTGCAATGAGGGACACAAGTGGAGTTTGAGTGAGAATGATGGAGTGAGTGTAGAGAATCCATAGCATAGATGCTTAGAAGGACACAAAGATGGAGTGAGGTCCCAAGACCAAGGGCCCTCCCTGTGTGTTGTTAGTTGTTGTAATAGCATAACAGTGATAGGGAGTGTGAGGGCAGCATAGTCGAATAGTGAAGTGATTGCGTACATAGAGAGAGAGGGATGGTTAAGGGTGCAAGGGATGTAAGGGTAAAGTGGGATGTGCAGGAGTAGGTTGACAATGCAGAGTGCTGATGCTGAGAGGAGATGGGGAGCAGAATGAGGGTAAAGGTGATGGTCTACTCACTTTTCCTGTGCAGACAAGGTCATTGAACCTCTTGTGGCACTGCAGCCAGGTTCTGCTGCACAACAATCTGGAGCTGACCTCCTGTGCCAGTTGCAGCCACACAGCTTTGGTTTGCTGGTGAGATTTTTTCTCCCAGAGGAAGGAAAGAGCACCTCCTTTTGAGCTCTGGCTCCCTCCACCAGAGCATGGAGGCTGTCATCATCGAAGCGAGGTGAGGCCTTGGGCCTTGAGCTAGACATTTCAGGAGTATCAAACACTTAGCACAGTAGTCACTCTGGAAGTACAGAGGGAGAAAATGAACCAAGGCTACTTGGAGCCCTTAAATACAGCTGGATAAATGATGTCAGCAGAGACGAGTTTCAGACCCAAAAGACTGATTGGGCCAGGGGAGCGCACACGCACAGAATCAATTGCCCAATTAGGGCAACATCGCAAATTTATCCCGCCTGACAGCGGAGGCGGGAGCGGGACCCGCCAACCACCTGACCCGCACCCAACCCGCCTCCATTAGTAAAATCGCGGCCTTTGCCTCTGGGATATTTAAATCCTCCATGATTATCACCTTATGAGCCTCTTAACTTGCCTAAACACTTTCTTGCCTAGGTGTTCATCTTGAGCTTTGATTGCAGCTGCCAGTTATCGCTTTGTTGTCCTTTCATGCTAATTTCTACCCATGTTGTTTCTGACTTCTAATTTTACTCCCACTCATTCAGTAGGTGTTATGTTGGTTTTTCAGAATCCAACAACCTGATAGCCCAACAGTTAGGAAAAAAAACAGCAGAGGAGAGATTGTAGTCACAGTATACTGACTGACTATGAGTAATGGTTCTAATAAAATCTCTGTTTTTGTTCATAGACAAGTAAACCTTTCATTCCAGAGAGTATGTTCGACTCACCATTTTCCCACTGACCTAGAAGGAGTTTCACCACCATACACGCTCCAGCCCTGACTAAACACACAGCTAGGAAAAAGGCCATTCTGCGATCTGTAAAATCAAGCCCAGGCTTAAAATATAAATAAGTGAAAACTGATTACAAACTGAAAATGAAGAAGACTCGAAATCAGCAAAACAGCCAACAACAACAACAGCAACTTGTATTTATATAGCGCCTTTAACATAGTAAAATGTCCCAAGGCGCTTCACAGGAGTATCATAATAAAACACAATTTGACACCAAGCCACATAAGGAGATATTAGGGCAGATGACCAAAAGCTTGGTCAAAGAGGTAGGTTTTAAGGAGCGTCTTAAAAGGAGGAAAGAGAGGTAGAGAGGCGGAGAGGTTTAGGCAGGGAATTCCAGAGCTTAGGGCCTATAATAGGGCGATTATAATCAGGGGTGCTCAAGAGGGCAGAATTTGAGGAGCGGAGATATCTCGGGGGGTTGTGGGGCTGTAGGAGGTTACAAAGATAGGGAAGGGCAAGGCCACGGAGGGATTTGAAAATAAGGATGAGAATTTTAAAATCGAGGTGTTGCTTAACCGGGAGCCAGTGGAGGTCAGCGAGCACAGGGGTGATGGGTGAACGGGACTTGGTGCGAGTTAGGACACGGGCAGCAGAGTTTTGGATCACCTCAAGTTTACGGAGGCCGGCCAGGAGTGCGTTGTAATAGTCAAATCTAAAGGTAACAAAAGGCATGGATGAGGATTTCAGTGGCAGATGAGCTGAGGTTAATAGGTGTTCTTAATGATGGCGCGGATATGTGGTCGGAAGATCATCTCGGGGTCACATAGGACACCAAGATTGCGAAGTCTGGTTTAGCCTCAGCCATCATGTAAGTACAATATTTAGCAGGCACCTACAGAATCTGAGAGATGATTCAATTTTGATCTGTCTGTCACTCACTCTGAGTTGTCGTTCTTGGGTTTCTATGTTGGCTCACTTCTTCACTATTTATTCAATATTGTAGTTTGATACTGTATATCTTTATGATAGCAGCATTCCAATTCATTGAGTGTGTCATCAGGAATTGCAGAGCCTCGGGGATTTAGCTTCATATTCTATTGCATGCATAACTTGAGCACAAATTCACAAGTTCGAATCTGCCTGACCAGTGAACTAACAATGATCGTTTCTGCACTAGTGGAGATGCAGTTCCCAGGGTCAGTTTAATTTGTTTCTAGATTGATATGTAAGATTAACGGGTGTTATTAGAACAGTGTACTAAATGTTTGGATACCACAAGAAATTCAAAAGAATTTGGCTTTTGCATGTTCCCTGTGCTATTGCCTGTAAAAAAAAAACGTTCTAATTGAGAAAAGATTTTGTATTTATAAAGAAAGAAGGAACTTGCATTTGTATAGTGCCTTTCACCATCTCAGGATGTCCCAAAGCGCTTTACAACCAATGAAGTACTTTTGAAGTGTAGTCGCTGTTGTAATGTAGGAATGTTGGATTTATCTGCAGTATCCATGGTGTGGTTTGAATAGTGCAGCCCTTATAGCTGTAGCAGTAGAGTGTTGGTCTTCAAATGTGAAGCTCTGACTTTGAATAATAATCTTAATTGATCTTTACATTTGACGACCCTCAGAAGGTAAGCCTTTCAAGTTATTCAATGCTGTCATTTTGGTGGTCCATTTCTGGGCAGGGAGGAATCTTCAGGGACATGTATTCAGCAACAGAGATTGACTGATTGCGAGATGCATTGGCAGCAGTCAGGGAAATGTCTGCATTTATACTCCCCCCCCCACCCCCCATTGTTCTATTTGAATAAGGACACTATAGAGCTGGTAAAACAGAAAGGGAACTGGGGAGGGGAGGACCTTGGTTTGCCACACACATGTTTATGCGCTACAAAATATATCTTCCTAGAGGTCATTCGTAACTTGTGTATTAATGCTAGGTTACAGGCAAATTTATAAAAGAACAAACTTGTGGCGTTTATGGCGTCTTATCATGTGTCTCAGAGATGTCCCAAAGCAATTCACATACAATGAATTACTTTGAAATGCACTTGTGTGGGTAAGTGGGTAATAGATAAAGGATACTGAGTGGCTGAGAACTGTTGTGAAGTGATTAATAAACTCGCAGTTTCATTCATCTTCACACTATACTGGACCAAATCTGCTGCTGGCAAATTGAGAGAGAAGTTAAACAAAAATATCTATATTTATAATCGACTAGCAACAGTGCATTCAGGGGTATGTGTTTATCTTAACTTTTAGCACACCGTATTCAGCTTTGAGCACCTGATTACACCACATCTCTAAACAGTCCCTGCTTTGACCAATACCTATGAGAAAGATGATGAAATTCTTGGGCTCAAGGAGGTTACATTAGTGGCAGTTTTTTTTGCTGGGAGGGAGGGGGACTGGAATTTGGGGCAGGACCTGGATGTAGCCATAACGTTACAATTTACTTTTACAGAATCATAGAATTACACAGCACAGAAGGAGGCCATTCAGCCCATTGTGCCTGTGCTGGCTCTTTGAAAGAGCAATCCAATTAGTCCCACTCGCCTGCTTTTTCCCCATAGCCCTAAAAATGTTTCCTTGTCAAGTATTTATCCAATTCCCTTTCGAAAGTTATTATTCAATCTGCTTCCACCACCCTTTAAGGCAGTGCATTCCAGACCATAATAACTCGCTGCAAAGAACAAATTTTCCTCATCTCTCCTCTTGTTCTTTCTTTATTCAACTCTCTCCTATTGCTTTCCACAAACGGCCCTGTGGAGGATGTCATCATATATCCCTATGCTGAACATAATGGCCTTCAAACTTGTTCCTGATGCCTTTAAAAAGGAAGCTGAATAATTATTAATATACTTTTTCCATAAGTCTACTACTCTATAGGAAAATAAACTCTAGTCTCATTTGAGGGTTAGAAATTTGTAATCATATCTACTATTCTGTGATTGTGGTTAAAGTGAAATATTTTGCTTTCATTATTGAGAAATTAAGTTGAAGGGCCAAGACCATAGTGCAGGATACCACCAAGGCTCAGGCCAACATCCCCAGCATCGAAGCTTTGACCACGCTCGATCAGCTCCGATGGATGGGTCACATCGTCCGCATGCCCGATACGAGACTCCCAAAACAAGCGCTCTACTTGGAGCTCTGACACGGCAAGAGAGCCCCAGGTGGGCAGAGGAAACGCTTCAAGGACACCCTCAAAGCCTCCTTGAAAAAGTGCAACATCCCCACCGACACCTGGGAATCCCTGGCCCAAGACCGCACAAAGTGGAGGAGAAGCATCCGGGAAGGCGCCGAACACCTTGAGTCTCTTCGCCGGGAGCAAGCGGAAGCCAAGCACAAGCAGCGCACGTCAACCCAAGCACCCCACCCACCTGCCCCTTCAACCACCGTCTGCCCCACCTGTGACAGGGACTGTAGGTCCCGCATTGGACTCATCAGTCACCTGAGAACTCATTTTTAATGTGGAAGCAAGTCATCCTCATTTCCGAGGGACTGCCTAAGAAGAAGAAGAAAGAGAAGAGAGAAAAACAACAGGAGAGAAGATAGGTTGACTCAGAAACTAGTGTTTTGGGTCACACCAAACTTGAGTTTTACAAGCTCAGAAATTGTAGGAAGAAGAAAAGTCTGCGAGAAGTCAGTTGATACCCACGGTTATTCGGCATCCTTTGTCTGGTGGGTGATGTGTACGTCTGATCTATCTGTTACTGGCCCTGAAATTCCATGGGGATTCTATCGGTCTGCTGCTGTAACTCCAACAAGAGACCCGTAGAATCCCCGCAGAAATTCAAGGCCACATGTCTTTCGCTGTCTCCCCTTCCTTCTTTCAAAATTTGCAGGCAGATATCTCAGGTTCCCACTGCAAAAATTGATGTGTATCATTAAAGATTATTCCACTAACAGAGGAAGTGTCACACTGCTCCCAATCTGACTTAACAGTCCAACTTTCCTTTAGTAGTGCCAGACAAAGTACTGTAGATCCATGGCTTTCATCATTTTAAAGATATGGATCATGTCCTTTCTCACTCTTCTGTTCTCCAACAAGAATAGCTTCAATTCTGTGAGCTTCTGTTGATAACTAAGCATTATTTTGTGAATGATACTTAATTACTTCTCCCTGATCCCTCTCCAGTCTATCCATTTCCATTTAAATAACACTTTGAATTATCATGAAGTCTGCTACTGCTCACCATGTTCATGACTCCTTTAATATTAAAGAGTCCACGTCAAGCACCACTTTCATAGAACTCTTTTGAGGTGTCACTCTTGGCTCAGTGGTGGTACTCTTACCTCTGAATCAGAAGGTCATGGGTTCAAGCCCCATTCCAGAGACTTGAGTACATAGGGCTGGATTTTGTGAATGGAGGTGAGTTGGAGGCGGGACTGCTGCTTGTCGTTTCAATGTCCCGCCTCCATCCTTGCCTGACCAACCAGAGGGATTTTCCCCTGATTGAGCTTGTTAAGCCCGCCCTGCGGGCTCAGCAGGCCAATTAGGGAGGAAGTCACTGACAGATCACGCAACATCAGACGTGCTATCTGTCAAGACTTCTTCAAAGAAGAAATGTCAGCGTTTGACAGCTCTGTGAAGTTGTCAAACACTGACATTCTCTTTAGTTTGATGAGTCCTTGAATTCAGGACTCATCAAACCTTTCAAATTTGTAAATTTCACATGCCCGTTGGAACGGAGGTTCCAACAGCCAGTCTGTGAAATTGGCAAGCAGGATGTCGGCTCTCCCGATCCACCGCGGCTAAAGGCTGTAGAAAGAAAACAAGGTAAGTGAACACTTTTTTAAACTTATCACTCACCTTGCATACTTACCACTCCACACTTGCACCCATCACTCACCTCTACACCTTACATCCAGGTGCCTCCAACCCCCACAGACCTCCTCCACGTCTCCTCCAACCCGGCGGGGTTCTCCGAGGTCGGGAAGCCTTCACCTGAGAAGGTAAAATGGCACTAATCCTTTAAAAGGATTAAATGCCTTTCCCGCCTCCAGGAGACTGGACCTGAAGCTGCACATCTTCCCGCCTCCTATCAAAAGGGCACGGAGGCGGGATGAGGGCGGCTTTGCCATCCGCCCCCACTTTCTCCGAGTTTACCGGCTGTCCTCGGGGCTTGGAAAATCCAGCCCATAATCTCAGCTGACACTCCAGTGCAGTAGTGAGGGAGTACTGTACAGTTGGAAGTACCGTCTTCTGGATGAGATGTTAAACCAAGGTCCCATCTGCCCTCTCGGGTGGATGTAAAAGATCCTGTGGTACTATTCCAAAAAGAGAAGGTGAGATCTCCCAGTGTCCCAGCCAAAATTTATCCCTCAGCCAAAAACACTAAACAAGTTTAATTTGTCATTTATTTCATTGCTGTTTGTGTGACCTTGCTTTGTGCAAATTTGGCTGCTATGTTTCCTTACATTGGAACAGTGATTACACTTCAAAAGTACTTCATTGCCTGTGAAGTGCTTTGCGATGTGCTAAGGTTGTGAAGGCGGTATATAAATGCAAATTCTTTCTTTGCATGGCTCCTCAAGTTACACTAAAAGTGCTGACTTGCATGTACTTGTTTTTATTGAATTATGTTTAATAAATGAACTGAACAAATTTTGTTTTTTGAATTTGGCCTAGTAATTTTTGTTTACTAGATAGTTATAGTAAATCAACCATAAGGCTGCTACAATTATAATGAGGGGTCTTTTCTAAATCAACTCTTGATATAACAGTGGTTCCATACTATCTGATCTATTACCATTGTGAATCTACAGGACTTGATAAAAGCATAAGCATTTCCTGACATGAATATAAAACTAGTGAGGCCACATCCTTTTGAAACGCTGTCCAGTTGGACATGACAAATTTATAGTGAAATCAGTTCCTTTGTGACTTGGATACGCTGACACCCAGTGGCATAAACAGGCCTTAACATTTCAATCTGTGCAAGTGGATTGATCTGACTCAGTTAAATTGCTGGCTCTCAGTGAGGCAGTGCCCCAGCAGGAACCTGTGTTTTTGTTGTACGTTTACGCTCATGCATGCTATGTATTTCTATAAGGGCAAACTGTTTCCGTTGATGAGGCCAATGAGCAGTCATAATGGACATCATTGCGTAAAGGGCTGGATGCTGTCAGGAGAGCTGGAGAAATGTGTCAGGCAGACCATGAGCATGCAGAAATTTGTTCATGTGTCCGCTGCCTTAGTTTATGCCATCTATCTAACCAAGGACCATAGATGAAAGTCACCCTGAAGGGGGTGCAATTTAAACAGCCCTGATTCAGCACACACAAGTTAGCTATGATGTGTTTCTTTCAGAGATTGGATCTTTGCCGCTAATATGATTCTTGACCGATGGTATGAGAATGGTAAGAGATACTGTCCAGCACTATTTCAAATCACACAGCCCTCATATGAGTATGTATGTTCTACATTCTGAAAATGGACCATTTTGTGCACTGCTGCGATGTCTTCAGTATGATGTCTCCAACAAGCACCCTGCTTACTATATGGTTTTCTAAGCAGGATGAACCTAGTGTAGAGCTGCAGAATAAAAATACCATAGTTTAAATTGTGCCACAGTCCAAACTCTGGTGCTATAGTAATACCAAATCTCACCTTCCAAGATGAGCTGTTTTGGCGAATTCTCAGTCATCCCAGTGCAAACTGTTGTCCAAAGCCTTAGGGGTCGATTTTCTCTGCCATCACCTGGGGTTAACAGGGTGGTAACGGACTAAGGTAGCCTTAAAGTGAGTTAGAGAAGAACAGATTAAAAATTATAAGCCTTTAAATGGGAAAAATTGCATTGTCGGAGTGAGGCTGAATACAGCACAGTTCATGTGACTGCAACATGTGCTATCCAGTGACTCTTGCATAAAAGCTAACCTAGAAAACTAGCAAAAACTGATCAATAGCTTCAAAAACACCGACAACCTTAAAAGAGTTGACAATTAAATACAGCCTTGAATTTGGTTTTATGACACTTGAAAACAGAGGGGTAATTTTAACCTCGCCCACTTGACAGGAAACTGACAGGATCTAATTGGCCGTCCGTTTTACACTTTGCCCGATTTTACTGTATTGTGTCTGTAAAATGGTTTATTTTCTCATAAATCATTACACACTGCAATCATTAAAAAAAACCACGCACACAAAGACAGAGTTTGCAGGAATGGGCACGGGGGTGGGGTGGGGGGTGGGTGGTCAGTTTTGTGCTTTTACTGTACAGGGACTTGACTGACTGCCTCCAGTCTAAGTTTGCAATTTGTTATTCTCTCATTGATTATTAATGTTGTTTCTCCCATTTTCTGATGGATGTCAACCACTCTGCTCCAGATGGTATGGGTATTTCCGAGATTACTGCATGGTGACAAAAGGAGTTGCACCAAGGGCATGTAAACAATCTGATAATAGCTTTCAAAGTTAAAGAACGTATTGCTATACTTTACCCACAAACAGCTCAGCGGTTTGCATCACACATCACATTAATACACTAGTAAAATCATTAATATGGGAATTTTTTTGAAGAAAGTAAAACTCATCACCATGCCAACCGCACTCATTTTCTTTCCAACATCTGGCAGTTGCTCAAGTGACAGAAATGCTCAGATAAAGTCAGTTAATGCTGTCACACCAGGGAACATTCTCCTTATCACAAATAAAGCAGCTATAACCAACCTTGAGGAAAGTAAATCTTCACCAAAGGCAACCTCCAGCGTGCCTCAAAGTTCATTTTAAGGAAAAATAAAGGGGCTGAAACTCCTGGAGTAGGAAATGGCATAACTGGGACACGAGATGGCTCACAAGGGAACAAGAATTTGGGCACAACCTAGATCTGCTGGGCTTCTGCCTCAGGAATGCTGCATCCCAAACTCGGAACAGCTGAGGTGGTGGGGGCGGGGGGGGGGGGTTAGTTTTCTGCCCATTCCCCTCACCTCTACAAAAGATTTTGAGGAAGTGTCTAGGAGTGTTCCTGGACTAACTCAGAAATTCTGCCTATTTCACCCTCCTTAGGCCCACTGGAAGCCACACCTGCTGAGAACTGGTGTAGGTTCTGTTCGGGCCTTCCCAGGGACCAAAACATTTCAGGAAGCAATGGTAATCGATTCCAGATCAATTACTTTACAATTCAGAGCATGGTATCCCTTTGGTGAATCATTAACATTTTAAACAAACTGTTTCAGCCCATTAAGAGTCTCTAGCTCTCCCAATTGGGGCGGCTCTGATTTTCTTGCACTACTTTGGGGCAGGTGCCTCTCTTATTGAGACACCTCCCCAAACTATTGAAATGATCGCATTGTGCATTTTGGGAAAGGGTCAACTCCAAGGCATAAAAACCACAACTTTTATAACTGCAGCTATCAAATCATCCTCTCATCATAAAACTTTACTTCCCTTAATTCATGTGCAACCAACAATGGGAGAACAGTAACATCTGACTTATTTGGACAGCCTCCAATCTTGTCCTCTAACCAATCTGATTGTTGATACTAACTTTCAATCCCAGTAAAACTACTTGCTGTCATCTTAAAACACTGACAATTAACACGTGTGTTCTTGTTGGGAAAATGTGTGGACGTTCGGATTAGGTTCCAATGTGGTGCTCTCTATAGTGAACCAAACCTCACAATTCCTCTGTTTTTCTACTCTCCTGCCACCGTTCTAAGCTTGAATTCCCCCTTGGATAGGCACAAGTGATCCTCTGTGCCTCTCTCGGCATTGTCCGAAGAGCTCATCGAGGCACCCATTGCTGCCTCCTTACAAGCAGCAAGCCCAACTGCCCCATCCTCCTCTCTCAGCGACCTTCCTGTCAGTGCACTCACTGGGAGCTAATCTCGTCGACTTTCTTCCCATCCCACTCACCCACTGCTTTCCACCCACTGCTGTACCCTTGGACTCTCTTAGCAGATCAACATTCACCACCCCTCTTTGCATTTCCATCCAGAATGTCACTTTCAAACAAGGCCCTTGCCATCCATGACCTTATTGTGGATCATTGTATTGACATCATGGCTTTGATGGAAACTTGGCTTAATGGTGGCAATACCTTGACCCTTACTGAAGCCTCCCTTCCTGGCTATACTTTCGACCTAAGCCCTGCCCAAACCATCACGGTGGCGGTGTGGCACTCATTACCAAATCACACCCTGGTCTCTGCCTACTCCTTTGGCACCTCCTCCTTCGAGAACCTTACCTTGTTCCACCCCTCTTGCCTCATTTTAAAATCCTTGTTCTCTACTGATCCCTAAGCCCCAGCTCCAGTTTCTCACTGAGATATCCTCACTCCTTTTCCCTTTCAGCCATTGCACTGAGTGACTCATTATCCTCAGTGATTTCAACTTCCATCTCAACTCACCTTGCCCTTATTTCCTCTGATTTCACTTCCCTCCTATCCTCCCTTACCTCTCCCTCCATAGTAACTCTCCTACCCATATTCACGGCAATACCATACTATCTCATGTGGCCTCTCTCCTCCCATTGTCTCGATACAGACAAGGAAATCTCTGATCACTTCCTTGTATCCCTCACCACTCACATGCCCCGACCTCCTTTCAACCCCACTTCCTTCTGCCTCTGCTCCGGGAAAAAAAACTCTCTCCAATTCACTTACAACTGCCTTTTCAAACTCCCAACTGTCTAGCCTTTGGACCTCCATATCCATTATACTTCTGCAGCTGTTCAATCACTTCCTCACCTCGGCGTTTGATGGCCTTGCCCCCAGTAAAACCCTTACTCTCTCCCAGCCTTGTTGTTTATCCTGGTATGGTTCCCACCTTTGCTCCCTCAAGTCCAAGAGGCACTGACTTGAATGTATCTGGTGCACAATTGGTTCAACTATCTCTCGCCAGATTTTGCTGGACCAAATAAAACATTATCGGTCTTCGCTCTCCTCTGCCAAAATTACTCACTACCCAGGATCATCCTGGAATGCAAAGATAACCCATGACTTATTTTCTCCACTACCAACCATCTCTTTAAACCCTTCTCCACCCTATTGTCCAACATTTGATGTATGGAGCTCATGAACTTCTTTGTTAATAAGATTTAGTTCAGCTGCCTCTACCACATCGCCCCCTTCCACACTAACTAAAGCTTCGCTCAAGGTTCACCTCTACCATAGCCCTGAACCCGCATCTTTGTCTTGCTTCTCTCCTCTCTCCCATGCCCTCTTTGAACATCTTGTCCATTAGATCCACCCCCTGCTCTCTTGACTCCATTCCCACTAAACTGCTGACCTTTTATGGCCCTCATGCTAGCTGACATTGTAAATGGTTCCGTTTATTCAGGTACTGTTTCCCTCCCTTCCAAAACTGCCATCATCACCCCGCTCCTCAGAAAACCCAACCTTGACCCCTCCGTCCTTGTAAACTACCCTCCCATCTTCAACCTTCCTTTCCTTTCCATAGTCTTTGAACAAGTTGTCGCCTCCCAAATCCGTGCCCATCTTTCCTAATATTTCTTTCCTTGGCTCTGTGTTAATTGTTGTTGTCTGGTTACGCTTCTGTGAAGCCCCATGGGCCGTTTTTCTACGTTAAAGGGGATAAAAGCTCGTCATTGTTGAAATAGATTGCTAAGCTCACAAGTGATGAATGGTCAATTGTCAAGGTTCAGGAGTGCTGGCACCATTAGTTGTTGTATTCAGGAAAAGGTGCGGGTGGGGGCAAAATTGGAGTAGATTAAACGACCACATTGCTCTCTCCCTGCTATCTGTGTGTCGCCAGATGAATTGCACTGTGCTTGCATGAACAGGTAGTGCAAGGTGATGGTTGCAGTTCAGTTTCGTTTGCTTGGCATTCACTTTCACAGCTAATTAAAGTAGGTCCCAGTGGAAGCAATCAGACCCAGCTTATTATCTCCACTGGGTGCAGATAGCACACTAACTTCCTCTTCTGACATTAAAAAAGGAAATTAGGAGGATGCGACTTGCTGCTGGGGCCTTGCAGCACAGTTGTTGGTAAAAAGAGATTTTACGAAATGTAATTTTAGCTTTCTCTCTCTAATTAAAATGCAAGATCAAACAGCATCTATATTTAAACTAATTGTTTATTTCGCCTTTTGTCAGTTCCAATCAGGTTCAGATATGGAATTAAATATATATATGTTCTGATTGGGTGAGGAATTTCATTGCTAAGGAAACCAACATTTTAAAACTTAAGTCATTCCCAGGCTAATTAATGCATAGGTTAGCTGCAAACTTTGATTTTCCACACCAGTGATTCTGAACACATTATTCAGCAGAAACAGTTATACATTCTGGCCCCAGTTGAAACTCGGCTCCCAATTAGAATATAAGAACATAAGAAATAGGAGCAGGAGAAGGCCATACAGCCCCTCGAGCCTGCTCCGCCATTCAATAAGATCATGGCTGATCTTTGACCTCAACACCACTTTTCTGCCCTATCCCCATATCCCTTGACTCCCCTATGTTTTATAGGATCCTGCATAGAGCAGTTTCCTATGTATTAGAGCTAATTAGGCCACTTCCACTGGTGACTGTAACAGATAGATTGTACTGGACCTTTTTTCAAAAAAAATCTAATGGTGGGAAGAAAAATCATTATTGATTTCAATAATTAAACCTTTGAGGAAAACTGATTCTCTAAATAAAACAACTATAACTTAATGCAGTTTCTAACTTATAAAAGCTTAAATATTATTAACAATATGGGAAAGACAAATCAGCTGTTTTATTCAGTGTTTAAGTTATTAAAGGAATGCTTGAAGATAAGGCCTCACAGTGACAAAATCCATGAGTATTGAGTGTGAAAAATACATCAAAAAATTTGATGACGTCATGCCCATTTTTCAGGCGTGAAAGGGGCAAGAAACATTGCTGCTCAGACATCATCCTTCTTTAAATGCTGGCCTCATGAGATCCAAATCCATGGGCTTTGTAACTGAGGAAGGACATAAGATGAATTTCCAGCCATCATGTTCCTCCTCCATCTCAGCCACCATCACTGCTCCTGCGTACTTGTGCCTTGTGTCTTATGTGATGCATCCTCTTGATCCAGTCTGTCACATTAGCGCTCAGGCGATGAAGATACCCCTATGGTTGTAAGTCCATAAATACAAGAAGGAAGAATAACAGAAAAGGGATAATACCAGCTATGAACTTTAGGGAGACCTCTAACTTCAACTGGCCTACCTCCTCTATGCTGTCTGTCCCCAGGATGTTGAACATGGCCTGTTCATACTGACTCAAATGAGGATGCTGTCCTCCATTTTGACTTTACCCCCTCCTGTTATGCTCTGTCTTGTCCTGCAAGCAGAGAAATTGTTTTGCAAAGTTGGAAGTCTGAAGAACTTGAATCAAATGTCCGCTCTGCATCCTAACTTGTATGCGAGTGAATGAATATGTATCATGAAGGTAAATTACATTGTAAATTAAGTAGATTGGGCCTATACTCTCTGGAGTTTAGAAGAATGAGAGGTGATCTCATTGAAACATATAAGATTCTGAGGTGGATTGATAGGGTAGGTGCTGAGAGGTTGGTTCCCCTGGCTGAAGAGTCTAGAACTGGGGGGCATAGTCTCAGGATAAGGGGTCGGACATTTAAGACTGAGATGTGGAGGAATTTCTTCACTCAGAGGGTTGTGAATTCTCTACCCCAGAGGGCTGTGGATGCTGAGTCGCTGAGTATATTCAAGGCTGAGATGGATAGATTTTTGGACTCTAGGTGATCAAGGGATATGGAGATCGGATGGGAAAGTGGAGTTGAGGTCGAAGAGCAGCCGTGATCTTATTGAATGGCAGAGCAAGCTCGAGGGGCCGTATGGTCCACTCCTGCTCCTAATTCTTACATTCTTACGTAAAATTGGTTTATGGGCTTACCTTTACAAATGACAGTGGACAATAAGTCCAATTTACGTGGCAGTGATAAATAAAGAGTGCTGCAGTACGGGCATGCATGTGAAGTTTGGAAAGAACTGTTTTGTCATACAAACCTCAGTTATGGTTTAATGGAGTGAGAGGAAATTCTTTGTGGCATGCATCATTTGCCCATTTTACTTGATATAGTGAAACATTAGCTAGCCTTACCATGGCAAATTTCTTTAACCTGCTCCCACATCCGTTGGCTTTTGAACACAGTATTGACTCCATGTGACCTCATCCCAAGCAATTTGGATGGAGCCTCATGTTGGGAGGCTGCCCGAGGGTCTGAAAGATGGTGCTCTACTATGCTGCTTTTATTTCTTACCAAATGAAGGTGCTCTGCATCCTTACCAAGCCATTTGCAGGCTTGTGCCCAGGAAGAATTAAACTGTCCATTTAAATAGCAATTACAACCTTTAAGAGTTGCCAGGAAGCCCCTGCTGACTGGACCAATACAGACTGAGAGCTTGTGATGCATAATTAATTAGGCTGCACTCATCAAATCCGCCAAGGTCAGCTGAATGTGACTGCAGCGAGCATGAAGATGATTGTGTTACAATCCCAGCACTTCAACACTGCAACTGGAAAATTTACACTGAAGCCCCATCTCACTGAAACTGGTGCGTCGGGTTGGTCGGTCGGTCATCAGTTTCTGCTTTAACCACCACCGGTACACCAAGCCACTCTGTTGGCACGGCCCATTTCTGCTCGTTAATGTGCTCAATTTGAACAATTTATTTTTGAATCTGAATGGTTGGCTTCAGTTACCCCTGGCTGCAAGACAAAATCAAGTGGAGCTGAAAATAGTGCAGGAGAAGCTCAGCAGTAACTGCCTGCAGTTGTTATTACGGCAACACTACCTGAAGTGCTAAAAATAGCACCTCCAACCACTTTAATCAGCTCTCTTCTATAAATTTATGTTTTCTTCCATTTAGCTCGCACATGTATGATCAATCAATCCACAAACAAAATACCATTGTGTTTCTCCTCCCTTTTGGGAGCTCATTATTTTACGGCATGCTCTTGAAATTATAAAAAGAGGGAGAGAGTCATGCAGCTTTCATGGTTTTAACAGCTGCATGGTGCCATTCTGCTCATTAATGCCACAGTATCTGTGATGCAATTAACATTCGCTGAATCTGTGCATTTATCAGCAATACACGAGACAGGAATAGTCTTAAAGCTACAGCGCCCACGATGACACTTGGTGCAATTAACAATCCACGCCTTGCATTTATGTTGCGTCTTTAACACAAGAATCCTTCCCAAAGCACTTCACAAATAGGCGCAAGGAAAATGGATGATGAGCCAAGAAGAGAGAGAGAGATGGGACTTGAGGGGGGTTTTTAACGGTGGAGAGAGCAGGGAAGTGTAGGGAGGGAGTTCTAAAGGCAGTTGAAAAGTGAAGAGACAATGGTGGGGATATATTTTTCTTTCCATGGCGGCTGATCTTCTACTACCCATTTTGCATCACTGCCGAAGTTGAATTTCGCCCCCTAAGTGTTGAGTTAAGCACGAGTCACCAAAGCAGGATTGTTGGAGCATATATTAAAATTGTGGAAATGTCAAACTTGTCAGTGTCCTCCTAGTGGAATTTCTTCAAGTCTTTCTGTGCCCCAGCAACAACTAGGTTGTGAGACAAAATGCCTTTTTTTTTCAAAATCCCCAGCTTTAGCATGTTGCCAACTGTCCTTCACAACACCACAAAAAACCTTTCCAGCAATTAATATCTAAATGCAATTAATAACATTCTGTGCCGTTTAGAACTCCCCATGTTAGAAGCAGCAGAAAAGGAAGGTGAGCACCTTTATTTATTTTTTATTTGTTCATGGGATGTGGGCGTCGCTGGCAAGGCCAGCATTTATTGCCATCCCTAATTGCCCTTGAGAAGGTGGTGGTGAGCCGCCTTCTTGAACCGCTGCGGTCCGTGCAGTGAAGGTACTCCCACAGTGCTGTTAGGGAGGGAGTTCCAGGATTCCACTGACAGAAAGTGATTTCTGATTTGAGAAACGCCTCACCCCCCCATTGAAATTTCCTGTTGAGTTCTGAGCAAAAATAAGGGTCGAATTGAACCCTGTCGGCCGGCAGGAATGCTGTGGGCAGGGAGTTAAGATGTCAGTGGGGTTTTGTGCCATGTTCCTGACGCATTTCCACCCCCCCCCCCACCCAGCCTCACCATTCTAACTTGCCTGAAATTAGTCACGGGTAGGCTGCTCACCTCAGAGGAGCAAGGGGGGCCAAATTTCAATGGCAAAGTCACTTCCCAACTCCGCCATCGGGACGCACACAGCATTGTAACCGTGGTCCCGACTGAGGACCGCGCAGTCTCTACACATCAGTAAAAGCTGGCAGCAGCAGGGATCCTGGCTACAGGAGGCCCAGGAGCAGGAGCGCTCCTCCTCGCCCCACAAGGGTACCTTGGGCCTCCCCTACTTTCCCGGGCTCTCCCCCCCCTCCCCGATACTTACTTTGATGGGGACCGTTTCCTTGGTTACCTGGCTGTGGCCTCACCCACCGCACCCCTCCCTAATTCCCATCGGCTTCGGGTGGGAGTCAGTGTCGGGGCATGTAAATGCGGACCGAGTGTTAAATTCTCCCAGCCCTCTAAGTCACCTTGTGCTACTGTAAGCACTACTATGATAAAACTGAGCTATGAACTTTTATTTCTGGAATATTTTGGTATTTCTTGGTCGGAGGATTTGAATATAGCTTATACTGGTACATTCAAACTCGTTGATGTTTTCTGCCCTATGCTATGCAATTGTAAATGAGGACATCAGCAATACTCAGCGTCATTTAAGAGACTGATTGTAAGCACAGCTTTATGAAGAATCAACTGTACAGTGTAAAGGGACACTTGGGAATTAATTGAGGTCAGCTTACAGGAGCACTTATCTTTATGGATTTTACATGATTTAATTCAGTCTTTAAGCTTGAACCCCAGGAAGATGGTTGCATGATATGTTACCACTACCGTGCACATTTCAATACTAAATCCTCAATTTGAAATGATTATCTGGCAGGAACAGTCTAATACAGCCCTTTACAAATTTGCCTGTATGTATGATAGCTGTTGTATCCTCTTTCAACATTGACACATAAATCAACTAATGCTCTTCCAGGTAGGAAGGAAACTCTTGGGCATTTCCCTTAAGGAGATTCATGCCATCTTGGTCAGTTGCTTTTTAACAACCTCATTGTGTTTAAAGGCCTTATTCCGAGTCACAAATCAATTATTTTTCTCCCATCATCAGCAGGGTAGTAACTGTGACACAGGAAGATGTCCTTTTGTCTATCTAAGCAGTGAATTTATGCTTCTGGTATTTTTTTTACACCAGAGGTACTCTTTTACAAAAAAGTTTAGAAGTGTTACATTTCTTTTCTTTTTTTAGGCTTTTGGGTAAGTTTTTATTTCCAATTCTTCAATGGTGTAACTCCAGTAGTGATGCATTTTCTTCCGTTTGTGTTTTCAATATCAATCAGTTGAAGTAAACTACCTCAAGTAGATTATCTCCCGTCGAATTGCCTTTCGCAATGGCTGATGCCAGAATCCACCTGTAAGATCTCAAATTGTCTTGGATCCTTCCCAATAGCTAAAACCCACATGTTTACCAAATATTGCATGATTTCAAGATGTGTGAAGCTTGCTCAACCAAAGGTCATCTTATGCAAAAAGAAAGCCAGGACAAATACCAAGAATATAGGAAAGTTAAAAGAAAAAGGAATAGTGAGAAATTAGTAAAGATAGGGGTAGGGTGGCTATGAGATGAAGGAGGCAAGCTTGTCATGGAGAGTGAAGAAGTAACTGAGATACTAAATAAGTACTTTGCCTCAGTTTTCACCGAGGAAGTGAATATTCGGACTGTAGAATCATTGGAGGTGGGTGTGGAGTAGATAGTGGAGGCTACTATTCAAGGAGAAATGGTGCTAAAGAAGTTAATCAAACTTAAATCACTGGGACCTGATGCCTTACACTTGAGGAATATGAGGGAAGCTAGGGAAGAAATAGTAAAGGCTCTAACTATAATTTTCCAAAATTTTGTGGAAAGGAAAATTGTTCCAGTGGACTGGAGAGTGGCAAAGCTGACACCCCTCTTCAAAGAAATGTAGGCAGGACGGTAAATATTGTGAGGTCCCGTGCTTCTGGAAGGGCAAATGACCAGAGGAGGGTCTAAAATTGGGTACATGGCCTCCTGTGCCTTAATCTTAAAGGACAGTCAGAATGTGGAATTCTCTGCCACTAACCATTATTAAAACAGGGTCCAAAAGTACTTTAAAAAGGGAATTAGATAGCACCAGCCAGGGTCTCCAGAATCATCGTTGTAACATAGCGCAGCAACGAGGATTAGAGCTGCATGAGGAGCAAGGCGCAGAGCGCACAGCCTCTTCAGAGAAGGAGGGGGAGCATCAGCTGGAAGATGAGGAGGAGGAGCATGAGGAACTTGAGATCCAGATGCCAGCAGCACCAGAGCACATTGCTGCCCGGGAGGCCAGGGATGGCCTCATCATGGCCAGATTTACTTAACTTCCTGCATTGCACCCATATGGCTGCCACATGCTGTGCCAAATTCCACCTCCAACAACACCATAAAGCATCCCTACAATGACCAAGCCATTTCTTTCACACTGACCCCCATTGCTGGAGGTAACGTTATGTCTCACCATTCACTCCAACTCACTAAGCCACTTTCAAAGTAGCAGACAAAAATGTGTAGGACTGGAAAGTGGTGAAAATAAATACTTTTATATGTGTCATAACAGTAACGGAACCTTAACAGTAACACTTCTTTAAACACCCATGTGCTTACCCTTGTGCATCTACTTCAGTGTCATTTTTCTTTTACGCGTCCTTCTACGAGGTGCAACCCCTGTGGCTTCAGCAGAGGTAGAGGTAGGCATCTCGCTTCCCTGCTGCGACTGCGTAGACACTTTTGGCGGACGTCCTCTGGGTTTTGGAGCCTCTGACGGCCCCGCCAAAGTCTGCTCCTCCTGCAACAATGCAGGGGCAGACTCGGCCATCGCGATCCGAGGAGGCATCTGGGGCTCTGACTGTAGGGGGGCAATGGAGGAGAAGTGTGAGCGCTTTGAGAGGAGCCGCCACTTCCATGTCCCCTCTCAACATCGTCCCTCTCATGGGCCATCCGCACTTCCCTGCTAGCAAGGAGCTCATCAGTGGGGCCATGAGGACCCAAGTCTACGTTTAGATCCCTCCTAGAGAGGTCAGTGAGCCTCTGCGATTTGTTGTCCATAGCTAGCATGTGCTCATGTGAGTGGTGCATTAGCTGTTTCATGCAGGTGGCCATCCTATCCATGGAAGAGCCTACTGTCGCTGTCGCCTGCGACATGGTGGTGCTCATGTTGGAGATGGACTCCTCCATTCTCTGAACATTTGCAGACATCGCAGCTGCAAAACCTGCCAGAGCCTCCTGCATTTCTTGCTGCCCCTCTAGGATCACCCTCTTCCTCGATGGCCCCCGAGGCTCTGCGTCTGCATGCAGCTTAGCAGAGCTTGGAGTGTCCTGCTCCCTCCGACGAGGAGTCTCCACTGCTGTTCCTGTCTCCACCATCTGCTCTTGCTCATTTGTGACTTGTGAGACAACGTGACTTGTGAGACAACACTACTCTATCTCGCATAGGACCCACCAAGGTGTGCGTATCTGCGTTGGTGCTGGGTGCGCTTGGGTCTGCTGATGGTGGACCCTCTGAGGCTGGAGGCTCCACTGAGGAGTCATCTTCCTCCTCCGGCTGGACAGTGGTGGGGGGCGGGGGGGGGGGTGCTCTTGATGGACCTGTGGGAGAGTAAAGAGATGAATTAGAAGTGTTATAATAAGAATGGGTAACAATACCATTATGCACATGATGAACATTCACTGGCTGCTGACATAAGTCACCAAATGTGTTGTATGACTGCTGTATGCCATGTGGCTGTATGAGATGTAATTCTGTCACCAGGTTGCTGAGAGGTCCCCCTCTCTCCGTCTCCCACCGCCAGCAGCTCTGCCGCTCTTGAGACCTCCAGGTGCACCACTTCTGCTGGAGTTAAAGTGCTGAAGGATGGAGGGCCACCTCGACTCCCTCTCCCTATTGGTATGCGCTCTCTTCTGCAAGGAGGGAAAGAAGAGAAGTTTGACTGAGAGTGATGGCATGAGTGTAAGGATTGTGTGGGTTACATCTGTAGAGGGTGACTATGAGGGAGTGTGATGCCAATGCCAAATGGCCTCCTTGTGTGGCGTTAGTTGTTATGATTGCATTCGGATGAGGGTGAGTGTGAGGGGTGGTTAGTCAGAGGGGATGCGAGTATGTACATAGAGAGAGGGATGGGTGGATGTGCAAGGTATGTTGGTATGAGTAATGATGTGGAAGAGTAGGCTTGGGAAGGCAGAGTGATGGAGATGTGATGACAGGCACATCAGGATGAAGGTGAGTGTGGCTTTCCTGATCTCATCAGATCATTGAAGCGCTTCCGGATCTGCACCCAGTTCCGCCTCACCACATCCCTGCTGTTCACCGCCTCAGCTATTTGGAGCCAGGCTCTTTTTGTCTCCTGGGGAGGTCTCTTCCGCCCATCCGCAGGGAAGAGGACCTCCCTGCGTGCTCTGACTCCCTCCACGAGAATGGCCCGAAAATTAGACCTAATACGCGAGAGTACGCACTGTGTACTCTCGCGTTTTAGGTCTCCAATTACCGGTTTCCTGCATGCACTGCGCATGCGCGGGAAACCGGCACTTCGTGAATTCAAAAGGGGGCGGTTCCTAAGTGAACCGCGTGCGCGCTACAGGCTGCGCGCACGCAGTGCACTTAGTTATTTTTGCAGCTTTGAACGCGCAGGTAAGCATGGAAGATTTTACACATGAAGAAAGGAGGCGTAAGACCCTCTTTTAACAAGGTAAGTAGTTAATTAAGTATTATTTTAAATTTTTTTCAACAGGTTTATCATTTTTAGAGACTTTAAAGAAAGGTAAGTTTATTTTTATAACTTTTAAAAAGATTTAAAAAATTTTCAAAAATTTAATTTTTTGTTTAAAGTGGTTAATTTATTTAACTATACTTATTTTATTAATGTGATGGCTTTTTTTAAATTTAATTGAGGTTTAGCTGTTCTTTTGGGGGGGTGTAGGATTCATAGCTTTGACAGCTCTTGCTGTGAAAACTATGAATGAAAGATGGTGTGCTGCCATTGGCTCTAACTGAATCACGTGATCCCAGAGCTCGCACGAACTAATTGCGTCTCTGTGTCACGCAAGCACTGCACAGCTGCATGTGGGACTGGCCTTGAAACTAAAGTTCGTGTGGGCCCGGAGGAAAAAGGTAGGCGCGGAGTGAGATATCGCGGGGAAGCCTTACCCCCGCGCGAACACTCACTGTTTAATTTCTGGGCCAATATGTAGGGAGTCATCGGAAAACCTGGGTGCAGCCCTCTGTCTTTGGGAAGTCATGTTTACAAGTCTGAGCAATAACAAGATCCTCCAATATACTCCCTCCACACTCCTAGATGAACCTTCAAATGCGATGTAGCCAAGGCTGCTTTAAATATGCTCGCTGGAAATGAGTCGTCGATGATGTCATCAGACCCGCTCCATTTAATAGGGCCGGGTAACGCGCATGTCTGCCTTAATGGGGGCCATTAACTGAAAGTCGCTCTGAGGAGCGGGCTGTTCGATACAACAGGGTACAGGTTGAGCGTCCTGAATCCGGCATCCTCGGGACCGAGGTCGAGCCGCTTTTCGTGTTTTTCCGGACTTCTGAACGTGTTTCTGATGTCCGAAGTCTGGAAATATCGCAACCTGGGCTCGGGCGTTTCCGGACTTCGGACATCAGAAACACGTTCTGAGTCCGGAAATGCCTGGGCCGCTCCGCGTAGCGCTGACGCATTTCTCCGCCCCTCCCCTTCTGTTAAAGGGGAAAGACGCTGCGAGCTCTGCAGAGCATCCGATGGCCCACACTAGGCCACCAGGGCGGCGTGGTGCCATGGCCGCAGCCTGGCGGAAACACTTAGTGGAGCTGTGCAGATTGAGGAGGATAAAACACAACACTAAAGTTTTATTGCATCACTCGCATTTTTCATAGGATTTTTCAAAAAAAGACAACAAAAGTTAATGGGTTTTTGAAGTACAGGTTGAGCGTCCAAAATCCGGAGTTCCGGATTCTGGAACATTTTACGGATTCCGGACAACCCTGCCACCAATCGTCCCGGAGTCTGGATTCCGGAACATTCCGGATTCCGGAACTCCGGATTTTGGACGCACCCGACCTGACTCGGTAAGGAAAATTCGGGCTCTGCGTCTTTGTATATTTCAAACTGTGCTATTTATGAAATTCCGAGCAAGTCAGGCATTATTTTAAAATAAAATGTGCACCCACAATTTATTTGTTCCTTTTTTCTAGGCGGAGTTACTGATAATACAATATTTCACGCTCAATCTGGTATCCAGTGATAACAGGAAAGAACTAATCCAACATTTTATGACGAGGGAAAAAAACTAGAATGTTATTTACATAAACAGGGAGGACTAAAATATTTGTATTTGCTCTGGTTTTATTGTAACAAATGTAGTCTACTTGGATCAAATGAAATAATCTGTCCTTTGCTTAAATGCTCTTGGGAGAAAGCTGAAAATCCAGGCAACTGATTATTGATAGTAGTAATTTGCTGTGTGATATTACTTGTGCTCTCTCTGGACCTATGCCTTTCAGTTGTATCCAGTCTTTTCAATATCTTTTTAATTTGGACCTTTTTTTCCTCCTGTAGAACGTGCCCCTGTTCTGTTTCAGGTTTGTTTCCTGTCTGTCCCATATTAATCTCTCAGTCTAGTCGGCGTGGCCAGCCTGCCCAGCTGCAGATACAGCAGGGATGCAAGATGAAATTGATCTTGCTGGGTTACCGGCAGAACGGTTCTTGGTTTGTGGAGGAGTTGCAAGTGTAAATAATTGTGAAGGATCAGTCCTGCTGCACATAGCACAGCGTGATGGCAAAGGAGTAAATGTGAGAAGGGGATAGTGGACTCATTTGTAATTTGGATGAAAGGAGATGGCACAGTTTTCAGGGGCACAGCTGCTATCAGTGCCTTGTTTTGCAATCAGAGGTGTTATAGTTGCTAGGATCTTGTATCTTAGTTCAATACAATATGGCAAAATTAACATTTTAACCCAGGAAACACCTTGTTCATCTATGGATGTGAAAAATCTCCCACTTTGTTCCATTTCTGTCTCTAAAGTATGGGTCTAGAAATTCAAAGAAAGAAAGACCTGCATTTCTATAGCGCCTTTCACGACCTCCGGACGTCCCAAAGCGCTTCACAGCCAATGAAATACTTTTGAAGTGTAGTCACTGTTGTAATGTAGGAAACGCAGCAGTCAATTTGCGCACAGCAAGCTCCCACAAACAGCAATGTGATCAGACAGCTTTGGGCGTGGGGGTGGCGGGGGTTGCAGGGATCAATTAAATAAGGTTCCCACCGGTTTCCCCATATTCCCCATTTCTGCGCCTTTAGTGTTCTTCTGGTGTCACTGCCTCCTACACCCTCCTGATTTCTTAACTCCCTCTCCCTCCATATCGCTAATCCCTCCTCTCCTGATCACCTCTCTCCCTCCTGATCATTTACCTTCTTACTCTGGTCGCCGCCACCCCTCCTGATCGCTTCCCCCCTCCTTCCAAAACCATCTGAGGGCCGCTACCTCGCAAGTTCAAATCGACTTTTGCCGGCGAGCTGTCTGGGGACACCCACCAGGCGTCTGCAGTCTGATGTAAATGAGGACGTAGGCCAAATTACGAGTGGGCCTCGAGCCTAATCGTGCCAATTTTTAGGCCTCTGTATTTTCGACACAAGCTGAATTTCCCCTTTTTTACATGATCTTGGTCACCCTGGGCTCCCCTAGAAACACACTCAGATTCTGAATTTAATGCAACTAATCAAAACTGATGGTCTCAGCACAGAATCCTGGCATCAGGCAATCCGACAGCCTCAGTTAGACTTTTTATAGACACATTGGAGTCAATTTTAACTCCCTGCGCCTGATGGAAACCTGTCCCGATCGGGCCAACTGCAACATTAAATTAATTGCAAGCAGCAAGGACACCTGTCCCAAGCCGGCGGGGGGGTGGGGGGGGGGCACTTTAAATATGCAAATTAGGCTCTGATGACATCATCGGGGCCCGAGCTGCTATTTTAACCTGAAGCCTGAGTGGAGGAGCGAGGATGGCTTTTCCCCAGGCCAGACCGACAAGGAAGAAATCCAATCCGGCCAATTAACGTCCCATCAATATACTCTCAATCATCAGCAAAGTGATGGAAGATGTCGTCGACAGTGCTATCAAGCAGCACTTACTTACCAATAACCTGCTCACCGATGCTCAGTTTGGGTTCCGCCACATACCACTCGGCTCTAGATCTCATTACAGCCTTGGTCCAAACATGGACAAAAGAGCTGAACTCCAGAGGTGAGGTGGGAGTGACTGCCCTGGATATCAAGGCAGCAATTGAGCGAATGTGGCATCAAGGAGCCCTAGTAAAACTGAAGTCAATGGGAATCGAGGGGGGGAGGGGGGGAGTGGGGGAGCTCTCTGTCGCCATACCTAGCATAAAGAAAGATGGTTGTAGTTGTTGGAGGCCAATCATCTCAGCCCCAGGACATCGCTGCAGGAGCTCCTCAGGGCAGTGTCCTAGGCCAAACCATCTTCAGCTGCTTCATCAATGACCTTCCCTCCATCATAAGGTCAGAAGTGGGGATGTTCGCTGATGACTGCACAGTGTTCAGTTCCACTCGCAACTCCTCAGATAATGAAGCAGTCCATGCCCAAATGCAGCAAGACCTGGACAACATTCAGGCTTGGGCTGATAAGTGGCAAGTAACATTCGTGCCACACAAGTGCCAGGGAATGACAATCTACAACAAGAGAGAGTCTAGCCACCGCCCCATGACATTCAACAGGAATACCATCGTCGAATTCCCCACCATCAACATCCTGGGGTCACCATTGACCAGAAACTTAACTGGACCAGCCACATAAATACTGTGGCTACAAGAGCAGGTCAGAGGCTGGGTATTCTGTGGCGAGTGTCTCACCTCCTGACTCCCCAAAGCCTTTCCACCATCTACAAGGCAGGAGTGTGATGGAATACTCTCCAGTTGCCTGGATGAGTGCAGCTCCAACAACACTCAAGAAGCTCGACACCATCCAAGACAAAGCAGCCCGCTTATTGGCACCCCATCCACCACCTTAAACATTCGCTCCCTCCACCACCGGCGCACCGTGGCTGCAGTGTGTACCATCTACAAGATGCACTGCAGCAACTCGCTAAGGCCTCTTCAGAAACACCTCCCAAACCCGCGACCTCTTCCACCTGGAAGGACAAGGGCAGCAGGCGCATGGGAAGACCACCACCTGCAAGTTCCCCTCCAAGTCACACACCATCTTGACTTGGAACTATATCGCCAATCCTTCATCATCGCTGGGTCAAAATCCTGGAACTCCCTCCCTAACAGCACTGTGGGAGTACCTTCACCACTGCAGCGGTTCAAGAAGGCGGCTCACCACCACCTTCTCAAGGGCAATTAGGGATAGGCAATAAATGCTGGCCTTGCCAGTGACACCCACATCCCAGGAACTAATTTTAAAAAAGGACCCAGGGCTAGAAGAGGCCCAACAAGGTAAATTTTCTTTTAAAAAAGAGTTTCCTTGATAATGGCTGGTGTGGCCTTTATCATAACTTGATTCTAAGGTTTTGTTCCGATGATCATATTCCTCCTGCAGCTACTTAAAAAATATTAATTGTTTATCTAAAATAATTAGATCAGCATGACCTTAAGGTCTGGTATTCCTCTACCTGCCTCTGGGACAGGTGTGATAGTGAGCCAGTTGGTGTCTGGTGAATGTAGAATGCACATCTGGTTGGCATTATTGTAGATGTGAGGTATAAAATGCTTCAATTCCCAAATCAGCAGGATGTATCTGCTGCTGGATTCAATCGGCTAACCATAACATTAGCGGAAAATCAAGAAACCTCACTTACACATAGACCTGAAGCTAAGGCAACCGATCAGGAGAATTCCCAAGGAATTTCCAGATGTTAATGAAAGGACCTGGATTCTGTAAAGTCGTATTGAAGAACTTATAATTACTTTCATTTTGATATCTGTAACCCTTCCAGGACAATTAGTTTGTTACTTGAAGGGCAGAATTACAGTTGGTTTCAAAATGCCAGAAAATATGCAAAATTAAGTGTCAAAAACATCAACAATTTCTGAGGGGGTGGAGGAGAGATCGCTCTAGAAAATAAATCTCATGCCTACAGGGCTCATAATTACCTTCAGTCATTTCTAAATCCCCACTGTTGCAAAGTAGATGTTTATGTACCTTTTGTTTTTTTTTGCTCTGCAGTGCAGGTTAGGTGTGACTGCAGTTTAAGTTGTGACAATCAGTGACCCACTGCAATGTCAGTCTAACTCTTTGTCTTCTCAGCTCACAAGGCTTATACACAGGGTTGTTTTTGAGTGTTGTGCCAGTTTTTTAGAAGCTCTTGATCAGATTTTGCTAGTTTCCTATGCTGGCACGTATGAAACGGAGCTTGATTCTGTCCCTCATCGATGCCCACACACACATCGTACACATTCTAGAAGGGATAACTGGATAGCAATCAGGAGCAATAACCCTTGCTGATTTTTTTCCCCCCTTGCCTACACCAGGTCCATTAAAGCCAATTACGGTGTTGATTCACACCCTGAGGTCAGCTAACTGAGTAATAATTGGAAATACGACCATCTGTATGGCTCAGTTACAAGCTGCTTTTATCAGCTAAGCTGTCGGGAGAGTCCTGAAGGTGACAGCCTTGTATCTTCTGCTGTATGTGTTATATTGATGGAGGTCACACATTGCTTTGTATGTATCCTTTCACATTGGGATTCATTTTCAAGTTCGGAGCAGGCGGAAAATGGACGGTAGCAAGCCTGTTATACACCCTGCTCGTTTTCCTTTCCATCGACTTCATCGACTTTGAATTACTTTTGTCAAATTCAAGCAGGCTAATGCTACACTGATTGATTGGATGGGAGATGTGTGAAGAAAGTGGTAAATGTACTGCAAGATTAAAGTTGAATGCAGATAGAATGATTAAACTTCTACCCCACGTATCAAATTTATAAAACTGCCTTGAGATTACCAACTGAGTTTGGTGCTAAATATATTTCAATTATCCACACTCTCGATTCTCCTCCAAGAGTGCTCCTCCTGGCTCCACAAAAATAGTGTCAGCCACTGCTAGCCAGGCAACCTCCGCTTCGACTTGCCCCCTCTCCCAGGACATACCCACGGGCCGGAGTCGGAGCCAGCTGGAATTCATCAGGCCCTGACCTGCAAGCTGCGTGGAGACCCCCAACTGGGGTCTGCAGCTCGCCGGTCTACTGCAAGAGAGGCTCGCGTTTTTGGGCACACGTTCCAATCACAGAGAGCATTTTGCACCAGGAACTAGCATGAGTTGAATTTCTCCCCCTCATTGTCAGACTAAGCATTGGGGGAATCTCAATTATCCACCAATATCCATCATCTGCCAAAGAGGGGCTTTCATATGGCTGATAGCCAAATATCACTGTGGTTGTCTTATCAATAAATGTATATTTTTTTAAAAGCTTGGGCTCAGGAAGGAAGCTACACTTACGGTTAAACTGTGTGGACTTCCTGCTCTCTGGCAAGCTCAGTGTTTCTAAATGATGACATCACTACCAAATGCTGCCTGCATAATCTGGTTTCAAGTTAATAATCTTCTTTAAGGAGAAGGTCTGGTTTTACTAGATAAGTAGCTAATAGCAGAATCAGAAGAGAGCAATACTAAAGCAGCTTATTCTTTCAGGCTGCAGACTGAGGTTGAGTAATTGAGAGGTACACAACATTGCACTAGGGAAAAGGACATGTGTTTTATGGATTATATTCTCCATTGAAACAAAAAACGTTTCACTTAATGATTAAACTTCCTTTACATAGGAACATAGGAATTAGGAGCAGGAGTAGGCCATATGGCCCTTCGAGCCTGCCATTCAATAAGATCGTGGCTGATCTTCGACCTCAACTCCACTTTCCCGCCCGATCCCCATATCCCTTGATTCCCCAAGAGTCCAAAAATCTACCTATCTCAACCTTGAATATACTCAACGGCTCAGCATCCACAGCCCTTTGGGGTAGAGAATTCCAAAGATTCACAACCCTCTGAGTGAAGAAATCCCTCCTCATCTCAGTCTTAAATGGCCGACCCTTTATCCTGAGACTATGCCCCCTAGTTCTAGACTCTCCAGCTAGGGGAACAACCTCTCCGCATCTACCATGTCAATCCTCTCAGAATCTTACAAGTTTCAATAAGATCAGCTCTCATTCTTTTAAACTCCAGAGAGTATAGGCCCAATCTACTCAATCTCTCCTCATAGGACAACCCTCTCAACCCAGGGATCAATCTAGTGAACCTTTGTTGCACTGCCTCCAAGGCAAGTATGTCCTTCCTCAGATAAGGAGACCAAAACTGTGCACAGTACTCCAGGTGTGGTCTCACCAAGGCCCTGTACAATTGTAGTAAAACTTCCTTACTCTTGTACTCCAACCTGCTTGCAATAAAGGCCAACATGCCATTTGTCTTCCTAATTGCTTGCTTACCTGCATACTAACTTTCTGTGTTTCCTGTATGAGTTCACCTAAATCTCTCTGAACACCAACATTTAAAAGTTTCTCACCATTTAAAAAATATTCTGTTTTTTTATTCTTCCTACCAAACTGAATAACCTCACATTTCCCCACATTATACTTCATCTGCCACCTTATTGCCCACTCACTTAACCTGTCTATATCCCTTTGCAGGCTCTTTGTGTCCTCCTCACAGCTTACTTTCCCACCTAGCTTTGTATCATTAGCAAACTCGGTCCCTTTATCTAAGTCATTAATATAGATTGTAAATAGCTGAGGCCCAAGCACTGATCCTTGCAGCACCCCACTAGTTACAGCCTGCCAACCGGAAAATGACCCGTTTATCTCTACTCTCTGTTTTCTGTCCGTAAACCAATCCTCTATCCATGCTAATATATTACTCCCAACCCCATGAGCCCTTATCTTGCATAGCAGCCTTTTATGTGGCACCTTATCGAATGCCTTTTGGAAATCCTCTTTATCTACCCTGCTAGTTACATCCTTAAAAAACTCTAATAAATTTGTTAAACACAATTTCCCTTTCATAAAACCATGTTGACTCTTTTTTATTCATTCATGGGATCTGGGCGTCGCTGGCAAGGCCAGCATTTATTGCCCATCCCTAATTGCCCTTGAGAAGGTGATCATATTATGGTTTTCTAAGTACGCTGTTACCACCTCCTTAATAATGGATTCCAGGATGCTCCTGACATACATTGCATTTGATTGTTAGAAGCTTTCAAGCACCAGCATTTTCTTTGCAGCTGAAAAAATTTCCACAGATGTGAATTTGTATTACAAATGTCCAGAAAAGAGGGAGAAAATATATTATCCAAGAGTTTTCATCAGTGGCATAAATAAGAGTAATGTTTACCTCATTGAAACAATATATAGAAATAATATTTAAACCTCTAACATGTGTCTTGAATAATATTGCAATAGGTAATCCATTTTTGACAATATTGTATAATTATATGTAAATACGATGAACAGGGTAATCTCAGTACTGCCAACTAACATAAAGGAAACACTTTCATTATTTCGGAGAATTTGAGGGTAGGCTTAATTCCTGCAACAGTCACAAACGGCTTGCGTTGAATCTCCACCATACTGGCCATTTGAGGGAATTACATACTGCTCTGGCTGTTGCAATGAAAAATGGATTTCAGTTTTGTTATCATTGAAAAATCTGATTAGAATTGTCCATGAAATGGCACCATTACCTCAACACATATTTGAAAGGTTAATGCTTCTGTTGAAATAATGGAAAGAGGAATAGCTTTCAAACGTGTTAAGCTATTATTGTTGCCCATACTTTCTAGCTTCTAACGTTACATAACTCTGCTAGAGATTTGCTTGATTGCCTTGGGGAGCAGTGAGAAACTTTGTGCGAACCATTCTGCAGGAGAGGAAATTGTTCGAGTAGGATCTATGAAAGAGCATATTGTGAAAGGAATAGGTCAAATGACATTTTCCCGTTCTAAGCTTCTTATGTTCTGGTATATTTCAGGGGAATTTGTCTTTAGGTTTAAACTTTTTCGTCCAATCTTATTTGCAACATTTTGTACAATTTTGGTTGACTTAGCTTCAAAATTACGAAGAGAGTTAAGAATGGATCAACATGATGATTCTGAAACTTGGAGCTCCAAGTCATAAAGAAAGAGCCAAAGAATGAAACTGAACTTAGAATCATTGGGGAAATGAAATTGAGAGGAGATATAATTCAGGTTTTTAAAATGTCGAGAAGTAGGGATGATGTAAGCAGTTATTCGACTTGGAGTGTCGTACAGAATAAAGGTTCAAGATGTACTAAAAATAAATGAGCTATATGTGAAAAAATAAAATCGGCTCCAGACAGGCTGAACGAAAAAGGACTGTTGATTTGCACATTGTTAAAGACACCAAAAGAAGGACAAATCACCATAGCAACTTGCAAAACCTGGCTCTAGACTGGCTGAAGATCTACGTAACCGGGCTACATTAAAGACACTGAAGGAAAAAAAATGGAGTGTCAATCAATCCTGGGGTTGTACTTGAAGAAGCCCATTTTTGGCAAGCAACTGGCTCAGAGGTGTTGTTAAAGGACTCTAAAAGCCCTGGATCTCACTGGTTTCTTCCTCACGGCTCACTTTCTACCTGGATGCAGGCTTACAGTTTGCTTCTAGAATGGCTGACCTGACCACGAGAGAAAAACATGTGCTACATCACAACCCGTGTCCATAAAGATATTTAGAGAGCCTCGACAAGCCTGAGCAAAACAATTAGTATATATAAAAGTATATGGTCTGAGATAGATCTTTGTTTTCCAAAATTTGAGGAGTCAGGTTTTTTTTATTGTTGTTAAAGCAATTCTAAATCGTGCATGAACCGAAGATATTGTTTAATTCTAATGCCGATTTTTTTTTCTCGTATATAATAAATGATTGTTTTCTTTACAAAGTCATGGTTTAGGCTGACGTTTCTTTAGAAAAAGGAGACCATTACTGTAAATATAAAATTAAATCATGTGGAGAGGAAAAGCCATTTCCCCAAATTAAAGAATAACAAAACATTGCACCTTTAGTCCCTACAAAGAACAAAGTTGGCAAGCCTCTGTCTCTTTTTAAGAAAGTACATTTAAAGGTTTGGAATGCAAAAATAACATATTGAACATTTTCTCTCATCTTGTTTCAGATGGAAGATGTTATAGCACGAATGCAAGAGGAGAAAAATGGGATTCCTATCCGCACAGTCAAAAGCTTTTTGTCAAAGATCCCTAGTGTGTTTTCTGGTAAGATACTAATTTTACATGGTAAGAAGTGGTAATGCCAGTTTAACATCAGTTATGGAGAAGTTACTGGAATCTATCATCAGAGACAGAGTAACTGAGCACCTGGACAAGTATGAGCTAATCAAAACATGGATTTGGGAAGGGTGCGTCATGTCTGACTAAATTAGTTGATATTTTTGAGACGGTCACTAGTATGGTTGATAGGGGAGTGCCTATGGATGTTATCTATAAGAACTTCCAGAAGGTATTTGATAAGGTTCACATAAGCCCAAGCTCTCCGAGGTCGCCCACCACAGCCATCTCAAGTGCCCTCTATGCATGATTAGCAGCCTTCCATCTCCCTTGTTGTAACCACTGGGAAATCACCTTGTAAGAGTATCAGAATAGGCAAAAGAACACAGAAGACAGGCACCAGGGGTTTGTAGAAAGGTGATTTTTCTCCATGTTCAATGTAAGTAATTGTCAAATGAAGAGTGAAGAGGTATCTGGCTTTTGTGAACTTTTTTTTTGGATTGATGTTGGTCTTCATATTCCTGGTAATGTAAGTGACACCCATGAAGGTGTACTGTTTGAGGGCATTCAGATGGTTGGTGTAAGGACTGGGTGAGCTGGTAGGAGCGACATTGGGGAGGGAAGGCATTCAAGTGAACTCCTCATCAATTATTTTCTGCCTCAGAGCTCTGACAGCTGGAAGTACTGCCGAGTCTTGCTCTTCCTCTGGACCCTCTGCATCCTGGGCTCCTTCTTGCTGTTCCTGCTCCACTTCTTTCTCCTCTGGCAGATCCAAAGCTTGCCCCATTTTGCATAGAAATGTTGTGTAGCATGCAACAGATGATGATGAATCTTGTGACTTGCTCGGTGCTGTAATGAAAGACGCCTCCAGTGCTGTCTAGACAGTGGAATTTTTGTTATAAAATCCCAATGGTCTGCTCTATCAGAGTTCTGGTGGAGGCATGGCTCTGATTGTAGGTCTCCTCAGCTTCTGTACCTGGGTTTCTGGCAGGAATCATGAGCCAGATGATATGGGGACGTCCCTTGTCCCCAAGTAGCCAGCCTGAGACGTGATGGGATTGGGGACAGGTGCAGGATGAAAGCATCATCATTACTACCAGGAAACGGGGCACAGACCTGCATGGTTCTCTGCCTGTGGCCACAGACGAGTTGCACTAGCAATGAATGGAAGCCTTTCTTGTTGTACTGCATTGCTGGGTGTTCATAGCTGTGGGTGCAGCCTGTGATTCCCCTGCACCTGAGGAAATCCAGCAATTCTGGAAAAATCCCACAACTCTTTCCTCTTACTTGGAGAGTTTAAAAATAAATATTTTTTGTAAGTCAACAAATAGACAGAACAAAACAAAAGATGTTAATTTTAAGTATAATTCATTGTAACTAAGAATGCACCGTGAAGGTAAGACAATTTGCTGTACATGTTGTGGAACTGCCACCCTCCAAATCATTCAAAAAATGTTTTTGTTAACTCTGGTAATCTGGTTTGTGCTTATGGCTCAAATTGATTTTAGTGAACTTGAAGGAAATATATTGACTTTTAGCAGTTTGAAAATATTAATTATAATGTGTGATATGCCTAATTAAAACACTTAACTTTGGGGGTTTCAAAGGGCTAAACAACCAACCCAAGGGTGTGAGTTATATAAGTGTAAATTTTCTGATTAACTAAAACAGTACACGGTACACTTTGAAGCATTCTTCTACGTTTGTTACTGCTTCAGTGTTGTTTCATGGTTAACCTTTAAATTAGTTTTGAATCATAGAATCATAGAAAGTTACAGCACGGAAGGAGGCCATTTCGGCCCATTGTGTCTGCGCCGGCCAACAAAGAGCTATCCAGTCTAATCCCACTTCCCAGTTCTTGGTCCGTAGCCCTGCAGGTTACAGCATCCCAAGTTCACATCCAAGTACTTTTTAAATGTGGTTAGGGTTTCTGCCTCTACCACCCTTTCAGGCAGTGAGTTCCAGACCTCCACAACCCTCTGGGTGAAGACATTTCCCCTCAAATCCCCTCTAAACCTTCCACCAATTACTTTAAATCTGTGCCCCTGGTTTTTGACCCCTCTGCTAAGGGAAATAGGTCCTTTCTATCCACTTTATCTATGCCCCTCATAATTTTATACACCTCAATAAGGTCTCCCCTCAGCCTCCTCTGTTCCAAGGAAAACAAATCCAGCCTATCCAGTCTTTCCTCAAAGCTAAGATTCTCTACTCCCAGCAACATCCTTGTAAATCTCCTCTGAACCCTCTCCAGTACAATCACATCCTTCCTGTAATGTGGTGACCAGAACTGCACGCAGTATTCTAGCTGAGGCCTAACTAGTGTTTTATACAGTTGAAGCATAACCCCCCTACTCTTGTATTCTATGCCACGGCTAATAAAGGCAAGCATTCCGTATGCCTTCTTAACAACCTTATCTACCTGGCCTGCTACCTTCAGGGATCTGTGGACATGCACTCCAAGGTCCCTTTGTTCCTCTACACTACTCAGTGTCCTACCATTTAATGTGTATTTCCTTTCCTTGTTAGCCCTCCCCAAATGCATTATCTCACACTTCTCCGGATTGAATTCCATTTGCCACTGTTCTGCCCACCTGACCAATTTATTGATATCTTCCTGCAGTCTACAGCTTCCTTCTTCAGTATCAACCACACAGCCGATTTTAGTATCATCTGCAAACTTCTTAATCATACCCCCTATATTCAAGTCTAGATCATTGATATATACCACAAAAAGCAAGGGACCCAGTACTGAGCCCTGCGGAATCCCACTGGAAACAGCCTTCCAGTCACAAAAATACCCATCAACCATTACCCTCTGTTTCCTGCCTCCGAGCCAGTTTTGAATCCAACTTGACACTTTGCCCTGGATCCCATGGGCTTTTAACTTCGTGACCAGTCTGCCATGTGGAACCTTATCAAAAGCCTTGCTAAAGTCCATATACACTACATCAAATGCAATACCCACATCTACCCTCCTTGTTACCTCCTCAAACAAATCCATGCTGACTATCCTTGATTAATCCGTGTCTTTCTAAATGAAGATTTATCCTGTCCTTCAGAATTCTTTCCAATAATTTTCCAACCACCGAGGTTAGGTTGACTGGCCTGTAATTACTCGGTCTATCCTTTTCTCCCTTTTTAAACAAGGGTACTGTTGAGGCTGCCGCGAAACACGAATTAAGGCTGAATCCATTTGTGTTAAACAAGAGACTTTTTAATCACAGCATGGCACAAAAATGGCAGACTGAAAAAGCTCCCAGAATTCTCTGGGTAAAACCTGAGGCCCCGCCCCCTTCTGCCTTAAAGGTAAGGTGCCTTAAAGGGAAGGTGCTGGAAATTTGTCCACAGACGGAAGAGTGGATTATGCCCGTTTTAGGTGGCGATCCGCCACACAGCTCCCCCCAGAATCCGCTTAGGAGGTGTGGACGAGTCGGTGCGGCGGTCTGATGGGCCGGCCGGAGCGGCTCTTGTAGGACGCCGGTGGACGTGGAACGGCCGGGCGTGGAGCAGCCGGGTGAACCGGCTTGAGGGCAGGTTGGCCGCGTGGAGGTGGACGAGCTACAGGGACCTGCTCACCGGGCTCCGAGTGTGCTGGCTTGAGTCGGTCAACCGACACTTTTTCGGTCCTGTCGCCCACTTGCAGGGTGAAAAATTTGTCCCCAGCCTGTAGCACCTTGTAGGGCCCGTCGTACGAGGGTTGAAGGGGTCCGCGCTGGGCGTCGTGCCGGACAAAAACAAACCGTGCCTGGTGCAGGCTTAGTGGGACGTGTGAGGTGGATTCGGCGTGTCGGGCAATGGGCACCGGGGCGAACTGCAGCGCCGGTGAGGCGAAGTCGTGGCGTTGCTGGTCGGCTGACCAGGGTGTCGTGGCGGTGGGCAGGAACTCGCCGGGTATGCGCAGCGGCTGACCGTACACGAGCTCTGCTGCCGATGCGTGGAGGTCTTCTTTAACCGCGGTGCGCAGGCCGAGCAGGACCCACGGAAGTCGGTCGGTCCAGGCGCCGTCTTGGAGGCTGGCTCGAAGAGATGCCTTCAAGGATCTGTGGAACCGCTCACACAGTCCGTTGGCTTGGGGGTGGTACGCTGTGGTGCGGTGAATGGTCACCCCGAGATTGCGTGCGACGGCGGTCCAGAGTTCAGAGGTAAATTGCGGACCTCTGTCCGACGTCATGTCGGAGGGGACACTGAACCGTGCGACCCAGGTGCTGACGAAGGCTCTGGCGATGTCGGCGGTGGTGGTAGAGGTCAGTGGAATTGCCTCAGGCCAGCGTGTGGTGCGGTCAACGATGGTCAGCAAGTGCGTGTGACCTTGCGACGGCGGCAGGGGCCCGACGATGTCCACGTGGATGTGGTCGAATCTCCGCGAGGGGACGGTAAACTCCTTGAGGGGTGCTTTCGTGTGTTGCTGTACGGCCCGTTGGCAGGCTAGGCAGGAGTTGGCCCAAGTACGCACATCCTTGCGAAGGCCGCGCCAGACGAAGCGGTTGGCTACCAATTTGATGGATGCGCGGGCGCCGGGGTGGGAGAGGTTGTGGAGAATGTCAAATACCCGGCGGCGCCAGGACGCTGGGACGACGGGCCGAGGTTGACATAGGGATATGTCGCACTTGACCGTGACTGCGGTCGGGCCACAGGCGGCGTCGGCCAGGCGTAGCCCTGGTAGGTTGGTGGGTGCGGAGAGCAGATCAGGTTCGGTGATCTGGTCTGCTGCGAGTTGAGCGTAGTCGACTGCTAGGTGTGCGGCATGGATGGCGGGGCGGGAGAGGCAGTCGGCTACCACATTGTCTCGGCCGAGACGTGTTGGATTTCCGTGGTGAACTCGGACACTGCCGCGAGCTGGCGCTGCTGCCTGGCGGACCAGGGGTCGGTTGTCTTTGCCATTGCGAATGTCAGGGGCTTGTGGTCGACAAACGCAGTGAAGGGGTGGCCCTCAAGCAAAAACCGGAAATGGCGGACCGCCAGGAACAGCGCGAGGAGCTCGCGGTCGAAGGTGCTGTACTTGACCTCCGGGGCCGCAGTTGGCGGCTGAAGAAGGCAAGTGGTTGCCAGGCGCCGTCGACCCACTGCTCATACACGGCGCCGACCGCGTGGTCGGAGGCGTCCGTGGTGAGCGCTACCCTGGCATTGGGCCGTGGGTGCGCGAGCAGGGTGGCGTTGGCGAGCGCGGTCTTGGTGGAATTGAAGGCGGCGGACGCGTCTGCCGTCCATTCGACCGCCATCTTGCGGCTCCTGCCCCGGTGGGCTTCATACAGGGGGCTCATGAGGGACGCCGCTTTGGGGATGAAGCGGTTATAGAAATTCACCATCCCGAGGAACTCGTGGAGGCCTTTGATGGTGGTGGGGCGGGGAAATTGTTGGACGGCCTGCAACTTGGTGGGCAGGGGAATGGCCCCAGCATGGGTGATGTGGTGGCCGAGGAAGTCGATCTTGTCCAGGCCGAACTGGCATTTGGCTGGGCTGAGGATGAGCCCGTGGTCGCTGAGGCGCCCGAACAGGATGCGAAGGTGTTCGAGGTGTTCCTGCTTGGAGGAACTGGCTACCAGGATGTCGTTCAGGTAGACGAACAGGAACTTCAGGTCCCGAAGGACCGAGTCCATGAGCCGTTGGAATGCCTGGGCCGCGTTTTTGAGGCCGAAGGGCATCCGCAGGAACTCGAACAGGCCGAAGGGGGTGATTACGGCTGTCTTGGGGACGTCCGCGGTGTGGACGGGGACTTGGTGGTAGCCGCGCACCAGGTCGACCTTGGAAAAGACTGAGCGGCCGGCCAGTCTAGCCGAGAAGTCCTGAATGTGCGGCACGGGGTACCGATCATGGGTGGTGGCGTCATTGAGGCGGCGGTAATCCCCGCAGGGGCGCCAACCTCCGCCTGGTTTGGGGGCGATGTGAGTGGGGAGGCCCAGGGACTGTTGGAGTGGCGGATGATGCCGAGCTGTTCCATGGTGGCAAACTCGGTCCGCGCGATCTCCAGTTTGGCCGGGTCCAGCCTGCGGGCGTGGGCGTACACTGGGGGGCCTGTGGTGGGGATGAAGTGTTCCACCCCGTGTTTGGCGGCCTCCGCGGAGAAGGTCGGATTGGTAAGGGCCGGGAATTCGGCCAGGAGTGCCGAGTAGTCATCCGTGGCCCGGGCGTGGCACTGTGACGCCATGTCGGCGGGTTGATGGGGGGCCATGGCGCCCAGGATGGGGGACATGGTGTTCATGTCCACGAGGCGGTGACGAGGGATGTCTACCAGTAGGCCGTGGGCGCACAGGAAATCTGCGCCGATGAGGGGGGAGAGCACCTTGGTAGCGATGAACTCCCATCGGTAGCGGTGACCAGCGAGGTCGAGGGTGACTGTCCGGGTGCCATACGTCTGGATTTCCGAGCCGTTAGCAGCAGCCAGCGCCCTTTTGGATGTCGAGGGAGGAGGCCGGGATGATGCTGTGCTGAGCCCCAGTGTCGCACAGGAACCGGCGGCCGGTTTTGTCATCCGTGACGAACAGCAGGGAGCCCGCGTGGCCCACGGCCATCGCGGGGGCTGGAACGGGGGCGGACTTGAAAGAGCAGGGAGGTGTGCACCGTTGTGCCCTCGCGCCGAACCGTGCGTGGTAGTAACAGTGGCCGGGGTTAGTGGCGCGTGAAGGCCCCGTGGGCCTGATGACAGGCCCTTGTGGCCACGTGCTGGATGGTGAGGGGCGCGCCCGGGCATTGCTGCCAGGTCCGGAGTGACGTCGCGGCTGGAGTAAGCGGACAGCAGCTTGTCGGCCTCATCGGCCAGGGCTTCCAGGTTCGTGAGGCCGGACGCCACGATCGCTGGGCGGATGCTGAGAGGGAGCTGGCGGATGAACAGCGTGCGGAAGAGGGATCCGGGTGGGCTCTCGTTGGTGAGGGAGAGCATGTGGGAGAGGAGGCCTGACGGTGAGGCATCACCGAGGCCTGGAAGGTCGAGGAGGTGGCAGTTTCGCTGATATGCCGAGGCCGTAAATTTTTTAAGGAGCGCTGTCCTGAGATGTGCGTACTTGCCTTCCTCTGGTGGGTTCTGCAGCGTTGTCCAAACCTTGGAAACTGCGGCGCTACCGAGTGATGTGACGAGATAGTCGTACTTCGTCCATCTGTGGTGATATTTCGCAGCCGGAAGCGAGATTCAGCTTGGAGAAACCAGGCTTCGGGCTGGTTTTCCCAAAACTCCGGCAGTTTTACGGAAACTGCGTTCGTGTCCGCCATTGCAGTGCTCGGAATACGTTCTGAGCGTCGGGGTCACCAATGTTGAGGCTGCCGTGAAACACGAATTAAGGCTGAATCCATTTGTGTTAAACAAGAGACTTTTTAATCACAGGATGGCACAAAAATGGCAGACTGAAAAAGCTCCCAGAATTCTCTGGGTAAAACCTGAGGCCCCGCCCCCTTCTGCCTTAAGGGTAAGGTGCCTTAAAGGGAAGGTGCTGGAAATTTGTCCACAGACGGAAGAGTTGGTTATGCCCGTTTTAGGTGGCGATCCGCCACAGTACCACATTAGCAGTCCTCCAGTCCTCCGGCACCACACCTGAAGCCAGAGAGGATTGAAAAATGATGGTCAGGGCCTCTGCTATTTCCTCTTTTGCTTCGCTTGACAGCCTGGGATACATTTCATCCGGGCCTGGGGATTTATCCACTTTTAAAGCTGCTAAACCCCTTAATACTTCCTCTCTCACTATGTTTATTTCATCTAATATTTCACACTCCTCCCCCCTGATAGCAATGTCTGCTTCGCCCCTCTCCTTTGTGAAAACAGACGCAAAGTAGTCATTAAGAACCCTACCGACGTCTCCCACCTCCACACACAGATTACCCTCATGATCTCTAATAGGCCCTACCCTTTCTTTAGTTATCCTCTTACTCTTAATATATTTATAAAACATCTTCGGGTTTTCCTTGATTTTACTTGCCAAGAATTTTTCATGCTCTCTCTTTGCTTTCCTAATATCCTTTTTAATTGCACCCCTACACTTCTGTACTCCTCTAAAGATTCTGGAGTATTTAGCCCTCCGTATCTGTCATACGCCTCCCTTTTTTTCTTTATCCTACCCTGTATGTCCCTAGACATCCAGGTGGCTCTAGATTTGTTAGTCCCACCTTTTTTCTTTAAGGGCACATATTTGGTCTGAACCCTCCGGATCTCCTCCTTGAATGCCTCCTACTGCTCTGACACTGATTTACCTTCAAGTAGCTGTTTCCAGTCCACTATGGCTAAATCCCCTCTGAGCTTAGCAAAATTTGCTTTTCCCCAATTTAGAATTTTTATTCCTGGTCTATCCTTGTCCTTTTCCATAACTACCTTAAATCTAACTGAGTTATGGTCACTAGCACCAAAATGCTCCCCCACTGATACACCTTCTACCTGCCCAGCTTCATTCCCTAAAACTAAGTCCAGAACCGCCCCCTCCCTTGTTGGGCTTGCTACATACTGGCTAAAAAAGTTCTCCTGGATGCATTTTAGGAATTCCACACCCTCTATACCTTTCACACTAATGTTATCCTTGTTAATATTGGGGTAGTTGAAATCCCCTACTATTACTGCCCTATAGTTTTTGCACTTCTCAGAAACTTGTCTACATATTTGCTCTTCTATCTCCCGCTCACTGTTTGGGGGTCTGTAGTTCACTCCCAGCAGTGTGATTGCCCCTTTTTTGTTTTTCAATTCGACCCATATGGCTTCGTTTGATGATCCCTCCAACATATCATCCCTCCTCACAGCTGTAATAGTTTCTTTAATCAATACCGCGACCCCCCCTCCCTTTTTACCTCCCTCTCTATCCCGTCTGAAAATCCTGTAACCAGAAATGTTGAGCTGCCATATCTGCCCCTCTTTCAGCCACGTCTCTGTAATAGCTATAATATCATAGTCCCAAGTATCTATCTGTGCCCTCAGCTCATCTGCCTTGTTCGCTATACTCCTTGCATTGAAGTATATACTGTTTAGTACAGGCAAACCTCCTTGTTGACTACTATCTAGCCCTTGATTCCTCTGTCGTTCCAATTTACTTTCTACGTTTTTGTTTTTCAATTCCAGTTTTTCTTCCCTCCCTACTGACTCTATTCTTAGGTTCCCATCCCCCTGCCAAGCTAGTTTAATCCCTCCCCAGCAGCACTAGCAAATCCTCCCGCGAGGATATTGGTCCCGTTCCCCTTGAGGTGCAACCCGTCTGGCTTGTAGAGGTCCCACCTCCCCCAGAAACGGTTCCAATTCCTCAGGAATCTAAAGCCCTCCCTCCTACACCATCTCTCCAGCCACGCATTCATCTGCTCTATTTTCCTATTTCTGTACTCACTAGCAAGTGGCACTGGTAGTAATCCGGAGATTACTACCTTTGAGGTCCTGCTTTTTAACCTCTTTCCGAGCTCCCTAAACTCTGCCTGCAGGACCTCATCCCTCTTTCTGCCTATGTCGTTGGTGCCGATATGGACAACGACCTCTGGCTGTTCACCCTCCCCCCTCAGAATGCCCTGCAGCCGTTCAGTGACGTCCTTGACCCTGGAACCAGGGAGGCAACATACCATCCTGGAGTCACATCTGCGGCTGCAGAAACGCCTGTCTGCTCCCCTAACTATTGAATCCCCTATCACTATTGCTCTCCCTCTCCTCTTGCCCCCCCGCCCTGTGCAGCTGAGCCTTCCATGGTGCTGTGGACTTGGCTCTGGCTGCACTCCCCAGAGGAACTATCGCCCTCACCAGTACTCAGCACCGAATACTGGTTGGTGAGCAAGATGGGCTCAGGGGACTCCTGCACTACCTGCCTGGTCCTCCTCTTCTGTCTGGCGGCCACCCATTCCCTCTCTGCCTGCATACTCTTAGGCTGCGGGGTGACCACCTCCTGAAACGTGCTATCCACGTAGCTCTCAGCCTCGCGGATGCACAGCAGTGACTGCAGCCGCCGCTCAGGCTCTGTAAACCGGTGCTCGAGCTGCTGTAGCTGGCGACACTTCCCGCACATGTGGTCGTCCAGACCACGGGAGGTGTCCAGGACTTCCCACATGGCACAGGATGTGCATTCCATGGGTGTGAGCTGCCCTGCCATACCTCTAATTAACAGACTATTTACTAACCTAGCTGGAATAAACTTAAAACTTTAAGAAAGCCAAGTATAAACACTTACCAGATACTCACCAATCAGCTCCCTCCCCTTGTGCCGACGTCACTTTTGACTTCTGATGTCACTTTTTGATAATTCTGCCGGTGCTGAGTTGGTACTGCCACATATCACAGAGTACACTGAGCTATCTCTATAATCTCCTCCATCCCTTCAACCATCCAAGATCTCTACGCTCCTCAATTCTGGCCTCTTGTGCATCCCTGATTTCCCTGGCTCCACCATTGAGGGCTAGGGTTGCCAACTCTGGCTTGACATATTCCTGGAGATTTGATCATGTGACATTTGCCCACTACTTGCATTTAACTTAGTTGAGTGTCCAAGTATCACCAAACCCTGAATAAATATTTGATTTTTTGTTCTATAGTGAGATGAATAACATCATTTATAAATCAAACGAAGAACACAAAAGAATAGAAAGATTTAAGGATAAGTACTGTTTAAATAAAAACTACATCTATAATGTTTCTACAGTATTGACCACAATGAGAAACATCAAGTAAATACCACTGATTCAACAGAAACATAATTGCTATAAGTAACTTCTAACTAAAGTTTCCGAACAATATTATGACTTTTTACAATACACAGCAAGTTATAAAAGTAATGGCCCAGAAATTAGGCTCCCTGGCTTCCCGCGGGTGCAAGGATCCCGCGCGCACCTACCTACCGCGCCTGCCGTTGACCTCTGGGCCCACGGGGACTTCAGCTCCTGGGCCTCCTGCAGCTGCCGGCGCGCAGTGCTTGTGTTTCCCAGGGGCGTAGTTAGTGCGATGTGTCCCCTGGGATCACGTGGGCCATGGAGAGCCAATGGCAGCAGACCATCTTTCATTCATAGATTTGACAGGAGACCTGTCAAATCTATGAATTGAAATCGGCCCCAAAACAACACCTAAACTTAAAATAAATTTAAAAAAAAACCATCACATTTTTAAAATAACTATAAGTTAAATAAATTAACTACTTTAAACAAAAATTTAAATTTTTGAAAAAATTAATATACTTTTTAACAGTGCTAAAAATAAACTTACCTTTCTTTAAAGTATCTAAAAAAGATAAACCTGTTGAAAAATGTTTTACATTGTAATTAATTAACCACTTACCTTGTTGAAAACGGGTCTTGCGCCTCCTTTTTAAAAGCGCAGCTTCTTCAATGCTTACCTTCCCGGAGAAACCTGAAAAAAAACCTAAGTTTGCTGCGTGCGCGCAGCCTCTACCGCGCACGCGGTTCACCTCTGAACCGCTCCCTTCACGAGACCGGAAGTTCCGGTTTCCCGCGCATGCAGGAAACCGGCACTTCAGGAGGTCTTACGGGTGAGTACACAGTGCGTACTCACCCGGCAAGTGCTGAATTTTTGGCCCAATAAATAAAGCCAAATCCAAACCTAATTCAATTCACTGACTCCCACACCCCACTGCTGAAGCCCAGCCTCAGGGAGGTTAGGCACAGTCCTCAGAGAGAAGCATCAAAGCTGCTTGACTCTCAGAACAAAACACATTATATAACAGCACATATTACAGGCCGACATGAACTCTCCCTCCCCCAGTTTGTTTTTCTCTCTCCCTCCCTCCTTCCCCAGTTTGTGTTTCTCTCTCCCTCCCCCAGTTTGTTTTTCTCTCTCCCTCTCTCCCCAGTTTGTGTTTCTCTCTCCCTCACCCCAGGTTGTGTTTTTCTCTCTCTCTCTCTCCCTCCCTCCAGTTGGTATTTCTCTCTCTCCCCCACCCCCAGTTTGTGTTGTTCTCTCTCTCTCCCTCCCTCCCCCAGTTGCTCTCTCTCCCTCCCCAGTTTGTGTTGCTCTCTCTCTCCCTCCCCAGTTTGTGTTGTTCTCTCTCTCTCCCTCCCCCAGTTGCTCTCTCTCCCTCCCCAGTTTGTGTTGTTCTCTATCTCTCCCTCCCCAGTTTATGTTGTTCTCTCTCTCTCTCTCCCTCCCCCAGTTGCTCTCTCTCTCCCTCCCCAGTTTGTGTTGCTCTCTCACTCCCCCAGTTGTTCTCTCTCCCTCCCCAGTTTGTGTTGTTCTCTATCTCTCCCTCCCCAGTTTGTGTTTCTCTCTCCCTCCCCCAGTTGCTCTCTCTCTCTCCCTCCCCAGTTTGTGTTGTTCTCTATCTCTCCCTCCCCAGTTTGTGTTGTTCTCTATCTCTCCCTCCCCAGTTTGTGTTTCTCTCTTCCTCCCCCAGTTGCTCTCCATGGACTCATGGAGTTTCCAGGCGATTTTCATTGACCCCGATGCCGTCATCCTCACAACCGGCAATGAAGCGGTGAGTTCCGTATAATGGGGGGCCCAGCAGGGCTGATGCAACACGGTTTGGTTGCAATCTACGACAGCCGGGGTAACTGCATGCACGAACCGCGCTTACAAGGACAGTTTTTCCCAAGTCGCCAGCAGCAGCACTCAGGAGACCAATCGCCTATTCTGGTAGACTCCCGCCCAAAGCGGGTAGGTTGAGAACCCTATTGAGGGCCGTGCCTTCAGCTGCTGAAGCATCTTGGGACTTTTTACTATGTTAAAGGCGCTATATGTTGTTGTTGGTGTTGTTGATTGATTCTTTGGTCAGGGTGAGACAGAGCTTCTGTTTTTGCCAGGAAGCACTGCTGTAGGGTTTGTAAGCATACACTGCATTGTGAAGTGGTTCCTGCTTTGCGTCTCTGTGAAGCACCTTGGGACATTGCTCCACATTAAAGGTGCTGCATAGAAGCAAGTTGTTGTTATTTTAGATGCAAGCTCATGACAAGGTTTATGGACACTGGTGGGCTCTGCAGCAGAATCTGTGCTGGTGAAAAAAACTGCTCCCGGCAGTCACCACCCATATTCTGCAAGCGTGCTGTCCTCCTCCTATTCGAACTGTGACTCGAGCTTCTTTTCTGGCCACATTAAAACCCTCCAGAAAAGCTCTGCAACGGTGCAGAGGGTAAATGCACCACGTCATGTGGTACTGAACTCAGTCCTGTGCGCAGTCAGTTGATTTCAGCCAGAAGAGCAGTGGAAGCACCACAATTAGCCTCAATGGGAGGGAGAAAATCAGCCAAGGTTCCCTTCCCTTATTGATATTCCCTCACCCCTTCAGGCATGCAGAGGAAAATTAAAAGAAACATTGGAGAAGCAAAATAAAAGGGGGGAAATTTGTATAAAAATAATATGCACCTCGTGCCAATGCATAACACATGTTTTATAAAACAATATAAGCAGCCTGTTTTATTAATCTATTTGTGATGAAAAACATAGGTGGCTGAACTTTCCACAGGGGTTCTCCTGATCTTCTGCCATCATTTTGGTAGGCAATTGTCAGAGACCTGGGGGAAAAGGCATAAATGGCTGTTAACGCTGTTTCTGCAGATATTGGGGATAATTTTAAACTTTTGATGACAGTGTAAAACACCCAATATCGCACCTGTTACACACCTCTCCCCATTTTCCTTTCCATTGAAGTCGGAAACGTAAATCGAGAGAGGTGTAAATTGGACGGCGAATCCAATATCACCTCTTTTACACTGTGCCAAAGATTAAAATTACCCCCAGTTAGCCGAAGTTAAGGCAGGAGATCGAGAGGGCATCATGGAAATTCTATCCCACGTCACATATATTAGTTCATATATATGTATATATATATCTAGTAATTTAAAGTTGTTAGTGCCAATAAATCAGCATCGTAGAGCTATCATTTGTACAGATGATAAGACATAGAAAGGTTGATAAAACAAAGCTTCATTCTGATTAGATAGTTCTCACTGTGTAATGTTTATGGTTAAACAATAAATAGTGTTCACTGACTTTTCTTACAATGGTGTTGCAACATGATTACTTTCAGCTCAGATGTTTTGGAAAGAAAAAGAAATAACTTATATTTTATATAGTGCCCTGTCACGATCTCAGGACATCGCAAAGTGCTTTACAGCCAGTGAAGTACTTTTTGAAGTGTAGTTTTAGTTGTGCTACTTTAAAACATGCCTACATTTGGACAATATGAAATAAAATGAGTTTATGTATCCAGTTACCAAATATAAACTTACAGAAAAACCTTAAGACTGGTGTCTTCCTTGATCTAACAGCAGGCTATGACACTGTCTGACATACTGCTCTTTTGGTGATAGTAACGAGAGTCCTGCCTTATTGGGTCACCTACTTGGTTGAATTACTGCTATGAGACCAACGTTTTAGAGTACACATAGCTAACCACACCAGCTTGTAGTGATGCCAGGGAAGAAACTGGACCAATTGATCAGAAGTGGGGATGTTCGCTGATGATTGTACAGTGTTCAGATCCATTCGCAACTCCTCAGATAATGAAGCAGTCCATGCCCGCATGCAACAAGACCTGTACAACATCTAGGCTTGGGCTGATAAGTGACAAGTACCATTCGCGCCACACATGTGCCAGGCAATGACCATCTCCAACAAGAGAGAGCCTAACCACGTCCCCATGACATTCAATGGCATTACCATCGCCGAATCCCCCCCGCCATCAACATCCTGGGGGTCACTATTGACCAGAAACTCAACTAGAATAGCCACATAAATTCCGTGGCTACTAGAGCAAGTCAGAGGCTTGGTATTCTGTGGCGAGTGTCTCACCTCCTGACTCCCCAAAGTCTCTCCACCACCTACAAGGCACAATCAGGAGTGTGTTGGAATACTCTCCACTTGCCTGGATGAGTGCAGCTGCAGCAACACTCAAAAGCTAAACACCATCCAGGACAAAGCAGCCTGTTTGATCGGCACCCCATCCATGTGCTTAAACATCCACCCCCTCCATTACCGATGTACTGTGCCTGCAGTATGTCCTATCTACAGGATGCACTGCAGCAAATCTCCAAGGCTTCCTTGGCAGCACCTCCCGAACCAGCGACCTCCACCATCTAGAAGGACTAAGACAGAAGGTGTATGGAAACACCATCAAGTTCTCCTCCAAGTCACACACCATCCTGACTTGGACATATATCGCTGTTCCTTCATCGTTGCTGGGTCAAAATCCTGAAACTCTCTACCTAACAGCGTTGTGGGAGTACTATCACCACACGGACTACAGCAGTTCAAGAAGAATGGCCGATCACCACCATCTTCTCAAGGGCAACTAGGGATGGGCATAAATGCCGGTTTTGCCAATGTCGCCCCATCCTGGAGAATGATACATGAATAAAAATGTCCCTGCAACCTCCATCCTAATTGTAGAGTGCATCCATTTCCCTGCTCCTTTCCCTGTGTCACCATGCTGCACCACCCAAAAGGAGAGAACAGAAAGAGAGAGAAAAACAGAAAGAATGATTAAAGGGATAAAGTGAGAGACAGAAACTGAATCAGGGAAATAGACAAAAATAGCAACATAAAAATAGAGAAGAAAGTGAGGCCGTATTCTCAGAGGTACTGTATACAATGCTATGGAAGATCGAGTAGTAATATATTAAAAATCTTACATCTACACACGCTCCCCATATCAAATCTGTGCATTAGAATTTCCTAGGTTCCCATTTATTATGGAAACTGTTGATGACAACTTGTCCTGCTGTAATTATACTCTCCAATCTGCAGGGAAGCTCCATGTCTCTGCTTACCACATAGATGTAAGTTTTGTTACTTAATTAGCAATAATATGAAATCAAAGTATGATGTAAAATGAAGGATAGAATGACTTTAAAATGAGGAGTGAATTATGTCTGTATGCCCTGTCCAATTATCCTTAGCGCTCTCACCCTGCTTCACCTGCAGAGTACACTTGCTCTCTACTCCCCTTGTGCAACATCACAGGAGATTTATTAATATATTAAAAGAAGTTGCCTATTGTCAGTTGATAAATATAATTCATTATATACAAGATGGCAACAAAGTTAGGAGAGACACTTCAGAAACTTGCTGCACAGCATCACCTACTGCTCAGTGTTTGCAACTATATTCTTGCAGGAGACTTTTTACATACAGGATTTCTATTCTAAATATTGACGTATACAGTTGCAATGTTAAATGTCGATGTTTTGTTACTTAATTAACAATGACAATGGCTTTCAAAAGGAAATTGGATAAGTACCTGAAGGAAAAAAATTTGCAGGGCTACAGGGAAAGGGCGGGGGAGTGGGACTAGCTGAAGTGCTCTTGCAGAGAGCTGGTGCGGGCTCGACAGGCTGAATGGTCACCTACTCTGCTGTAAACATTCTATGATTCTATGCTATGATTCTAAAAACATAACCAAAAATCATGAATGTGAGAAGTCGCACAACACCAGGTTATAGTCCAACAGCTTTATTTGAAATCACAAGCTTTCGGAGCGCTGCTCCTTCGTCAGGTGAAGTGCCTTTGGAATTTGTCACCTGATGAAGGAGCAGCGCTCCGAAAGCTTGTGATTTCAAATAAAACTGTTGGACTATAACCTGGTGTTGTGCGACTTCTCACATTTGTCCACCCCAGTCCAACACCGGCATCTCCGCATCATGGCTAAAAATCATGAAAACAGTTGGACAGGAAGTGTCATGCATACATAACATTTTTAATAATATGTATCTATAAAAGTTTTGCACAATATGTGAGCCTGTGTTTCTCACACTTGGTTCTTTATTTCAGCATCACACCTTCTGTGTTGCATCTTTTTACAGACATTGTTTTTGCATCACATTTGCATCTGATGGGCTCAAAACTCATTCATAAAACAGCAAGAAATCAGAAGTGAAGAAGTAGGGAATATGCAAACCCAATGCAAGGAAAGTGGCTAGAATAACTACTAGTGAGGAATTACTAAGTACAGGAGCACACCGAATCAAACAGGAGCAGCCTGTAAAATCTTACCAATAAAAGGAGAGATGAAGTAATGAAAGCGCTCCAAATATTTTTGGAAGCTCTTTTTGGGCACTATTCTGTGCTCAAAATGCTTGTAAAAATATTTCCTGTTGGAACCCTGAGTCTATGTGTGAAGCCTCAGCCTTAAGCTTCTGCAGGATCCCAGATGTATAACTGTCAGCTTTAGAGATTTATCGAGGTATTACTATACAACTCCCAGCATGCACCTGGCCTGCAGCTTTTTTTTTATTCGTTCACGATGTGGGCGTCGCTGCCAAGGCCAGCATTTATTGCCCCTCCCTAATTGCCCCTGAGAAGGTGGTGGTGAGCCGTCTTCTTGAACCGCTGCAGTCTGTGTGGTGAAGGTACTCCCCACAGTGCTGTTAGGGAGGGAGTTCCAGGATTTTGACCCAGCAACGATGAAGAATCGGTGATATACTTCCAAGTCAGGATGGTGTGTGACTTGGAGGGGAACTTGGAGGTAGTGGTGTTCCCATGCGCCTGCTACCCTTGTCCTTCTAGGTGGTAGAAGTCGCGGGTTTGGGAGGTGCTGCCGAAGAAGCCTTGGCGAGTTGCTGCAGTGCTTCTTGTAGATTGTGGTGGAGGGAGTGAATGTTTAAGGTGGTGGATGGGGTGCCAATCAAGCAGGCTGCTTTGTCCTGGATGGTGTCGAGCTTCTTGAGTGTTGTTGGAGCTGCACACATCCAGGCAAGTGGAGAGTATTCCATCGCACTCCTTACTTGTGCCTTGTAGATGGTGGAAAGGCTTTGGGGCTTCTCGCTGTTGTTATGATTGACAGTAAGACAATGCTCTCAAATAATGTTAAGCCTTGGATCATCAACTCCAGTCTGACAGGACTGACTTCTTGTTTGTTTTCAGCTAACATACTGTATGCTGAATATAATGCCACTGTTCCAGTAATAAAGCTACCCCAACATCAGGGGTAGGTTTATGACTTTAATTTGAACCCGAAACTACCAAATTAGAAAAGATTTTACATAAAAATAAAAAACAGTTGTCCCATTATCCCTTCCACTCTTTCCTAGTTTCACTCGACTATCATTTTAACGTTAATTTTATTTTGTTGTAATAATTCTATCTATTGTTTTTTGATTTTACAGCTCAGAAAGTGCTTTACTTGCCTTTCTTCTGATCCTCACCATCAAGTATGGAAGTGGTAGATCTAGCTGAGAGTCAATGAAATTAATCTCACATGTGACTAGCAGAGTCTCAACGTCAGCCGCTAATGGGACTCAAAAGCTACAGCCACAGTTGCGAAATTAACACATGAACTGGGTTTTTTAATTTTACCGTATAACTGCAAAATTGATTTCTTGCCTTACTCTGCTGTGATTTGTTTGATGGAGGGGCCCCCTTATAGGCCCCTCCCCGTTCAATTTTCCTGTATTTCTTGTCCCCAGGCGACCCAGTGCACCCCATACATTTTTAATTGATTTCTTTAAGGGAACCTTGGATGCGGGCAACCTAATATGATGTAAAAATATGAGATGACAGCAAAAATATGTGGGGCTTAGGGAGGCAAGTTGAATATATCATCAGGTACTTGGTGACGTCAGCCGATTGGACTCCCAACTTTGAGTTGGAAGATTGCGTTCTCGCCCCACTCCAGAACTTGGATACATAAACTAGGCAGACACTGTGCTGCAGGATTGAGTGGATGCTGCATTATTGGAGGTGCTATGTATGCTTCAGATGAATGTTGAATTGGGACTCTGCCTATTCGGATGCTTCAGGTGGATGTTAAAGATCCCACAGCACTAGTCCTCTAACTGTTCTGGTCATCATTCTTCTATCAACTAACTCCATGAAAAGTGCACTAACTGATCGTTCACGGTTTGTGCAAGACTTCACCGCCTCTTGTCCTAGTGGAAATAATAATAACCCAAAGATAAGAAGAAGAAGGGATAAGAGCAAAGGCCAGAAAGTGATAAATACTCCGGGAACAGAAAAGGTTATAGGAAGTAATAATAAAATACTTATTAAAAATAAAGCTGGAGTGATGAAAATGAAGGACATATTAAATTGCATGTACAGAGCATCAGCAACAGCATAAAAAGTTTGATAAGTCAAACAGTGTGAGAAATACACCATTAGGGCTTATAGGCAGGGTGGAGACAGTTACCTTAATTAGAGTTCTGTACAAAATGCATGTACCATAAGAAATAAAAGAGTATGAAGTAGTAGCCATTACACGGCTACAAGCTGGGCATGACTGGGAGATAAATATTCCAGGCTATAGGATCTTTAGAAAGGACAAGCAAATTGAGGAAGGAGTAGGAGTAGCAGTTCAAAAGACAGGATTTGAGAAAAAGTGAACAGGCAGTGGAAACACTGGTTATAACTAAGGAACAGGAAAAGATGCAAGACTGGTGGGAGTTGTCTACAGACCTTCTGACAGTAGTGATTTAGTGGGGAGATGTATAAAGACAGAGATCAGGGAAGCATGTAGCAGAAACAACGTGGTTATAATGGGAGATTTAAATTTTCACATAGACTGCGAGAAGCAAAACATCTCGAGGAGTAAAGGCAATGGATTTCTATTATATATTAGGGACCAAAAAAAAAATCAGAATGGCACTCCAAGATCGGAAGGGTGACCAGAAAAGGCAATAGAGGAGGAGGTGAGGCAGTTGCAAAATGGCTATAAGGGAGCAAACCAAACCTTTTTTGAAGGTAATTAATCCCCTTTGGGATCAATTACCTACATCCTGTGTATTCTAGGAGCTTTAGTAAGGCCCTCAATGGAACACTTGCCAGCTGTCAGCTGGAATCTGAGCTGCACTTTAAGTGAGAAAGAAACCTGGTGATTCCAGACTCTGCCTCTCACAGCCTTCAGTTTATGTAATTCAGCACCTTTTCTATCATTAGCATTGCTTTCATTTTATTGAGGCGGTTTGTATATTAGAAAAAAAATTATAGCTTATATAATGCAAATATAGGGCTGTAATTTAATCAGGTAATATTGATAAACTACTTACTGTCACTTTTGTTTTTCATAATATATCATCTGAACTCATCCATTGAATTGCAGCCTCATTATTCACCACCAACCAGTCATTGTCATCATAACAGCACATTCACTTATACAGTACCTCTACCATAACAAAACATACCATCCTGGGTTAACCGGGGCGGGACTTTATGGGGAGGTGAGTGAACACATTATCAAAAGCGCTATGTTTTGAGAAGCTTTGGAAGGTGAGAGAGATGTAAAAGACAGAGATATTTAAAACGAGAATACCAGACTGCAGTGGGGTGATGATTGAATGCCATATTTTTTTATTAAAATCTCTGCACAGCTTCAATGGATGATAATGAAAATAAGATTAAGGAAACATGCAAAGGGATTTTAAAGGGTGAGAAACGCATTCATAAATTAAAACAAAATTCATGAAGAATAGGTAAAAAGCAAACCTTGAATATAGAAAATCTGAAATAAAAACAGAAAATGCTGGAAATATGCAGCATGTCGATTGCCATCTGAAATAGAAAGATAGGTTAATGCCTCAAGTAAAGATGCTTCATCACAACCCAGTCCTGATAAATAAATGGCTACACCTGAATCGTTAACCTCCTCCAGATCCATAAAGGATTGCCATCATTATTGATATTGTTAATTATGATTGATGTGAGGATGGATCGTTACTGAATTCCACATATGAATTATTAATCCACATAGAGAACTCAACAAGCGAGATGATGAAATAATTTCACACATGATTTACAGTGCCAACTACTATCAGATACTGACTGGTATGAATAAGCTCCATGACAAAATGAAAGTGTATAATTTGCTGGTACAGTATAGAAAGGGGAGCAGCAGATCTGTGAAACACAGTTTAAGCAATTCAATCGTACTGCACGTGTGAGCCAGATGCTGTTTGAGTATTTGTCTGAGATAAAGAAAAGCTAGGATTTCACCATTGACTTTGGGATATGATTTTCCAGAGTTGTCCTGTGAAAGCACAACTTCCATTATGTTTTACCCAAAATTGCAACATGAACCTTTATGGGACAGTTGCACTCTCCAGAGACAATGGGGTTAATTTTAACCCCCAAAAACGGGTGGATTTGGGTGAGGTGAGAAGTTAAACATTTCAATCCCAACCCCAACTCGCCTCGAACCCGCCCGCTTCCGATTTTAATGGAGACGGGAGGGGGCGGGCGACCATTCCGCGCTCAGGAGGCGAGTTGGTCAGTTACATCTTTACAGGAAGCTGAATGCCTCCATTTTAACAAGGTTTCTATTTTTAACCCATTTCGGCAGGTAAAAGGAGACGAGAAGGGCTGGATCCATAAGGTAAGTGCTTTTACAGCACTGCTTGTGCACCAGCAGGAGCAGGAGTATACCCCCTCGGCCCAACAAGCTTACCTGCTTCCAGCTCCACGGTCGCCGACTCCCCCGCGATCTCCCCCCACCTCCACTCAGTCTCCACACCCCCCCCCCCCCAAACTACGAGACCTCCCCGACCACCATCTGCCCCCAAACACGCTCTCTTCCTCCCGACACGCTCTCTCCTCTCCCCCCGACCACACTCTCTCCCCCCCCACGATCTCTCCTCTCCCCCTGACCACACTCTCTCCCCCCCCACGATCTCTCCTCTCCCCCCGACCACACTCTCTCCACCCCCCCACGATCTCTCCTCTCCCCCTCACCACGAGACCCCCCAACCACCATCTACCCCCCCACCACGTTCTCCCCCGCCCTCCACGATCTCTCCTCTCCTCCCACACCATGATCCCCCTCGACTGCGATCTCTCCCTCCCTCCCTACCTACTGCTCAGCTGCTGCCTTATGCTGCATTCTTTCCTTCCCGACAGGCTGTCAATCAGGCAAGGCTGTCATGCGGGAAACATGCAGAAAAAAACCTAAAAGATGTCCTGCAGTAAATATCTGCAGGACGTCCAGGACACCCGTACTTCCGGGTTTCCCATCCCTAACTCCTGTAAGAAATTGTGGATTGAAAGAAATAATAGTCTGTTACGGGTTCCCTGGATCAGCAGTTTGCCTAAGTTGGTGACACAGAAAGATTCCAATCACGTCAGAAAAATAGCTGTTCAGAGAGTTGAATTACAAGGTCAGAACACAAAAAACAGGCCTTCGAGTGGGCATAACTAGGCCTGATACTAGGGATGCAGCAAGGAGCTGTAGGATAAACAAGCTGTCCACAAAGAGGGCAACAAGACCTCATGAGGCTGGGAGGGGGCTGTCATAGGTAGCCTCTCCCTTGTAATTGGACAATAGGATGGGAACAAATGATTGACACCAGGTATCCACCAGCCCACCGTAACAACTATAAATATAGACCACCAAGAGGGGAAATCAGGCAGTTAGGGGCGAAGGCTTCCCTGAGGTGGCTATGGCCTAACACCTTGGTCAAGTTTAGCCTCTGAGGTGGCTGACGGCCCAACACCTCCAACAGCTCGAGGGATGACCCAATGGAAGTAACTGCTGCAGCAGACTGCAGGAATCCACCCAATCTGAGACCACCGTACTGCCTCACCGTCCGTCCGGTCGTGGCATTCCGCTTCGGGCGTTGTAGATCGCTCTCTACTGTCACGGGTTGTACGTCTATTATACTTAGCTTAAACCACATGTAATATCTGATTATGCTTTAGAACTGTAGCTCTTTAATAAAAAGCCTTACAACCTACTCCTGCTCCTATCTTCTATGTATCTATGTAACTCCTAAGACCCTTTGGGTAATCTGTGTGTGACCTGTGATCCTAATCTTACACTCCTTCCACACCCCTCATCCACTCCGAACATGTCTCCCTGTAAATATCGGGGCCAATAAAAATAGCACACAAGCTACGGATTCTGCATGTTCATTTTTACAACTGTTTCAAGACAGTCCTGCTTTCCCCATGATTTGTAACTTGCTGCTAATCCAATAGGAAGCCATTATTAGTAAATAGTTTAGACGTATGTGAAGTTTTTTTTTCTTTTTGTTCTAGATAGCTTTTTATATAATTTGATATTATTGTGATATAAGAAAAATGGGCAAAATACAGGTTTTGCTCCCCCCCCCCGGCCCCGCAAATAGTCCTTGGGATTCCCAGCCCCAGCTTCAGCCCCCCCCCCTCCCCCAATCGCGCTGGAACCCCACCCGCCTGCCCCACTCTCCCGATCGTCTCCAGACCCCTCCTCCCACTGATTGCCGGGGACCGTTCCCATAGATCCACGGCTGCGGCCTCCGAACGCCAAATTGCCCCACACGCCCGCCGAACAGATAGTGAATCTGGCTGGGTGTTGGGTGGGACTCCGGGAACTTTTATTTAAGTATGGGCCTGCTGTTAAAATCGGCCGGGCTTCCACGTCCCCAAACTCTCCGGGTGCGCCGCCCGCTTTGGGACTCGCGCGCACCATTCCCGCCCCTCTTTTAAAATCGGGGCCTGAATCTCTGTTACTTGGCAAGATGGGAAATCTCTGGAAATGTCTGTTTTGAGCACAGTACTAACTTGTGTTCAGTTCAAACAAAATTACAAAAGTTTTGTACAGGAAACTTTCGTTTATCCGGCACCCAAATATCCGGAATTCTCGCTTAACCGGCAAAAATCATCCTCCGAAAACTCCTCTCAAATAACCGGCAATGTTGCCGAGTCGCAGTCGAGTCTCCGCGAACGCCGAGTGCTCCGAAAAGTCCTCTCAAATAACCGGCAATGTTGCCGATCCCGAGTCCGAGTCCGCGAACGCCGATTTAGTCAGTAGGGGTAGTTTTCAAAAGTGCCACTACTCGGCCTCCTGGCGCTGTCGGAAGTCCGAAACACTGCAGTAGCAGGAGTTGATTCTCCCGCGCTGCCTGGAGTCTCTTTGTTAAAAATAGCCTCGGTAGATATAACTCTCCGTTATCCGGTACTTTCGATAAACCGGCACCACGCCGGTCCCGTCGATGCCGGATAAACGAAAGTTTCCTGTATTCACAAATTCAAGATAATAAAATGCTTATATTTTAATCTGTTTCATCCAGCTACATATTTCAGTTCACTAGTTTGATTCTTTGATGGTTAGCTTTGTGTTTGAGTTCACCAAAATTTGCTCGTAAAGAAGTGTTTAATACTGTACCTAAAAGAAAATATTAATTTCTATTTAGTTGCCGTGGAGTAAACTGAGAACATAAGAAAGTTATGGGAAGAAAAGTCCATTTCTATCAGTCTTTCTTGAGGCTTTCCTTCTGAAAGTCAAGAGATACATTTCCAACAGCATTTCCTTCCTCCAGTAACTCGACCTAATCTTCAAAAATTTCTCTCAGATTTGTTACATATAAACTGCCTTTCCTGAATTCCTACCAACTGAGTTTATTATCTTAAGCTCCACTAGATAATCCTAAGTGGTTTATGTCTCGTGTTGCAGTAATAAAAAGACAAAACATAGAAAATACTGGACAAACACAGCCGTGTGAATTTTAAATGCCTGGCGTGGCCGGTGTGGGGGGTGGGGGGGGGGGGGTTGTTGTGGAGCAGGGAATCTGCTGAACTTCCTGTCCGGGAGTCTAAGCGGGAGACCCAGCTAGGCTTCATTAACATCCTGCCGACCATCTGCCCGCCCGAATAGGGCGTGAAGAGGCAGTTGTCTGGCTGCCAGCAGGTGAAAATTGAGCGGCCTGGAGACCAACTGCTGATACTCAGGTAAGTCACGGTGTCGGGGGTGGGCGGGGCGGCGGTGGTGCGGAGTTCAACAGCATTCGCTGGGTAGGAAGAGGGGGAAGCGGGATGCTGGGGCGGCAGAAGCCCAGATTTGCCTTGCGGGGCAGTCGTGCTCCTCCTGGTCCCACAAAGAACAGTTCTTCAGTTACCTTTCCGGGGCCTCTGCTGGGTATCCGGCAAGTTTTACTGGTCGGAACAACCATGAAGGTCACTCAGGCCAGAAGTCCATTAAAATTGCCTCAGGAGCCTATCCAAGTGACAGGACCCCACTTAGCATATATTAATATGGCGTCCTTAACTGCTGTTGCATTAAAATCGCCGTTGCATTGGAGGAGGAATAAAAGAGAATCGTTCTGCCAGGCAGAGGGAATTAAAATCCCCCGTAGTAGATTAGTCAGCAGCTGAAATGATAAATGATAGGTTAACATTGACTGACTTGTTCTAATGAAGGGTACTCACTGAATTGTTGACCTTTTCGGATGTTCACTGACTTACTGTGTATTTGAAGCATTTTCTCTTTATTTCGTGCGTATATTCCACTGTCACTATCAAGCTTACTGCTCTGTAGTTTCCACTTCTCCCTTTTCTTGAAGGCTGAAATCACTTTAGCTATTTTTTAGTCTTCTGAATTACTTCCAGCGCAGAATGGAAAATGTCAGTACCAGCATCCTTTGTTTTTTCTTTCAGTTCCATAAAAATACAGTTGTGTGCATTGAATGAGGGACAACTGGTTTATGAATCTTCAATTACCTACATTTCTTCACAGTTATTCCCTTGCTAACTTCTTTCTGTAAAATATGCTGATGGTTCCCGTGCGGTTTGGTCAGGACACTGCAGTCTTCTACAGTTAGTAGCGATGAAATGAAAAGTTGTTCAAGGGCAGCCATACCATTCTCTTCAGTCTCCAATATTTGCTTTTATTCTCACAAGGCTGAATTTATTCCTCTTTGCTGCAGATGTGGCAGAGAGGTTCCTCTTTCACGCCATCTACCGTTTGATTTTCACTTTTCTCTAAACTTTTTTGTATCTCATTTTATGTCTCATTCCATCCCGTCCTTCTTAAATTATTGACATAGTGAGCATGTGATAAAGAGTGCCGATTTCATCATGGCACCAATTCACAAGGAGTGCTCCTAGAACCCAAGGCATTGGGCGATAGTACAAACCGGGCGATAACCGATCAGCTGCCCGTTAAACATCTCTCCCGATTTTCATTTCCATGGAAGTCAATGAGTTGCCTTGCGTGCCAGGTGCTTGGCAGCCAGATCTTGCCGCCTCATATTCATTCAAACCGACCTGGCAGATGTGACGCCATCGTGGTCTGTCAGTGGCTGTGTTTTCTCAGGTGTCGGGCTTTATATTGAAAGATTTTAAGGTCTTTAGTGGCCTTTGGTGTGTCTTTATAACGCTTTATCTGCCCACTCTGTGACTTGCCGTAGAAGACAGTTTTGGGAATTCTATAATCAGGCATGCGAATGACTTGTCCAGACCACAACTGGACCTTTTGATCATGGTCTCAATTTCAGTTATATCACAGCGCTTGAGTACATCAGTGTTAGGCACCCTGTCCTGCCACTTGATCCCAGTGATGCGTCATAGACAGCGCAAGTGGAAATAGTCAAGCTGCTTGATGTGACGGCGGTAGCAGATCCACGACTCTGATCCATATAGCAGAGTGGTGAGGGCGACAGCTTGATAAAGGTGGCACATGCCCATTGGGCTGTCACCAGTTGTCTGTTTCTTGCTGGAACACATCCTCTAGTGCCTTGACTCCCATGATTTGAAGGGCAACCTTTTCACGCAATTCAGGATGTGGGGGTTAGCACACCCACCAGCAGTCCAAAATATACAGCTTTTTAGCACTTGGAGGATCATGGAGTGACATCCCCGGTGCTCAGCCTACATCACATTTGTGTGAAATGATGACTAACCAGTATGCAAGTAGTTTCAGGTGGAATTTTGACTTGGTGCCACAATACGCAACAGCTATGAGTGTCAGTAAAGTATTTCAAATGCCAGCCACAAAGTTCAAGCGGAAACATTTAAAAAAAAGAAAGTGCAGGTGTGAAATTTACAAAAGTTTGTGCCAATGCTTTCCATGCTCCGTCGCTGATGTTCAGGATACTCTGTGGCATGTATCCGATGGGCATAGACTTAGGGTAAGGTGCTAAACTGTGGGCAGCCTTACCTTGGCATTCTTCCTTAGGCCTAATAATTTCTTTCTCATCTGCTCCCACAGCCTAAGGAGGTGGGAGACAACATTCACTCATTCAGCCACCTTCTGTCATTGCAGCACCAAATGGGTTCCTCACTGCCCAAAATATAGATCCTCCTCTGTTGCACATCTTCCAGCAGAATATTGAAGGGAGCTGTTGTGCCCACATTCCCTTTCTGACCTTCCGCAGCTACTCTTCAATGAAGCCAAAGCAACCAGCACGGTTCAGATGCAGCATATATGCCCTTTTAAAGCTGCTGCTCTCAGTAGGAGAGGGAGCTGGAGAGGCAGAGAGGTTTACGGAAGGAATTCCAGGGCTTAGGACCTAGACGGTTGAAGTCACAGGCATCAGTGGTGGGCCGAAGGGCGTGAGGATGCAGAAGAGGCTAGAGTTGGAGATACTCAGAGTTCTTAGAGGGTTGTAGGGCTGGAGCACGTTACAGAGATAGGGAGGGGCGAGGCCATGGAGAAATTTGAACATGAGGATGAGAATTTTAAATTTGAGGCTTTGGGGGACTCTGAGTCAATGCAGATCAGCGAGCACTGGATGATGATTGAGCAGGTGTGGGATAGGATATGGGCAACCGAGTTTTGGATGATTTGAAGTTTACAGAGGGTGAAGGATGGGAGGCCAGCCAGGAGAGCATTGGAATGGTTGAGTCTGGAGGTGACAAAGGGATCAATGAGGGATTCGGCAGCAGATGAGCTGAGGTGGGATGGAGACGGGTGATATTATAGAGATTAAATTATGGAGAGGATATGGGGTCAGAAGCTCAGCTCGTGATCAAAAAGGACGCCGAGATTGTGAGCAGTCTGGTTCAATGTAAGACAGTGTCCAGGGAGGGGGATGGGATCTGTGGCAAGAGTACGGAGTTTGTGGCAGGGCCAAAGAGGATGGCTTCGATCTTACCAATGTTTAACTGGAGGAAACTGTGCCACATCCAGAACTGGTTGTCGGGCAAGTAGTCTGACAACACAGAGGCGGTGGTGGAGAGGTAGAGCTGGGTGCCATCAGCATACATGTGGACCTTGACCCCCATGTCCTGGGATGATGAAGTCAGAAATTGAGCTAGAGCAGAGGCATATCTGAGTGAAATGATGAGTATAAGAATACAGAGCTGGGGCAGGAAAATGGGATTAGAGTAGAGGGTCAAGTTGAAGAGCTAGCAGTGGCAAATGTATGATGGACTGAATGGCCACCTCCAGTGTTGTGATTCCTTGATTTGGTTCTCTTTTACAGTTTTTTTAAACATTTTGTTTAATCCACTTCAGTTCTGGATAACAACGTTATTACATAGTTATTACTCACCATTTCACAATTAGGCCATTGCTTTAGTCCAATTTTTGACTCTATTTCCATACGTATTTCATTGCTTTATCCAATTGTCTATAAAAGTTCCCTGTTGTTATTTTTGTGATCTTAATGGTGTAAGTTTCAATCCAAACCAACTGACAGCCTCCCCTGTGAGAATATTCATTGACAGTCAGGTCATTCCTGGCCGGCAGCTCTACTTGTCATTCACACTAAATTTATTCTGAATGTTTTGAACCCCGGTAGGGAACTCAAGTCCATTGTTAGAATCCACCGTTGGACTGATTGTGCCAATCTTTTCTTTCCCTGAATTATTTTCAAGCCCCAGTATTTTATTCCACATATTTCTATTTCTGTAACAACATTTTAGTGTATTCATTTTGTGTAGGCCTCTATAACTAGATTCAAACAAGAGGAAATCAGAGCACAGTGGCAGGCCCGAGAGGTCTTCAGCTGTACTTCAGGCCATTGTGATCCAGGCTTTCTGGCTGCTGCTTAGAGAGCAGCAGCTTGAAGGTGACAAGTGCCAGCTGGGGAGGAGCCGCTGAAATAGTTTTGGACTTGTCTTTAATGTCTTCAGCCTGTGGGAGTCTGAGGCGGGACACCGCACCACTCCTGCTCCTCTCGGCTCCACATTCAGCGAAGTATTTAAAAAAAAACTTACCTTGTTGGTTACGGCTTAAAGAAATACTTGCATTTATATAGCACCTTTCATGACCTCAGGACATCCCAAAGCATTTAAACAGCCAATGAAGTACTTTTGAAGTGTAGTCACTGTTGTAATGTAGGAAATGTTCCTTTAAGGACCTCCTGTTTGCCCGCATGTAGACCTAGTTTTCTTGTGGTGGCTGCCTCAGGGCAAATCAATCTTACAGTGAGGGCCTCAACAGGCGTTAGGCCCTTTCTTTGCATATCCAAAGGGCCTAACCACCATTTCAGGTGTGGGCACTGCACGGCGACTATTTTACCTTTACCAATATGGCAGGCGGCGCACTTCCAACTCTTAATGAGCGTGCGCTTCCTGCCCTCAATATTGGAAGTTTAAGAGGCCACATATTACTTGAAAAACCGGTTCTATGCAGCCGGATTTCTAGGCCAGAGAGTGCCAGGGCTATATTTTAGCTCGTAGGTGGGGAGGGAGTGGGAGGGCGGTGCTTTGAGGTCGGGAAACCCAGAAGTACCGCACTAAAAAAATTTCTGTAGGTTACTCACTCACAGCCAGCTTGATTGACATGCTGACTGCTTGTCAGGCAAGAAATCCTGCAGTACAAGGCTGCAGCCAAGCTAGGCCTTGGTATAGTGGGGGGGGGAAGGTGGGAGAGATTGTGGGGGGGCTGTGGTGGCCGGGGCGGATCCGGATGCGGGGGCGGGGGGGTGGGGGGGTAGCAAATGGTGGTCAGGGGAAGCAGACAGATCGTGAGAGGGTGATGGGGGTGGGGGGAAGGCCATTTACTGGGTAGCTTGTTGGCCTGGAGGAAGCACTCCTCCTCCTGACCCACAAGCAGTGCTGTAAAGGCACTTAGAACATAGAACATAGAAGAGTACAGCACAGCCCTTCGGCCCTCGATGTTGTGCCGAGCATTGTCCGAGACCAAGATCAAGCTATCACACTCCCTATCACTCTGGTGTGCTCCATGTGCTTATCCAATAACCGCTTGAAAGTTCCTAAAGTGTCCGACTCCACTATCACAGCAGGCAGTCCATTCCACCCCCCAACCACTCTCTGAGTAAAGAATCTTCCTCGGACATCCCTTCTATATTTCCCCCCATGCACCTTATAGTTATGCCCCCTTGTAACAGCTGCCTCTACCCGAGGAAATAGTCTCTGAATATCCACTCTATCTATCCCCCTCATCATCTTATAAACCTCTATTAAGTCGCCTCTCATCCTCCTCCGCATTAAAGAGAAAAGCCCCAACTCCCTCAATCTTTCCTCATAAGACCTCCCCCCCAAACCAGGCAGCATCCTGGTAAATCTCCTTTGCACTCTTTCCAATGCTTCCACGTCCTTCCTATAGTGAGGTGACCAGAACTGCACACAATATTCCAAATGTGGTCTCACCAAGGTCCTGTACAGTTGCAGCATAACCTCACGGTTCTTAAACTCAAACCCTCTGTTAATAAACGCCAACACACCATAGGCCTTCTTTACTGCTCTATCCACTTGAGTGGCAACCTTCAGAGATCTGTGGATATGAACCCCCAGATCCCTCTGCTCCTCCATGTTCCTCAGAACCCTGCCGTTGACCCTGTAATCCTTATTCAAATTTGCCCTACCAAAATGAATCACCTCGCACTTATCAGGGTTAAATTCCATCTGCCATTTTTCGGCCCAGCTCTGCATCCTATCAATGTCTCTTTGCAGCCTACAACTGCCCTCCACCTCATCCACTACTTCACCAATCTTGGTGTCATCAGCAAATTTACTGATCCACCCTTCAGTCCCCTCCTCCAAGTCATTGATAAAAATCACAAACAGCAGAGGACCCAGCACCGACCCCTGTGGCACACCGCTGGTAACTGGTCTCCAGTCCGAAAATGTTCCATCCACCACCACCCTCTGCCTTCTATGAGATAGCCAGTTACTTATCCAATCGGCCAAATTTCCCTCTATCCCACAACTCCTTACTTTCTTCATGAGACGACCATGGGGAACCTTATCAAACGCCTTACTAAAATCCATGTATACGACATCAACTGCTCTACCTTCATCTACACACTTAGTCACCTCCTCAAAGAATTCAATCAAATTTATTAGGCAAGACTTACCCTTCACGAATCCGTGTTGACTATCCCTGATTAAGTTGCCCCTTTCCAAATGGTCATAAATCCTATCCCTCAGGACCTTTTCCATTATCTTACCAACCACCGAAGTAAGACTAACCGGCCTATAATTACCAGGGTCATTCCTATTTCCTTTCTTGAAGAGAGGGACAACATTCGCCACTCTCCAGTCCTCTGGCACCATCCCCGTGGACAGTGAGGACCCAAAGATCAAAGCCAGAGGCTCTGCAATCTCCTCCCTTGCCTCCCAAAGAATCCTAGGATGTATCCCATCTGGCCCAGGGGACTTATCGGCCCTCAGGTTCTTCAAAAGTGCTAAAACATCTTCCCTCAGAACATCTACCACCTCCAGCCTATCCACCTTTATCACACTCTCATCCTCAAGAACATGGCCCCTCTCCTCGGTGAACACTGACGAAAAGTATTCATTCATCACCTCTCCTATCTCTTCTGACTCCATGCACAAGTTCCCACTACTGTCCTTGACCGGCCCTACCCTCACCCTGGTCATTCTTTTATTTCTCATATAAGAGTAAAAAGCCTTGGGGTTTTTCTTGATCCGACCCGCCAAGGACTTCTCATGCCCCCTCCTAGCTCTCCTAAGCTCTTTTTTTAGCTCATTCTTTGCTACCTTGTACCCCTCAATCGACCCAACTGAACCTTGTTTTCTCATCCTTACATACGCTTCCTTTTTCCTCTTGACTAGACATTCAACCTCTTTTGTGAACCATGGTTCTCTCACTCGGCCATTTCCTCCCTGCCTGACAGGGACATACCTATCAAGGACACGCAGTAATTGCTCCATGAAAAAGCTCCACTTTTCGTTTGTGCCTTTCCCTGATAGTTTCTGTTCTCATCTTATACTCCCTAATTCTTGCCTAATCGCATCATAATTACCCCTCCCCCAATTATAAACCCTGCCCTGCCGTATGGCCCTATCCTTCTCCATTGCAATAGTGAAAGTTACCGAATTGTGGTCACTATCTCCAAAGTGCTCTCCCACATACAAATCAAACACTTGGCCCAGTTCATTACCCAGTACCAAATCCCACTTATTTCATGGATTCAGCCCTTCTCAACTCCTTTCACCTGCCGGGTTTCCCGAGGCCAGGGAAACCTGGCCGCCTGTGGTTAAAAATAGAATCACTGTTAAAATGAAGGCTCACAGCCTCATTAATATATTTAAATGACCAACCCGCCAACTGTGAGCAGATTGGTCGCCCGCCCCTTGTGCCGCCTCTGTTAAATCCGGAAGTGGCCGGGTTCGAGACGGGTTGAGTTCCTGTTTCAGATTTCTGGCTTTTTAACCTCCCACCCGAACCAAACCCACCCGTTTCTGGGGGTTAAAATTCCCCCTTATATCTTCATGTGTGGAATGATGACTAAGCTAAGGAAAGGTAGGTAATCTACCTTAATCAATGATCATTAATGTCACAATAGAATAATAAAGTGTATTATGTATATTGTACGCTCTTCTTAAAGACCTCTCTAATAAAAGTAATTTGTTTAAACCTTAAATTAAAAGAGTGCTTAAATAGCATATTGCAGTATGTCAGTACACCGCTGGAAACGATTACGAACGCAAATACTGTAGGATCCAATCATTCCAAACTATGATTAAACGGACTAATAGACTCCTGCGTAAATCTGACTCACTCAACACAGAGTTCTGCCAACTTTCAGATTTTTTCCTTCTTACTATCTCTACAGGTTGAAAGCTACTGCTAAGGCTCAGGGCAGGGGTAGTCATTTTAATCAGGGTAAGCCAGTGGAACTACAACAACAACTTGCATTTATATTGCGCCTTTAACATAGGAAAAACGTCCCAAGGCGCTTCACAGCGACACAGAGCCATATAAAGCAATATTAGGACAGATGACCAGAAGCTTGATCTAAGAGGTAGGTTTTAAGGAGTGACTTAAAGGAGGAGAGAGAGGTAGAGAGGGAATTCCAGAACTTGGGGCCTACTAACTAACTACGAACCTACTACTAATCTGTTAGATCATTTATCGCTAACCACTATTTTTTCACTAATGGCACTGGAGTTACATTCAACAGGGAAATGGCCTTCTCTCTGCCAAGATACAGATTTTTTCTCCCAAGGGTCTTGCCCTCTGCAGGGTAGGATGCAAACTATGTGTTCTGGTGACAACCAATGAGGCCAGAAAAAAGTTTGTTTAAAACTTTAAACCCTATCTCCTCCCATGTTCCAGTCAGGTGGAATTTCCAACTACCCCCAGCCAATGGCAAAACAAAATGGCCTGTGGAATGCTAAAGCCAACTGAGCAGACACTTAAATATTTAACTTATAGTAATCATCGGCAGAGAAAATATAGGAAAATGGGCTGAATTATTTGGAAACCTACTACTGTCTGCCAAAAGAAAATAATCTAGCTCTATATTAGGCATAGTCAGAACTGGAAAGAATATTTGAAAATTACTTTTCACTTGCCAAATAGAAATGTTTTCAACTGACTGAAGTTAACATTTACTTACCAGAAACGATTTGGATTTCAGAGCAAGGATTTTGTTTAATTCCTAACAAGGAAATAAAATACTCTTTTAGTATGGAATGGGGAGAGTGGGGGAGTGAGCGGTGGAGATGCAACGGATTACCTAAGATCAAAGTCACCACTGGGTAAATCAACTGATACTGCGCTCCCAGAGAGGAGCCACACCAAAGAGAGCGTACATGGGAAATAGGGCTACGACGTAGCAGTGCAGACGCTCTGACCCACTTTCCCTTCAACCACTCTAGCAACACGAGATTGGTGAATTTCCCAAAGGGAAAGCAGAGAAAGAAGCCCTGAAGATTTGGAGATGTAAGATGAAGCACAAAGTGCCAAGTTGCTTTGCGCTTTAGCTTAGCAGACGTTGGCCCTGAAGAATTTTCAAGTATAATTTTCCAGTCTTGAGCGAGCCGTTTGATAGGCTGGGAGTTAGGCACATCGTGGCTCTTAGGGGTTTTGTTTGCCCTGTGTACTGATTAGGGCGCTGGTATAAAATTCCTTTATGCACTATTTCAGTGCATTTGTTATCTTGTTTAAAATAAATGGGTGAACACTTTGTTAAAATTTCACCCAAAAGGATTTTATATGGAGGCGCCAACCATTGCGCAATCAGTGGAAATCAATCCCTCGGATGTGATCACTGCAATGTAACACACAGTTTGTACTGGAGCTACATATTCATATTGTAAAAATACGGCTGAATTGCTGCAATTGGCCAAGTATATTCTAATAGTCACTGACTAAAACGTTTCTCCGCATATCACTTCAATTTGACTCTGAGGCATGGGCTAATTTAATAGCTTCTGGATATCAGTTGAACTTACTATCAAGTATCAACCTGAATATCAGATTTTCTTATTCTATGCGGCTCCAGCAATGAACAGAATTTGAATATCTTAACTATTCTGGCACTGGAAAAATACTTTAATGGTTCTCATTTTCTGAACCTCAATTCATGAAAGACTTTTTAGTACTGAAAATGAATTGATGTAAAATTAATGAACATTGCTTTGTACCATGACTTTAATTTAATCACTTAAACCAAAAAACTAAAGCTGTAATCAAATAATAATCCTTAATAAGATTACACAGATTAAAATGACTTGCTATATTCCAAGGAATCTTAGCTGTACAATGCAAAGCATCTTAATAAGTGATCAAGTACCAGGGGTTGCTAAATGAAGTTTACAGCCACACTTGACAATTTTTACCAGCTGATGCAGCAATGTAAATTGTGTTGAAATGCATCTTCTCATGCCACTTGCCTGTGGCATTGTTTTAGCCAAAATTATCTTAATTTCTCCCCCCTTCCCCCAAAAACAGAAGGCAGTGCCTCTTACATTGTTATTTTTTTGGAGGCAGGAGACAATTTCTGCCCTGGGGCTTCTTCACAAATGTCCTCTGGCTACATGGGTGCGCTGCTGCTCAGTCCGGCATTGAGGCTGGAGGAGCGAGCAAGAGTCTAGAGACTTGCAGCTGCATGGAGAAGAAGGTGAAGGAGGAGAGGTCACAAGGAGTCCTTACCCCACATGAGTTTACAGGACAAGAACATTGTACCTCAAGTTAAGTGACCGGTGGCGCCACTTCACCAAAGAGGCTGTGCCAGAGCTATGCCACCTGTTGCAGCACCAGCTGCAGCCCAGCACCAGGTCACACAACTTGATTGCCTGTGGTCTGAAGGTGATTGGAGTCCTGAATTTCAACTCCTCAGGGTCACTCCAGACTGCAACAGGTAACATAAGCAACGTTAGTCAATTTACGATGCATACGGATATGCTCTTCGCCAAAGTAAATGACTTGGTTCCTTCCCTATGGAGGCGGAAAATCAGGAAGACAGGGCTCTGGTCTTTGCTAGGATTGCAGGCTTCCCCCAGGTGTAGGGCATAATTGACTGCATCCACATAAACTTGCATGTTCCATATCAAGATCCCAGAGTAACTGGAAGATCTTCCATTCACTGAAGGAGCATCTGGTACGCGACGACATGCAGCACATCATACAGATCTATGCCTGGTTTCCTGGCATTTGCAATGATGTCTTTTTATCCTGGCATTTGTAATGAGGTCTTTACCCTGGCATTTGTAATGATGTCTTGTGATTGTGCCAGTCCTCAATCACTCCTCTCACCCAAACCATTGGGTGCCAGGCAGGCTGCTTGGGGACAAGGGGTGTCCCCTGAATACATGACGAAGTCAGAAACCTGCACACAGACATAGAGGACTGATGCAATTAGAGCCACACCCCAGGGCCGGAATTTTGTTCGGGGAAGCAGATTTAGGGGGAGGGGATCTGAGGCGGGCGGGAAACCCAGGAGACCGGGTTACCTGATTTTACCTGGTGGGTAGGTCACAGTTGTAAGGGGTCGGTCTGGCGGAGGGATCATGGGAGAGGGGGGTTGGGATCGGTGGGGGGGGGGAGTGGAGAGAGGATCGGTGTGGTTGCAGGGTCGGCAATCGGGAGGCGAAGGGGGGTGATCGGGGAGGTCAGGGATCGGCAGGCGAGCGGGGGTGGGGATCGGGGATCGCGGAGGGGGGAACGGCCAGGGATTGAGGGGGGGTGGGCGGAGGATCGACAGGGGCGCCGGAGGATTGGGGCCGGCCACCGGAGGATCGTGACTAGCCTCATCATCATCATTGGGAAATAGAGGCCTGGGAATGCGATCGGAGGTCTCGTGGGGGGGGGTCTCCGATCGTGGGGGGGTGGGCTAGGCAGGGATTCTGGATCCAGGAGGTAGGTAAAATCCACGTACCTCCTGGATGCAGCAGTCCCCGCCTCTGTTTAACTGCTGGGTTTCACGAATTGTGTGAACCCCGTCCACAGGCAGTCAAATTCAAAATGGAGGGGAAAATAGAGGCTTCCAGGTTCATTACAATATTTAAGTTGAGGTAACGCACCCTGGGAGAGGGTTGGTCAGCTCAGGTCTCTGATTGAGCAAACCATTGGCATCTTGTAGGTTCCGCTGCTTGGGTAGTTCTGGAGGCGTCCTGCAATATAGCCCTGCGAGAGTCTCCAGATTTGCTGTAGTCTGCTTCATGCTTGATGACTTTGCCCTGCAGAGGCGGCAACCCTTAGAACCATCTGTGGAGGAAAATGTAGAAGAGCAAGAACTGGAAGAACAGCAGGATGCGACTAACCCTGCCTCCTGCCACCTGCCAGAGCTGTACGCCTGCCGATCACCGATGAACGCTTTATTTGAATCATTTCTCCCCCTCTGCACCAACTTCTACTATCAGACCCAGTCCTTCTACCCTCCAACTGAACGCCTTCAGTTGTAAGCATCAGCATGGGTATTTCTATCATATTACTTGGCCTAGTCAAAAAACACCAATCCAAAGAAACTGCACAACAGCAATTTGGTGCACAATGGTGATTTTAAATTGCCATCGAATAAATACAAAAACAAAAGGTACCCTGGTGCAAATCCTTAGTGCCTGTATTAAGTACTCTTTTGCCTAGTCTAGTGCTCCTAGAAGCTGCTATCCCAGTGGCTACAACATGAGAGATGGAAGGCTGCAGTTCATCCAATGAGGGAACTTGAGATGGCTGTGGTGGGCCACCTTGAGGAGGTCTGGCCTAAGAGGGCTTAGCTGCAGCCGTCAGCATTTCAGCTATGGCTAGGTCGGTCTGGCCCAGCTGGCTTTCTGGCACCAACATGGGCACTAGTTGAGGGGCTGGCAGGATAGCAGGCCTCCGTGATGTCTTGCTAAGAGAGGACAGCATATGCTTCTCTCATGATGCCACTGCCACTCGCATAGGGCTGCGCCGCAGCACTCCCACTGCTCTGCTTGGGAACAGTGCAGGAGTGATCTGACAGTTTGGAAGCCCCAATCCATGCTTTCCTTCATGCTTAGCAAGTTGGAGGAGATGGTGGAACCCAGAGCCTGAATGGTAGTAGTTTGAGCTTGCATCAGAGCTGTCACCACAGGCTCCATAACTAAGGGCCTTGCTGCTGTGACCACACACTCCATGGTTGACTGCATTGGTTTGATGCCATGTGCGATGACCTCACACAAGTTAAAGGTATAGTCCTCCACATTGTGTGCTGGCTCCCTGGCAACCAATCCAATGCATCGATTGGTGGTGCACAGCCATCGGTCTTCTTTTATAGGCTGGGCCCTAGAGGTCTTCATCCATTCCCTCTACAGCAAGGCTAGGGCAGGCTTGCCATCTGATGATCTGGTGCCTGGGCCATCCTTTTCTCTCATCCTTGCTCCAATGCATGTGCTCGTTGAATCTCCCAGTGCAGACACCTCTTACTACCTCTCTAAAGTAAGCAAGGTGCTGATTTCTGACCTGGTGCCTACACAGGTAAGAATGATTGATGGTGCATCATCGAGAAGGCTTTCCCTCTGCTCCAACTGGGCCTGCTACTTGCAATGGACCTGGAAAGAGAGTGAAGGCCAAGGATCAGCAGTTAGTGGAAAGGGTTAGCAGAAACAAATGAATAGCAACTCAATGCAGCACCAGGTTGTCATGGAGAGTTTGTGAGGGAGAGAGTCCAGTGAGAAGATAAACAGCGGGTAAGACGGTCAAACACCCCGTGGAACATATCCTCCGGCCCTACCATCTGCCCAGCTTGTCCTGCAAGAAGATAGGGAGTGTGTGGCCTGCTCAAGGGATGTGAAGATATGTTTATCAGGGTAGCATCATTTGGATGATGCATGAATGAAGCCCCGGGTATGAGGAAGTGATGGGAGAAATTGAGGTCAGTAGCAGGTGCAGAGCGTGTAAGTAGCTGCAGAAAGAACTTCAGTGAAGTGTGTGCTATGATTGAAGGAAAGTGATAGGAAGCAGGTGAGGGTAGGCTTGTGAGTGCTGTGGCTATAGGTGGTCCATAGCTGAGGAGAGAGTAAGAGATGTGAGTAGGAGTCTTACCTTAGTAGCTCTAGTGAAATCATTGATTTTTTTTTCCGGCATTGTTGCCAGATCCTTGTCGCAGTGTGCATTCAACTGGCCGGTCCACCCCTGTCCACTGCTGTTGGGCTACTTGCCTTGGCCACTGTCTTCCATCAGCTAGAAACAGGACCTTCTTCCTCCTGCTGATCTCCTCAACAAAAACTTTCATGCGTTGTTCAACAATTGAAGGACCTTTGCAGAACTCATATTGACTGTGTGTTCCGTCTTTGAATTCTCAAGCATGTAGCACAGGTAAAGTGCCTCTCCCTTTTAAGAGGTACAGGCTGCCATTAAATGGTGAATTCCCACCCTCCCCCCAATGGGCGAGCTATCAATTCCCAGCGTGAGTAATGCTGGCAACTTGCCCATCATATGGAAATGTGGCACAAACCTGAAAACTCAATGGAAACAAGTTATTTTTTACTCTATCATAACCCATCATAATATTGAAGACTTCTATCAGGTCAGCTCTTAAACTTCTCAACCCTAACATCTCAAGTCTGCCTTAATCACTGGAGTCCCTCATCCTTGGTAGCATCTTAGTGACCCTACATTGCAGCTTTCACATTGCTTTTATATCCTTTTTATAATGGGTTACCTAATAAAATATAAGCACTTATTTCTCTCCACACTACCTAACGGTGGCATCAACCCATTCAAAATGAACAATTCAGCGGCAATATTAAAATAGTGAAAAAAGAAATTTGATTCCATTGCTTTAAGCTTCATGTAATAACATAATTTACAGTAACTTCCAGGCTTTAATGTCTTTCATACAGTCGAACTTCCCTTTAAAAATGTGACTTATGAATTGCCAAACATGAAGTGTAAATAATTTGTACTTGTGATAACAAAGTCATAATGCATCACAGTTACATATCTTAGCCAGGCAATTACAGCATGTTTAGTGCTTGCTTGCACACCAAACTCCACTGTGAAAATCAGTCATCGGTTGTGAATATTTGCGTGAAGTGTCGAACAAGCACGTTATATTAGACTGATTCACTTTGTGCATAATCAAATGGGAATGTGAAAATTAAATATCTGCCGATTTTATAAACGATTTGTAATTAACTGTTGTTAAGTTTTAATAAGCTTCCAACTGAGGTGGGCATCTGCTGTTGTGATTAAACCTGTAAAGTTAGAAATTCTAACTGGTCTTGTGCCAAGCGCAGACTTTACTTTACAGTCAAGATACTTTTAACATTTTCAATCAGAAGTGTAGCAAAGAATAACAACTAAATATACTTACAAATCTGTCGTCATTTAATTCCATATTTTTATTGGATGATGTTTCAAAAAAAATCAAATAGTCCTGTCCCGTACAACAGAGAAAGATAGGAAGGTGAAGACTGGGAAAAGGCCGCTGCAGGCTATCTGGCTGGTCTCAAAGTTTAAAAAAACATACTCGAACAAACAATAACATTCACTGACCATAGAGTTTCCTGGCAACAAACTGAGAATTGCTTCTGTATAAATTTGTGGTGATGAGATCAGTCATTAATCTTGCAGCATGAATGTCATTCTACAAGACCTGGGCCTTTAAAGCAGTGCAGTATAACTGGGCCATTAAAGAGTTCAATCTAGAAACCTGCAACAGAGCTAACAGTGGCCTGACTTTTTTTTAAAAATTATATAACTAACAGACTGACTGTTCCACGCACCAAAAAAAGAATTGATCTTTCTTCACTAAATTAAACCTCCGAGTAAAGATTCCGCTCTCATACATTCCCCTGAGCTGTACGTGTACTGCATACATATCAGTAATGTTTGAAAACAAAAGGCACAGGCAGTGCTGGGGCTGTAACATTGGGGACGAATCTGATTTCTTGGCTGGGGAATGATACTCTGTGCGCAAACCTTCGGAAAAGGGGGGGTGGGGAGTGAAAATAACCTAAAAAAAGGAGATCAATTTTCTTCATCCAGGAACCGTTAATTATCTGTACTGGGTTCATTTTCAATGCACACATTGCTGCGCATTGTGATGTTAATGTATGAACAGGTTAACGCATTTCTATGAACTTGCTCTCCTATTACTTTAACAAAGACAATCTGAGCCCATCAGAGAATTTGTTCCTTACCACAAAATGTACTTAGAGAATTACGTCATGGAGTCAGAAGTTATTTAACTATCTGTTTCAGTCTGAAATCCACAAAAAATTGGGTACCTTAGCGCCTCCCCTTAGCGCCTCTGGAACGATTTACTTGTCGCGGTCTGTTGCGTCTTTGAACGTGGGGTCCGTGCCGTGATCTGGCAGTCCGGCACTCCTCTTGAGTGCCAGGCTGCTGGCACAGCACCCCGCTCCCCGGTGGTCCAGGTCAGGCCCCGCAGAGTTGTGGGCTTGGGCCCTCCCCTTTAATGAGGGGAAGAGCCCTTCCATGCGGCAGCGCTACGTGGCCCAGTGCGTAGCGCTGCAGAACGCACTGCCCCGATATTCGGGGTTAGCGCTCTAAGAAGGGAGTGGAGCGCTTGAATTAGCGCTCCACCTCCCTCATGGGGCACTAAAACTGAAGTTAGTGGCCAGGCGATGTTAGCGGCCCAAAATGGTCGATACCGAATTTTTCCCCCATGATTTCGAAATCTTCCATCTGCTTTTTGCAATTACATTTTCAGAAAGGTGTGCAGTATTTGTTCAGTGACACCCGATAATTAGGTATTCAAACAAAGTATCAAGAATTGATTGGTGGATCGAAGGGTATTTTAAAATTCTGGTAAGTTTCAAAAACAAAATTCTTTAAATGTCCTTCCAATCCTGAAGGCGCTGACTCTTGCATCTAGATTAAATGATGTTGGCAAATTACTCGACAACAGGGATCACCACAACTGAGTCCCATTCTCTCCACGTGTGACATTTACGCGTGCACACTTTCAGCAGGTGTCACTGCTTAGTGATCAGGAGTGAGAACTTCCTAGCCATGGAAAAAAAAAATTATTCGTTCCGGGATGTGGGCAAGGCCAGCATTATTGCCCATCCCTAATTGCCCTTGAGAAGGTGGTGGTGAGCCACCTTCTTGAACCGCTGCAGTCCTTGTGGTGAAGGTACTCCCACAGTGCTGTTAGGGAGGGAGTTCCAGGATTTTGACCCAGCGTCAATGAAGAAACGGCGATATATATCCAAATCAGGATGGTGTGTAACTTGGCGGGGAACTTGCAGGTGCTGGTGTTCCCATGTGCCTGCTGCCCTTGTCCTTCTAGGTGGTAGAGGTCGTGGGTTTGGGAGGTGCTGTCGAAGAAACCATGGCGAGTTGCTGCAGTGCATCTTGTAGATGGTACACACTGCAGCCACAGTACGCCGGTGGTGGAGGGAGTGAATGTTTAAGATGGTGGATGGGGTGCCAATCAAGCGGGCTGCTTTGTCCTGGATGGTGTCGAGCTTCTTGAGTGTTGTTGGAGCTGCACTCATTCAGTCAAGTGGTGAGTATTCCATCACACTCCTGACTTGTGTCTTGTAGATGGTGGAAAGGCTTTGGGGGGTCAGGAGGTGAGACACTAGCTGCAGAATACCCAGCCTCTGTCCTGCTCTTGTAGCCACAGTATTTATGTGGCTGGTCCAGTTAAGTTTCAGGTCAATGGTGTCCCCCCCCAGGATGTTGATGGTGGGGGATTCGGCGATGGTAATGCTGTTGAATGTCAAGGGGAAGTGGTTAGACTCTCGCTTGTTGGAGATAGTTATTGCCTGGCACTTGTGTGGCGCGAATGTTACTTGCCACTTACCAGCCCAAACCTGAATGTCGTCCAGGTCTTGCTGCATGCGGGCATGGACTGCTTCATTTTCTGAGGATTTGGGAATGGAACGGAACACTGTGCTAATCGCAGCAATTGCACCATAGCCTTGGCTGAGACCAGCTAACAGCATATAGTCGGGTTAAAACATGGGACATACCTGGTGTTTATGACTGAGTTTCACAATGCACATATCATTTACCAACTGAGCTTGATGTCTTTGTTTGGCTTGTTAAATTGTCAGCCAGTCTTCACAAAATCAATCCAGTTATTTTCCTGGGACGTAAACAAAAGCTGCTACCTTGATATTTGAAAGTAATCACTTTGTGCAGATGATTTCCTCTCATGACTGTCTAGTTCTCATAAACAAGCAAGATTTCCACTGGTTGGTATTTCTATCGAAGTTATATACATCTTCACACCCCCCCCTTTCCCACTAACGTCACCCCGTCATTGGCGACAGATCCTTCAGCCACCTTGGGTCTACTCTTTAAAATTCCCTCCTTAAACCCATCTGCCTCTTCACCTCTCCTCCTTCAAGATCCTCAATAAAATTGACCTCTTTGACTAAGAATTCAGTGATCCCTCCTAATTTGTCCTTCCTTGCCTCGGTGTCTGTTTTTCTAATAAAAAAAGAACGTCTTGCATTTCTATAGCGCCTTTCGCAACCTCAGGACGTCCCAAAGTGCTTTACAGCCAATTAATGGATCTTATGAAGCACGTTGGAATGTTTTCTATATGAAAGGCCCTGTATAAATGCAAGTTGTTCCAAAAAATGGTTTGTGGTTTTGCTAGTAAAGGCAACCAGAGGAAATCTTCCTACAAATATTTCTAATGCCGCTGCACACAGTCACAGGAGGAATACATTCCCACTGATGGGCATACATGGTGTAAATTAATTACAGGCGGAAATGCACTCTCACTATTTTCTAGTGCACTCGTTTAAATGTTTAAAAACCCAGCTTAAAAGACTCTTATAATCAATGTCTGCCCTCTGAAAGGAATTCTATTTTAAATGTGACATTGTTGGCAGCTGAATTGCTAAAATTGTGTTTCTGCCACCGATGATCTGCCAAACAGATGTATTTTTCAAATTAGTTACAAGTGGAGTTGCATTCCTGCTACCCACTAGGGTCAGTGCTTTGAAAACAGGCAGTTTGAGTACATTACAGTTACTAGTTCCTGCACACCTGTACTCAGAGCACCATTTCCCAGTACAGGAAACTTTTGTTTATCCGGCACCCAAATATCCGGAATTCTCGCTTAACCGGCAAAAAACATCCTCCGAAAACTCCTCTCAAATAACCGGCAATGTTGCCGAGTCGCAGTCGAGTCTCCGCGAACGCTGAGTACTCCGAAAACTCCTCTCAAATAACCGGCAATGTTGCCGATCCCAAGTCCGAGTCCGCGAACGCCGATTTAGTCAGTAGGGGTAGTTTTCAAAAGTGCCACTACTCGGCCTCCTGGCGCTGTCGAAAGTATACTGCACATTTCTTGATTTATTTATTTTTCTTTGTTTAAAAATAGCCTCGGTAGATATAACTCTCCGTTATCCGGTACTTTCGATAAACCGGCACCACGCCGGTCCCGTCGGTGCCGGTTAATAAAGAGTTTCCTGTATATGGTCCAGAGACTGTTCAGTTCAGTAATGTGCTTTGCTGCGACAACTGACCCAGAAATGGGTGGGGGAGGGGATAGGTGAAACTTATCAATTCTCTTACATATGTTCCGTGAAAAAATAAGGTCAAGTTGAAGAAATAACTCTACCTTCATAAGGGTAGCTCATAATTGCATTTCAAAACGGTTTTTAAAATGGAGGTGGGATTCTTTAATCTCTGTACCCCTAAAATCACTTTAGTGAAGAATAGTAAAGTTTAATTTTGTGGGATTTATCCTATTACCTCTATGCAAAGTATAAGGTCTGTTTAGTAATGGTTTGCATTATTTCCTCATTATTTTTTATTTTTTATAGTTTGGATTAGATAGCGGGTGGAGGGTTTCCGGTCTTCACTGCACCTTAGCGAGCTAGTGCACCTGGGCACAGACCTCGGAGATTCTGCCCTATTTAGTTCCCTCCATCGTCTGTAAGCCTGGAATGGGCACTTTCAGTTATGTTATTGCCCTCTAATGCCTGGTCACTTACGTTTCAATGGCTTTCTCCCAATTTCTCGGGTGCCATATTTTCCTCTTTTTGATAATTGTAGTGAAAACGTAGGTACGAGCAGAGATTGGTAGTATGTAGATGAAAAGAACTGAAGGGACACTTCATCAATCTTTACTACTACTCTCAGCATTCCCAGCCCTCCAAAAATGGACGAATGAACATTGGGGAAAAGTCCAAAGAAAAGATGGTTTGTACATGTTAAGATCATTCATTAGGGACTGGTGCAGCATCCCACAGTCAAGTTGAAAAGTGAGCGCTTCAGGTCAGACCTAGAGTTAGTGGTCTCGACTTTTCACTCTATTCCACCCGATTTTGGGGCGGCAATCAGTCAGACAGGAGCGGGAAATAGGTTGGGGAATCTGGGCTTCCGTCTACTTCTGCGCCGCCCAATTTCCTCCCTGTCATCTCTGGTGCAAGTACCTGCCTGTTTTAGGGTGGGCACGTGTAAATGAGGTAGTAATGATGTGGTAAGGTCCCATTTTCCATCATTTATGTCTCATTTACATTGACTCATATTCAGGCCAGTCTAAGATGGTGTCCAGGATTGTTTGGCGCTACTCTGAAGGTGGAGGTCAATTCAAAGGCGGCTGTATAAATATTGTTGCTGAGACATATTTGTTGTTTTTTTGGGGTTATTTGTTGATGTGATCTACTTTGCCATTTGCTTTTGTACCATTTGCACCCTCTCTATCATTTTCAGACAGTCAGACAGGTCATTGAGAATTCATATGTATTTTTACATGTAGAAAGAAAGAGAGGAGGAGGAGCAACAGACGGAGGCCAGGCTGGTGAGGCTGCACTGCAGGTGCATGGCCCCCAGTACTGGCACCCCATACCAGAGAAGATGGACAGAGGTGCTCTTAGCTGAATTTGATCAAGAGGTAGTGCCTACAGAGGCTTCACTTTAAAAAGGAAGATGTGAAGAGTTAAGCTACATGCTGCAAGTCTACCTGCAGTCCACCTCCACCACATACCAAGACCATTCTGTCAGCGGCTGTTAAAGTCACAACTACCCTTAATTTCTATGCCACAGGGTCATTCCAGGCTGCCATTGGGGACATCTGTAACACAAGCTAAGCAGCTATGAATAGATCTATCAAGCAAGTTATAGATACGTTGTTCTCTGGAGCTAGCAATGTCATCAGCTTTCCCCATGGACCCAACATAGAATCATAGGGGTAAAAATTCAGTTGGTTGCGCCTCCCGTTAGCGCCTTAAGAGGGCGCTAATGGGGCGCAAAGCCGCTAACGCCCGGGCGCAGCGATGTTTGCGCCGCTCGGGAACTTAACTAGAGATTGTGCGGCGGCGCTAAAACTTAGCGCTGCGACCACCTGCGCGCGCAGATTGTGACGTCATTCCATGGTGCAACGCCCTTGTGGCGCCCCGGAGCGGAAATTGAGTGGCGCCCCCTGCCTTACCGCTGGAACGCTATCAATCGCTGTGGGGCTGGGGGGGGCGCTATTTAAAGGGGGCCTCTTCCTGTCTTTTTCTGTGGTCGACATTTTTGCACCACACGTTCTGAGAGAGAGAGAGAGATTCGGAGAGAGAGAAAGAGAGACTTCTGCATTGATTCAACGCTTTGTGAGGTAGTTTTGCCTACTGATCCTAACTTCGCTGGTACTTTAGTTGCTGTCCTTCATTACTTTGCTTGCAAAGAGAATATGGGGGCTGCACTGATTGGGGGCGTCGTCCTGCTCCAGCTGAATCGGAGGATACAGAGACGCAGAGAGAGAGTGGCAATGATGGCCAGACGGAGGAGGGCCAACAGGCGTATGTACAGGAGAGCTTACCCTCCCAGGGTATATCGTGAACAGCTCTCCTACATTCATATGTCTGAGGAGCTGTGTTTGCGAAGGCTGCGATTCAGCAAGGAGGTGGTCACTGAGCTCTGCCACCTGCTGCAGCCAGATCTGCAGCCTCAACTGAGGTCCAGGACGTCTCTGTCGGTGGCAGTGAAGGTCACAGTGGCTCTCAACTTTTACGCTACTGGCTCATTTCAAGCTGCTGCTGGGGACCTCGCCAATATCTCCCAGTTCGCGGTGCATTGCTGCATCCGGCAGGTCACAAATGCCCTCTTTAAAAGGAGACGAGAGTTCATCTCTTTCCCCACGACCCCAGACAAGCAGCGTGACCGCGCTCTGGGCTTTGCGAGGGTAGCGGGCTTCCCCATGGTGCAGGGCGCCATTGACTGCACGCATGTGGCTTTGCGTGCTCCGCATGAGAATGCCGAGGAATTCCGGAACAGAAAGGGGTTCCATTCCTTGAATGTTCAGTTGGTCTGTGACCACAGACAGCGGATACTCGCTGTCAATGCCCACTATCCTGGCAGCTGCCACGATGCTTTTATCCTGCGCCAGACTACTGTGGCAGAACTTTTCGAGGCACCGCATCAGCCAGTTGGTTGGCTTCTCGGGGACAAGGGGTATGCATTGAGCACCTGGCTGATGACACCGCTCCGTACGCCCAACACCCCTGCTGAGCTGCGGTACAATGAGAGCCATCAAGCTACCAGGAACATCATTGAGCGCACAATCGGCGTGCTGAAGCAACGGTTCCGCTGTCTCGACCATTCTGGAGGAGCCCTGCAGTACTCACCTGAGCGAGTATCCAACTTCGTAGTCGTGTGCTGCATGTTGCATAACATGGCAATCCTCAGGACCCAGCCAATGCCACCAGGCCTTGGAGCACCACCAGAGGAGGAGGAAGAGGACGAAGAGGATGATCATCAGCAGCACCAAGGCGGGAGGGCGGCCCACAATGGTCAAACTGCAAGGGCCGTCCGTCAACGGCTAATAGCAAGCCGCTTCTAGGGCCCCTGCTGTGGAAATGGCTTCTGCCATTGCTAACAACATTAATGAACCCAGCACGCAACCCCTAAGCTGGCCAAGGCACCAATAATTCCAACCACCAACCATGTATATTTTGAATACAGAAACTTACTTATTTTACAAACTCTGTGTGTGTCAATTCCTCATGACAAACTCATAGAAATAAACACAAAAAAACAGTCAATAACATAACTGGTTCTCACAACCTGGAGATAATGTCCAAAACACTAAACAAAAGTTGGACCACGAACCTCGACCTTTATAAAAAAATGACCAGCATTTTGTCACACCTCCTACTTTTTGCCCTTCGAGGGTGATCTCCTTCCCTTGCGCACTTCCCCCCTTCTAACCCTACTGCTCCTCCGTAATGGGACCTCAGTGGCTGCAGCAAGGCTGGTGGAAGGCTGCTGCTCGTCAGACCCTGACACTGCAGATGCCCCTGAAGGACGGCCTCGACCAGTTCTGGGCCTGGAGGGCCCGGCTGCAGACTGCACCAACTCTGCATGGGCGGCAGCAGTCTGTCCTACAGGCGGTGGCAAGTGCAGTGGAGAAGTGACAGTGTTGGCAGCGGGAATGCTGTCATCGTGAGAGAGGACAGCAACTCCCTGCTCGCCCGACACACTGGCACTCCCACGGGGCAGCACTTCAGCATCCGGAGCAATCTGCTGGAGAACAGATTGCTGGCCTGCTGCGGCGCGGTGACAGCCCCGGGGACATGTGCACGAACCATCGAGGTTGGCAGCAGTCTGTGCTCGCGTGGCCTCAATCTGAGTCTGCATGAGAGCAGTCAGAGATGGGATCACGGCAGCCAGTGACTGAATTGCAGCACTAAGCGTTAGTGTGGCATCCGCCTGTGCTACAGCGAAGTGCTCCACACTCCTTGCCAGTGACTCAATGCATTCGGGCACCCTTCCCACTGCACCCATGAGCTCAGTGTGCATGCCCACCGCCTGGGTGTTCATTTCTGCGATCAGCCGCTCCTCCTCTGCGTCCATTGCAGTAGGAGTGTCTGGCATACTCTCCCTCTGGGGAGAAGGCCCCCGTTCTTCCCTACCCCCATGGCGTTGCTGCAGCCTGCTGGGTCCTGGAGCTTCACCCTCATCAGACCCTTCCCCCCTGCTCCCCTCCAGGGAAGGCGTGTTCCCAGTGTGGGCATGGGCTTCCTCGGGAGAGGGTGGCACTGATGCTCCGGCTTCCTCTTCCTCCTCGGCTGCAGCATCACTCCCAGTGGCAGCTTCAGGGCCCGTCTCCTCAGCTGGTGAATCCCCATCTGAAAGCAGGGAGGTACAAGAGTGGCTTTAGCGTGAGGACAGGGTGGCAGTAAGGGAGGAATAAGTGCAGCGAGTTAGCAAGTTGGATTGAAAGTGTCAAAGGCTGGTGTTGTGAGGGACAAGTGGAAGGACAGAGGACAAAAAGGTGATGACCTTACCATTGCTGTCCAGAACGGGGTCGGCGTCTCCAGTGGCGACGGGACCGATCACCCGGCTTGCCACAATCCTGTGGACGCGCTCCTCAAGATCGCTGAGGGGTTGCAGCTGAGGCCGCCCTCCACCTGTCCGTTGCTGCTGTCTCCGATTATGCGCCAGCTTGGCCTGCAAGAAAAAGGACAGCATCTGAGTAAATATACAGCCATGGTCTTGCCTGATGTGCCTCCCATAGGTGAATAGCCCTTACTGTATGCAGCCATGGTCTTGCCTGATGTGCCTCCCATAGGTGAATAGCCCTTACTGTATGCAGCCATGGTCTTGCCTGATGTGCCTCCCATAGGTGAATAGCCCTTACTGTATGCAGCCATGGTCTTGCCTGATGTGCCTCCCATAGGTGAATAGCCCTTACTGTATGCAGCCATGGTCTTGCCTGATGTGCCTCCCATAGGTGAATAGCCCTTACTGTATGCAAAGTGTGGAATGTGTGTGTGTGTTTCATGAAAGGGCCATAGGTGTTGGATGAGTGTTGTGCATTGGGGTTTTAAGACCCTCTGGCCATAGAGTGAGGTTGAGATGGAGGGATGGAGAGGTATTGAGAAAAAGCCACTCACCCTGACGACCCGAGTGAGGTCATTGAACTTTTTGCGGCATTGAGTATGGGTCCTGGGCACCATGCTCCTGGAGGAGACACTCTGAGCCACCTCCCTCCACACTCTTCTGAACTCGCGTGGCAAAGGCCTCCTGCCACTCTCAGGGAAGCGCATACATCTTCTGCGCTCCACCGCGCCAACCAGAGCATCCAAGGCCCGCTCGGTGAAGCGATGAGCTCGTTCTCTCACCCTCTCCATCCTTGGCAGCAAATTGGATTCACAGGTCTCTCCAGGCCGAGATTCAAGGCTGCAATGAGCAGGGTGTGGCTGGGGAGCAAGTTGGCCCCCCCCGCTTTAAGAAGTGGCCGGCGCCAGTGTGTCTGTGTTCCCTCGCTAACTGGCAGCAGCTGCGCTGCGCTCGCGCGCTGAGTTAGCGCCTCACTGCTTGGCCTTTGCGCCTTAAGACAGGTGTGCAGCGCCTGATTTAGCGCTCCACTCACCTCCCGGGGCGGTAAAAGTGAAGTTTCCAGTCAGTGCCGATAATTAGCGTCAGGCGCTAATATTTGCGTCCAGATGATATTTGCGCCCCAAATGGGGCGCGACCTAATTTTTCCCCCATAGAATCTTACAGCACAGAAGGCCATTCAGCCCATCATGCTGGTGTCGGCTCTTTGAAACAGTTATCCAATTAGTCCCACTACCTTGCTCTTTCCCCATAGCCCTGCAATGTTCTCTCCTTCAAATATTTATCCAATTCCCAACATGAAAGGGCACTATAATTTTACTGAGTGATGGGATTCCCTAAGGCCTAAAGTGCCATTGAATATACCTACATGGCTATACGTACCAGCACCTAGGTCAACAGAAAAGGATTCAACATGCAACTCATTCGTGACCAGCAACACCGCATCATCCAATTGAACGTTTGTTTCCCTAGCAGCTGTCATAATGCCTTTATTTTAAGGTCTCTGGGTGGATCCTCGGAGATTAGAGCTATCCTCTCGCTCTGAATGATGAAATCGGTGCACTTTTACAGGACCCCAGCTCATCAATACTATAACAAGGGCCTTTCATCCATTCGAGTCATCATTGAGCATAGCCTCAAACATGCTGAAGGCACATTTCAGCTGCTTTGATTAATCTGAGAATTGTGGTGGTGTGCTGCATGCTGGACAACTTCACCTTACAAAGCGATCTGCTCATGGAGGGTCTGGAAGACCAAAGCCCCCATGGGAAGAAGGTCAGCATGGTCAGCAGCAGCAACAGTGAAGAAGATGTGGAGGACAACCTGTTGCCAGCTGCAGCAGATATTCATGCCAGAAAGACTACTTGCCCACTACATCTGGCGAGAGCATGAACAGTCCTACCTCTTCCCACTGCAAAAATTCCATCATCTGCAGACCATTGTCTGTGCACAGATCCCAGTCCTGCCGCCTCACCAAAAATCTTCCAAACCGGGCCAAGAACAATGGCCCTGAAAATGGTCATTTTCAGCCATTTGCAATGTCTCCCTGGGGGTTCCGCCAGTCTCCCACCCGAATTACAACAGGAGACTGGGAGAACTCCTTCAGAATTTCAAGGCCAATGTCTATACACACAACTTTAGTGCAACTGTAATTCTAATCAAAACCCATACAGTGTGTGTGTGCTTCTTTACTACTGTGATTCCCCTTGGTGCCAGTGTGTGATGTGGGAGTTCTTAAACCCTAGTACAGTGCATTCTCATAAGATGTGGCTGGCTGCTCTTACCTTCCCAGATCTGGTAAAGAAGAAAGAAAGAACTTCCATTTATATAGTGCCTTTCACATCCTCAGTGCCTTGCAGCCTGTGAAGTAATGGGTTTGGTAACCTAGTGGTATGGTACTGGACTAGCAACCCAGATTCCTTGAGTTTAAATCATACCACAGAAATGCATGCCATTCAATAAATCTCGTAATTTGTGAGCTAACACCAGAAAAATGACCATGAAAGTTGTCATCTATACTTGGCCTGGCTTACATGTGATTCACAAGAACATAAGAAATAGGAGCAGGAGTAGGCCATTTGGTCCCTTGAGCCTGCTGCGCCATTCAATAAGATCATGGCTGATATTCTACCTCAACTCCACTCTCCTGCGCTATCCCCATATCCCTTGATTCCCTTAATATCCAAAAATCTATCGCTCTCTGTCTTTAATATGCTCAACGACTGAGCCTCCACAACCCTCTGGGGTAGAGAATTCCAAAGATTCACCACCCTCTGAGTGAAGAAATTTCTCCTCATCTCAGTCCTAAATGGCCGACCCCTTATTCTGAGACTGTGACCCCTGGTTCTAGACTCCCCAGCCAGGGGAAGCATCCTTCCTGCATCTACGCTGTCAAGCCCTGTAAGAGTGTTGTATGTTTCAATGAGATCACCTCTCATTCTTCTAAACTCTAGAGAATATAGGCCTAGTCTACTCAATCTCTCCTCATAGGACAATCCCTCCATCCCAGGAATCAGTCTGGTGAACAATCGTTGCACTCCCTTTATGGCAAGTATATCCTTCCTTAGGTAAGGAGACCAAAACTGTACACAATACTCCAGGTGTGGTCTCACCAGGGCCCTAGATAATTGCAGTAAGATGTCTTTATTCTTATACTCAAATCCTCTTGTAATAAAGGCCAACATACCATTTGCTTTCCTAATTGCTTGCTGTACCTGCATGTTAACTTTCAGTGATTCGTGTACAAGGACACCCAGGTCCCTCTGAACACAGACATTTCCCAATCTCTCACCATTTAAAAAATACTCTGCTTTTCCTACCAAAGTGGATAACTCCACATTATATTCCATTTGCCATGTTCTTGCCTGCTCACTTAGCCTGTCTATATCCCCTTTAAGCCTTGCATCCTCCTCACAACTTACATTCCCACCCAGCATTGTATCATCAGCAAACTTGGATATATTACATTTGGTCCCCTCATCCAAATCATTGATGTAGATTGTGAATAGCTGAGGCCCAAGCACTGATCAGTGCGGTACCCCACTAGTTACAGCCTGCCAACCCGAAAATGACCCGTTTATTCCTACTCTCTGTTTTCTGTCCGTTAACCAATCCTCAATCCATGCTAATATATTACCCCAATCCCATGAGCCCTAATTTTGTTTAATAACCTCTTGTGTGGCACCTTATCGAATGCCTTCTGAAAATCCAAATACACCACATCCACTGGTTCCCCCTTATCTATTCTGCTAGTTACAACCTCAAAAAACTCTTAGATTTGTCAAACACGATTTCCCTTTCATAAATCCATGTTGACACTGCCCAATCCTATTATTATTTTCTAAGTGCCCTGTTACCACGTCCTTAATAATAGATTCTAGCATTTTCCCTACTACTGATGTCAGGCTAACTGGTCTGTAGTTCCCCATTTTCTCTCTCGCTCCTTTCTTAAATAGTGGGGTTACATTTGCTACCTTCCAATCCGCGGGAACCGTTCTAGAATTGATGGAATTTTGGAAAATGACAACAAATACATCTACGATCTCTAAAGCCACCTCTTTCAAAACCCTAGGATATAGGCCATCAGGTCCAGGGGATTTATCGGCTTTCAGTCCAATTAATTTCCCCAGTACTATTTTTTTACTAATAATAATTTCTTTCAGTTCCTCATTCTCACTAAACCCTTGGTTGTCCACTAATTCCGGGAAGTTTTTTGCGTCTTCTTCCGTGAAGACAGACACAAAGGCCGCGATTTTGCCAAGCACGAGGAGGCGGGTTTGGAGACGTGCGAGGTGGTAAAATCGCCAAAAATGGCGGGCGGGCCCGATCCTGCTTCCATTCCGCCTCCGAGAAATTTTCCCAAATGCGTGTTTTCTGACCCCCTTTCCATCCCGCCTCCAAGAGGCGGGATAGGCCCTTAAGGCCCTTAACAGCCCCTTAATTGCCTCTATTATTTTGAGAGGCCTTTCCGATTTTTAGACATTTCCCCCATCCTCCACGCCTCCTCTGGAACACGCCAGCTAAACCTGGCGGCCTCACAATCAGATTGCTTTCTAACAGCTGCAGCTTCACCATTACAAAAGAGTTTTCACCGATGATCATTTGCAGGTGGCAGAACTTTGTTGTCTCAGGTCTGGGCGAGCTTTTAGCAGGCCTACTCATTGTTGTGGAAGTTTGGAGCCTGAAACCCATCTCCAGTGTGACCTCCTGGGAATCTCCTCTCCCCACTTTGACAGAGCGCTTCCTCAACTGAGGCATGTACCAGAAGCATGGCGACCATTTAATTCCTTTCCTCCTGGACATCAGATTGGGACGAAGACCAGCCGCAGCAGCAGCAGAACCATGAACAACAGCAGCACCAACAGCAGGAGCATCAACAGGAGCACCAAGCTGCTAGTCACCCACCTGAAGCTGCACAGGCCAGAATGCACCAGCGTGCGACAACAGTGGTGCCCAGGATGCAAGGGACGCACTCATCTTGGCCAGATTTGGTGAGCCTGCACAATCAAACACTTTTGTCTCGCACCTTCTTACCAGAACATCCACAATGGACAAGAACCTGCGGATTCCTATCACTCTGACCACCATACTAACAATTGCAAGGTGCCCTAATCCCTCAATGTGAGAGTCCCATTTGTGAAATGACACAGGCCACAACTTCAACAGTTTGCCATCAGATCTGTTTATAATACAATGACAATGATGGCTGGTCCAAATACATTACGTCACAGCACCCAAGTGACTACCCTTGTGACTACTTGTGCTTTATCTTCCTCTTATGCGTGCTCCTTCGTGGTGCTTCCCCTGTGGCTTCAGCAGATGTGGAGGCCCCTTGCTCACTTTCTTGCTGCTCCTGTCTCGACACCTTTGGCGGCCGTCCTCTGGGGTGGCGAACCTGTGCGGGCTCGCCAACAGTCTGCTGCTCCTGCGGCTATGCAGGGGCTGAGACACCCATCTCAGTTGGGTGAGGACTCTGGTGGGGCTCTGACCGAGGGCTCTGCAGTGGCATGGTCGTGTGAGCGCTTGGAGAGGAGCCCCCACTTTCTTGTTCTCTGCCACCAACATCCCTCTCATGGGTCAGCCCCACTTCAGAGCTAGCAAGTGGCTTGACAGCACCTTGGTGCACTTTAGGGGGGCCATGAGGACCCGTTTCTGCACTGGAAGTCCTACTCCAGAGGACTTCTATGAAGGTCTGGTTTGTATGCTCAATAGTTGACCATTGCTCCTCAAGAGATGTCATTCTAGTCTGAACAATTACCATGTTTTCCATACCCTGGCGACTAAGCTCCTCCATGGCTGTAGCCATCCTCTCCTCTACCGTAGCCAACCTCTCCTCTACGGTAGCCAGCCTCACCACGGAGTTAACCATCCTTTCCACGGAGGTTACCATCCTTTCCGTGGTGATGCGTTCATGCGCCAATGCCTCCACAAAGGCTCTGCTCATGTTCACGCTGGACTCCTCCATTCGCTCCACACTCGCAGCGACCCTGGAGACAAAACCTGCCAGAGACTCCTGCACCTGTTCCTGGAGTTCCAGCACCGCTCTCCTACTGGATGGACCCGGAGGCACAGGGTCGACATGCAGCTGAGCTGAGCTGGCAGAGTCCTGCGCCCTCCGATGAGGACTCTCCACTGCTGTCCCTGTCTCCACCATCTGCTGATGCTCACTTGTGAGCTGTGATACACCAGGTGCCAACACTACTCTATCTTGTGAAGGTCCCACCGAGGTGTGAGTGTCTGCGCTGGTGTTGGGTGCGATGAATTCTGCTGACGCTGCGCCCTCAGAGGTTGCAGCTTCCTCTGAGGAGTCTGGAAGCTCAGGCTCTTCCTCCTGGACAGTGGGGACGGGGGCTTTCGATGGTCCTGTGGGGGAGTAAAGGAAAGAGTTAGAGATGTGAGGTCAAGGTTACATGCACATTTAATAGTGCAGATGATCATAAGTCAATCTGTTGGAGCATCAGATTCATTATCAGTGACTCATGCAATGTCAATGAGAGAGATGCCAAACTATTCTGTCACCAGCTTGCTGTGATGCGCCCGTCTGTCCGTCCCCCACTTGGGTATCGTCCTCGATCCCAGCGATTTCCAGGGCCACCTCTTACCAGGGGGTGAGCTGGGCTACTGAGGGTGGCCCTCCTCCTGTCATGGCTCTTTCCCTCTTATTGTGGGCTCTCTTTTCCTGCAATGAGGGACACAAGTGGAGTTTGAGTGAGAATGAAGGAGTGAGTGTAGAGAAGCCATAGCATAGATGCTTAGATAGATACAAAGGACCCTCCCTGTGTGTTGTAAGTTGTTGTTGTCATTGCATCACACTGATAGGGAGTGTGAGGGCTACTTGGTCGAATAGTTATGTGATCATAGAGAGAGAGGGAATGAGTAAGGGTGCAGGGATGTAATTGTCAAGTGGGATGTGGAGGAAGAGGTTGACAAAGCAGAGTGCTGGTGAGGAGAGGCGATGGGGATCAGATTGAGGGTGATGGGAAAGTCATACTCACTTTTCATGTGCGGAGAAGATCATGAAACCTCTTCCTGCATTGCAGCCAGGTTCTGCGGCTCAGCGAAATGGAGTTGACCTCCTGGGCCACTTGCAGCCACACAGCTTTTGTCTGCTGGGGTGGCTTTTTTCTCCCTGAGGAAGAGAACAGCACCTCCTTATTACATCTGGCTCCGTGCACCAGAGCTTGGAGGGAGGGCTCATCAAACCGAGGTGCACACTTTTCCTTGATCGTTGACATTGTCGGGAAATCAACTCCTTCATACAATTTACAGAGCCTTTGCAGTCTCCAGAAGAAGCAAGGCTGCTTGCAGGCCTCAAATCCAGCAGCATTGATGACATCATCGGAGGTGATTTTCTGTATGAAAAGACTCATTGGGCCAGGGGTTCCCACACACAGGAAATCAATTGCCCAATTAGGGGAAAATCCCACTTTTTCAGCACTTCACTTAGGAGTCGGGGTCCTGACACGATTTTCACCTGACACGCCCCAGCCCGCCCACACTGACAAAATCTAGCCCAAAGTATTTGTTTAATTCCTCTGCCATTTACTTATTCCCCATTATAATTTCTCCTGTCTCAGCCTGTAAGGGACCCACATTTACTTTCACTAATCTTTTCCTTTTTACATACCTGTAGAAGCTTTTACAGTCTGTTTTTATGTCTCTCGCTAGTTTACTCTCATATTCTATTTTCCCTTTCTTTATCAATTTCTTGGTCCTCCTTTGCTGAATTCTAAAATCCTTCCAATCCTTAGGCTTAATACTTTTTTTGGCAACATTATAAGCCTCTTCCTTTGATCTAATATTATCTTTAACTTCTCTTGTTAGCCACGGTTGGATCACTTTTCTTGTGGGGTTTTTGTGCCTTAAGGGAATGTATATTTGCTGTAAATTATGTATTAATTCTTTAAATGCTAGCCATTGCTTCTCTACCGTCATACCTTTTAATGTAGTTTCCCAATCTACCTTAGCCAACTCGCCCCTCATATCTACACTATGTGGTTGACTCTTTGGGCAACTCGGCATAAGCAATAAATACTCCCATTCAAATGTCACCTGCATCCCAAGAGCAAATAACAAAAAAAAAATTAGAAGTATACTTGTTTTGTAGGCAAATGTAGTAGCTAATTTGTACATAACAAGGTCCCTCAAACAGCATTGAGGTAAATTACTGTCTGTTTCTCGTTGTGTTGGTCAAGGGATTAGTGTTGGCCAGGACACCAGGACAAAATCTTGTTCAAATAGTGCCATGGGATCTTTTATGTCCACCTGAATTGGAAGATAGGACCTTGGTTTGATGTTTCATCTGAAAGAGGGCACCTCCGACAATACTACTGTGCCAAAGTGTCAGCCTAGTTCATGTGCTCATGTCCTGCGACGGGGTTTGAACACACAACATTCTGACTAAGAGGTGAATATGCTAACCCCCTGAAAGGGCTAGCACTGAGTTGCCATGTGCGCAGTGTTAGAGTTGGCACTGCTTGATGACCTTCTGCTATTGGTGCTTCTTGTGGGTCTGTGTTGGTCTGTGCCAAACAATGCTTCCCTCTTGGGACATCATAAAGAAGCACTTCCACAGCTTTATTTGTGAACTAGGAGGCCCTGGGCCCTTCTCCAGACTGCGCTGACCTCATGGACACCCTTCAAGGAAGCAAACGTTTTTCCTGCTTTTTTTCTTATTGTGGTCCCTTTAAGAAGCTATAGGCCTTAAAATCTTGTAGCAGCCTGCTGTTCCTACCCCCACCCCTCCAAAAGGCAAGCTCGCAATGACTGGTATTTTCAGTCCAGCTCCTTGTCATTATGTAAATTCGGCTGACCCGGGAAGATGTGCGAGGTCCACCCGCTTCTCATTGGGCTGGCATTAATCGTTAATTTCCCCTTGGGATTTTGCCCAAGTTGAAGCTGTAGGTTAGGGAGTTTAAAGAATATGAAGGCCTTGAAATGTCATCAGGTAGTGACAGAGTGAATATTACAGGTCCATACGCTGGCATCAGATTCAAACAAGCTCCTGACATTAAATAACTGGACTTTGGGGGTGAAATTGGGTATCGCCCCTTTTAGGGCGCTAACACTTTAAAAGTTGAGAAAATTAGCACCAGGCGCTAATGTTTCTAAACTTTTCAAAAATTCGGTTTTGCGCTCCAGGAAGGAAGTGGAGCGCGAATCAAGTCTCCACTTCCTTCTTGGAGCACAATCGGCAGCAGGCGGGGCGGAGACTTCAGCAGCGCTGCACACTGGGCCATGCAGCGCTGCCGCGTTCAAAGGCTCCTTCATTCCCGTAAAGGGAAGGGCCATCGCTGCAGGCTCTGCAATAGAAAAATTAGCTACCTGGACCACCAAGGCAGCTGCCATCCAGCGCAATCAACCCGGCACTCAAGGAGAGTGCCGGGCTGATCGATCGCAGACAGGAACCCGCGGAAAAAAGTTCAACAAGATAGGTAAGTTTTTTTTTACTTACCTTGGCCATCTCACCTTTAAATATCGCCTCTGAAGCGACTGGCCAGCCGGCCGCCCGATGCACAACTCCTGCAGCTGTCGTTGTTATTGACTGGCACTGCTGCAGGAGGCGAAAGTCTGTTTCGGGTCCGGGCGCTACCGGGGCGACGCGCATGGCAATGACGTCACGATCTCCGGGCGAAGGAGATCTGGGCGCAATGCTGTAGTGCCGCCGCAAAACTCCCAGCGAATATCGCAGGAGTCGAGTCAGCGCCGGGGGCGGTAACGGGAGGTGCAGAGGCACTCAATTTCTCACCCCTAATTTTTCACCAGAAGGGAGTGTGCATATGCAGGAGTGTGTATAATTTGCAAGGCAGCAGACAGGCTCATTGATCGTATCAGCTTGCTTGGAAGAGGGAAGGAGGTTGAAGCATGTATTTTAAGGACAGAAGAGGAGACAAGGAAATGCAAATCCATGCTGGCTTCATAACCGAATAAATAATTGAGATAATTGGAACTGATTCAGCAGGTACATGTTATTATACATAGGTTCAGGTGCAACCACCCAATGCCATGTTTATTGGTATCATCAGATTTTTTGTTGATTTCACATTGCTGAATTTGAAGGCTTTCTTAATGTGGTTAAAATGTGCCGCTGAATTACTGCTAGCACTGCTTTTGGATTCCAGACCATCGCCATCACCCCATCGAAACTATGGTACATGAGCCGAGGACAGACGAGACTTTGATGTGAGACGACACTATATGTGGCTGACCTGACTAAAATTCTCACACCTAGGATTGCCCAGTGTTGACAGGTGTGAGTGTGTTGGTTGGCAAAGTTCAAGATGAAGAGGGAAAAGAATACTAGTAAAGTCTGAATATGGTATCCTTTGTTATACTGAGAAATCTAGATGAAGGATCAGGGCCATAGTGTATTAAAACACCAAGATAGGAAAGAAATTGCATTTATCAAAATCGATTGATAAATGGTGGTTGCACAATGTCAGGCTTGGGTTTTGATAGCCTGTAGATTTAAGTTGTTGTAACTGTACAAACTGCCGAGGGCTTTGGCATGCTAACAAATCTTTGTTTTGTGATGAAACTACAGGAAACGAAGTATTGACTGATTGTTTCTTTGCATCATGTAGTTTTACAACCTTGATATTGAGGCAGTGCTTATCATTTAGGACCAATTAAAAGAAGGGACTTACAAAGAGACTGTGAGAATATATGACAAAAAAATAAAATGTAAACCAGAAAGAAAAAGCAAAGCAAAATAATAGAGGTGAAATATTTCAGGCCAATATTGTCACATTTCCAGTGATCAGCTAGTATTTAAAATGCACATTTGTACTTCTCATTGTATTCCTGCTGCAGTAATGTGGGTGGTTATTGGAATTCACATATCATCTTCAAAGCTGCATAGTAATTTCTAATGCTAACAAATGTAAACTTTTGGAAGAATATGTATAAGTGTGAAGCCGCAGTTTTGATGAACGTTCACTCTCTGGCATCCCTGGACAGAAAATAATGTGCATGGAGAATGAGAGAGATCTGGAGTCCTGATTGACAATAAATTGAAGCTATTGCAACAATACTCAGTGGCAATGAGTAAAGCAAATCAGATGTTGGAATGTATTAAAAGGTCAATATTGAGCCAAAACTGCCACTTTATAAATCATTGGTGTGATCGCACTTGGAATACTGTACTGGTCGCCGCAGTACGAAAGGGGTATTGCAGCTACTGAAAGGATATAGAAGAGAGCAACCAGAATGATTATGGGAATGGGGGGATTGGATTATGAGGACTGATTATGTAAATTGGGGATGTCTATCTGGGAAAGAGAAGGCCAAGAGGTGATATGATTGCTGTTTTTAGGATTCTGAAGCGACTAGATAATGTAGACCATGACGAGCTGCTCTACCTTGTCCAGAACAGTAGAACCAGAGGACACGGCCTGTGCTTGAAGTTAGGTTAAATTCAAAACTAATCTGCGCAAACATTGGCCCCGATTTTAAAAGGGGTATGGTAATGGTGCACACAAACCCCAAAGTGGGCATGGAACCCGGGGAGTCCGGGAACATGGAGGTCCTCCTAAGACAGCATGCATAAAAGTTCTCGGAATCTGGTGGCCGGAGGCTGCAGCAGGAGACCCGTGGGAACGGTACCCGGCAGACAGTGGGGTAGAGGCTGAGGCGATCGGGGAGTGTGGTGTAGATGCGATTGTGGATCAGGGGGATGCAGATGTGATCGGGAGTTCAAAGGTTCCTCTCCAAATCACATGCCATCCAGACTTGGGCATACATTGCTTCATTGTAACTAAGTCAGAATGCTGGAATTCCCTATCTTACCACTATTGTGGGAGCACCAGCACCAAAATGACTGCAGTGGTTCAAAGCCTTACCATTGGTGTGGCCCTAAAAAGGACAAACAGCCTGCTCCCACATTTGCATCTTTGATCTCTAGTTTATTAGTAGATCATATATGGGAGTTTCACAGCAAATGTTGATATTCTGTGAACCTTGAACTTTTGTCAGTCAAGGTCCAAAAAGTTGTATACCACTGACTAGTTGACTGCCTTTGTTGGATAAGTTTTTGGATGAATTCCCTGGTTAGAGTGGAAATGTCAACCTTGGCCATACATTGGTATTCAGAAGGTAATTAACACTCACCATTTTGTTTAAAGAATTCAACACTGTCAATACTTGAAGATGAAACAGCAGCACAATCAATATGGACTAGATTATTTTAAAGGCCAGTAATCCTCTAAGATTACTGATAAGATTGATAAGATTTCATTCTCGTTCACAAGGGGCATAAACAATGCTGTCTGGAATAGTGGTGTTTGTTACAGACTGGGATTTTAAATCAGAACAGTCAATTCTTTGTTGCATAAAGCAACCACAATCAATAATTTGAATGTATTAAGTTAGAAATATAAAAGTAGCAGAATTCACAGAAATCAAAATCCAAATAAGTTCTCAAACATAAAAATAATCAATAAAAAAATGTCTAGGCCACTTGGCCCATTGAACCTTAATCCTTCAGTACCCCAGCTCTCTGATTGTATTATCCAACTGCATTCTGATTATCTCCAATACTCTTACCTGGTATTTAGTCAAAATATTTATCAGTCTTTGAGTAGAGATCGTCTTGATATTTGTTTTAGATTTACTTTTCACTGATTCAAATTAACGTCTTTTTTTTAATTCATTGGTGGAATATGGGCATCGCTGGCAAGGCCAGCATTTATTGCCCATCCCTAGTTGCCCTTGAGAAGGTGGTGGTGAGCTGCCTTCTTGAACCGCTGCAGTCCGCATGGTGAAGGTACTTCCATAGTGCAGTTAGGGAGGGAGTTCCAGGATTTTGATCCAGTGACTATGAAGGAACGCCGATATTTTTCCAAGTCAGGATGGTGTGTGACTTGGAGGGGAACTTGGAGGTGATGGTGTTCCCATGCGCCTGCTGCTCTTGTCCTAGAGAAGACAGGACTTTGTCTCCACAAGAACTGTGCGGTGGTCACTGCTACCAATATTGTCATGGGCAGATGCATCTGTGACAGGTAAGGATGAGGTCAAGTAGGTTTTTCCCTCGTGTTGGTTCAATCATCACCTGCTGCAAGCCCAGTCTGGCAGCTATGTCCTTCAGGACTCAGCCAGCTTGGTCAGTAGTGGTGCTACCGAGCTACTCTTGGTGATGGACATTGAAGTCCCCCACCCAGAGTACATTCTGTGCCCTTGCTACCCTCAGTGCTTCTTCCAAGTGGTGTTCAACATGGAGGAGTACTGATTAATCAGCTGATGAGGGCGGTAGGTGCTAATCAGCAGGAGGTTTTCTTGCTCATGCTTGACCCGATGCCATGAGACTTCATGGAGTTCGGAGTCAATGTTGACGACTCCCAGGGCCACTCCCTCCCGACTGTTAGTATGACTATGTCAGGCTGTTGCTTGACTAGTCTGTGGGACAGCTCTCCCAATTTTGGCACAAGTCCCCAGATGTTAGTGAGGAGGACTTTGCAGGGTTGACTGGGCTGGGTGTGGCGTTGTCGTGTCCGAAGTCAGTGCTGAGGTCGATGCCAGGTGGTCCGTCCAGTTTTATTCTTATTATTGTTTCTTGTAGCGGTTTGATACAACTGAGTGGCTTGCTAGGCCATTGCAGAGGGCAGTTAAGAGTCAACCACATTGCTGTGGGTCTGGAGTCACATATAGGCCAGACCAGGTAAGGACGACAGATTTCCTTCCCGAAAAGACATTAGTGAACCAGATGGGTTTTTACGACTATCCAATCATTTCATGGTCACCATTACTGATACTAGCTTTTTATTCCAGATTTATTTAATTAACTGAATGTAAATTCCCCAGCTGCCGTGGTGGAATTATGAATACACAGATCTCATTAGTCCAGGCCTCTAGATTACTAGTCCAGTAACATAACCACTATGCTACCGTTCCCGGGAGGAAAAGAAAGATTTGTATTTATATAATGCCTTTCACGATGTTCTAAAGTGCTTTACAGCCAATTAAGTACTCTTTAAGCGTAGTCACTGTTGTAATGTAGGTAACATGGCAACCTATTTGTGCACAGCAAGCTCCCACAAACAGCAATATGATAATGACCATATAATCTGATTTTTTTTTAATTCATTTTATGGGATCAGGGCGTCGCTGGCAATGCCAGCATTTATTGCCCATCCCTAGTTGCCCTTGAGAAGGTGGTGGTGAGCTGCCTTCTTGAACCGCTGCAATCCCTGTGGTGAAGGTACTCCCACAATGCTGTTAGGTAGGGAGTTCCAGGATTTTGACCCAGCGACGATGAAGGATCGGCGATATACTTCTAAGTCAGGATGGTGTGTGACTTGGAGGGGAACTTGGAGGTAGTGGTGTTCCCATGCGCCTGCTGCCCTTGTCCTTCTAGGTGGAAGAGGTCGCGGGTTTGGGAGGTGCTGCCGAAGAAGCCTTGGCGAGTTGCTGCAGTGCATCTTGTAGATGATAGACACTGCAGCCACGGTACGCCGGTGGTGGAGGGAGTGAATGTTTAAGGTGGTGGATGGGGTGCCAATCAATCGGGCTGCTTTGTCCTGGATGGTGTCGAGCTTCTTGAGTGTTGTTGGAGCTGCACTCATCCAGGCAAGTGGAGAGTATTCCATCACACTCCTTACTTGTGCCTTGTAGATGGTGGAAAGGTTTTGGGGAGTCAGGAGGCGAGGCACTCGCTGCAGAATACCTAGCATCTGACCTGCTCTTGTTGCCACAGTATTTATGTGGCTGGTCCAGTTAAGTTTCTGGTTAATGGTGACCCCTAGGATGTTGATAGTGGGGGATTCGGCGATGGTAATGCCATTGAGTGTCAAGGGGAGGTGATTAGACTCTCGCTTGTTGGAGATAGTCATTGCCTGGCACTTGTGTGGCGCGAATGTTACCTGCCACTTATCAGCCCAAGCCTGAATGTCGTCCAGGTCTTGTTGTATGCGGGCATGGACTGCTTCATTATCTGTGGAGTTGCGAATGGTGCTGAACACTGTGCAGTCATCAGCAAACATCCCCATTTCTGACCTTATGTTGTGGGGAAGGTCATTGATGAAGCAGCTGAAGATGATTGGGCCTAGGACACTGCCCTGAGGAACTCCTGCAGCGATGTCCTGGGGCTGTGATGATTGACCTTCAACCACCACAACCATCTTCCTTTGTGCTAGGTACGACTCCAGCCAGTGGAGAGTTTTCCCCCTGATTCCCATTGACTTCAGTTTTACTCGGGCTCCTCCATGCCACACTCAATCAAATGCTGCCTTGATGTCAAGGGCAGTCACTCTCACCTCACCTCTGGAATTCAGCTCCTTTGTCCATGTTTGGACCAAGGCTGTAATGAGGTCGGGAGCCGAGTGGTCTTGGTGGAACCCAAACTGGGCATCAGTGAGCAGGTTATTGGTGAGTAAGTGCCGCTTGATAGCACTGTTGATGACACCTTCCATCACTTTGCTGATGATTGAGAGTAGACTGATGGGGCGGTGATTGGCTGGGTTGGATTTGTCCTGCTTTTTGTGGACAGGACATACCTGGGCAGTTTTCTACATTGTCGGATAGATGCCAGTGTTGTAGCGGTAATGGAACAGCTTGGCTAGAGGCGCGGCTAGTTCTGGAGCACAAGTCTTAAGCACGATAGCCGGGATGTTGTCGGGACCCATAGCCTTTGCTGTATCCAGTGCGCTCAGCCGTTTCTTGATATCACGTGGAGTGAATTAAATTGGCTGAAGAATGGCTTCTGTGATGGTGGCGACCTCGGGAGTAGGCCGATATGGATCATCCACTCGGCACTTCTAGCTGAAGTTGGTTGCAAACGCTTCAGCCTTGTCTTTTGCACTCATGTGCTGGGCTCCACCATCATTGAGGATGGGGATATTCTTGGAGCCTCCTCCTCCCGTCAGTTGTTTTCTGGTTCACCACTATTCACGACTGGATGTGGCAGGACTGCAGAGCTTTGATCTGATCGTTGATTGTGGGATCGCTTAGCCCTGTCTATAGCATGCTGCTTCCGCTTTTTAGCATGCATGTAGTCCTGTGTTGCAGCTTCCCCAGGTTAGCACCGCATTTTTAGGTACGCCTGGTGCTGCTCCTGGCATGCTCTTCTACACTCATTGTTGAACCAGGGTTGGTCCCCTGGCTTGGTGGTAATGGTAGAGTGAGGGATATGCCGGGCCATGAGGTTACAGATTGTGGTGGAATACAATTCTGCTGCTGCTGATGGCCCACAGCACCTCATGGATGCCCAGTTTTGAGCTGCTAGATCTGTTCTGAATCTATCCCATTTAGCACGGTGGTAGTGCCACACAACACGATGGAGGGTGTTCTCAGTGTGAAGACGGGACTTAGTGATGTTAATTGAAGGATAAATATTGGCCAGGAGAAGTCACCTGCTCTTTTTTGAAATAGTGCCATAGGATCTTTTAACTCCACCTGAGGGCGCCTCGGTTTAATGTCTCATCCGAAAGTTGGCACCTCCCTCAGTGCAGCACTGCCATTTTCATCACGTTACCGCCCAGTTCTCACCCGATTGGGGGGGCAGTGAAAATCGTCCCTACAGTTTTAATGTCCTTTCTATAATGGGGTGCTACAAAACAGCACTTAATACTCTAATTGTGGCCAAACCATTGCCTTGTACAAGTTTATCATTATTTGTACCCCTATTTATAAATTCCAAAATGCTATTGACTTCATAACTTTTTGCTGCTAAAAATGTTTCAATTCATTTTGTATTGCTGTAGTGTATTTGGAATCAGGCTCCCGGATTTTGCAAGGGCACATTGTGCAGGACATGTTAGATCCAGATAAACTATTACAGAGAGAGACCTCAGTGTCCAGTTTTAATGCCCAATGCAGTTAGCTTGTTTAAATTCTTGTATCTCGACCATTTTAGCAGACTAGTATACTACTTCATCCAAAGCTAATCACCGCAGCAGTGACAGAGTAGGGGTAAACCAATTTCCAGCTTTGACATTGCAGAGCTGCAAGTGATGGATATCTAATTAGCTCCTTAGCCTCTCTTGCAGAATAGATGCCTTTTTCCTTTGTCAGTGTGCACCTTGCCTACTGGTCTATTTAGCACATTTTTGTTTCTTGACCTTTCTCCCTCAGTAAACAGACTTATTGATACCGCTGCCATTTTTAAATGCTCTCTTAATTCCAGTCTTAACATTTGCTTTCTGTAGTATTTTGCAATAGTCAAAGATGACACTTGCTGTATTTAATATGGAAACTTAAAAAAAAAATCTTGCGTCTGTAGAAGTTGTGCTTCTGCTCCATAATGGTACTATAGGTAGCGGGATTAAGTGGTCATGAACTCCTGTGTTATACTTAAACAACTTTAGTTATATAAATGTTTTAAAGATGACAATTGCACCAATTAGTAGAGATCATCAGTGACAGCTCTTTAGTGAACGTGAGAAAGCCACAGAATTCAAGGGCATCGCAGAAGCAAAGTAGTCATGTTATTTTACTTGCTCTAGACTGTTTCAACATAACTTCTGCTTTGTCTATTAGTACTGGAATTATCAGACAACTGATGTATTCGTAAAGCCAGAAAGTATCAAAATCTCTTCATTGTTTAGTTTTTATTGCCAACTGATCCTGAGAAATTACAATCTTCCTGGGCTGCGTTTTCACCTGACACTCCATAACGATCAAACAGACTCTAAATTTGAAAGCTATTCAGACATTAAAAGTAGCTTTAATACGGTGGAAATAAATGAACCTAATCTGGAAAAAACAAATATTTAAAACACAATTTAAAAATTTAAAAATGAATCACGTTACTTCTGATCACCCTAGTCCTTTACTCTCTCCCTCCCTTCTTGACTTGCGGACGACCATGTTAGTGAGGTCCAACAGCAAACCCACTTGGAGGTCCTCTGAGCTGCTCGTGCCCTGCATCAGCGACTGAAAATAAAAGTCTTGCATCTCACGTGTGCCTCACACTTCTGAAATCATGCTTCAAAATATCAAAAGCAGGAAAGACAGGCAGTCATTTCATGCTGGTTTCTTCTAACCCGAAATTGAGCATTTACAATCTGCACACTATCCTCGCCAACAGCAATTAATCTTAAACAAAAAGAAAATACTGCAGATGCTGGAAATCTGAAATAAAAACAGAAAATGCTGGAGAAACTCAGCAGGTCAGGCAATTAATCTTTAGTTGACCTGAGGCAATTAAACTTGGTGATCTTAAAGAAACAGGCTGACCTAAGCACAGTTGCAGCTTAGCGGTGAAATAACACCTTGTGCGTTACATGGTATAACGCTTCTGGCACTATAAGGCTACCTATCATAGGACTTAATGTGAGCAATGACATGCGAGGTCCACTAGTATTATTAAATTGGTTGATATTAATTCAAGCATTCTTTTCTGGTCTTTTTGCAGGTGCAGATATTGTCCAGTGGCTATTGAAGAATCTGAACATTGAAGACCAAGGTACAATTACTGAGATTCAAACTGGTAAATCCATGCACAATCTGATTAAGTAAAAAAAACATTTATTGTACAAAAGGATGAAGTATCTAAAATAATTTGAAGTCGGATGTTTTTTACATACCTCTGAACAACGCAATTTAATTAAATAAAATTTCACCGAGCTATGTCAGCCACAACTGGAGCCCCAAACCACAGGCATGGACAACACTGCCTGTGGCTGTCAAGGTCAACGGGGCCGTAACTTTTACATCACGGGTCGTTGCAGGCTGCAGGTGATATCTGCAACATCTCACAGTTTGCTGTGCAGCACTGTATCAGGGAGCTGACCAAGGCTGTCTACGCCAAGAGGAACACATGCATCACTTTCCCCATCGACAGAGCAAAATAGGACGAGAGAGCACTAGGCTTCATCCGCACTGCATACTTCCCCATGGTCCAAGGTGCCATAGGCTGCTCCCACATTGCCTTGCGTGCTCCTGAGCCTGGCATCTTTGTCATAAGAGAGGGATACTACTCCCAGAATGTCCAGTTGGTTTGCAACCACAGGCAGCGCATTATGCAGGTCTGTGCCTGGTTTCCTGGCAGCAGACATGATTCATTCATCCTGCGCCAGTCATCGGTGCTGCCTTTATTCCAACCAGGCCGTCAGGTCACAGGCTGCCTAATTAGGGATATCCCCTGCGGACATGGCTCATGACTCCTGTCAGGAACCTGGGCAGATACTCGGAACATGCCTACAATGAGAAACATTCCGCCAATAGAAATAATGTTTAGCAGGCCATCGGCGTACTCAAAAGCATCGCCTCTGCTGCCTGGACCGTTCGAGAGGAGCTCTGCAGTACACCCCCGAGCGGGTATCCTGATTTATGGTTACTTACTGCATGATCCATAACTTTGCTGCACTAACTTTGCCCCATTGCTACACCACCACCGCAGCAGCAGGAAGTGGAGGAGGAGGAGGAGCAGGAGCAACATTGGCCACCAGTGCCCCTCTCTTCGAGAGCTCTCAGACAGTAACTGATCCAAGAGCGCGTCACCTGGACCATCTCCTTACCTTAATACGCGAACAGTCCCACCATCCTTATAACTGCTGTCCTCACAACCACCATCGGATTGCCTTCCTGCAGTCCAGCTTCATGGGTATTCCCCTCAATTGACTATAAATATTAATACCACCAAATCCAGAACCAAAAACTCCAACGAATCAATTCGTATTTGTATAACAGTTAATTGCTGAATTAAGAATCACCCTGTGCAAACCCTTGTTGCCTGTCTTCTGTGCCCATTTATCTAGCTTAGTGCTCCTACAAAGTGTTTCTCCAGTGCCAACAGCTTAGGAGGTGGAAGGCTACTGAGCTTCCAATGAGGACACTTCAGATGGCCTTGTTGAGCGACCTCGAACAGCTATGGGCCTTGACCTCTGGCTCCTGGCTACAGACTGCAGCATTTCAGCATGGGCTGGGCCGGTTTGGCCCACTTAGCGACGTGGAACTGAAAAGGGCACTGGCGGAATGGGTGGCGGGGTTACAGATATGCTGTCGTTCTGAGGGAGAACATCAGGTGCCCCTCCCATTGAGCCGGTGTCACTCTCCTGGGTACCTCTATGGCTCTGCCCAAGAGCAGAGTACGGGATTGATGTGATGCTCTGGAAGCCTCTGTCAACGTTGACCACCAGGGCCCCTCCTCTTCCTCCACTGGCACAGTGGCCTTGACATTTTCACCACCTAAAATTAAAGAGAGCGACTAGGGTTATCTTCTAGTGTGAAAGGAGAGCAGAGAGAGATGAGTGGCTTCTGAAAGCAACTGCGGTTGGTCATGTAAAGTGTGTAGGGTGAGATAGAAGTCAGAAGGGAAAGAAGGGGTACAGTGAAGAGACCCTGCTCGATGTCTCCTCCGTGCCCATGACTCGCCTCCTGCCCATGATGTCCAGCACATCCTCCTCAAGTGGGGAGAAGGTGTGCAGGGGACTCTGGCTTTTCCCTTCACCGTCTGCTGCCTCATGTTGTGTGCGACTTGCTGCAAGAAAGAAGGGAGTGTGTTAGTGACAGCCTTGTCAGCTGTTTTGAGAATGTGCCTGTCATGGTGGAATATTGCAGATGTTGTGTGAAAGATGTGAGCCGTGGGGAAGTGAGAACAGCCATAGTGGTGAGAGTAGGAGGTGCAGAGTGTATGAGTAGGAGGAAAAGGAAATGTAGTGAAGTGCTTGTAAGAGAGCGTAGAAAAGTGGGGAGGAGAAGGGAGTGTTGTGAGTAGTGGGGCTGTAGGTGTGAGGAGAGAGTAATTGAGGTGAGAAGTAGGATTCTTTCCTTGACAACTCTGGTGAGGTCATTAAAATTCTTTTGGCATTGCAGCCATGTCCTGAGAGCTAAGCTCCTCACATTGACCTTTTCAGCGACCTCTTCCTACTGTCAGTGGAGGTGTTGCCTGGAGGGCTTTCTGCACCTTGGTGGGGGGAACAAGATCTCCTGCACATCGCCTAGACCAGGGCCTCCAATGCTGCATCAGAGTTCCTGGGTACCCTCTCTGGACCTCCTGTAGCCATTTTCCACCTTTCTGAATCTTTTCTGACGTCTGCAGCCACAGTGCACCTCCCTTTAAGAGGTGCTGGCTGCCTTTAATTGACATCAAGGAGCCTGATTTCACAACTCCACACCCCTTCCCCCCCCCCCCCCCCCCCCCAAGCAGGCGCACAGCCAATAAGCAGCGCACAGGTAGCGCTGGCTACATGCCTGACCCATGCTGATTAGTTCCCAGCACAAATTCCACATGGTCCCTGCGCCCACCGGAACAAGCTCGTACAGCGCGCATCCCACCTCCTTCGTACCCGTTATCAGGCGCGATCGAATTTCTGGGCCTTTGTGTGTTGGTTTCACTCACTCTCCTTTGTGGATCAGAAGCTTATGAGTGAGCCGCATATCAGCTGTAAAGCTCACAACCTAGGTTGATATTCCAGAGCAGCACTGAAGGAAAGCTGCATTGAAGGCGGTGTCTTCCTACACATAAAAGAAAAAGAAAGACTTGCATTTCTATAGCGCCTTTCATGACCTCAGGACATCCCAAAGAGCTTTAGAGCCAATGAAGTTATTTTTGAAGTGTAGTCACTGTTGTAATGTAGGATACGCGGCAGCCACTTTGCGCACAGCAAGCTCACATAAACAGCAATGTGTTAATGACCAGATAATCTGTTTTAGTGATGTTGATTATGATGCTGAGGCATTAAACCAAAATCCCCTTGTAGGGTTCAGGTGGACATTTATGATACGGTGGCATTATTCAAAGGAGTTCTTTCTGTGTCCTTGCCGACATTCCTCCCTCAACAAGTACAAAAAAAATGATTAATTGGGCCGCCATCTCATGGCTGTTTATGGGATGTTCCAGATGCAGAATTCATGCCATATTTACCCACCCACATAATAACAATTGCTGCACTTCAGAAAATAATTCAAAGTCTAAAGTGCTCTTCAAACTGATAAGGCGTTTTATAAATGCAAATATATCAGTATTATTATTAGAAACCTCTTATCTTGGCTGCCACAGATTTCTAATAAAGTGGATTATGGTGAGGGTTCTGTTCTTAACATGCGTTGCCCTGGTAACAGGTTGTTTAAGTACTGTACTTAATGTAGCTTTGCTGATAACTGTTGTTTTGTTACAATACTGTCTCAGGAAAACAGTAACATTAGAAAAAACATTTTTGGTAATAAGAATAAGGCTGTTAGGCCCAATGAACCCAGCCCTTTTGGATTGATCGGAATTCCCACCCAAAACAATATGAAAAAGAGATCAGGGAACCCCCACGTGTAATTACATTGCCCCTTTTCCCCCTCTTGGACGAAAGTGCTTCAGAAATGATTTCCAATGGGATCTTTTGGTTAAACAGAGTGCACTTCAAGCAATTGCTATGCGACACCTCTTGAGGAACGGTTTTCACGCAATAAATTTGTGGGATAAACATATTGGCCCGGATTTTGCGGTGGTGATGACGGCGCAACCCCTCTGAAACTGACAGCAACCTCAGGATTTAGCAGATAAACACGGAAATCCTGAAGTTGTGGTCAGTCATTCCCTGCTCTGCCACATTTTGCGATGTGGAACATCCCACAGCCAGCAATCAATTCAAATCACACTGAAGGACGAACCCCCCCCCCCGCCCCACCCGAGAAAAAGTTAAGCCTCGTTGAAAGAGGTGTAACTGGGTTTTTAACAATGTATTGACTGCCGAACAACCGTTTTGCTCCTGAAAAACTAATTTTATGTTTGTGGAATGTCAAATCTTTCCATTAATATGATTAAGAATTACATGGTTTTTAATATTTTTTTAAAATGTGTTTATATTTCAGTTTCTACCTTAATCCTCTTGTGTATGTCCCAATCTTTATTTCGCTCTCTGTAAAAGTTATAAAAAGTAAATTAGAATCTGTGCATTTTACTTCCTGGTTTAGGAACATAGGAACAGGAGTAGGCCATTCAGCCCCCTCGAGCCTGTTCCGCCGTTCAATGAGATCATGGCTGATCTGCGATCTAACTCCATATACCCACCTTTGGCCCATATCTCTTAATACCTTTGGTTAGCAAAAATCTATCAATCTCCGATTTAAAATTAACAATTGACCTACCATTAATTGCCGTTTGCGGAAGAGAGTTCCAAACTTCTACCACCCTTTGTGAGTAGATGTGTTTCCTAATTTCAGTCCAGAAAGGTCTGGCTCTAATTTTTAGACTATGTCCTCTAGTCCTAGAATCCCCAACCAGCAGAAATAGTTTCTCGCTATCTACCCTATCTGTTCCCCTTAATATCCTGAAAACTTCCATCAGATCACCCCTTAACTTTCTAAATTCTAGGGAATACAACCCGAATTTGTGTAATCTCTCCTCGTAACTTAACCCTTGAAGTCCGGGTATCATTCTGGTAAACCTGCGCTGCACTCCCTCCAAGGCCAATATATCCTTCCTAAGGTGTGGTGCCCAGAACTGCTCACAGTACTCCAGGTGTGGGCTAACCAGGGTTTTGTACGGCTGCAGCATAACTTCTACCCCCTTGTACTCTAGTCCTCTAGATATAAAGGCCAGCATTCCATTAGCCTTTTTGATTATTTTCTGTATCTGTTAATGACATTTAAATGATCTATGTACCTGAACCCTCCCCAGCCCCACCCCCCCAAAGTCTCTTGGACCTCCACTGTTTTTAACTTTTTACCATTTAGAAAGTACCCTGTTCTATCCTTTTTAGGTCCAAAGTGGATGACCTCACATTTGCTTACATTGAAATCCATTTGTCACAGTTTTGCCCATTCACTTAATCTATCAATATCCTTTTGTAATTTTATGCTTTCATCTACACTGCCTACAATGCCGCCTATCTTTGTGTCATCGGCAAATTTGGAAATATGACTATCTATGCCATCATCTAAGTCGTTAATAACTATTATGAATAGTTGAGGCCCAAACACAGATCCCTGCGGGACACCACTAGTCACATCCTGCCAATTTGAGTACCTGTCCATTATCCCTAATCTCTCTCTCCTGCTGCTCAGCCAATTTCCTAACCAGTTCAATAATTTGCCCTCAATTCCGTGGGCTTCTACCTTAGATAAGGTGGAGTAGCACAGCACACCTCTTGTGTGGGACTTTATCAAATGCCTTCTGGAAGTCCATATAAATAACATCCATAGACATGCCCCTCTCCACTACTTTAGTCACCTCTTCAAAAAATTCAATCAGGTTTGATAGGCATGACCTACCTTTCACAAATCCATGCTGTCACTTCGCCGCTGCCCGCAAAATCCAGGCCAATAATGAATTTCGAACCCATGCAGCCTATACATTTAAGTTCAATCTGCATTTTCTGTGAGGGACAGTATAATTTATGCATCGGTTGTGTTCAATACATCCTGGAATTATGGTATTCCTGCCATTTATGGTGGTCCATTTAATCTTGTCAGAACAAGACTTTCATTTATATGGTACCTTATCATGACCCTCAAACATCTCAAATGCAAATACAATGAACAACTTTGAAGTGCAATGACTATTGTTATGTAGAAAAATATAACAGCCAAACGGTAATGAAATGAATGACCACACAACCTGTGTTTGGTGGTGTTGGTTTAAGGAGGAATGTTTGCCAGGACACCAGGAGAACTCCCTGCTGTTCTTCAAATAATCCCATGGGATCTTTAATGCCCCTGAATCACTGGAATAGGGAAATGGGACCTGTGTTTAATACCTCATCCAAAGGTCAGCTTACATTGGTTCAGTATAAAGTATTGAGGCAATCAGAGCATGGAAATGATGCCATATGATATTAGCAGTTGAACACTTAACATGTTCATATCAAATTCCCCTGTCTGATATTTTAACAGAGGGGTTAATTTATCTATTTTAAATGTGTTATTACCTCTGTTAAAATAGTGAGCAGAGGAATTACATAGAATTTACAGCACAGAAACAGGCCATTTGGCCCAATTGGTCTATGCCGGTGTTTATGCTCCACATCAGCATATTCTTCTATTTCTTTCTCCCTCGTGTGCTTATCTAGCTTCCCCTTAACTGTATCTATACTATTCGCCTCAACTACTGCATGTGGTAGCGAGTTCCACATTCTTACCACTCTCTGGGTAAATAACTTTCTCCTGAATTCCTTATTGGATTTATTAGTGACTATGTTACATTTATGACCCCTAGTTTTGGATTCCCCCACAAGCGGAAACATCTTCTCTATGTCTACCCCATCAAACCCCTTCGTAACTTCTTGATATGTAAATTGATATGAATGCATTTTCGCTGTCTTGGTTCTTGGTGCTTTACAAATATGTTTACATTCTTTTGCCTGAAAAAATGTTTCAAAATTGTCTTTCCAAACAAAGCATTCAGCTGATGTTAGAGACCTCTCCAGCTGAGACGATGGAACATTTCAGTTGTCTCCAGGACAGCTTTCATCACAGAGCCATCTGGAACCGGAATAAGTTGCTAACAACTTTGTCTTTCCTGGTGACACAAACACCTGGTGACAAAAGCATTCAGATGCTTTGTTGAGAGGCATTTTCTTCCCATCTTTTAAATATAGGGATCAGCATATGTATATAAAAGTTGTTTGCATATGTATATAAAATGGTTTCAAATAATTCCTCCACCAGATAGTTAGCAAAAACAAATTTAACAACTTGGTCTTTGAAGTCAGACTCAATCAGGATTAAGATTCAAACCTTAGTACGACAGTAGAACCCTTGCTGTGTTTTTATCAGGCATTTGCTTGAGATCAGAGTGAGAACCTGACACCAAAGGTAAACTGGGAATAGCAGAAAGATATTGAAAACAAAAGGTACATTCCTGCAGATATACGTTGGGCGACCCTGAGAGAAACCAAGGACGTGCCCTACATAAACAAATAAAAAAAGTACATGATGTCCTTCCAAGTCTAGAAAGCTTTGAATCCCACTGAGGTCACCACAGCGACAAAACCTCCACACTCTTGACACATCTGAAGGCAACAAAGAGAAGCTGCAGACAGCGCTCTGAGCTGTTGTCTATCAAACAGACTGGATTATTCTCTTTAGTGAGCCTACTTCCAGCCGCAAAAGGTACCATATGAAAAAACAAAAATGCCATGGACAGAAGACTGCATTTGTCACAGGGCCAAATTGAAATCCATGGAAATGAAAATGGGGAGATATGTATAATGGGCGGCTGAATCGATATCGCCCATTTTACACCATCACCCAAAGTCAAAATTACCCCCTGTGTGGGAATAAACTGCCTGTATCTGTGAATTAACTTTTGTTTCTATCCATTATTTGCACCAGTCCTACTCCACGCTACCCTGCCAGAGGGTCACCCATGTTACACTACATGTCTTTGCCTGCAATAACACACATGGGGGGCGATTTTCGCTGAATACTTTAGGCGCTAAAGAGGTGGCCAAGATAGGGTCTTAAACTGAAACGCCGGTTTAGCCCATGTTTAGCGCAAGACACCAACTTGGTAAAGGAGTTGAAGTCAGCGCTAGGAACGGCCGTTTGTTAAACAGCTGATCGCCACTTAAAATGCCTGCTAGAGCTCATTAAAGAAGCTGCACGGCATTTTGGTAGCTAGCGCTTCAAGTAATGCCCTCTCCTAACAGCGACCATCTGTTTGGGAGTAAACACGGTGTTGATGTTGATTTCAAGCACTTCTTAAAGGGATACTCACCACTTAAAGGGATACTCACCATTTCATGGTCATTGCTGCTGGAGCTGTGAAGAGGACCTCTGAAACACATCGGGAGATTTTCTGGGACACTTTGTCAAGACTTCACCAACACTCGAGCAACATTTATTCCAGAAATTCGAATTTTCACCTAAAAAGAGTAAGTGCTGTGCTACTCCACCTTATTGGACCCCTTATCGGAGTCACCAGGAGAAAGGGAGTGCTTGGTCATGGGCATCTTGCTAGGGGTCCCCTTTGGTCTGTACGAGGAATGGGAGGAGGCCATGAGGCCAGGCAGAGCAGCACCAGCTGCTGCAGGAGAGAGGGACAAGAAGGCGAGGAGGGCGAGATGGCGTCGTTCCACTCCTGCAGGTACAGGACCCTCCCTCCTCCTCTGGACATCCTCCACCAGGACCTCCAGTGCTGCATCCGAGAACCTGTGCATCCTCTCCCTCGGTTCCTGAGCTATCCTGCAATGTGCCGTGTGTGCCAACCAGAGCTCTCCACACCTTCAGTGGAAGCGGGTGTAAGGAGCCCACGTATACTGCTCCACGAAAATTGCATCTAATCAGTACTTGAGTGTTAAACCTGCAGGTTTCTGATTTAGCACCTCCAGGCAAGTTCAAATTGTGGTAATCAGTAGTTCGGACCAAAATTGTGTGCTAAATCCGGACTTTCGAACAGGCGTGTCTTATTAGCACAGCACCCATTTAGCGCCTGTTTTCACCCTTTGGCCAAAATAACCCCCATGTACTTTCCAGCAGGGAGGTCACTGTATACTGAACAGGATGGAGGAAGGGCTGCATAAATTTTCCCCATACGAACTTAAGGGGCACTGAGGCCAATTGTAGCACCCCAGCTGCTGCCCTGGCTCAGGTCAGCTAAAACAGGAGTCAAACTTGTTATGAGAAGCAAAGTGAAGCAAATAATGCTATATATAGTACAGTATAATGTATTTTTAAATCAAAGCAATTCCTGTATTCACATGCAGACAATTGAAAACAGGTTCTGAGAAATGTGGAAACAGTTTATTTGCTACATATAAGGAAATACCAGAAACTTACAAGGTAAAAATATAATATAAAAGTCTGATCATGTTCTGGCAACACAGCTTCAAAAGTGGAACAAAAACAGAAAATGCTGGAAACATTCAGCAGGAGAGAACAGATAAGTTAACATTTCATCATGTTTATAAACTTGATTACTGCAGATGTTGTAGCATTCTTGAGCACTGTGCTACATTGAATATTCCTGATTCGAACCCAATACATTTTTGCAAAACAGTATGGGGCAGATTTTCCTCTTACGGTGCTTGGGCACAACACATAGAGAAAAATCAGACAGGGACTTTAATGGAGCCTGCACAATTTTCCAGCCATTTAAAAGTGCCCAGGCGATCCTCTGAACCCAAGTGTAATAAGAGGAAAATCTGCCTCTATGTCTCCTGTAAAGAGATGCGTTGTCCATGTTTCTGTCAATAACAAGCAATTTTGACAAAATTGCCACATTTTCAGTATATTTTTAGTCTGCACTGTGTGAACTATTCTGATAACCTGATCAACTTGTTATAATTATCTTACAAATGCCCTTGGTGCTAGATGGTTCATTGTGCAGTACTTAATTACTGCAGATGTTGTAGCATTCTTGAGCACTTAAGCTTGTTGCTTAAAGAAAAATGTCCATTTTTTTTGGCTGATTTAAAAACTACCTTCAGCTGAACATGACTCTAATGTTAATTCAGAGAGTAGTCGTGAACTAGTTAGAAGTAATGTAGAGTAGATCTGGGGGTAGTTTGTGATACACAATTATCTCCCACTCGGTACCTTGTTAGGAAAGCATATCTGATAGGTGGCCCTGTGGGAAAACAGAAGTTATGAGTAACCTACCATCTAAAATGCATAATAAAAATGAATTCCTTAGCATTGAATTATACCTGACCTGTTATTAAAAGTAATGTACATTTTTTAATTTTCCATAATGGTAATTGTACTAAATGGCCCCGATAATAACTCTGAGCGGGGCGGGGGTTGTGATATCAGATGGGAAACCTGGAAGAAGTTTCAGCGTGTCTGTCCGTGGTATTTTAACGGAGTTGCCTCATTATACTTACGGGTTTGGTGTCGAATGCACGGCATCGGGTGTGGTGCGGACCTGCTTGACGCGATCTCAACTGGAGTATTTAAAGGGAAAATCCAAAGGTGGAATTTGGAGGAATTAGGAGTTTTCACAAAAAGAGGGAGCAGTTTCATGATGGATTCAGGATGGTCAAGGGCTGCGCCTCAATTTAATGATACATCGCTCGATGCACTGCTGGGTGCGGTGAAGAGTCGGCGAGAGATACTGCTCCCCAGCAACGGGCGGAAGAAACCACCTGCTGCAACAAAGAAGGCGTGGCTAGAGGAGGCCCAGGAGGTCAGCAGCAGGAGCATAGTGCCACGCTCCTGGATTCAGTACAGGAAGCGCTTTAGTGACCTAACCAGGTCAGGAAAGGTGAGTGCAGTTGCACATTCACTTGCTCCTGTTGTGCACATCACCCCACCCCTCCTCACTCTGCCTTGTCAAGCCTATTCCATCACATCACTCCTCACACTCGTTTACTTTGCAAACGCACCCATCGTTCTCTTTCTATTCACTTCCTCACATCCCCATCTAGCTATCCACCACAGCCACTCACCCTGATCCTTATGCAATTTGATGCCTCTCCCTGATAGTCACCCTCACCAAATGCACTGCATCCATCAGGTGAACACATGCCATTACAGTCACTTATAGCTCTGTTCTTTCCCCTGTTGCAGGAGAAGAGAATGCAGAACACTAGGGAGAGGGAGAGGACCAGAGGTGGTCCTCCACGGTTTTTGCCGTTGACAGCTGCAGAGGAGAAAGCACTGGAGATTAGTGGTGTTTCGGTGTCTCTGACTATTGGAGCTAGAGCGATTGGGACCTCCCAGCTACCTCTCTGTAACCCACATGTCATACAACACTCAGTCATGTTGGCTTGATTTCAGCAGCGAGTGAAATAGATCATCTTCATAATGCTAAGTTGTTGATGAATGGGAAGACATGAATTGACGGGGACCATTGGTTGGATGTGCAATGGGTGGTTGGTTGGTTACAGGACTGATTTTTGTCAGTGACATTGGGCGGGCAGTGGGTGTGGTGGGGGTGCGGGGAGGAGAGTGGCCATCGGATGTGATTATTACATAAGCCCAGTGGTAGTGACTAACTGAACCGAACAGCTATAAGAGAATCCTGGGCAACAATGTTAGCATCTGGTACTACGCTGGAGTCGCCATCTTCATCCTCCTCCTCTTCATTGCATTCATCCGCAGACGATGTGTGCTGAGCGCCTTGTTCCTCCTGCAGCTCCAATCAGCACAGGCACAGCACACCACGATCATTCTGGAGACCCTCGCTGGAGAGTACTGAAGGATGCCTCCAGATCTGTCCGAGCACCTGAAGTGCATCTTGAGCATGCTGATCGCTTGCTCAGTGACACATCTGGTGGCCATATGGCCGTCGTTGTACCGCTCTTGGGCTTCATTGGTGGGGTTCCTCATGGGTGTCATCAGCCAAGTTTGAAGAGGCTATGCTTTTGTCTCCTAGCAGCCAACTCTTAAGTCTGTTTGCAGGTCCAAAGAGGTCAGGGAGCTTGGACTGCCGCAGGATGAAAGCATCAAGGCAGCTCCCCGGGAATCTGGCACACGCCTTCTTGTGGTTGCACACCAGCTGTACATTGATCGAATGGAATCCCTTGTGGTTTACGAATACTCCCGGTTGATCTGATGGTGTGTGGATTGCCACGTGTGTGCGGTTGATGACACCCTGCACCTGTGGGAAGCCAGCCAGAGTCGCAAACCCAAACGCCCACTCATTCTGACTAGTGGCATCACAGGCCAACTTGACATAATTGCCGTCCCTGGCAAACAATCCATCAGTGACCTGCCTTATGCCTATATGTGCAGGCGACTGGGAGATCCTAGATATGCCTCCGGCAGCACCCTAGAAGGATCTGGAGGCAAAAAAAATTCACTTTCACAGCCACTGCTAATGCATGGCCACCAGGTCCAGCAGGGAGCAGGTCTTCTTCTAGGAGGCTGCATATATCTGCCACCACCTGATGCCTGCGGAAGCACTGCTCTTCTGAGGGGTCAAGGAACCTGAGCCTCTGCCTGTACATATTAATGTTGTATGCCTGACTTTAAATGAGGCCCATGAATTGCCTTTCTGTCTTCTTCACTTTGGTTTCAGTAGCGTGTTCCAGGAAGCCCGGGAAACCCGCACACATGCAGTTAAGTTTAAATGCCGGTCAAAATCTCATCAAAAGTGGCTCATTTGAATATTATAGCCAGTAACCTGCCTCTCCAGAGGGGGTTACACACACGCGCCGAAATGCACCCAGAAGTTGGTGTGTTGGAGCCGGCTTTTGGACGCACTGACATTTTTGCCAATTTTAACAAGTCTCTCGAACCCAAACCCATGCGCTCTTTACCATTAAAATTCCCCCAATGAGTTTGAATATATAGGAAACTCAGATTGGCTATTGAAGCCTCTCCATCTTATTTTGGTTCATTTTCCTTGCACATTAGTGGCACAGGGGATGCCAGATAGAAGACACGTCAGTGGATTACAGTCCGCACCACTTATAGAGGGCGCGATGGTGTTAACACGATTTGCCTGCTATAATTGCAAAATAAAGACAGTGCCAGTAGCGCTCTAGTACCTGGCCCATGAAACTCGAGCCCCTGCAAGGAGCAAATGCATGTAATCCCGTCACTCAGCCACTATTTCAGCAGGCTCCCGATACAAACAGAGGCAATGTCTGACTACACTGCAGTACTAAGGCACTCAGCTTCTACATATCAGGTGAATAATTAGCAGTACAACTGAAAGACATTTAACAAACACTGCAGTTTGCCTGAAACCAGCAGAGCTTTTAAAACAGTATATGGCGTTGATCAAGTCATTAAGGGAATCGCACTTTAACGAGGTGCATAAAGCTTATTAAATTGCCCGAAATAACTGGCGTGCTTAATACGCTGTAAGTGACACCTTTATAATTGACTTCTATGGTGATGGAAAATGGATGTGGATAATTTCCCAGTATAAACTGTTGCCCGCCATAAGCTTGGGCGGTATAACTGTGGGGACTACTAATTAGTTGGCTGAGATGTGTGACATTCATCTTTCCTTTCCATCTGCTGTGTCATTATTCAGACGAATGAGCTGATGAATTAATCATTGTCTTTGGTTCTTAAAGCAATTTATTTTGTGCTTGTGAAAATTTACAATTTCTGGACTGATCAGCGTTCTCTTAAATGCTTCAGGCCTTTTAACTGCGTTTCTTTTAAAAAAAAAGAGAAGTGACCATGACTGTGACACAGGTGACGACTTTCAATTTTTCTTTTCATCATTTACTCCTGAATATAAAATAGAGAAGTCCAATTTCTTTCTCAGAATCATATTGCCTTTGTGATTGGTATCACATTTTAGAATAGAATAATACCCTGAATGATATCGAGAGTGGAGAGTTTAAAAAAGAAAATCACTGTGCAAATGTGGCTTCAGGTTCTTTCACGCTCAGATTTCTTTGTGCCGTGTGACATTCAAATAAGCCATTGTACAGATGGGTTATATATTGGCATCTGCTGTTTAGTTTTCCAGTTGAAGATGAGTGTGAGTTAATGTCTTCAATCTATTACCTTTCTGAAAATGTCCAATCTAAAAATTCTGATTTTGAATGGATGCTTCTTGGCCACTGGCAGCATGGGCTTTGTGCACTTTGTAAAGCTAATGTAAGGCAAGGTGATTTGTGTGGAGAATATCTGCTAAGAAACACTGAGTTTGATGTCTCCCTGCTGATGGGACCGACGTTTTGGTTCAGCAGGGAGGCAGCGACTTGAGCTGTGTTGTATGCTGCAGTGTAACCTGCAGCCAAGCTATAGGGTAGAGCCAGCAGTACCACTGATGGCCAAGGTCACTGCAGCCGTAAACTTTTACTCCTCAAGCTCATTCCAGGCTGCTACAGCAGACGTAAACAACATAAGGCAATTTGCAATGCCCAGATGTACCAAACAGGTGACTGACTAATGCTTTGTTTGTCGGAGATAGGAACTTTATCATTTTCCCACGGACAATTGACAACAGTGTGAGGAGGCACTCCAGTCGTTCAAAGTAGGGCTCCTCAAAAGTCCAACAGATTGCAGATAAAAATAGAAACAGCTGCAAATACAGGCAGAATCTACGGATAAAACAGCAATCGACATTTCAGGCCTTAAAACCTTCCTCTGGACTAGTCTGACCTGCTGAGTCTTTCCAGCTTGTTTTAATTTTTATTTTCAGATTTCCAGCATCCACAGTATTTTGCTTTTAGTCATTGATTGTTCCCTAGTGACCCTTTGTGCTCCTGCAAACAATAACTATGGATTCATGAAGCGCAAAGACTTAGTCCATCGGGGTCCAGCTTGTTCATGACCATTGTCATAGGATGATGCTTGGCAAGTCTCCAAAGACTGCAGACATTACCCTTATTTCAAAAGCAGTCCCCTTGAGGCCTAGTCCTCTGTGCTCATCAGCTGAGGATGGCAGGTTCCTGCTGCTCCTCTGCCACAGTAATCTGCTCCTGCTCACTTGTGCTCTGAATATTCAAATTGGATGTCACGTTTCAGGAATTTTTTGACCATTTTTCTCCACAGAAAAGATTTGAAAGTGAAAGTTACTTAATTTTTTTTTGCAAAAGTGTGTTCCCACAAGTTTTTTTTTAAAAAGGCGCCTGGGTAATGGGTGATTAATATGCTGCATGGAAGTTATTTTCCCCCAGAGTCGAAAAAAATAAGCAACTGATTAACTTCGCTAGCTAGTCGATGAACACCTTTTGTGTTGGAAGGCCCTATGACCTCAGTTTGTCAGCGAAGAGGGAAATAAGTAGAGACAGGCTTTTTGGGTGAAAGCAAGAAGACTGTAAGGGAATTCAAGCTTTAGAAACAGAGAAGTTGTGAGGTACAGAGGCCCCCAGAAAAGGCAGGCTCAGAAAAAGACCGAAGAGTGCAGGGAGAGGAACTTGTGCCCTGGGCTGTGGGCAGGAATGCAGAGGAGATACTCTGTTTAAGTTAAGTAAGATGACCCACTGATGTGGGGACGCATAGAATGTTCATTATTTTATATTATTTTACAAAGATAAGTTGTATTGATTGAAAAAAGTGAACCTGATCATAACTGTGATTCCGTATGATCACGTGATGTAAAGTAAAGCAGCTTAATAATTTGTATCAGGCCTCATCTAATCAAGGGATCGAACAATCCGCTTTTAGAGAGATTGAAGAAATGCACGTGTGAAAGACACAAATATCTGTTTCAGGTCACAAGGGGTGTTATTGTTACACCCCCAGGGCACGCTATTGCACAAGTAAACACAGGGCAATGTGAGTCAACTCTCATAAAAGTAAGATGCTCAGACCACTTAAGGGAACGATTGATGCCACTGAATTCAAGAAGTATGTATGGAAGACCCAAATTTGTAATAGTGGAAATACCTGTTATAAGGGCACTGCACGCTGTAAGATGTGGCTTCTTCTGGTTGCATGGAGTCTAACTTAGTTTTATATGGTAATATGTAGAGGGGAAAAAAAGGAGGAACGTGTACTACAAATGGTGTCTTGATGAGAAGTCATCACATATAGCGTCCAATAGAAGGATATACTTTCCATCCCTCCTACTTCCCCAAACGTCCTACTTCCTCATCCCTCCTACTTCCCCATCCCTCCTACTTCCCCATCCCCCCTACTTCCCCATCCCCCCTACTTCCTCATCCCTCCTACTTCCCCATCCCTCCTACTTCCCCCAAACCTCCTACTTCCTCATCCCTCCTACTTCCCCATCCCTCCTACTTCCCCAAACCTCCTACTTCCCCATCCCTCCTACTTCCCCAAACCTCCTACTTCCCCAAACCTCCTACTTCCCCATCCCTCCTACTTCCTCATCCCTCCTACTTCCCCATCCCCCCTACTTCCCCATCCCTCCTACTTCCCCATCCCCCCTACTTCCTCATCCCTCCTACTTCCCCATCCCCCCTACTTCCTCATCCCTCCTACTTCCCCATCCCTCCTACTTCCCCAAACCTCCTACTTCCTCATCCCTCCTATTTCCTCATCCCTCCTACTCCCCCAAACCTCCTACTTCCTCATCCCTCCTACTTCCCCATCCCTCCTACTTCCCCATCCCTCCTACTTCCCCATCCTCCCTACTTCCCCATCCCCCCTATTTCCTCATCCCTCCTACTCCCCCAAACCTCCTACTTCCCCATCCCTCCTACTTCCCCAAACCTCCTACTTCCTCATCCCTCCTACTTCCCCATCCCTCCTACTCCCCAAACCTCCTACTTCCCCATCCCTCCTATTTCCCCATCCCTCCTACTTCCTCATCCCCCCACTTCCTCATCCCTCCTACTTCCCCATCCCCCCTACTTCCTCATCCCTCCTACTTCCTCATCCCTCCTACTTCCTCATCCCTCCTACTTCCTCATCCCTCCTACTTCCTCATCCCTCCTACTTCCTCATCCCTCCTACTTCCTCATCCCTCCTACTTCCTCATCCCTCCCACTTCCCCATCCTCTGCTTCGTCACTTCCGTCATCTGGGCTGCCTACTCAAAGGAGGTAAGTGGTTGAAGGTTCCTCCTCCCATCTGAGTTCGCTTCTTCTTCTTATGTTTTGTCTTCTTCTACAAACAAAGTATAAAAGCTGTAAAGTCAAATTGGCAGGAGGACATACAGGGATACCCATGTGTCAGCGTGCAATTTATGGTGGGTGTGATTATATAAACATGAATCATGTAGCTACGGCACATGGCAGGATTTGTCAGGGAGAAATGTATTTAAGCATGTGAGAGGAGGAACACTTACAAGGGAGGGTTGCTGCCATGTAATGAGCTTGCACAGGAAGTAGTAAAAATGCTGTAAGACTGTGTAAGGCAGAGGCAACTCTATGGGCCAAGTATGATTAATATGTAGTGTTATATACGGTTATTATGGAGTCTTCTACCTTAGTGGACCAGGTGAGGTCACCAAACATTTTACGGCATTACAGACAGCTCCACTGAATGGGGCATTCACATTTATCGCCAGACATCGTCAGACACTCATCTTGAGATCTGTAGCCATTAGTCAGAAACAGGGCCTCTTTCCTCCGACTTACCTGAGCTCTATTGCCTTATCTGAAAATTGGGGTGACTTATGGCTGTATGATTTTGATGTCATTCCTGTAAGTCAATATAGCTTGATAATTATTTCCCATCAAACAGCTATGCCCCTTTATACTTCTGCAGGCCTTTAAAGGAGCTAATGGGTGACTTCCCAATTGGACTGAACCCACGACTGCCCATTAATGTTGCTGACCCCATCCATTGAGACATCCAATGGTCAGTCATGTGATAATAATGCACCACCCGAGTGGAGGCTGCTGCCAAAAATCTTAGCCACAGCTAACTGGTGTAAATTTTAAATTCAGACGACTCTCTAGCTCTGAAAATCTGTAATGGGACACATTTCGGCAAAAGTGGCAAGATGCAACCACGGGGAATCTCACCATTCAGGGTCGGGGAGAGCTCTCTAATCTTGCTCCCTGGAGCTCCCACACCACTCGGGGCACATCTAAGTTGCACACTTGCCAAAGAAGCCAGAAAGCCAAACTGATGACTGCCGTCTAGGGGTGTTCGCCCTTCCTGGAAAGAATAATTTGGTGGGGAGGGAGCAATATTCCATGTCATTTTTTTTCGGGCCGCGCAGCCTCTTAAAGGGGCCACGCGGCCCATTCAAAATTCCGCGCATGTGCAGTTTTTCTATTTAAAAGCCGGCTGCGCAGGACTCCTGGAGCTCTGCGCAGCCACGCAACTTACAAGGAACATTGGCGGGGGAGTCACTTTTAATTTGTTCTTATCTTTGGGGGCCCAGACCATGATCCAGGCCTGAACCCTGAGTTGGTCCGCACAATCTCTGGTGGTCTGGGAAGTATGCCTGATACCTCTGCTGACCATACACTGAAGTCCACTGAAGGCCCGGTACATGGGAAGTCCTAACGTTGGGATTCTGGATTAGTTACCGGCCGTTTTGGTGGTGTCCTGCTGAAGTTATGGCGGGATTGCATCAGAACGGCTGTGGATTTTCAGGGCCTCCATATCTAAAGTAATATCAGAAATGATGTACTGCAGAAATGTTATTATTTGAGGCATGCTTTGCCTCCAACACAGGAATGATTCTTAAATAACAACAGAAAATGCTGGAAAAACTCAGCAGGCCAGGCAGCATCCGTGGAGAGAGAAAGAGAGTTAACGTTTCAGGTCGATGACTCTTGTTGTCAAATCTAATAACGACCAAGCAATACACCTTTAAGAAAAGTTCAGTTTCAGGTTTTGAGGGCCATATTTACAAGGGACTTTGGGCTAGAAATTCGTTATAGCCATGAAATCGGCAGTGTTTAGACTAAAAATAATTGAATAGCGCCAGTTGAAAATCGTCTAAGCTGCACACAAAATTCGTCCTCACTCCTCATTAAAATGCTTGCAGTCATGATTCTAGTCAAAAAGCTCAAGCTCATTGGTGTTAAACTGAAAAGATGGACCAATATCGGGGGCAGTCTAAACGCAAGTAATGCTTGCCACAGGCTGCTTTCACTATCGGTGTTTACTAAGGAGGTGGATGCTGACAAAATATCGGTAGAAGTGGGCAAGGTAGAGGCAATGGAAGGGGTGAAAATTGATAGACAGGATGTACTAGAAAGACTGGGTATGCTTAGAGTGGACAAGTCGCCTGGTCCAGATGGCTTCCATCCCAGGTTGCTAAGGGAATTGGGGGAGGAGATAGTGGAAGGGCTTGCCATAATTTTCCAATCTTCCCTAGATGCGGGGGAGGTGCCTGAGGATTGGAAAGTGGCAAATGTGACACCATTGTTCAAGAAAGGGTGTAAGGACAATCCTAGTAACTACAGGCCGGTCAGTTTAGCATCAGTGGTGGGTAAAGTTTTAGAAACAATAATCAAGGAAAAAATTAATGGACACTAGGAGAGGTTTAAGCTAATTAAGGAGAGCCAACACGGATTTGTAAAAGGCAGATCGTGTTTGACTAATCTAATTGAATTTTTTGATGAAGTAACAGAGAGGATTGATGAAGGGAATGCAATGGATGTTGTCTACATGGATTTTAGGAAGGCGTTTGACAAAGTACCACATAGAAGGCTGGTTAACAAAATTGAGGCTCATGGAATAATGGGTCAGTGGCAGCTTGGATAAGGAATTGGTTTAAGGACAGAAAACAGAGAGTTGTGGTAAATGGCTGCTTTTCAGACTGGAGGATGGTAGACAGTGGTGTTCCCCAAGGGTCAGTGCTGGGGCCACTGCTTTTTTTGATATATATAAATGACCTGGATATTGGAATACAGAGTAGAATTTCTAAATTTGCCAATGACATCAAACTTGGGGGTGTGGCAAACAGTGAGGATGATACCAATCAACTACAACAGAACATAGAAAGGCTAGCAGAATGGGCAGACAAGTGGCAGATGGAATTTCATACAGAGAAGTGTGAGGTGATGCATTTTGGCAGAAGGAACAGGGAGAGGCAATATACACTTAATGGCACAGTTTTAAAGAGTGTGCAGGGACAGAGGGACCTGGGAGTTAATGTACATAGGTCCCTGAAGGTGGCAGGACATATTGAGAGAGTGGTTAAAAAAGCATATGAGATCTTGGGTTTCATGAATAGAGGTATTGAGTACAAAAGTAGAGAAGTTATGCTGAACCTTTATAAAGCGCTGGTTAGGCCACAACTGGAGTATTGCGTCCAGTTCTGGTCACCACACTTTAGGAAAGATGTGAAGGCCCTTGAGAGGATGCAGAGGAGATTTACCAGAATGGTTGTGGGATGGGGAATCTTAGCTGCAAGGCCAGGTTAGAGAAGCTGGATTTGTTTTCATTAGAGCAAAGGAGGTTGAGGGGTGATTTGATAGAGGTGTACAAGATTATGACGGGTTTGGATAGGCTAGATGGGAAAAGGCTGTTCCCACTAATTGATGGTACAAGGACTAGGGGACACAGATTTAAGGTATTGGACAAGACATACAGGGGGGATGTGAGGAAAAAAAATTTACGCAGTGAGTGGTGAGGACCTGGAATTCACTGCCAACGGAAGTGGTGGAAGCGGAGACACTCAATGTTTTCAAGGGGAGGCAGGGTAGGCACTTGAGGGAAATAAACTTGCAGGGCTACGGGGATAGAGCGGGGGAATGGGACTGACTGGACTCTACAGAGGCCGAATGACCTCCTTCTGTGCCGTTATGACTCTATGACTTAAAGGGAGGTTCATTGATGCTGCAGCACCTCATTCTCAGCATTGTTGGGTGTGCAGCTGCCTCAACAACCATAAGAAGAAGGAGAAGGAGCACTTATTTACCAATCCTGATGGCAGATCTCCACCCCTGGCAGATCTTCGCCCCAGGGAGAGAGCCCGGAGGTTTTCCAAGGAAGCTTTGGAGGCATTGGTTTTAGCAGTGGAGAGAAGGCGGGCGGTCCTGTTCCCCATCGACTGGCAGGAGGCCCTCGCCACAATTCTGCCAGACTATGTGAAGTGAGGTGGCACACCATGCCACGGGCAGCACTGTGCTCCCCAGGACCGACATCCAGTGCAGGAGGAAGTTTAACAAGCTCACACGGGTGGTCAGGGTGAGTGAAGGCTTCAACAAATGCCACATACCACCATCTGTACCACAAGCTTCGCACACAGCTCAATGCACCACACCCCCAGCACTCACCCACCAACAATCTCTACCTAGCAACACTAGCACCCACATCTCACACCTTGCACACAATGACAGCTATTCAACTATGGCAGGCACAAGGGTCATTAGTTATTAGAATTCATGTGATATGTGTGATATGTTTATAGATACATTTATTAAGTGTGTTTGGAATATTTTGTGGTCTCTCTCATTTCAGCTTTGCGCCCAGGAGGACGCTGTGATATGGCCTGAGATAGGGATTGTATGATGGGGATGTGGTGAGCTACGGGGATCTGGAGTTTCATTCATGCAAATCGGAGTCTGATGAGTCGGTCATGGACTGCCCATCCGGAAAGCCGATTGTCTTGCTACCGCCGCCCTACCTCCTCCTCGTCCTGCTCCTCCTCGTTCTCTTCCTCCTCATCCTCCTCTGCCTCGTCCTCCTCCTCATCATCCTCTTCCTCCTCATCCTCCTCTGCCTCGTCTTCTTCCTCCTCATCCTCCTCTGCCTCCTCCTCCTCGTCCACTTCCTCCTCCTCCTCCTCTGCCTTGTCCTCTTCCTCCTCGTCCTCTTCCTTCTCATCCTCCTCTACCTCGTCCTCTTCCTCCTCGACCTCCTCTGCCTCGTCGTCCTCCTGAGGTAATCCCGCAATCCCGCAACCCCCATGACTGTGAGGAAGTGTTGTGAGCAGAAGCCTTCAACAAATAATGAGTGACTTCTACACTTGAATTAACGCTCCCTGTCGCCAAAAAAACTTGAAATAACTAAAGAAAGCTGTTTCAGTTGCAGGAAGTAGCAAACAGCCATTGAAACTGCAGAACCATATTAGTTGCAGCTGATTGGGGATGGTACCTTTAAATAACACTGCTGCAGCCTGCTTCCTGCTGGTTGGCGCCTGCTCTCCCTGTCGTTGTTCTGCACTGCCATCAAGGTAAGTAGCTATAGCGAAGTTGGGAGATCGGATGTCCAGTGAACATTGCACACTCACTGACGTCACGATCTCCATGGTGGCGAGGTCCCTGGCGATCGAGTTTACCGGCAGCGCTACCGGCAACACTGATATGGCGTGCGGTGCTGGAACCGACATCAGCTGTCATTACAGCTGTCAACAGCATTTTAGCGCCATCTTGTGGCGTTAACGTGTGGCGCAAACCAAATGAATTTCTCCCCCATTCTATCGCAAATCAGACTATTTCTGGAAGAAAAGTGTTCCTTCAATCAAAATATGAATCTTGATGTACATGATTAAGGCAGAAATTGAATACTAAGGTTGTAAATAATTGGGTTTTAATGTTGTTGAAAGCTTTTTAAGTCAATGGGCGAAAAATTCGGTGGCGCCCCCTTTGGGGCGCTAACCTTACTTTTAGCGCCACGAAAAAATTAGTGCCCCTGCGCCATAAATTCAGTGGTAGTGCCCCAGGCAGGAGGCGGGGCTCTACTGGAAGCACTCCCCCTCCTTTCTGGGGCGCTACAAGTGAATATCGCGGCGCTACGTCCAACAGCGCCATGTGCGTCGGCAAATAGCGCCGCGGTATTACAGGCCTCCCTCCCCTGCTTAAAGGGGAGGGGCCTAGCACTGTGCACACTGGGGCTCTGCTGGATCACCGGGGAGCGGGGTGCTGGTAAAGCAGCCCAGCACTCAAGAGGAGTGCCGGGCTGAGCGATCGCGGCTGGCATCCCGAATAAAAAAGGGGAAGGGGGCAGGTGCTGGCAGTCTGCCCCAAAAAAATGACCGCCCGACACCTGTCCTTTAAATTGCGCCGCCGCGGCTGCAAAAACACCACCCTGACCCTGTCGGACATATCGTCCAGCGATAGGTCAGGGGGTGCAACTGAAGGGCAGCGCCATGGGGCGCTACCGGCTACCGCCGTCGCTAATATCCCGCTGAATTTCGCGGGAGGCCTTAGTGGTGCCACGCCCGGGCGCTTGGGGCTTTGCACCCCGTTAGCGCCCCCCGAGGGTGCTAACGGGAAGCGCAAAGCAACCCAATTTTCCCCCCAATGTGTTTAGATCAGCAAGAACTCCTGCTATATAAGAATATGCTGTGATTACACTGTTTGGCTCACTTGGTCTGGAATGCTCTGTTGAATAACAGTACAAATCTTCATAACTCCTTACTGTAGAAAGAGCTCAGAAGGCAGAAGTCACATCAATTTACTGGTGGCACTCATGGAATGACCTTCGTTTACATCATATAAAATCACAAATCTTCTTTAATATAAATCACAAGTAATAGTGTTGTCCATTTGGCAGCTAGTGTAGACTTAAATTTAGAAATCCCTTTTCAGAACCAAACTGACAGACAGTTTCATTCAGGGAGCATTCATCTGAGTGCTTGATCCAGAAAGTTATGTGCCCAGATAAACACAATCAAAAATCAATCTTGCATTTCTCAGTGGCTTGACCTTGCTGTGATTAGAGGCACAGTCCTTCATTGCAGTTAAGGACAGTTTTACAAGAAGCTTCAGGCACTATACAATAGTATACACAAGCAAATTCCTATAAGCATTTTCTTCCATGTGGCATCTACCAGCAGTACAGTATCCTCTAGCAAGACGATGTTAATTTCAACCTGTCAGATACTCTGAGGTGTCCGTATTCTAATTTTAGATTTTATTGCTATACTTGAAAAAACTGCATAGGAGAGAAGGTTTCTACAACTTGATTTTAAAAAGGATATATATCATTGATTGTGTTATTGATTTTGCCAACTCCCACATTACATAGAGGGTTTAAACGACCCTGCCTAAATAGTCCACCTGCTTTCAAACTTGAATTCACTGGAAACTAAAGGTGAACAAGATCAGAATATTAATTTCAATTGCTCCTCCTAATCCTTACGCTGCTTCGCTTCATGATGGTGCTGTCAACTCCTTATCTTAGCCTTGTGCTGTTGGTCCTTTCCTTCAGGCTGGTTCTTGCACTGTTCCTCCTCATGCTGGCGCTGTCACTCCTTTTGTCCAACCTCGTGCTCGCACTGATCTTTCGCCTCTCCTATTGCCTGTCTTGCAACTCAGCTTTGTCTCAGGACTAACTCTTCCCCTGCAACCCATCGCACGACTGCTAACTCTCTATCCACTTCTTTTTGCGGTCTCGTAGTATTTGCCGTTTGCTTCTGATAATTTTACTTTAGTTTAAACCATAAATACTTGTTTGGTCCATGTCTGGTATTTATCTCACTGTAGCTGGCACCAATTGTTAAGGTTTGGGATTTTATCTTTCATGTTTGAGCCTAAACAGACTGAGTCCCTGCTGAACTGAAAGTTGTGTCTTTATTTGCTGCCGTGTATGGGATGGCATACCCATGTTTAACAACACAAACTGCTGTAAGCCACATCTTGAAGGCCCGTGAAAGAGACAGAGCTAACTGTACCATGCAAAGATCTGTGGTTTGTCAGGAATTATAAAAGGTACTGTTCTAAATGGATATATTAACCTTTTATGGATTTAATCTATTTGTGTTGGGAATATGTGGGATGGCTACCATGTCTGACTTATTTACAAGTGGAATAATAAATAGAAGGAGAAAGACACGAATATATAAACAGCACAATACTTCAAAATCAACACAACTAGAATAAATCCATAAAAGGTTAATATATCAATATTCTTACGTCAGAACTAAAGACTACGAGAGAATCCCACAGTTTTATAAGGGCTCCTGAAGCCAGTGCTGTCATCATCAAATCCACTATACACAGGGGGTAAATTTTCATCTTTAGCGCTCCTGGCACAGAGCATATTTAAAGGGATCATGGCTCTGCACCCAATTCCTAGGCCCATGATTTCCCACACATTAAATTTATTGAATAGAAAATCATGAGTTCACGAACAAAGATGAAAATTTACCCTGGGCAGTACGGCATGGAATGCTAATGAGCATTTAATTGCACATCTTCTGGGTTTCAAAGACTTACTATTACCCCAACAATTTAATTTATGCTTAGAACAAAACCCCTTCATCTTGACTAATTTCCAGCTCCATTAATCTCGCCTGCTTCTCGCAGACAGCATGTCTTCCGTCCTTCATTTCAAAACCTAGTGACAACAGAGCTGGCTCCACTTTGAACTTGATATATTTTTTTAAACATATCAAATAAAGACAAGAGATTCCCATATTTCTCACACATACCTCTGCTGGAACATGCATTATTAAAATGTATTATAGCCTTCCTCTTTCCCAAGCATTTTGCACCATTTTTTCCCCTCAGAGATACACATGTCTTCCTCTTTGTAATGGGGAAACAAAATTCTTCATAAAGTGGTTTGAAAGATTGCTTTCAAGTGCCAGAGGCATGCTGTTTATGTGGCACATTAATGGCCTGCTCACTTCACACCTCTGTGGACATAGTAACTATCGCCAGAGGCTATTGTTAAGTTTCAGTTGTAGGTGTGATGGGTTTGTCGGTGATGTCAGCCAGGTGCTTCTGGTGCTAATGTCCTAGTTTGGCACCCTGTTGATGGTAATGCTTGCCTGACAGGTCGCACACAACCCTTGTTGACTGAATCTGTCTGTGCAGGTTATGCAGCAAAGCACCTGCAATGGCCTCTTCTCCATGCACTGAAAGAAAGCACATGTTCTCAGTTTCAGTGTAGATACTTGGAATTATATATTATATGAAGGGGATTGTACTCAATGAAACTCCAGTGTTCCTTGATACCAATCATCAGATTTAGATGTTTTAAAATATTGTGGGGCCTAAATTGGGCGCTGTAGCGCCTGTTTCTTAGGTGCTACGTGGCACCTAATGCTTGAAAATGGGGTCCGAGATGTGCACTTCCGACGGGAAGTGTGCAGGACACCATCTTGATAAAAGAGTTTCGAGTGCGCATTTAACGACTGCCGGCAGCGTGAGTCAGTGTGCAACGCTGATTTGACGCCAACGCTGCCATTTTCCAACTCCATGCTCCAGCCTACACCCTGTCTTAATCTCACACAGCTAAACATGACATTAGATGAAGGACCCCCTACCAGTGCTATTTAAAGGGATCATGAACCACTTACAGGTTAGTTGCTGGACTATTTCTTCTGGCTGCTGGTGCAATTGTACATGTTTTTGGAGCTTTCCTATACTTGGCTAAAGTTTGAATAGTCTTCAGGGAGTGGTCTGGCTGGTGCTGAAGTAGGTTTTTTGCTCATTTGAAAGCATTTGCTGAAACAAGTTGCTTGCAGACATAGGTAACCTGGTAGGGCTTCATCTGGGAATTGAGCATTTTGTGGTGAGAGGTGTCAATGCTGGAGAATGGAAAATGTTCCAACCTTTTGTACCAAGTGTCAGCATAATGTGATTCCAAGTCAGGCTATAGTGTAGAGTTGGCTACTGACTAATGTGCTTGTTACACTAAATTTTCATCATACATTTGCACACGTAGCAGCACAAATACGCTATGTATAGAGCTACTGAATCCAAAGTGGCTCTTACTGTGTCAACTCTGCCAAGACTCCAAGGAAACAAACTAAATGGGAGCTGACTCAAGAAGGAAAAATACAATGCACACGATGACTTGATGCATAGGTGTCACCCTATCTCTAGCTCCCAGTACAATATCTATTGCTGAATTGGTAAGTCAGGTGTTGGTCGGTAGATGTCCAGGCTATATGACCTGAACAGTCTGGGTGCTCTGGCTTCCTCTGAAATTTGGAGTACCACTGACCTGTCCATGGATGTTGCATAGTTATACGTGCAACACATGATGCTGCAAAACCATGCTTTTTACTTGTGTGATGGTGATGTGAGTTTCAAAGAAAGCTGGGATGCCTACTTGTCGTGCAACCATGAGAGGGAGAACTGAGGTGGTCTTCTTGAATGATCCTTGTTTATACCATCCGGTTAGATAAGACATGGGGAGCAAGCTTCCTCTACACTGCTCCACGACGCATCCCAGTTCCAGTCTCAGAAGAGCGCCTCCTAATGGCGTGACAGTTCCCATTTTCCATACCGGCTATCTTGGCAGTTTACCTGCACGACACTCCCAACTTAGTGTTAATTAGTGCCGATTCTAGACTGTGACTTACTCCCAATAGGAACCGCTTGAGATTGCCGAAACTCATTTTACTTCGGAGCCATACAGTGAGTAGAGAGAGGCGATTCTGTTCCCATCTGTCTAGGCTGGATATCAAACAAAGTTCCAGCGCTGAGAGTATAGTGTTCTAACCCACTGTCCCACCCAGATGCTCCTTTATTCTTATTTTATGTCAGTTATTTTAATGGCCCATCTGCCTCTCTGTTATCTCCGCTCTGTTGCTGTCATGATTTAAAAGTCCTGGCTGATTTCTATGCTGTGATCACAGATGCATACCAGTACCTGGTGAACCGAGAAAAGTGTTCACTAATGAGACAAAACTGGGTTAAAAAAGAAACCAATTTAAGAGGAGGAAAATATATCTTTAAAAGATCAGATTAAGTACATCTGAGATAAATGAAAACACATAGGGGTCGATTTTAACTCACGCCCGCCTGGCGAAAACCGCAAAATGGAGTGGGAGATTTATCCACTCCTTTCCCGCTCTGATCTGGCCAGCGGCAATTTTAAATTGTAGATGGCAAGGACAATAGTTCCAAACCGACAGGGGACTTCTTTAACTATGCAGATCAGGCTCCAGTTATATCATCGGGGCCCGATCTGCTATTTTAAGCTGAGGGAGGGGGAACAGTTGTGGCTCCTGCCACTCGATTTTAATGGAAGGGCAGCTGATTCCCACCGACCTCCCAGCTGTTTAGGTTGGGAAATTAGCAAGAGGGGTGTTAAGGAGGCCCAACCTTTAAAATCAGCCAAGCCTCCCTGCTACTGCTTCCTGACGGTCGTTCTTTGCACGCGCTTTGTCGCGTTCCCACCCAGGAGTTAAAATCAAGCTGCAGACAAGATGAAAGGTTGTGAATGCATAAGATCAAATAATTGGTTCTTTTCTACTGCCAGAGCTGAATCATGAATATTATCAAAAAATTCATAGGGCCATCAAGATAGATTGCCTTTTGAATATTGCTTGTGCATGAGTAATGAGTTGGCATGTGCTTTGCAAAGGATTTTAATGAATGCAGAAGAATGCAAGGGGACATAGGCCCATATATTCCGATGCCTACGGGTGTGTACCAGCTGTGTACACACCCGTAGGGACATCGGAAATGCCGGTTTCAGGCATGCGAAGCACATGCGCTGAAAACCGGCATTTCCGATCTGTCAAGAATGCTCTTGACAGATCGCACGCCTGCCCTGGATAAGGGCCTCTGCAGGGGGAGAGTTCCGCTTTCTGCAGAACCTCCGTCCGCAGAAAACCCTTAGAAATCTTACACCTGGTAAAAGCAGGCATAAGGCCTGCTTTTACCAGCATAAGAGTTCAAAAAAGGTAAAAAAAAAATTCACTCATTTATAATTTAAAAATACTTTTAAAAAAGGTAAGTTTATTTTTAGCCCCGTAAAAAACTTCAATTATTTTTTTTTAAAAATTAAATTTGTGTTTAAAAATATTTAATTTAATGTAATTTTAACTCATTTTAAAATCGTGATTTAAAAAAAAAGATTATTTAATGTTTTAGTATCTTTTTGGGGTGATCTCCATTCATATATTTGACAGGTCTATCTGTCAAAAGTATGGAGAGAGATTCCCTTCTTTCATTGGCTTGCCTGGCCCACGTGATGCCAGGGACGCTTGTGAACCGTATGCGCCCTGGGATAAGTGGGCCCTGCGCATTTCGACTGTGGAGAGGCCCAGGAGCGGAAGTGTATGCACCTCGGGAGCCCTCAGGTAAGGGCGTAGATTTTTTTCCGATAGGAGGCAGGAAGCCTCCTATCGGAAATTACGGGCCATATAGTTAGCAAAGTGCACAGATAAATAGAAGATACAGTTCATTGCAGACAGATGTGAAGTACCATTGTTAGTGAAAAAGAACAGTGAAAGCACTATATCCGCAATGTGAGGATTCTTAACTGGAAGGAGGAACTGAAAGATCAAGGATACATATACACGGGGTGGGGCGGGGTTGAAGTTCAACTTCAGCGGGAGTGCAAAACAGGCGGTAGCAGATGTGCCACCTATTGCACACCCCGCCTGAATCTCCTTTCCATAGAAAGCTATTCGACTACAACGTTCATTCTGGCAGAGCCCCATCTGTCTTGATCTGATGTCTGCATACACAAGTTCATCTGACGGGAGTTGCTGGATAGTGATCAGGTTCAGGAACACTGACTGATTTTCCATGCCCTGAAGATGAAAGCAACAATCTTGAAATCAATTCACGAGAACACAGGGGTGTGATTTTTCCTCTCGATGCGGCTTGGGGGCGGGACAGCTGCCTTCCGGGTTCCGATCCCGCCCCCAACAACGTCCGACGCACAGACGCGATTTTGCGTCAATTGGCCTTTTTAAGCCCTCCCTGCGGGCTTGCCGGCCAATTAAAAAAAAGCCGGTGTCAGATGACGTCAGTTGATGATGTGCCATCTGCCGGTTTTCTTAAAGGGGCCACCACAGTTTTTTTTGACAGCTGATTTTTCAGTGTTTGACAGCATTGAGGTGCTGCAAATACTGACAATCACTGTTCAATAGTGAGTCCTTGCACCTGCACTCTCCAGTGACTCCCTGCTTAGGCTAGAACAGATGGCTGCTGCAGGTGAGGTTACAGAAGTGATCTGTCACTGGTGAGAGAGGTTCTCCCAATGAGGTGGGACTACACAAACAATGCAAAACTTGTCATCTACAGAAAAGTCTAAATACATGAAAAATTATTTTCCCGACATTTTCTTACCTCTGAAACTCACCAGTGTACCATTAGATCCTTCACACCACTTCTGCAGCTGTCATCAATGCAGAAACATTACAGTAGACCCAGAGCACGCCACACTTACCCTGGCGTGGTGTCTGGACGTCGGGAAGCCCGCAGTGGACCTGTCAAAATTGCAGAAAGCCTCTTAACTGCCTGTTAGCAACCTGTTAACAGGCAGTTAAGTGCCTATAATCTTCTTCCCACCGCTAGGTGTTGGGTCCATGCGCAAATCGGGGACCCGACACCCGGGAAGATTGTTTGGAGGCGGCTTGACAGCGGGTTTCCGACCCGCTGTCAATCTTTGCGATTTTGCCAGTTGAGCCATTGTGGTAGCCCAGAGCCATAGGATTTGACCGTTTGTGCCTATAATTGTATTTTTAACTGGTTATTCATGTGGATCTTTTTAAAATGAGTTAATCATCACTGCTTTAATTACTTTCTATTAGAATCAATTCCACAGATTTACTGCTCCTTGTTAAAATAATTTCCAATTTCTACCTATATCTCCTTCCATCTTTCTCATTGTGATTTCTCAAACAGTACTCTTCCAGTCTTCCAAACTCCACCCATCACAAACTTCAGCTAATCCACAACTCTTCGGCCCAAGTCCTTTTCAACACCAGGCCCTGGTCACTCATTGCCCTTGTTCTATCCAAAGTCCACAGACTTCCTGTGTTCTAGTGAATTGATTTCAAGATTGTTGCTTTCATCTTCAAATCCCTCCATGGCCTCACTCCGCTGCCCCACCCCGCCCCCCCCCCACCCCCCAATCTGGGGAACATTTTCCATCTTACTCCCCAGCACTAATGGTAATATTTCACCTCAGAGTTTTCAACAATTGCGTTCATGATTGAGGGGAATTTCAGCAGGAAAAAACACTTTTGGCAGTTTTCAATGTCAAATTTCAGTGTTACTCCCAAGTGGTAAGGAATCCAAATTGAAGCTGAACTTCATACCCAAAGCACTGGAGAAGCATATCCCACTCAAATTACTTATGTAGCAAAAGAAGATGATAAACAAAAGGAGAAGGGAGGCTTTAGAGGGCAAATAGATTTTTATAAGTTTTTTTTAAATAACTAGATCCAACAAAAATGTAAGTTTTTCCTTCACCAATATGGCGGGTGATGCACTTCCGACCAGAAATGCGCAAGCGCTTCCTGCCCGCCATATTGGGGGCTTAGTAGGCCAGTTAGCGCCTGATAAAACGGGCGCAGCGTGGCAGAATCTTATAGGCCTTAGTGCCAAAGTAAGGCAGTTTTGCCCATACTCGGTGGAAGCTGGATTTAGACTGGCCAAACTAATTTCGTGTAAGATCTTTACAGCCTTCAGAGAGAGCATGCTTTTGTTTCATAAATCTCGGCATAATTCAGACACAGGTCCTAGGATAGTATGCCAACCCACTGAGATACTCAGGGCTCGATTTTTTATAGAGGAGGCGGGTTGGAGTCGGGTTGCGTGGTGGATGGCTTCCGGCGGGATCAGCTGCTGATGTCCGATTTTGATTTAATGAGCTTGTTGATTTTAATGGGGCGCGCTGGCCGGTCCAATGAGTGCGATCGGGTCGAGCTGCCCGCCTCTGATGACATCATCATAGCAGCTGCTTTTAGAGGTGCCATTCAGCCTAAGCCTTTCTCTTTTGGATTCTGAGACTCATTGAGATTGATCTATACACAGTGACTTCTTCCAGAGGCAAGGCAGCTCCTTGATTTAATGATGACTCCCTCCATGTTCTTGGGCAGGGAGATTCTCTTCCCTCCTGATGGCCGGAGGAAGCCTCCTCAGCAGATCAAGGCAGCCTGGCTGCGCATTGCTGAGGAGGTCAGCACAAGGTCCATATGTTCACGCTCATGGATCCAGTGCCGAAAAAGGTTTAATGATCTTGTGCGAACATTAAAAGTGAGTGTCCCATCACACTTACCTTCAATTTGCTTCCCTTCTCTTCTCATCACCAGCACTCTGCGTTGTAAGCCTGCTCCGCCACATACCACCTCACCCTTACTTCCCTTGCACCCTTACCTATCCATCTCTGCACTGAATCACTTCAGCATCCTGCCTATGGACCCCTTAGACTGGCTTTCACTGTCATGCAGTGACAACAACTAACAACGCACAGGGAGCTAGCTTCCTCTTGGCACCTTACTCCATCTTCGTCTCACTCAACGCTTCTATGATAGGGATTAATCACACTCACTCCATCACTGTGGCTGAAACACCGCTTGTGTCCCTCATTGCAAGAAAAGATAGCCCACAATAAGAGAGAGAGAGCACTGACTGGCGGAGGAACACCTACCCTAGCAACATTGACCAGTGCTGAGGAGGCTGCATACGAGATTGTTGGAGGTGGTGAGGACCTGGAAGTGGGCGATGGAGAGACGGGCACACTAGAGGAAGCTGGTGACATAATAGAGTTTCATCCCTCTCAGACTGCAACGGCATAGGATGTTCATAGAGAATCGCATTGTATCATCTGCTCAAAAGGATGTGACTGCGACATCAATATCAGATGTCTAAATCATGCCTTTACTCTCCCACAGGACCATCGAGCGCCCCCCTCCCCACAATCCAGGACAAAGAGCCGGACAATTCCTCAGAGGAAGCTGAAGCCTCTGAGGGAGCAGCGTCACCAGGACTCAGCACACCCAGCACCAGCGCAGCAACTCACACCTCGGTAGGGCCATCGCGAGTTAGAGTAGTGTTGCCACCTGGTCTATCACAGTGCACAAGTGAGCATCAGCAGATGGTGGAGACAGCGATAGCAGTGGAGGGTCCTCGGCGGAGGTCCCAGCAATCTCCTAGCTCTGCTGAGCTGCATGCAGACGCTGTGCCTCTGGGGCCATCCAGAAAAAGAGTGTCTCGGGAAATACAGGAACAAGTGCAGGTGTCTCTGGAAGGTTTGCCTCCAGGGTTAGTGCGAATGTGGATAGAATGGAGGGGTCCATCTCTAACATCAGCACTGCCATGGTGGAGGCAATGGCGCATAAATGCACCACCATGGATAGGATGGCAACCTCCGTGGAAAGGCTGGCTACCGCCATGGAGGAAATAAGTCGCCAGAGTCAGGAAAACATGGTGACTGTTCAAAATAGAATGTCATCTCTGGAGGAGCGATGGGCAGCTATTGAGCAGACAGACCAGAGCTTCATGGACGTCCTTGTGATGAGGACTGCCAGTGGAGATACGGGCCCTCACAGTCCCCCTGATGTGCAGCAAGGTGCTCTCCAGCCACTTGCCAGCACTGAGGTGCGGCTGACCCACGAGAGGGATGTTGTTGGCAGGACAGAAGGAAGTGCGGGCTCCTCTCAAAGCACTCACATGACCATGCCACTGCGGAGCCCTCGGTCAGAGACCCACTTTGCGGAGACAACTGAGATGGCCGTTTCAGCCCCTGCACAGCCACAGGAAGAGCAGACTGGTGAAGAGCCCTCCCAGGCTCCCAAACCCAGAGGACGCCCGCCAAAGGTGCAGCATCCTAGTCAGCAAGGTGCCTCTACATCTCATAGAATCATAGAAAGTTACAGCATGGAAGGAGGCCATTTCGGCCCACCGTGTCCGTGCCGGCCAACAAAGAGCTATCCAGCCTAATCTCAGGTCCCAGCTCTTGGTCCGTAGCCCTGCATCTGGTGAAGCCACAGGGGAAGCACCATGTAGAAACACGCATAAGAGAAAGATTAAGCACCTATAGTCACAAGGGGACTCACTTGGGTGTTTTGTCTTTTTTTTCTGACTGTTGTTGGTTTATTCTGCTTTTGTCATGTGTAAAAGAAAAATTATGGCAAACAGTTGATTGTGTGGCCTATGTGTTCTGGGAAATGGCAAAAGCGCATTGAGGGCTATGGGCAACATGCTTTTGTATTGCTGATGGTGAAAGTGATAGGAAATAACAGGGTATAGCAGAGATGATGTATGACGTTGGACAAATGTCGCCTGCAATTACAGAGCCATATGGTAGCCACCTATGGTTGAAGAATAAGCTTATGCTAATGTGGCATGGCAGTGTGCATACCCTGTTTGACGGGCAGCAGTGAACTGGAGGGATGCTGCATTGGCCCCTTGTCCTCCTCCTGCTCTTTCCAGGAAGATCTGCGCTGAGCCACGCAGCTGCTGCTCCTCCTCTGATTATGAGGACCAGGATGAGAGGACATAAATTTTTCCCATCCCCTTGCTATAGATTTCATTTGAGGCAACAAGCTTGCAAGCGCACAGTCAAAGTGGCCTGAAATTATTCCATTCAAGCCACACTGCAGATGGGTGTCAGCTTGAACAGTCACAAGGCCAGTAGATGTGCAAAATCCTATCCCATACCTACAACCGCAAAGTTGTTGCATTTGAATGTCAGCCATGTTTCAGGGGCGAAGTGCTTCATTAATGCATACAAATCTTGTCCTCCAGCAACTCGTCTCCTTGAACCTGGCCTGTTTCTGACAAGTCAGGAAACAGGAGCTAGAAGCATGAAAATGGGAAACAACTATCAAAATAGGATTAGCAAGGCAGTTAACATGCTGTTAACTGCCTTAACTACCTGTCCCACCGGTTCCAGGCGGGTCAGTTTGGGAGCGGCTAAACAGACACTCATGAAAATCGGGTGGGGGCGGGTTGGGTGTCTGAAGCCATTTTTTCCGATTTTCGCTACAGACCCGCCTCCAAACCCGCCTCCTCAGTCTCACCAATTTGGTGCCAAATAGTCCTGAATTATAAATGTTTTTTTGGATGTAGATTGATGCCAATGATCTGACTATTTAAAGTCATTTTACAGTGGATGCTTACAGCTGTCAGAGAGAGGATATTTTCATTCATCAGTCCAAGATAGATCCATAACAGGTCTGACAAGTGAAGGAGAGAAGCAAGCAGCGTCTCTTTGGGATTAAGATGGTTCCAAACTGTCATTCCTGGCAGTGAAAGATTGGAACTGAGACTACCCTCTGTAGCAGACTTGGTAATCTGATAATGTATCTGAGACAGACAGTTCTGCAGCACTCCAGAGCACTATTCGTGACTGATCAGTCATTCCGGTTCCTTAATGAGAACTGGAGGGGTAGACCTATCACTGGAAGCTGGGAATCCTCCCCACTGACTCCAGATAGCTCTGTAAGCTAATGCTTCAGCAGGTTGGGTGGTCCTAACTGGAATAAACAGTGCAGGTTTACCAGTGATCTGTGCTGATAAGCTGCATGGTTTGAACTAGTTGAAGCCAAGCACTGGCCCTGCACAGACTGGGAACTCCCTGAGCCTTGGCTAACCTGCGTCTAAGCTACCTGGATTTCGGTAAGTAGGGCGTGTTCCTACAAGGGAGTGAATTGGCACTCCATTTCAGGCAAACAGAGGGGATGATTTTCATCTTCGGCAGGGGTGAAAAACAGGCGGTAATGGATTAGCTGGCAGTTATACACCTGCCCGTTATACATCCTGCCGATTTTCTTTTCCATTGACTTCATACCACATGAAGGAAGCACACCATGAAAAGGAAAGCAGTATATAAAATTACTGTGATATTTTGCTAAATAACCTGTGTCCTCAGGATCCATAAACTTAAGCTTATCCAACACTCTACCTAACTCGCACCACGTCCCGTTCACCCATCACCCCTGTGCTCGCTGACCTACATTGGCTCCTGGTTAAGCAACGCCTTGATTTTAAAATTCTCATCCTTGTTTTCAAATCCCTCCCTGGCCTCACCCCTCCCTATCTCTGTAATCTCCTCCAGCCCTACATCCCTCCGAGAAATCTGCACTCGTCTAATTCTGGCCTCTTGACTTTAACCGTACCATCATTGGTGGCCTTGTCTTCAGCTGCTGAGGCCCTAAGCTCTGGAATTCCCTCCCTGAACCTCATCACCTCTCTACCTGTCTTTCCTCTTTAAGACGCTCCTTAAAACTTACCTCTTTGATCAAGCTTTTGGTCATCTGCCCTAATATCTCCTTATGTGTTTCGGTGTCAAATTTTGTTTGATAACGCTCCTGTGAAGCGCCTTGGGGCGTTTTACTACGTTAAAGACACCGTGTACGTGTAAGTTGCTGTTGTTGTTGTTGCATTTATTCGGCAAGCAACGAACAGCCTCAGAACAAACACTGATTTATACGCACATTTTGTTACAAGTGGATGTTCAGAGACTATTTCCTCGGGTGGATGTAGCTGTTACAAGGGGGCATAACTATAAGGTGCATGGGGGGAGATATAGAAGGGATGTCCGAGGTAGATTCTTTACTCAGAGAGTGGTTGGGGTGTGGAATGGACTGTCTGCTGTGATAGTGGAGTCGGACACTTTAGGAACTTTCAAGCGGTTATTGGATAAGCACATGGAGCACACCAGAGTGATAGGGAGTGGGATAGCTTGATCTTGGTTTCGGACAATGCTCGGCACAACATCGAGGGCCGAAGGGCCTGTACTGTGCTGTACTGTTCTATGTTCTATGTTCTAATCTTATTAAGAGTATCTATTGTGTTTCTAATTAGATTTGCATAAGTGTAGCCTGGTCTTTGAGAGTCTTAAAGTGAAATCATCCAGGGGGTTATTTTGGTGAAAGAGTGAAAACAGGCGCTAAATGGGTGCTGTGCTAATAAGACACGCCTGTTTGAAAGTCTGGTCTTAGCCCACAATTTTGGTCCTAATTGCTGATTACCATAATTTGAACTTGCCTGGAGTTGCTAAAACAGGCAACTGCAGGTTTAGCCCTCAAACGCTGATTAGACACAATTTTCGTGCAGCAGCATACGTGGGCTCCGTGCACCCACTTCCACTGAAGGTGTGGAGTATGCTGGCTGACACACAGTGCCACGTTTCAGGATGGCTCAGAGACCAAGTGAGAGGGCGCACAGGTTCTCGGACGCGGCACTGGAGGTCCTGGTGAAGGAGGTCCAGAGGAGGAGGGATGCCCTTTAGCCGCAGGAAGGAGTCCACCTCGTCCTCCTGTCCCTCTCTCCTGCAGCAGCTGATGCTGCTTTGCCTGGCCTCTAGCAAGATGCCCATGACCAAATGCTCCTTTTCTCCTGGTGGCTCCTGTAAGGTGGAGTAGCACAGCACTCACTCTTTTTAGGTGAAGTCCTCAGAGAATTTCCAGAATAAATGTTGATAGATTGTTGGTGAGGTCTTGATAAACTGCCCCAGAAAGTCTCCCGATGTGTTTTAAAAGTCTTCTTCAAACCTCCAGCAGCAAGTGAACAGTAAAAGGTGAAATAAAAACAGAAAATGCTGGAAATACTCAGCAGGCAGGCAGCATCTGTGGAGAGAGCAACAGAGTTAACGTTTCAGGTCAATGACCCTTCGTCAGAACTGGAAAAAGTTGGAGATGGAACAGGTTTTTAAGCAAGTGTAGGGGCAGGAAAGCGGGGAGGGGAGGAAAGAACAAAAGGGAAGATCTGTGATAGGATGGAAGGCAGGAGAGATTAAGAGACAAAAGGGATGATGGTGCAAGGCAAAAGGAGATGGGAATGGGACAAGTTAAGAAACAAAAGATGGCTCTAGATGAAGTGTAAATGGCGATGGCAGAATGAAAGACAGCTGCCATGTAAGAGAGAGGAAAAAAAATGGAAAAAAAATAGGGGCAGAGGTTATGGTCTGCCCCGTCTTGGCCACCTCGGAGTCTCTTTAGCCCCTAAAGTATCCGGGGAAAATCGCCCCCCAAAGCCTTGTTAAAGATTACGTGCAGTAAAGCATTAAAGGGCTGGATTTTCCTTTCGGTGCAGCCTGGGAGCGGGACTGCTGCCTTTCGGGTTCCGATTCCCCCCCCCCCACGACGTCCGACGCACAGGCGCTATTTTGCGTCAATTGGCCTTGTTAAGCCTGCCCTGCAGGCTTGCTGGCCAATTAAGAGGAAGCCAGTGTCAGATGACGTCAGTTGATGACGTGTCATCGGCCAGTTTTCTTAAAGGGGCCACGCACATTTTTTTTTGACAGCTGATTTTTCAGTGTTTGACAGCATTGAGGTGCTGCAATCACTGCCAATCACTGTACAAAGGTGAGCCCTTGCACCCAGGCTCTCCAGTGACTCTCTCCTTAGGATAAAACAGATGGCTGCTGCAGGTGAGGTTACAGAAGCAATCTGTCACTGGTGAGAGAGGTTCTCCCAATAAGGTGGGACTACACAAACACTTCAAAACTTGTTACCTACAGAAAAGTCTAAATACATGAAAAATGATTTTCCCAACATTTTCTTACCTCTGAAATTCACCAGTGTACCATTGGATCCTTCACACCACTTCTGCAGCTGTCATCAATGCACAAACCTTACAGTAGACCCACAGCATGCCACACTTACCCTGGCGTGGTGTCCGGACGTCGGGAAGCTCGCAGTCGACCTGTCAAAATTGAAAAAAGCCTCTTAGCTGCCTGTTAACTACCTGTTAACAAGCAGTTAAGTGCCTATAATTCTCTTCCCACCGCTAGGTGCCGGGTCCCTGCGCAATTCGGGGACCCGACACTTGAGAAGATTGTATGGAGGCGGGTTGACAGCGAATTCGGGACCCGCTGTCAATCTTTGCAATTTTGCCAACAGTCCCGCCTCCAAACCCACCCCCTGAGCGCTGTCAAAATTCCCCCCATAGTTTCTGTTTTCAGAAAATTTCTGCCCTTAGTTTTTAATTCTGTTTGTTCCAGCGAGCAATCTTTCCACCTCCATGTTACCATGGAGCAGAACCAGCTGCGAAGCAAGGTTTGCCCAGCAGTGGAAATCTCAGCAGGCTCGTGTTCATGGAACTTTTCATCGTGCTGACACAGTGCCACCAGCTGTCAACGGGCAATTTATTATTCATTCTTTTCCTTCAGAATTGTCATCAGTCATGTTTGATAGTTTCCACCTCTGGCTGCTGCCATTAATACTGTCAGATTGTTCTGTTATATTTGGACACCTGCCAGCCAAAGCCAAGAATTTAGTTATATGCATACCTCTTCTACATACGGGGAGCTTCTAGGCCCTGGTAACTTCAAACCTCATCCTTTGCAAGTGACAGTCTTTCCTTTGTCTGCAGACTTGTTTCAACCCAGAACTACTGAACCATAGTCCATCTTGCAGAAATTTCTTTTCACCACGCCACAGAATAGTGCGTGTGTACAGCCCAGCAAAAGCAGTTAATGTTGTATTGATTAACTCCATCAAGAAAGACCTATGTAAGTATCTGCTTAGGAACAGAATTGCAGGTTATATGGGTAAGTGCTGTCAGAGGTGATGAAACACTCCACAGGCTCTGATGGTTTCTGTGCGCTGGGGGAGAAGTTCTCATCTCTGGAAAGCAACAGGTCAAGATTGAAGAGTTGACATATAAGAATGAATTCTAAATATTTTGCTTCATTACCTTTGAGGGATCAGGAAGTATTTATGCAGAACTTTCCCTCGGAATTAGCTTGATCAGGTAGAGTCCATGTTAAGAGTATAAGGTCTGTGGAAGGCATGGCCTTGATGGACTGAGTGGACTTTTAAGTTCTGTGCGTTCCTCCATTTCCACTGTGGTGCACCATTGTTTTACAGTCAGCTTTACCAAAAGCAGTTTAAATGGGAGAGTTGAAGACATGAATCTGTACTCTTGACGTCCTGTACCAATTGAGTACCTAATGTAGACCTGCGTAAGGAGTTTGCTATCCATCAGCCAAATCTCTTGCTGCCAATTATGAATGTTTACCTGCTCCTATTGAAATAAAAGTTTGAATTTGAGGATAGTGGCAGTGCATAATAGCACAGGAACATAAAATGGGGATGAATAAATTGTGACCACAGAGATCTTTGAATGCTGCAGCACTTCTTTTTTGTTCACACTCTTAAAATATAATTACAAGTCCAATCATTGACATTGTCCTGGCAACCATATATAGCCAGCATTATCTTGTCTGGCTTGGTTTCAGAGGATGGTGCCGGTGGTGAAATGGGAAAAGTGAAGATCTGCATACACTTCACTTTTTACTTAAAATAACCACATACGTCAAATGGCAGTGACTGAATATTATTACCAAACATTTTGCAGGCATCATCGGTTACACCACATGCAATGACTATCAAAACTTGTGGAAGTTCATTCCAGAACTGGAAAAGCACAGTTTGATATTTGCTCTATCAGAACTAAATCCAACTGCATCTACAAGAGGTAGCGCATTCTATCTTAGCTTGTGCATGATGCAATGAAATATTTCATCGTTTAATATCCTGCTAGATGATGATAGTCGACTTGTTACTTCGGAACGTTTATAGAAGTAACCATAGCGATTCAGCACCAGCAATACCTTCCTCCAGTGAGCTTGTAAAGAAGTTGTTTTTGATACAGGGAATGATTGTTCCGATTCCTTAACAAAGTCATTGCAACTAAATGTATTTTTCTGTGGCTGATATTTTTACTGGCTTGTTGCAGCCATCAAAGACAAAGCAAAAGGAAGTTTACCTGTGAACACACTGAAAATAATTAATGCAGAAACAATGGCATACTGGGTTTTACCCAGCTTTACAAAATATTGGGCCAGAAATTCGGCTCTCCGGCTTCCTGCGGGTGCAAGCATCGCGCGCGTACTTACCTACCGCGCCTGCCGTTGTGCTTCGGGCCCATGAGGACTTCAGCTCCTGGGCCTCCTGCAGCTGCGGGCGCGCAGTGCTTGCGTATCCCAGGGGCGCAGTTAGTTCGAAGCGTCCCCTGGGATCACGTGGGCCATGGAGAGCCAATCGGAGATGGGCATTTTCATTCATAGATTTGACAGGAAGACCTGTCAATTCTATGAATAGAGATCGGCCCCAAAACCACACTTAACCTTCAAATAATTTTTTTTTTAAATCACATTTTTAAAATAACTATAAGTTACATAAATTAACTACTTTAAACAAAAATTTAAATTTTTGAAAAAATTAATTATACTTTTTAACGGTGCTAAAAATAAACTTACCTTTCTTTAAAGTATGTAAAAAAGATAAACCTGTTGAAAAAATGTTTAAATTGTAATTAATTAACCACTTACCTTGTTAAAAACAGGCCTTGCGCCTCTTTTTTAAAAGTGCAGCTTCTCCATACCCTCACGGAGAAACCTGAAAAAAAACCCGAAGTTCGCTGCGTGCGCGCAGCCTCTCCCGGGCACGCGTTCGACTTCTGAACCCCTCCCTTCAGGGGAACGGAAGTTCCAGTTTCCCGCGCCTGCGCAGTGCATGCGTGAAACCAGCACTTCAGGTGGCCTTACGGGTGAGTACACAGCGCGTACTCACCCGACAAGAGCCGAATTTCTGGCCCAACAACGTGAACAAAGGATCGGCGTATAAGATGAGCATTCGTAAATTAATGCAGAGCAAGTTGGGTGGTCTATTTTCAACTTGTGTTTGGAGTGTAAAACTGGCATTATGGGCCGGGCGCCCATTATAGAAACCGCCCAGTTTTCCTTTCAGGTTATTACTTTTTGATCTGGGTCAAAGGTGCAGACACGATGGGCCGAATGGCCTTCTTCTGTGCCGTAAATTTCTATGAAAGGCTTAGAAATTCGTCATGGGCAGTGGTGCAAAACAGGCTGCATCGGATCGGCCGCCCGTTATACGCAGTGCCTGATACTCAGTTCCATTGCGGTTAGCCTGAGACGAATTTCTAGGCCCTAATCTCTACTGCTGCAGAATAAAAATGGCTGCCAGAACACAACAGTAGCCATGTAGTTTAAATACATTAAAAAATGGCAGTCAGCGTCGGGCGACGTTGCTGATTCCCAGTACAAACGCAGAGACGTATCGCAAAAGGGTATTTTGTTTGAGGTAGGACCAACACTCAACTCAATATGTTCCATTATCTGAAATGTATAATCAGCGTTGACACGTTGCCAATGTTTTGTTCAGGGTATTTACCATCTGATGAAGACTGTGTACCTTTCATTTTCTCTGTCAGATGGCCAGCCTTCTTTCAGACTTCCACCAATGTCTTCTTTGGTTGGCCATTGGGAAGCTAACAATGGCCAACCAGTAGTGACACCCCCAGGGTGAGACCAAACCTGCATCATCCTACTGATTCTGCACAGTAGGTTTCCATCATGCAACATCATCAAACTGGCCCCATCTACAGTCATCCTTACGTTTCCTAGTTATAAACTAGCTGTGCTTCACAAGTTGTGATGCTATTTCCATTGGTTTATAGATTACGGTTTTATCAGATTTTGAATTTAATTATGCGCTTAGTGAGCCTTTTGTATCAATGGGCTGGATTTTGCCAGCCCTAGGCAGGCGGGACTACCGGCAAAATGGCAGAATCTGGGGTCGGGTGCCCATCCCGCCTCTGTGCCATATTCCCAGGAGGCGGGTAGCCGACCCGCGCTGGGTCCCATCTCCTGGAGGTGGGAAGGGGATTACAGCCACTTAACTGCCTGTTAACAGGTAGTTAACAGGCAGTTAAGAGGATTATCCCCATTTTTCCACCAGTGGCGCGGACTTCCCGACGTCAGGAAACCCCGCCAGGGTCACCGAGGCGAGCAGTGGGTCTGTGGGGGTCGGAGGGGTGAAAAAGTGCGCTGTGGAGGTAAGTTGTGGGTGCAAGTGTGGAGAGGTAAGTATGTGAGGTGAGTGGAAAGTGATAGGAAATGTTTACTTACCTTTGTTTCTTCCTGCAGGCTTCAACAGTTGGGGATGTGGAGACTCTCGCATCTCACCGGCAGAGATGACAGATGGCTGCTGCATTCTCCGATGCAACATCCATCTAATTTCTGCTCACAAAAGAGGCTTGATGAGTCTTAAATACAAGAACTCATCAAACAACATAGAATGTCAGTGTTTGACAGCTTCATCGAGCTGTCAAACGATGACAATTCATCTGTCAAAAATTTTTGACATGAAACGTCATACGCTGTTAAGCTGGGCGGGCTTAACAAAGTCAATCAAGGGAAAATAGCGTGGGTTGGCTAGAAGTCGATGGAGGTGGGACTAAAACCTGACAAGTGGGAGTCCCGCCTCCAAACGCTCCCCATTGGCAATATGTATCAGTATCACTGAAATACCGCTGAATAACCAGCAAATGGAATGTCAAAGATGACTGATGTATTGACAAATATTAAGAAATAAAATTTCGAATGGTATTAGGTTGTAAAAGTGCCTGTTTTCAGCTAGTTTCATAATCATTTAGACTGTGAAAAATAAACTTGTCAAAGTTGCTTTTTATTATTCTGTGTTGTAGCCCTTCGTCCGAGCATGAATCCCTGCCAGGTGCACAGGGTCAGTGAATTTACTATTACATCCCTAGATCAACAACACAAAATCATGGGTGGAAAGGAGTGCTGCATTAATATCAGGAATGCTGCAAAAACTGTGCCAATGCATTCCTGCTCAATACCATCCAACACATTGATGAAGATATGGAATAGAACAGTTAACAGTAGACGACCTTGTCTCATTCTTTTTTTTTCAAGAGAAAGAGGTGCAATGAGTCTTTCAGCTACTCTTACACAGATCTTGAAGCTGGAGTACACGTCCCAGATAAAATACAGGATTTGACCATGTGCTTCTTTAGTTACAGCTTTTTAATGAGTGGGTTTCCCCTGAGCCGTACATTGCTTCACAATATCATATAAAGCCACAAACTGCCCTACATATTCCTCAGAAGAACAAAATGTAGCCTGTTGTTTCCTGAAATATTCTGCGGGCCTCCAAATCAATTGAGGTGTGTGCCGTACCAATTCGAAGAGGCACCTTAAAAGCCAGTGACATCACTAAGATTCACTGTAATATTTGGTCTCACTCAGTTCGCCCTCCTTGTGGGTAGAAACCATACTTGCATTCTGGAACTCCAAGGGTATGCACCCTTTAAACAGAACACGAGTTACCAACCTCAGACGGGCAGCTCCGAGACAAAAGTCGGTAGTCCCTGCCACTGATTTCCAAAGCAATTGCTGTTCTCTACCGCCTCCTCTTGCTTAGAGCAGCTTTTAGGAATTCTCATTCATATAATTTACCAGAGGTATTTGAGTTTAACCTGTTTATTTGTTTTACCTAACTCAGTATGCTACATTTGTGATTCATTACTATTACATAAAATGTAATATGGGCTCTTATAAAATATGATATGGACTCTGTTGCTTCTATGAAAATGTAATATGTTAGGCAAATCAATCGTAATGTGAAACAGCCTTCAAGCATGCTAAAGAAATTAAATACTTCTCATGTTGTTCTCTGTTTCCTTTAAACAGTAGAAGCACTGCATCTTGGAACACTGATGGCAGCTCATGGCTATTTCTTTCCAATCTCAGACCATGTACTGACTTTGAAAGATGATGGAACTTTCTACAGATTTCAGGTAGACTAAATGCAAACTAATTGTTGAAATGCAAAATGGAGTCATTTTTATTTCATTTTTAATTTGGGTATTAACCTATGTTTGTTAAACTTGCTGCTCTATCATTTGCCGGCTGAATCATGCCTAATGTTTCCTTTCCCTTCATTTTCGCCTGACTCTTCTTAGTCCTTTTCCCCTTCAGCCTGGCAAAGTCTAACAATGGATTGAGTTATTTTTTTTTGATGGTCTTCCAAAGGCTTTCAGAATTTTTGTCAGACTATTTTGACACATTGTCCCCATCCCGTTAAATTTCAGTTGAACCCGGTTTTCCTCCCCCAACACTAGTATGCTTCGTACAGTGAGTCTAATTTGGCCCTGAATTTCTGAGAATGAGTTGTCAATTGGAAATTTAGGTGCAAACACAGCACATTTCCATTTAAATGTGTCTAAACCCACTAATAGTTATACCAAAAATAGAACGAAAGAAAAGCTTTTTTTTTAATTCATTAAATTCATGGGATGTGGGTGTTGCTGGCAAGGCCATCCCTAATTACCCTTGAAAAGGTGGTGGTGAGCCGCCATTTCAGAGGGCAGTTAAGAATCAGTCACATTGCTGGAGACCAGACTAGGTAAGGATGGCAGATTTCATTCCCTAAAGGACATGAATGAATCAGATGGGTTTTTATGACAATCTGGTAGTTTCATGGTCACCATTACTGATACGAGCTCCAGATTTATTTAATTAACTGAATTTAAATTCCCCAGCTGCCATGGTGGAATTTGAACGCATGTCTCTGGATAATTAGTCCAGACCTCTGGATTACTAGTCCAGTAACATAACCACTCTGCTACTGTACCCGTTTTCAGTTCTATAGTACCGTTTACACAATCAGGATGTCTCAAAATGCTTCACAGCCAATGAAGTACTCTGAAATGTAGTCGCTGCGCTGTTAGATAGAGAAACACAGCAGCCAGTTTGTGCACAGCAAGGTATCTCGAACAGCAAACAAGATTAATTGACTAGTTAATTTGATTTTGATGGTATTGATTGAGGGATAAATGTCAGCCAGGACACCAGGAGAACTGTCTTGTTCTTCTTCAAATAGTACATTGGGATTTTTTATGTCCACCTGAACAGGCAGACATGGCCTTGGTTTAATATCTGTTATGAAAAACTGAACCTGTGACAATACAATGAAGCGTTAGCCTAGATGATATGCTCAAATCCATAGTGAGCTTTGAACTGGCAGCCTTTCTCCTCAGAGATGAAAGCAATACCACTGAGCCAAACTGACACTTATAGGAACGTGGGAACAGGAGTAGGCCATCGAGCCTGTTTGCCATTCAATGAGATCATGAATGATCTGTATTCTAACTCCATCCACCTGCCTTGACTCCATAACCCTTAATACCCTTGGCTAGCAAAAATCTATTGATCTTAGATTTAAAATTATTAATTAAGCTAACATCTACTGCTTTTTGTGGGAGAGAGTTCCAAACTTCTACCACCCTTTGAGTGAAGAATTGTTTTCTAATTTCTCTCCTGAACGGCTTGGCTCTGATTTTAAGGTTATATCCTCTTGTGCTAGACTCCCCCACCAACAGAAAAACTTTCTCCCTATCAATTCCTTTCAAAATCCTAAAAACCACAATCAAATCACCCCTCAACCTTTTATATTCCAGGGAATACAAGTCTGGTTTATGTAATCTCTCCTCATAATCTAACCGTTGGAGTCCTGGTAACATTTAAATTTAGATTTAGCACTCATTGGCTAGCCACATCTGAATCTCATTTTATTCTCCTTTGCTCTCGCAAATTTATCTAATTAGGCCATTAGGCCTACTCGCAGTTTCTCTTTGACAAAACCATTACCCTCCCTCGTCAAAGAAAATTTTAACATTTCAAGAAACAGGCATAGATATATGGGCCAAATAGTCTCCTTCTGTACTGTAAACTATATTGCAAAATTTAAGATTTCTTAAATTTATTTGTGATCTGTCTATCCACTGAGAAACTAAAAACAAGCCGCTTAATTGGTCAGATGACTAAGTCTTCAGTCATCAGTGAACAACTCATCAGTAAGACTCTGCAGGCAACTCTATAACTATGGCAGCGCAAACCTTCACTCTTCTGCTCCATCTGGAGTCCTTCTCTCCATTTAAACCCAAAGTTACAATTCACTGTGGTCTAGTTTGGTGTTTTGAATGTATGTCTGTCATTTCTTTCTGGTCTGGATTGATTGCTAAATTTTGCTTCACTGGTTATCAGAGTTTTGCTGGCTTGCTATTGCCTTCCATGGCCTTTTCTCAGTCAAGACTTCTTTTTGTTTCTGGTTTGAATCAATAATGCACCTTTCAGAAACTGCTTTAGGGAAAGAGGATAGAGGTTGGGAAAAATGTGAGGATGAAAGATAATGGAAAGTGGTATTTAAATTTACTTTTGTTTAATAAAGTCAGGCCAAAAAAAAATTTTTTTTTATATATATATATATATTGCCTTTCATGTAAAAATGTCTCATAGTGCCTCACACTATGAATTAAGTTTTGAAATACAGTGACTTCTTATGTAGGCAAGCAGCATTAAACCACAATTTCAGGGAATGTGCATGGAACGAAGGGGCACATTTTTGTCTTCAGGGCTCTCAGTGCATAGCTTTGTGTGCCAGGAACACTATGGGGGATTCAGGCATGCACCTACCATGATTTTCTATCCGTTATTTTTATCTTGGCTCCAGTCAGAATTCACTTCATATCAATGCAATCTGGCCCATAAATGTCACCAGTATTATTCTATTGATTTTTGAAGACAACATGGCTAGTGCATCACAGTATGCGTGAAGGAGTGGAGCTTTGGTGACATCCAGAATGTTTTGATTCTCACACTTCAGTTAAAAATTTACCTGATCCCCATAGTGTCCAAACATACACAAGCTTTTGTTTATTTTTTATTCCCACTCTTCCTTTTCATGTCAGGAGTAAATCTCTGTGCCGCGTGAAGTAATTTTGACCCTGCTGGAAATTTGTGTGCCAGTGTGAAAGTGCATTGAAAATTCATGTAAATTAAGTCATTTACATTTTTTTGAAAGCAAAGCAGAATCAAGGAGGCAGCCACCACGGCTCATGTTAAATATTGACTTAAGCCCTATGTATCCGAAGCAAAGGGATTGCAATTTTTTTTTAACTGATAAAATGTTTTGAGAGCTCACGCTTTGTGATTATGTTACAGACAATAAAGAGCTAATATTTACCTCTTTCTAATTAGTTTAATATTGCTAACTAGTTTAATTTTTTTTAACTATTTAAAAAAACTTGCACTTTACTCACTGGCTGTTATTTTCTCCATGAAAACCTGACGGTAAGAGCAAACACAACTTCTGACTACCAACAGTGACAGGAGATACAGCAAGTAAAATCACAAAGGCAGTACCTAGTGAATGAGTCAATCCCAGTTGAACATGTAGGTTGCAACAGTGACATGCAGTATTAGTAACAGACACATTAATGCATCTGTATGAAATTCCTTCATGAGCTATTTTAACAAAAGCGTTAGTTCATTTAAAGTAATGCATTTCTTATAATATCGCACAGCATGATTTCAACCCCATTATTATTCTCTCACTTTACACCATGTGAAGCACAGGAAGACACAGAATGATCGCGTTAGAGCCGGGCAATGGGATTAATTTCAGATTAATTTAGCATAGACACGATGGACCAAATAGCCTTCTTCTGTGCTGTAAACTTTAATGATTCCATTTACAATTGGAGGGTGGTGCCTCCAGAGGATGATATGGCAACATTGCCACCACTAATCTATCAATTTTTGATATGTTTTCTAATTTATCCACGTATAGTGTTGGAAGGAGCTGCAAAGAAATGGCTGTCAATCACATTTATCATTCTGCTCCCAAATATTACATAATTATGAGCTACACTTTCCCTTGTTTGCTAATGTTACTGAAAATGTAGATGCGCCTATTTAGTGGTGCGCTAATGGGTTGTTCATCCATGTTAAGTGCTATTCCGAAGGTTGCCCCTATTCAAAATTGCACTTGAAAAAATATAATGGAAAAAAGCAATTTTTTTTGCCTGTGAAAGCCAGTCATAGAGTTGAATTATTCTGGAGGAGATATAAATGAAAAGTTAGTATTGAACTGCAAGTCATATCTGCAGTTAGTCAGCTAAATAAAGGGCAAGATTATGAAGTATAATTACAACTTGAGCAGCAGTGAATAGCACAGAGGATTTTTTCTGGCCTGCAGTATGGGCGCTGCAGCCATTGCCGGGTGTCTCAGTGCAGCAGATGCAGGAAGAGAGTGTGATCTGTGAGTGCAGCGGGCAGAGGAAGGACAGGACTCACAGGTCGAATTACCCCAGACAGCAGAGCTAGCATCACAGAGTCAGTTACTTGGGCATGATGAAGGACGAATGCATAATGAGGCTCTGGCTCATCTGGGATGGTAAATGAGATGTCATCATCTAGTCCACAGAAACCTCCAGAGATGGTCAACCATCTGCTCAGCTATAAGCATGTTGCACATTTGTACAGTGACGTCACTTGCGATAATTTCCAAGCTCTTGTATTTTATTGGTTAGGTTACCGTAGCTGGTCAGGAGACATTGTGGCAGTTGTTGGAGGCACAGCCATTTTTTGTCAATGACAAACAGTAGTGGCACAGTGGAATCCCCCTATACTTGGGCTTTTTGGAACAAGGGTAAGTACATTTATTTATTTTTAATTCACGTGGAGAAAGGAGGATCAGGAGTGCTCCTCCCAGCCCCATGTCACTCCTGCCGGCTGTGATCGGTCCCCCCTCCCGCTGTCCTCCACCTCCCCCCACTGCCCCCCCCCCCCACAACTCCTCTCTGGTACTTATCTGAGGGCCACTGCCAGTATGGAATGCAGCCCAAAATTCATTTTCGGAGATGAACAAGCTGCCTGTAGAGGCACCGACAGCTCGTCCAAAGTATTGAAATCAGCCAATTTCGGGCCGGCCTTGGGACTTCCAGTTCGAGCTGCTTGCGCCTGCCCGAAAACAGGCCCAGATGAATTATTACCCCTATCACAGCAACATGGATTCAATTCCAATGAAATATCAGGTTGTATTAACAGTTGATTTTAATAGAGGTTTTGTTAAATGCTAAATTACTTGAAAATGAAAATGAACAATTATTTGATACTTTAAAAAGAAACCAATGAACTATAAATATGTTGTCCTTTACTATTTTGTTTTCTACAGACACCATACTTTTGGCCATCCAACTGTTGGGAGCCAGAAAACACTGACTATGGTTAGTCCCTGTGTAAGGTATTTCTTCAATATATGCACAAGAGGCATGATAATAACTGACGGCTATGTAGGAGGTATACAAATGCATGGTTTCATTTCAGTAGACTAGATTATAGCATTTATCTAAACATGCTATGACTAATTATTAACAAATTTATCGAGAAATAAATTATATAATTTTTAATTCAACATGGCAATCTTTAAAACCTGTAACCTGTCTTGGCATTCTGACCCTGAAGAAAGCAACAGTCTAATAGCTGGATGGAGAATAAGAAGTAAACTGTGATGTTACGGAACTCAGTTTTTACTCGTGTAATTGTGCAGCAATTAAATTGCTTTTCATTTATCTCTAATGGTAGAAATAAAGTAATAGCCACATAAGAAGGTAAGGATGAGAAAGTCAAGCTAGGTCTGCCTGTCAAGAGCAGGAAACGTTCAGGCTTTTCCTAGGTAGTATTACAATTTGCCAAGGAGGTCTGTGGGTTTTGAATATACCAAAATTATTAGGATTTCATCCCCTCCTGTAACTTTAAACAATTCTCTTAAACCCAAGCACACTTGCATTACTTTGGTGAAAATTTCCTGAATCCATTTTGAAGGTTAACTGAAATTAATTTTTCATACTTCAAATTAGCACAAGTCCATGGCGTGGCTAATTCATGTCTTGCATAATACAGTAGTTTCCTTTACACCCCATGGTCCTGTTTCTCCAGGATGGTGCATGAAAATTCCTGTGTGATCATTATCAATAAATGAGTTCTCTTGTTTCTAATGGACGCACATGACTATCCTGTTACAGTCACTGCTTCTAATATTACTTAATAATTCCCAAAAGCATGCCATTTACTGACTGGAAATCTGAAATTAAAGTAAAATGATGATAATGTACTAAATTAAACTGAAGAAAGAGTAAACGTCACAGCCTTCTGCTGAAATGGAAGTGGTAAGACCTAGAATTTACCACAAAATAATCAGAAATCTCTTACTTACTGCAAACCTACATGCAAACCTACCCAGCACGTGCAAACTGGATTTTCCAGACACAAACAGACTTTATTCTTCCCAGCTGAGTGTCATGAAGGTAATCTTTATTAACCTGATCAGAGAAGTGCTTAACTGTAGTGTAGAAACAATTAAGACCGAATGAATTGCCTGTCTTCTATAGTGTTATATTTCCGTAAATGCAGGCCCGTGTGTGCTTCACCATTATGAAATGTGCAGATATATATTAGTGCTGTTGTTCAGAAGCAGGGAAGGTGATTTATTCAACATAATTTAAGGTGGTAGGGGTAGCATTCTTGCCTCTGGGTCTGAAGGTCGTGGAGCACATAATCGAGGCTGACACTCCAGTACAGTACTGAGGGAGTGCTCCACTGTCGTTAGATGTCGTCTTTCAGATGAAACATTAAACCAAGGTCCCATATGTCCTCTCAGGTGCCATAAAAGATCCCATGGCACTATCTGAAGAAGAGTTCTCCTGGTGTCCTGGCCAACATTTTTTTTATTCATTCACAGGATGTGGGTGTTGCTGGCAAAGCCAGCATTTATTGCCCATGTGAACTTGATCAGGTTAATAAAGAGTGGTTTGCTAGGCCAGTTAAGAGTCAGCCACATTGTTGTGGGTCTGGAGTCACATATAGGCCAGACCAGGTAAGGAAAGCAGATTTCCTTCCCTAAAGGACATTAATGAACCAGACAAAGGAAGATGGTTGTGGTGGTTGAAGGTCAATCATCACAGCCCCATGACATCTCTGCAGGAGTTCCTCAGGGCAGTGTCCTAGGTCCAACCATCTTCAGCTGCTTCATCAATGACCTTCCCTCCAACATAAGGTCAGAAATGGGGATGTTCGCTGATGACTGCAGAGTGTTCAGTGCCATTCACAACACCTCAGATAATGAAGCAGTCCATGCAACAAGACCTGGACGACATTCAGGTTTGGGCTGATAAGTGGCAGGTAACATTCGCGCCACACAAGTGCCAGGCAATGACTATCTCCAACAAGCGAGAGTCTAACCACCGCCCCTTGACATTCAACGGTATTACCATCGCCGAATCCCCCAGCATCAACATCCTGGAGGTCACCATTGACCGGAAACTTAACTGGACTAGCCACATAAATACTGTGGCAACAAGAGCAGGTCAGAGGCTGGGTATTCTGCGGCGAGTGTCTCACCTCCTGACTCCCCAAAGCCTTTCCACCATCTACAAGGCAGAAGTAAGGAGTGTGATAGAATACTCTCCACTTGCCTGGATGAGTGCAGCTCCAACAACACTCAAGAAGCTCGACACCATCCAGGACAAAGCAGCCCGCATGATTCGCACCCCATCCACCACCTTAAACATTCACTCCCTCCACCACCGGCGTACCGTGGCTGCAGTGTGTACCATCCACAAGATGCACTGCAGCAACTCGCCAAGGCTTCTTCGGCAGCACCTCCCAAACCCGCGACCTCTTCCACTTAGTGGGACAAGGGCAGCAGGCGCATGGGAACACCACAACCTCCAAATTCTCCTCCAAGTCACACACCATCTTGAGTTGGAAGTTCCTTCATCGTCGCTGGGTCAAAATCCTGGAACTCCTTCCCTAACAGCACTATGGGAGCACCTTCACCACACGGACTGCAGCGGTTCAAGAAGGCAGCTCAGCACCACCTTCTCAAGGGCAACTAGGGATGGCAATAAATGCTGGCCTTGCCAGTGTCGCCCAGATCCCATAAACGAATAACAAAAAAAATCCAGTAGTTACATGGCCATCATTACTGATACTGATTTTATTCCAGATTTATTTAACTAATTTTAAATTCCCCAGCTGTCATTGTGGAATTTGACCTCAAGATCATTAGTCTAGGTCCCTGGATTATTAGTCCAGTAACATAACCACTATGCTACCATTATCACTCAGTAAATGCCGGTCATTTATCTCATTGCCATTTGCTGTGTACATTTTTGACTGCTGCATTTTCCTACATTAAAACTTTGCCTGCACTTCAAAAGTACTTCATTGGCTGTGAAGTGCTGTTCTGAGGTTGTGAAAGACGCTATATAAATGCAAGTTAATTATTTCTTAATTTTGTATAAATAAGGTATAATTTTGTATCAGTATATGTTTGTTGTTAGTCATTCACAGATTACTAATTTAAGAAAATAAAAAGCTTTTTTTTAAAATGGAGTAGTTTTGTGGCTGTGACCTCCTTTTGTTTCTCTTCAACTTTTTCCTTCCCCTCCTCTCCTGAATGCATTAACTGGGATACAGCTCCACATGTCCTGGAATCCCACTGGTACTTCACCCACATGACCCTTTACCCACATGGGCATGATTCATGTATAAGCTTTGACAATTAGCATTGACAGGCTATTTAGCTGCAGCACAGATAAACCCAGTCATGTCTTCACCCTACAGCCATACACTTGCAGTTCCAAAGTTGCCATCGCACATCATTCAGGAGTAGGAACCCTGGCTGATTTGTCTTCTTGCAAATCCAGTGGCAGAGGCCCAATGTGGTGCCCCTACTGCCAAATCAGCAAATTCAGCACAGACTTTGAATTGAACCTTGCGATCTTGCTGGTCTGTTGAGCCTGGCTACTCGCTGTGTAAACCTGCTGAGCCATCAGAGAAGCCTGATGACTTCCGTAATGGAAAACTCCTCACCCGTTGATCTGCTGTTGACAAGTTTTATAATTTGTTGACAGACGATGGGCCTCGTTGACAAAACACCAAGCTTGTCAACAGTAAGGTGATGATAGGTGGGATCTTGAAAAAATAGTGCTTATGTGATACAGTTTGAAAATTGTGCTATTTGTGTGACCTCCTTTCAATTGCACAATTGTATAGACAATGGTATGGGACTAAATCAACAGAAAATATGGTGGTGCAAAGATTAATTTATAGTGAAGGAAATTAGTAGAAATAAATCATTGCTAAGTAGAGAAATATTTTAAATATTAGCAAACAACATAATTAGAATCGTTAATTTTGGATATAGAAACACCACAGTCCCTTTTATCTTCAGCACAGTACTCCGAAGCACAGTTGGACATCCGTAAGCCTAACCTGCTGATAGACATTTGCCCTGCCCCACAAAGCCCTTCAGTGGATTATCTGGCTCAAGATAGTCTCCACCTATGTAGCTTGATCTCGTTGGCCAGAAATTTCACCTTGGCGTCGGGTTGGGTGCATGCGGGCGGCGTAGCGGGTCCGGAACGCAATGTTCTGAGCAACGCGCTGCTCAGAGCAACTGAAGATAAAAGGGACTGTGGTGTTTCTAGATATCACCCCTGTGCTTGCTGACCTACATTGGCTCCCGGTTAAGCAGCGCCTCGATTTCAAAATTCTCATCCTTGTTTTCAAATCCCTCCATGGCCTCGCCCCTCTCTATCTCTGTAATGTCCTTCAGCCCCACAACCCCCCCGAGATATCTGCGCTCCTCTAATTCTGCCCTCTTGAGCACCCCTGATTATAATCGCTCAACCATTGGTGGCCATGTCTTCTGTTGCCAAGGCCCTAAGCTCTGGAATTCCCTGCCTAAACCTCTCCGCCTCGCTACCTCTCTTTCCTCCTTTAAGTCGCTCCTTAAAACCTACCTCTTTGACCAAGCTTTTGGTCATCTGCCCTAATTTATCCTTATGTGGATCGGTGTCAAATTTTTTGTCTTAAAATACTCCTGTGCAGCGCCTTGGGACGTTTTACTACATTAAAGGCGCTATATAAATACAAGTTGTTGTTGCTGTTGTTGTTGACTTTCACTTAATGGTCCCAATTGAAAGAGTCATGCGAGTTTTCCAACCCTATTAAATGGTGCAGATCTGATGACGTCATCGATGACTCGTTTCCAGCGCCCATATTTAAAGCAGCCTTGCACTCAACTCTTTAATGTTGCCAGAGGAGGGTGAAAGGTGTGAAAGGAAGGCCACAGTACAGCTAAAACTTTGGACGAATGGATAGCCAAAGGCAGAGGGCTGCACCACGGTTCTCTGATTCTTCATTGCATACTCTTGTGGAGGCTGTCAGAGCACGCAGGGAGGTCCTCTTCCCTGCTGACAGGCAAAGGAGACCTCCACAAGCAACAAAAAGAGCCTGGCTGGATATATCTGAGGAGGTCAGCAACAGGGATGTGGTCAGGAGGACCTGGTTACAGTGCGGGAAGCGCTTCAATGGTCTCATGAGGTTAGGAAAAGTGAGTGCAATGTCACACTCACCCTCATCCTGATGTGCCTGTCACCACATCCCCATCACTCTGCCTTCCCAAGCCTACTCCTACACATCATTACTCACACCAACCAATCTTGAATGTCCACCCATCCCGCTCTCTCTATATACATACTCACATCCCCATCTGACTAACCACCCCTCACACTCACCCTCATCCTAATGCAATCATAGCAAGTAACACCACAGAAGGAGGCCATTTGGCATTGGCACCACACTCCCTCATACTCACCCTCTGCAGATGTAACCCATCCATTCCTTACACTCATTCCATCATTTTCACTCAAACTTCTCTTCTTTCCCTCATTGCAGGAGAAGAGAGCCCACAACAACAGGGAGAGGGAGAGAACCGGAGGTGACCCTCCAGTAAATGCACATTTCACAGCAGCAGAGGAGGCAGCTCTGGAAATTTCGGTAACTCGGGTGACGCTGGTGGTGGGAGACGGAGCGAGGGGGACATCCCAGCAACCTGGTGACAGAATCACATCTCATAAAGCCACATGGCATACAACAGTCATCCATATGGTGACTGATGTCAGCAGCCATTGAAATGGCATCATGTGCATGATGGTAATGTTATCCATTCTTATTATAACACTTCTAATTCATCTCTTTACTTTTCCACAGGTCCATCAACTGCACCGCCCCCCGCACTGTCCAGCCGGAGGAGGGAAGACAACTCCTCAGAGAGCCTCCAGCCTCTAAGGGTGCAGCGTCAGCAGACCCAAGCGCAGCCAGCACCAGCGCATATACTCACACCTCGGTGGGTCCTTTGCGCCATAGAGTAGAGTTGTCACCTGGGGTCTCACAATTCACAAGTGAGCAAGAGCAGATGATGTTGACAGGGACAGCAGTGGAGACTCCTCGCTGGAGAGCACAGGACGCTCCAAGCTCTGCATGCAGATGCTGAGCCTCGGGGGCCATCGAGATAGAGGGTGATCTTGGAGGGGCAGCAATAATTGCATGAGGCTCTGGCATCTTTTGCAGCCGTGATGTCTGAAAATGTGCAGAGAATGGAGGATTCCATTTCCAATATGAGCAGGCGATGGCAACGATGAGCTCCTCCATGGAAAGGATGGCCACCAGCATGGAGCAGCTAATGCGCCAGTCACATGAACACATGCTAGCTGTGGACAACAGATGGCAGGTGCTCATAGACCTCCCCTCAAGGAGTGATGTAAATGTTGACCTGGGCCTTCATCGCCCCACTGCTGTGCAGCAAGGTGCTCGCCAGCTCCTTGCTAGCAGGGAAGTGTGGGTGGCCCATGAGAGGGATGATGGTGAGAGGGGACATGGAAGTGGGGGCTCTTCTCAAAGTGCTCCCACTTCTCCCCGGTTGCCTCCCCCTCAGTCAGAGTCCCAGATGCTTCCTCGGATCACGATGGCCGAGTCTGCCCCTGCACAGTTGCAGGAGGAGCAGACTTTGGCGGGGCCTTCACAGGCTCCAAAACCCAGAGGACGTCCGCCAAAAGTGTCTAACGAGTCGCAGCAGGGAATTGAGCAGCCTCCAACAACCTCTGCTGAAGCCACAGGGGTTGCACCTCGTAGAAGCACTCGGAGAAGAAAAATGACACAAAAGTAGTTGCATAAGGGTATGCACATGGGTGTATGAAAAAATATTAGTGCTAAATTTCAGTTGTTTTGATTGCACACATAAATGTTTTTCTTTGCACCACTTTTGGGTCTTGTCCATTTTTCTCACAAACCTTGGAAGTGGCTTTGTCACTTGGAGTGAATGATGACACATTATTTAGCCTCAAGCATTGGGGCTTTGGGTGAGAGGAATTGCTTGGTGATTGTAGGGATGGTTTATGGTGTTGTTGGGGAGAAAACTTAGTGGAACATATGGCAGGCATGTGGCTGCATTGGAGCAAGTTAAGTAAATCTGGCCATGATGAGGCCATCCCAGGCCTCCTGGGCAGGAATGTGCACCTCTGCTGGCGCCATCTGCATCTCAGGTTCCTCCTCCTCCTCCAGCTCGTCTTCCACCTGCTCGTCCTCCTCCTCTGAGGAGGAGGCTGTGTGCTCTGCGCCATGCTCCTCCTGCAGCTCCAATCCTCGCTGCTGCTCTTTGTTGTGCAATGCACAGCAGACAACGATAATACTGGAGACTCTGGCTGATGCGTACTGAAGGGCTCCTCCAGATCTGTCAAAGTATCGGAAGCATTACATAGGATTACATTACATAGGATATACGGCACAGAAACAGGCCATTCGGCCCAACCAATCCATGCCGGTGTTTATGCTCCACTCGAGCCTCCTCCCGTCTTTCCTCATCTAAATCTATCAGCGTAACCCTCTATTCCCTTTTCCCTCATATGCTTGTCTAGCCTCCCCTTAAATGCATCTATACTATTCGCTTCAACCACTCCCTGTGGTAGCGAGTTCCACATTCTCACCACTCTTTGGGTAAAGAATTTTCTTCTGAATTCCCTATTGGATTTCTTGGTGACGATCTTATATTGATGACCTCTAGTTATGCTCTTCCCCACAAGTGGAAACATTCTCTCTGTATCCACTCTATCAAAATTTTTCATAATTTTAAAGACCTCTATTAGGTCACCCCTCAGCCTTTTTTCAAGAGAAAAGAGACCCGGCCTGTTCTTCCTTTCCTGATATGTATACCCTCATCCTTGTAAATCTTCTCTGCACCCTCTCCAGTGCCTCTATATCCTTTTTATAATATGGCGACCAGAACTGTACGCAGTATTCTAAGTGTGGTCTAACCAAGGTTCGATACAGGTTTAGCATAACTTCCCTACTTTTCAATTCTATCCCTCTAGAAATAAACCCTAGTGCTTGGTTTGCCTTTTTTATGGCCTTGCTATCCTGTGTCGCAACTTTTAGTGATTTGTGTATTTGTACTCCTAGATCCCTTTGTTCCTCTACCCCACCTAGACTCGCACCCTCCAAGTAATATGTGACCTCCCTATTCTTCCTACCAAAATGTAATACCTAACATTTATCTGTGTTGAACTTCATTTGCCAATTATATGCCCATTCTGCAAGTTTATTAATGTCCTCCTGTAATTTGTTGCAGTCCTCCTCAGTATTGACTATCCCCCCCAACTTGGTGTCATCCGCAAATTTAGAAATTCTGTTTTTGATTCCGAAGTCTAAATCGTTAATGTAAATTGTGAACAACAGTGGTCCCAGCACTGATCCTTGTGGAACCCACTACCTACCTTCTGCCACTGTGAATAGCTACCCTTTGCCCCTACTCTCTGCTTTCTGTCCTGAAGCCAGCCAGCAATCCATTCTGCTACTTGTCCCCTGACTCCACATTCTCTGACCTTGTTCATCAGTCTATCATGGGGTACCTTATCGAAGGCCTTTTGAAAATCTGGATAAATTACATCTACTGCATTACCATTGTCTACTCTCTCTGTTACCTCTTCAAAAAATTCAATCAGCTTGGTCAAGCAAGGCTTTCGCTTTTGAAATCCATGCTGACTATTCCTTATTATATTTTTGGTTTCTAGATGTTCTTCTATTTTCTCCTTTAGTAGGGATTCCATTATTTTTCCGAACACCGATGTTAAGCTGACTGGTCTATAATTCCCTGGACATGTTCAATTCCCCTTCTTGAATATAGGTATTACGTTAGTTACTGCCAGTCTTCTGGCACTACACCTTTTTCTAACGAATTATTAAATATGTTTAGTAATGCCTCTGCTATCTCTTCCCTAGATTATTTTAAAATGCATGGATGCAATCCATCCGGACCAGGGGTTTTATCCTCTTTGAGTCTGATTAGTTTATTTAATATTTAATATATTCCCTCTTTTTATTTTAAATGCACTTATCTCATTACTAATCTCATCATCCAATGTCATGTCCACCTGTTCTATCTCCCTGGTAAATACTGAAGCAAAATAATGATTTAGTATTTCTGCCATCTCTCTATCGTTACCTGTGGTATTATCCTGCCTATCCCTTAATGGCCCAATTCCCATCCCAACCTTCCTTTTTTTATTGATGTTCCTGTAAAATATTTTACTATTTTGTTTTATGTTCCTTGATAATTTAATTTCATAGTTCCTCTTTGCCTTCCTAATTGTTTTTTTTTTACTTCTGTCCTAATCTTTTGTATTCTCCCTTATCATGCACTCCCCTGCTGTCCATGTACTTAATGTATGCCTCTTTCCTTACCCTCAATTGTTCCCTTATGGCTTTATTCATCCATGGAGTCTCATTAGTGTTTAGTTTGTTCTTTCCTTTTAGCGGAATATATTGTTTTTGCACCCTGTTGAACACCATTTTAAATGTTTCCCATTGCTGTTCTACATCGATGTTAGCCAATATTGTTGCCCATTTTATTTTCCCAAGTTCTATTCTCAACCCCTCAAAATCAGCTTTTCTCCAATCTATTACCCTGGTTTTCATAATACTTATGTCCTGCTCAATTATTATCTTCAAGCGTATTATATTATGGTCACTATTGCCTATATGTTCCCCTACTTTTACTTCTCTTATCTGCTCTGGTTCATTCCCCATTACTAGATCCAATAGCGAATCCTCCCTTGTTGGACTTTTTACATATTGGGTTAGAAAGGAGTCCTGTAGACATTGTAGAAACTCCATTCCCTTATCCCCTTTACCTACCTCTTCTGTCCAATTAATATCGGGGTAGTTGAAATCCCCCATGATTATTATTCTCTGTTTTTTACTCATTTCCCTAATTTGTCTGCATATTTCTTCCTCCGCCTCCCTTCCACTATTAGGTGGTCTGTAGACTATGCATATTAGTGTGATTGATCCTTTATTATCTTTATCTCTATCCATATGGATTCTATTTTTGTCTTGCTGATAGCTGCGTCACTCTTTTCTACTGCCATAATGTTATCCCTAATAAGTACAGCTACTCCACCTCCCCTTTTTCCCTCTCTATCTTTTCTAAATATGTTATACCCTGCAATGTTTAATTCCCAGTCCTGATTTTTCTGTAGCCATGTCTCAGTAATCCCTACTATGTCTGGTTCCTCGCAACGCATGATTGCCTCCAGCTCCCCTGTTTTATTACGGACACTGTGTGCATTGCTATACAGACAGTTTAACTCATTTTTTATAGGATTTCCTCTCACTTTATGTTTAATCATCTTTTTAGACTCCTGTTCTCTCACTCTATTTATTCCCTTGCCATCAATGTCCTCCCTTACTTTATTCTTTCCTATGCTCTCTTTTCCTGTTTTGCTTATATTTAGGCTGGTTACGTTTCTTGTAGATCCCTCCCCCATCTTACTTGTTTAAAGCCTCTGCCACCTCTCTATTTATGTATCTTTAGCATGCCTATTGCTTCTTCTATGACACATCTGGTGGAAATGTGGCTCTCATTATAACACTCCTCGGCCTCAGTACTTGACCTCCTTGGGTGTCATGAGCCACGTCTTCAGTGGATAGCCCTTCTCTCCAAGCAGCCAGCCGGTAAGTTTGTTTGGAGGTGTGAAGAGCTGAGGGAGGGTGGACTGGCGCAGAACGAAAGAGTCATGACAGTTGCCAGGGAATCTGGCGCACACATGCCTGATCATCTTTTTATGGTTGCAGACGAGCTGCACATTGAGTGGAAGCCTTTGCGGTTCACAAACACTCCTGGGTGATGATGGGGTGCCTTCATGGCCACGTGTACAGTCGATGACGCACTGCACCTGTGGGAAGTCAGCCAGAGCCGCAAAGCCCAGCACTCGCTCAGTAACACTGGCCTCATCAGTGACAAAGTTGATATAATTGGCTGACTTGTGAAACATGGCATCGTTCATCTGTGTGATGCATCTGAGGGCGGCCGACTGCAAGATCCCGCAAATGTCTGCTGCAGATCCCTGGAAGGAGCCTGAGGCGAAGAAGTTGAGGACGGTGGTGACTTGGACAGCTATTGGTAAGGAGTGTTCACCAGGACCTCTGGGCAGCAGGTCTTGTTCCAGTAAGCTACAAATGTCTGCGACGACCTGGCGCGATAGCCTGAGCCTCTTTTGGCACTGCTGCTCAGTCATGTTGAGGACGCTCATCTTCTGCCTGTATACCCTGTGTTGGGGGTATCGCTTCCGGCGCGCTGCAGCCCTGTGGTGCCCCGGTCTCTCCTGTGGAGCATCAGGTCGTTGAGGAGAAGGTTGCTGCTGTGGTTGCTGCTGGTATTGTTGGTGGTGGGGCTCATCTTGATCCGATTCTGAGCATCAAGGTGAGACAGTATAAGCAGCACCCATGCTGATGTCGTAGATGACAGGCCAAGTAGTGATCAGAGGGCCAATCCCTCAGTGTTCTAATACTGACTAGCAGTGTGGTGAGAGTGGCTTCCGAGGTTGCAGAAATGACCTGCAAACTCCAGAAATCTAAATCTGTGCATAAAATGGAGTCAGCAAGAGCCTTTCCCCTAGGCAACTAATGAGGTGTAAGGTGTGTGTATTTATCAGGTATTCCCAGCTGTCATTTATTGCCCTCACACAACGGCCACTCAGCAACTGCCTCCCCTTCACAAGTGAGGTTCCCGAGCTGCGTGCTTCCCCTGCTCATGCTGTTAAATTCAGAAGCTGCAGTTAAAAACCCTGTTAAGTGTCTGATTAAATTGAGAGGTCGCACAACACCAGGTTATAGTCCAACAGTTTTATTTTAAATCACAAGCTTTCGGAGTTACAACTCCTTCGTCGGGTGAAGTGAGGAGATACAGAATCGTCAAAGTGTCTGATTACCAGGATTTAATGAGTTGAATTAGGTTGGCCGCCTCTGCGGATCGGGTCCGTGACACGCTGGGTAATGTGCCCGAGTTAAACACGCACGCGAGGAGGCGGGATGACAGCGGGTTCCTGACACGCTTCCTAAATCTGCAATTTTTACAGCCGACCCACCTCCAAACCCGTGTGCACAGCAACGGGAAAATTCCGGCCGTTGTCTTTTCCCTTCTGTGGCATGTGGTACAGTGACAGTTTTTAAAAGGTAAATGTAGTGTCAGTAGGAATTACAAGATGTTAGGGTATCTATCCAGTTAGACATTTCCCTCTGGCCCTCAGTCAGCCATTGACCTGCATCTAATCAACTATCTGGTGCAGTACCTTATTCCTAGACACCAGAGTGTGACTGTCTGGTAAATTAGGTCAATCATGCATCCAGTAACGCAAACCTCTTTTGGACCCAATTTGGCAGTTCCAAATCAGTTTTGGAAGATACTGTTCCAAGAATTGAAACTACCATGAAGCTCCATGATGCTTTTTTTTAAACAAAGAAATAACTTGCATTTTATATAGCACTTCCATATCCACAGGACATTCCAGTGTGCTTCACAACCAATGGATTACTTTTGAAGTGGAATCACTGTTATTTTGTAGGCAAATGCAGCAGCCAATTTGCACACAGCCAGGTCCCACGCGCAGCAAATGAATGAATGAGCAGATAATCTACTTTTGATATTTTTGATCGAGGGAGGAATGGTGGCCAAGACACAGAGAATTTCCTGCTTTTCTTTGATTAGTGCCATGGGATTTTTTACTTACACCAGAGTAGACATACAGGGCCTCAATAGCACCTCCAACATTGCAGCAGTTCTCAGTATTTTCAAGGCTCTGAAAATAAACAAGCAGGTGAACTTTGCTCCTGATATCAGGGGAGCTTACCTCATGAAAATATTAACAATGGGTGTCCTTATGACTATGGATACATCTTGAGCACCAGTCAGAGAGGGGACTGGGGAAGGTGGCGCTGATCAGCTGCTAGTACCCCAGCCTGCACTGGCGACAAAGAATTTTTAGAAATATGCCCAATTAGCCCCCTTTATAAGATCGCTATCTGTAATTGAGCCATGATTTTCATTGGGGGTCCAGTCCAGGATTCTCGGGTGGGCCCCACTTCTGCTGCTGAAAGGTTCATCCTCGCGTCTAGGTACTGGATGTTAGAGGTGCTCGTGACAAGGATATTCCCAGCTGTAAGATCTTTAAATGATCTTCTCAGAGTTCTTGGACGAGACACCAAAATAGGTAGCAACCAGTAGTATTTGGGCAATAGATCAAGAATTTATTAAGCTTACAGCGTAACATACTTAACAACAGCCGATAGTTTAACGAGTAGCTTGCAGCCCTTGGTCTCTGGAGCCTCTTGGACACAGGTGACGTCATCTTCAGTCTGTTCCTTTGTTCTCGCAGTAGGTCTGTGTGAAGTTGTTCTTTGAGTATCGAGGTTTTAACCTTTTTCTTATCAAAAGTTAGTTTGGCCATTGTCCATTTATGGTCTTTAACGAAATCACCTTTAATTGGTTCTAATGGTCAAAATACCATTGTCACTCAGACTAAGGGTAACATCTTGGCCCCGCCTTTTCCAGTACTTTTCCTACGATTTCATCATGTTCATCGTTATCTCATTTATACGTTCTTCACCTCATTGGAATTTACCTTATCTCTCTTATTTCTAGCTTCCCTGGTACAAGCAGTGTTAAGCGAACTCTAATTAAACTTAGCATTATAATATGTTATTTAACAATTTAACCTTCACTTGCAGCCTGTGGCTGTTTGTTATCAGAGCTTAGTCAAAACTGCTTCTGACTCTACTTGCAGCTGCATCTTGAACAAGCCTTAATATTTTCATACCCACAGGGAATTATGGGTAAGATTAGTTGGTCAATGGCTGCACTTAAATTTATACATATATTTATATGGTTCTCATCTACTAAGGACCTCTAAATATCAGTCTTTCGTACACAGCATAGGATTTCCCTCCCACCATCCACCAAAGTGCTACCAACTGAGCAAAGCTGACACTACAATACAGCTTCGTTGGGAACTTCCTTGGTGGTCCTCGCTGATTGGCCACCGTAACTTCGGCAGAAGATCAGCGGAAACCCCATTCACCCATCTATCCGGGATTTCTGCAGATCTTCCGCCAAAGTTGCAGCAGCGAATGGGGAGAAACCCTGAGGAAATTTGTGGTGCTTATGTCTCTAGTAAAGTCTCTTTGTTAATTAGGTTAATTTAAATTGTCTGTAGTGCAACAAGGCAAGTCAATCATTGTGCGTCCTAGTTTAAAATGCAGACTTTTACATGTCCATTATTATGTTCAATCTGTTTCATTTTTATTGCTTAGAATCACACAGTTCAGTAGGATGCTATTCGACCCATCGTGCCTGTGCTGGCTCTTTGAAAGAGATATCCAATTAGTCCCACTCACCTGCTCTTTCCTCATAGCCCTGCAAATCTTTCCTTTTCAAGTATACATCCAGTTCCCTTTGAAAGTTACTATTAAATTTGCTTCCACCACCCTTTCAGGCTGTGCATTCCAGACCGTAACAACTTGCTGTGTAAAATAAATTCAACACCCCGTTGGTTCTTTTTCTTCTACAAGGCTGCAATAATTATTTTGCTTCTATTCACAGCGGTTTACCTCTGCAAGCGAACAATGCAAAATAAAGCACGGCTCGAGTTAGCAGACTACGAAGCTGTGAGTATCCTCTTGATTCATTTATCTTGAAGGACAGCATTTACCGACTGTTTAGATAAGCATTGAGTGACTCACCAAACATATGAGTATCATCATCATTAGGTACTTAAAAATATCTCACACGCTTCAGCTTTTAGAAAATGCCTCTCAAGCTTCAAAATAGTTTTGAGTTTGAATTTTAAATTGCAATGAACTGATTAATGCTCAAATTATGAAGCGCATGTTAAATGAGTCATAGACTAATTATTTTAGGACTGTTTCTCATGCAGGATCCCATAATGCGATTGAATGAGACAACTACAAACAAAGCCTTGAAATTGTTACAAATGCCGCTCAGACATAGCACATGTCAAAACAATGGCAAACCACTTTCAGCAGAGAACAAGACTCCATTTGAAACATTAACAATTAAAATTACAACCATTTAAAAAAAATTGGGACTCTGCTTTGAATGCAAAAAGCTCAATCCTAGCACCAAAGCTGATAAATTGTGGCAACCTTTCATTTAAATATTTTTGTCTGTAATTTGGGACCTTAATGAGTTTATGTCATGAGATATCCACCAAAACGTTAGCACACAAATCGCCAGTAGAAGGAAGCGGGTACAAAACGCACCTGATACCTGATTTTCTAATCTCACTGCGCCTGTTCTGCATCTGCACAACCATATTGACTGAGGGGAAAATCTGCCATACAGCCTTAACTTTAATGCAGTTGATGCCGGCTGCATCCACTGGCAGGATGACAAAGATTTATCAGTGGAGCAGGTCTATTGAACATGCACTTCTGACGCCTGGGATTGTGTACGATATAGTACATAGAACCATAGAAGTTAACAGCACCAGAGGAGACCTTTTGGCTCATTGTGCACGAGCTGGATCTTTGCTAGAGCAGTGCGAAACTTGTGCCACTGCCATGCTCTTTCCCCATAGCCCTGTATCTTCCTCTGCTTCAAATATTTATCCAATTTTCCGCTAAAAAATGTAACGTTATCTGCCTCAATCACTCCCTGTGACAGAGAATTCCATGCTGCAACAACCCTCTGTGTAAAGAAGTTTCATTAACCTCTCGCCTCATTCTCTTAGTGGCAATTTTAAATTGATGACCTCTCATCACTCACTTTCCAACCAGAAGAAAATCCCTATTAAATCTCCTATTAGTCTTCTTTGTTCCACTGGAAATAGTCCTAGGGGGAGAAATTCGGTGGCGCCCCTTTTGGGGCACTAACTTTGCCGGGGCGCTACTTTTAGCGCGCTGAAAAAGTTAGCACCCCTGCGCTGTAAATTCAATGGTAGCGCCCCAAGCAGGAGGCGGGTCACTACTGGAAGCGCTCCACATCCTTCCTGGGGCGCTACAACTGAATATCGCAGTACTACGTGCAACAGCGCCATGCACGTCGGCACGTAGCGCCGCAGAATTGCAGGCCTCCCGCCCCTGAATAAAGGGGAGGGGCCTAGCGCTGAGCACACCGGGGCCCTGCTGGACCATTGGGGAGCGGGGAGCCGGGAAAGCAGCTTGGCACTCAAGAGGAGTGCCGGGCTGAGCGATCGCGGCCGGCACCCCAAAGAAAAAAGGGGAAGGGGGCAGGTGCTGGCAGTCAGCCTAAAAAAAATGGCCGCCCGACACCTCCCCTTTAACTTGCGCCGCCGCGGCCGCTAAACTGCCACCCTGACCCTGTCGGACATACCGTTTGGCGATAGGTCAGGTGGCGCTACCGAAGTTTGCGGCCAGGGTGCGAGCGGGGCACTGCGCACAGCGATGACATCATCGCAGCCGGCGCAGCGCCGCAGGGCGCTACCTGCTACCGCCGCGGGACGCTACCTGCTACCGCCGCCGCTAACCTCCCGCTTAATTTTGCGGGAGGCGTTTGTGCCGCAGAGCCCCGGCGCTAGCGGCTTTGCGCCCCGTTAGCGCCCCCAGGGGTGCTAACGGGAGGTGCAAAGCAACCCAATTTTACCCCCTAGTATCTCAAGTCTGCCCTTATAATTAAAGCTTCCCATTTCCATCCTAGTGAATCTACACTGTATTTAACATCCTTTCTATAATGGGGTGCCCAAAACACTCTTTTCTGTGGCCTAACCAATGTTTTCTACAATCATTTTGTGCTCTATGCTCCTATTTATAAAACCCAAAATGTTATTGGTGTTTTTTTGATGGCTTTTGTCACCACTGGGGAATTATTGGCTATTTGACCTAGCAGGGATTTTCGGTTTAAGCTATAATGGCCCAAAAATTCGGCCGATTATGGGAGAGTACGCACTGTGTACTCACCCGTATTCGGTCCCGAAGTGCCGGTTTCCTGCATGCACTGCGCATGCGCAGGAAACCGGCACTTCCGGTATGGCGCACGCAGCGCACTTAGGTTTTTTTTTCAGGTTTCAACGCGAAGGTAAGTATGGAAGATTTTACACATGAAAAAAGGAGGCGTAAGACCCCCTTTTAACAAGGTAAGTAGTTAATTAAGTATTATTTTAAATTTTTTTCAACAGGTTTATCTTTTTTAGAGACTTTAAAGAAAGGTAAGTTTATTTTTATAACTATTAAAAAGAATTTAAATTTTTGTTTAAAGTGGTTAATTTATTTAACTATAGTTATTTTATTAATGTGATGGTTTTTAAAAAAAATTAATTTGAGGTTTAACTGTTCTTTTGGGGGCAATTTGTATTCATAGATTTGACAGTTCTCCTGTCAAATCTATGAATGAAAGATGGTGTGCTGCCATTGGCTCTCCATGGCCCACGTGATCCCAGAGGTCGCATCGCACTAACTGCGCCTCTGGGACACGCACACACTGCGCGCCGGCACCAGGGAGAGGCCCAGGACCCGAAGTTCGTGTGGGCCCGAAACACAATGGCAGGCGCGGTAGGTAAGATCGCGCGCGATCCTTACCCCCGCGGCAAGCCTCCAAGTCAAATTTCTGGGCCAATATGTTCCTAATATGAATTCAGGTTCAGGATTTTTTAAGGCTTACTGCTCAAAGATGCAGCATCCTTTTTTGCACCTTTGACAGCAAGAGGTGACTAGCGCTTTTGAATTAAAGAAGGAATTGGTATGTCAATGCTCTCACCCAGAAATTAATAAGCCAGCCATTGAAACTATTATCCATAACAATCTGAGACAATAGGCAATTTATTATTGTGTTTCAGACACTTTGGGGGGAAATTTCACGTGAAACAATGGGTGGGTTGGAGGCGGGGGGACGGGTGGGGTGTGAAAGTTGTAAAAATCTAAAAGTTGACCCCAACCCGCCCACTTTCACCTTTTACTCAGACGGGGCGGGGGGGTGCAGCCAACCCGCTGCCAGGAGGCGGGTTGGCATTTTGAATATTATAATGAGGCCTGAAGCCTCTGCATTAACCTGCTGTGCAGGTTTAACTGCAGGCGGCCGGGGATCCCGGGGCTTGGGATTCCTGGTAGCTGCAGTGTGGCGAGCACAGCCTCGAGGAGCAATCCTTGTGGGCCAGGAGGAGCAGGAGTGCTTCCTCCCGGCCCCCCAAGCTCACCCACCAGCAGCCTGCCCTTCCCCAGTGTCGGGGATCAGACCGCCCCCCCCCCCACCCCCGGGGACCGCCCCGCTCACCCCCCACCCCTGGGCTTGGAACACCCCCACTCCCCCGGACCCAGCACCAACCTGCTGCTGCGGCGTCCTGGTCACCCAGCGTTCCCCGTCCCATTGGAAGCCAGCCTGTTAATCAGGTTGGTTTCCGGGCGGGAAACCCGCCCATTACCTCACATGCACGCGGTGGAGGTTTAACTCCACAGCGTGCCGGGAAACCCGGCCATTCTGTAGGCATTCTGACATGAGGGGCGTGAAATTGAAGATGAGCTTGGAGAGGGCACGAGCGAAGTTACGAGTGAAACTAGAGAAAGATCAAGGATAGGGCAAAGGGAGCCTGGGAGGGGGTTTGGCTTGGGAGGAAGGGGAAAGAGGGGATATGAAAGAGGCAGCTGAACGTATGGTCCGAATCTTAGTGATAGAAAGTCCATGAGCTCCTAGCACGCTGTTGGAGGTGAGGGTTTAGGGAGAGGAGTTTAAGGGGTAATGAAAGAAAGAAACCAGGACCTATCTTTGCTCTCCAGGCTGATCCTGGAGTAGTGGGTGATTTGGGGAGAGGAGACTGAGGCCTGATGGCGCTTGATGTGAAGCAGCCAGATCTGGTGACGGATGGCTAAACTAGTTGTGTGCCAGATATGCTCAAATCTGTGCCTCTTGAACTTCAGGGAGCAACGATGGGAGCCATAACAGGGGAAACGACCAGGATGGGAGAGAGTTACAATTTACTGGTCAAACGGGCATCAAAGGTGAAGGTGCGGGTGTAGTTCAGCAGATCGCCAGCTGCAAAGGTATTGTGGCAAATGGAAGGCCAAAGGCTAGGCAATTGAGAATTTGAAAGTGCAATTGTAAGTGACTTGCGGGAGATTTTTTTGCAGTGGCGGATGTAGAAGGAAGTGGGGTTGGTAGGGGGATGTGGATGGTTAGGGATACAAGGAAGTGGTCATTGTCTGTGATCGAGACCATGGAAGTAGAGAGGCCACATGTCATAGCAAGGTTGAGGGGTGGTCGTGAATATGGGTAGGAGACTTTACATGGAGGGAGAGGTTTAGGGAGGACAGAGTTAGTCTTAATTCTATGTCAGAGGTGAATAACCTTAATATTGCTGGGATTTGTGGTAAATTAATGTTCACGGTAAGGCTTATAGAAACTAACGGAAATGTTGCTTTAACCTTGGATGACTTGTAACTAGAAACTTTAACACTCACTCCCGAACTTGGTATTGCCAGGAGACGTTGTGTTGCTTGGTGATAACATTCAGACTATAGGAGCAGTGACGAACTGTCATTATTGTGACTTTATCAGCAGTGTGGCTGGTATACCGGTAATTTGTTCTGAGCTTGTTACATAACTTCATGTAAAAAAAATGGTCACTCTGCAAATATCAATCTAACACCAGACGACTTGACATTGCCTTGTTCATTACCAAGATCTGAAGTATGTCAGTAAAAACAACTGGTACAACACAGTGATGAATAGGTATGTTCCCTTGGCTGCAGTACAGTGACAGATAGCTAAGAGGTTTACTAACAGCAGTAACTTGCCATGAATACAAATACTTTTAGGCTGCATATAGTGGCACCACAAGTCCCGGCTAGAATGCAGATCACACCTGGAGACTGCACTGCTGTAAGTGACTGGGATTGATTTTAAGCACATAATTTGTACGTAACTAACTCACTACATTTTCCTGGAGAAATTATCTTGCTTTTATCAGTAGACATTGCTGTAGTTTCGGTCATGAGTTCCATTTGCTATAGTTTGTAGAGACACTGTTTAAATAGACTCTGTTTGTTGTAAAGTAAATTCTGTTTGCTGTAAGCCATGACATTAGTCCCGCCCGCCTCCAACTCATTGGCTGACACAGTGGTGTCAATACTCACTCCGATATTATTATGGTGTTGGATGTCGGCTCTGCTGATCATACTTTTAATATAGGCTGTTCAATTTCTAGGAGAGCTTGGCCCGGCTACAGAGAGCATTTGCTCGAAAATGGGAATTTATCTTTATGCAAGCAGAAGCACAAGCAAAGTGAGTATGAGAGAGCTTATTTTATTTTTGACATGGCCGTTTATGACCCTGGGCAGTTCTTGCCAGCATCTGTACATTTGTCTGGCCCCACCTCCATCAACCCCCTTGGCTGCAAATTCAGTGGTGTGCAACCTTAGCATTCTGTCTGATGCTAATCTAAGATGGGATTTCAGCCCCACAACTGGCCCATCACCAATGCTGCCTGCTTCCACCTCTGGAACATTACCCGCCATGCTGAAACCCTCATCCACATCTTCATCACCTCAAAGTTAGATTTCTCTTTGTCTCTCCTCGCTGGCCTCCTCACCTCCACTCTTCACACACACCAGCTAGTCCAGAACTCTATCACGTATGTCCAGGCAAATTTCTGCACGCCCATCGCCCTTGTGCTCCCTAAGCTGTGCCCCAGCAAATTGATTTCAAGATCCTCATACTCATTTTCGAATCCAAGCATATGTATGGACCCTTAGCCATTGAATCTGGATTAATGTTTGTTCCCCTATCCCACCATCAGAGGTTAATCTTTTGAGTTAGTACACCCCTGCCCTGTGGAATTCTCTTCCAAAACTGCTCTGCCTTACTACAGTACTTGTATTCAAAAGCCTCCTAAAAACTGATTTACTTACCTGTGTATTTGATCTCCCCCCCAAAAAAAAATGCCATTTATTCCTACTTAATGTCCATTCTTACCATTTTTAAAGAGCTCTGAGAGTGCACTTTTACTTGAGAAGTGCTACCTTTAAGTGCAAATTGTTGTTGATCTTTCAACTGCCAAAGATAAATAGATCCAATTATCACATTGTTAATTTTCAGAGTTGATAAGAAAAGGGACAAAATTGAACGAAAAATTCTTGATAGTCAGGAAAGAGCATTCTGGGATGTACACAGACCTGTGGTAAGTAACTTCTAGATATAAAAATGAGTCATTTGATAATTCATGTAAGGATTTTCATAGTTTTGGTCTGGGGGGAGTGGGCAGTGGGTGGGGATATTGGAAAAGGCTCACTCTCTCGAACAACCATTTCCAAAAATGTTGCTTTTCAGTAAAAACATTTGCACTGATGTAATGTGTATTATTGCAGTGTAGACTGCCATAGATGGATTACACTGTAATTTTTAAATAAACATGAATATCCGCATCGGTGGGCACAATCACTACTGATGTTGTTGTTTCATTGTGCATTTGTGTTTACAAACCTGTTAAACTGCCTAGCGGATCTCTTTACCAAGACAAGGATGCCCCTCTGATTTAAAGCAAGTTTCATCATGTAAAATGGAAATGAAGATTTGTAGTCAAGTTTTGAGAACCTACTGAAAATGTAACAATATAATAAAGTAATTAAGGGCCATCAAAAGGATTGGGTTGTAAAAACTGTTACGATAAATTGCTTCCTGCCAAACACAATAAACCAGAGCATTAATTATCAAGGTGACCGTGAGACCACTTCTGACTGTACACCATAAGGGACATTTTCTGGTCACTATTGTTAGTGGTGCTTTAGCAGAAGAGGCGCAGGGGGAGGGGGATTGGACAGAGACCCACATCGCTGGATTTCTGCCCGTTCTGCCACACGTCAACTTCTGGCGCGACCTTAAGGTGGGCATTGGAGTTCTTGTCCAAAACAAATAAAAGTTTCATTTTAATATTATTGTATTGCAATATTAGGTTTATTAGCGCACACACAATTTCTCTGTGGAATGCGCTGTGCTTTGAGCTTGCCCTCTATAATGGGCCTTGGAAGCAAGCTACCTCTGTGTTGACAAGAAATCAATATTTAAAGTGGAAGCCACTGTTTTAAAGAAGAATAAGTGTAAGTGCAATTTGTCTTTAGCTTTGAGCTAAGTGTCATTTTTAATGGTTAGTTTGCCAGTTTATCCTTCGTGATTTTTGCCCCACAATGTTGGCTGCCAGAACTGAGTTGCTGCAATTACAATTTTGAAAATTGAGATTCCAATGGGGATTCCTGTCCTTTTGCATTATTTGGCGAATGAAGAAGAGGTGAAAAAGGATTGTATTGTAGGTGACTGCCCTCATCTGCCCTTACTTGTCCTGTAACTGGAAAAGTAGTGCTAAAATGTTGGAAGTTTCAAGATCATATACAGTGACACCGAAATGTGTATCCTGCATTGCAGTGTGTGTATGTGAATAAATGAACATCATGCAGCTAGGTTGAGTTTGAAAGAGAAGACTCACCTTGACGACATTACCCACATCCCGAGAACAAATTAAAAGAGAGAATGATTTACTCTGTGAAGCCCTTTTCAGATGTCAGTGTGCCAAGGAGCACATTATAAGTTACAGCTGAATGTGTGCCCTGCTGGAATATGAACTTAGCAAGCAATGAATGGTGTGTAAGGACTTTGCAGTGATCAGCACTAAATGTGGAGCAGGTTGATGGCCAACACTCTGTGACAGTCGAGCCCAGTCGACCCTGCAAAGTTCTCCTCTCTAACATCTGGGAGCCTGTGCCAAAAATTGGGAGAGCTGTCCTGCAGACTTGTCAAGCAACAGCCTGGCATAGTCATACTCACAGAATCATACCTTTCAGCCAACGTCCCAGACTCCTCCATCACCAACCCTGGGTATGTCCTGTCCCACCGGCAGGACAGACCCACCCAAGGTGGCGGCACATTGGTATACAGTAGGGAGTGAGTGGCCCTGGGAGTTCTCAACATTGACTCTGGACCCTATGAAGTCTCATGGCCTCAGGTCAAGCATGGGCAAGGAAACCTCCTGCTGATTACAACCTACCGCCCTCCTTCAGCTGATGAATCAGTGCTTGTCCATCCATGTTGAACACCACTTGGAAGAAGCACTGAGGGTAGCAAAAGCACAGACTGTACTCTGGGTGGGGGACTTCAATGTTCATCACCAAGAGTGGCTCGGTAGCACCACTACTGACCTAGCTGGCTGAGTCCTGAAGGACATAGCTGCCAGACTGGGCTTGCAGCAGGTGGTGAGAGAACCATCATGAGGGAAAAACCTACTTGACCTCATCCTCACCAAACTACCTGTTGCAGATGCATCTGTAATGACAGTATTAGTAGCAGTGCCACCGCACAGTCCTTGTGGAGATGAAGTCCCGTCTTCACACTGAGGACACCCTCCACCGTGCTAAATGGGATAGACTCAGAACAGATCTAGCAGCTCAAAGCTGGGCATCCATGAGGCGCTGTGGGCCATCAGCAGCTGCAGAATTGTATTCCACCACAATCTGTAACCTCATGGCCCGGCATATCCCTCACTCTACCATTACCATCAAACCAGGGGACCAACCCTGGTTCAATAAGGAGTGTAGAAGAGCATGCCAGGAGCAGCACCAGGCGTACCTAAAAATGAGGGGCCAACCTGGGGAAGCTGCAACACAGGACTACATGCATGCTAAACAGCGGAAGTAGTATGCTATAGACAGAGCTAAGCGATTCCACAACCAACGGATCAGATCAAAGCTCTGCAGTCCTGCCACATCCAGTCGTGAATGGTGATGGACCATTAAACAACTAATGGGAGGAGGAGGCTCCAAGAATATCCCCATCCTCAATGATGGTGGAGCCCAGCACGTGAGTGCGAAAGACAAGGCTGAAGCGTTTGCAGCCATCTTCAGCCAGAAGTGCTGAGTGAATAATCCATCCCGGCCTCCTCCTGAGGTCGCCACCATCACAGAAGCCAGTCTCCAAACCAATTCAATTCACTCCACGTGATATCAAGAAACAGCTGAGCACACTGGATACAGCAAAGGCTATGGGCCCCGACAACATCCAGGCTGTCGTGCTGAAGACTTGTGCTCCAGATCTAGCTGTGCCTCTAGCCAAGCTGTACCACTAAAGCTACAACACTGGCATCTACCTAACAATGTGGAAAATTGCCCAGGTATCTCCTGTCCACAAAAAGCAGGTCAAATCCAATCCGGCCAATTACTGCCCCATCAGTCTACTCTCAATCATCAGCAAAGTGATGGAAGGTGTCATCGACCGTGCTATCAAGCGGCACTTACTCACCAATAACCTGCTCACTGATGCTCAGTTTGGGTTCTGCCAGGACCACTCGACTCCAGACCTCATTACAGCCTTGGTCCAAACATGGACAAAAGAGCTGAATATCAGAGAGTGACTGCCCTTAACATCAAGGCAGCATTTGAGCGAGTGTGGCATCAAGGAACCCTGGTAAATTTGAAGTCAATGGGAATCGGGGAAAACGCTCCCCTGGTTTGAGTCATATCTAGCACAAAGGAAGATAGTTGTGGTTATTGGAGACCAATCATCTCAGCCCCAGGACATCGCTGCAGGAGTTCCTCAGGGCCTAGGCCCAACCATCTTCAGCTGCTTCATCAATGACCTTCCCTCCATCATAAGGTCAGAAGTGTGGATGTTCACTGATGACTGCACAGTGTTCAGTTCCATTTGCAATTCCTCAGATAATGAAACAGTCCGTGCCCGCATACAGCAAGACCTGGACGACATTCAGGCTTGGGCTGATAAGTGGCAAGTAACATTCGCGCCACACAAGTGCCAGGCAATGACTGTCTCCAATAAGAGAGAGTCTAACCACAGCCACTTGACATTCAACGGCATTACCATTGCTGAATCCCCCACCATCAACATCCTGGGGGGTCACCATTGACCAGAAACTTAACTGGACCAGCCACACAAATACTGTGGCTACAAGAGCAGGTCAGAGGCTGTGTATTCTGTGGCGAGTGTCTCAGCTCCTGACTCCCCAAAGCCTTTCCACCATCTACAAGGCACAAGTCAGGAGTGTGATGGAATACTCTCCACTTGCCTGGGTGAGTGCTACTCCAACAACACTCAAGAAGCTCGACACCATCCAGGACAAAGCAGCCCGCTTGATTGGCACCCCATCCACCACCTTAAACATTCACTCCCTCCACCGTGGCTGCAGTGTGTACCATCTACAAGATACACTGCAGCAACTCGCCAAGGCTTCTTCAACAGCACCTCCCAAACCCGCGACCTCTACCACCTAGAAGGACAAGGGCAGTAGGCGCATGGGAACACCATCACCTGCAAGTTCCCCTCCAAGTTACAAACTATCCTGACTTGGAAGTATATCACCGCTCCTTCATCGTCACTGGGTCAAAATCCTGAAACTCCCTCCCTAACAGCACTGTGGGAGTACGTTCAACACGTGGACTGCAGCGGTTCAAGCAGGCAGCTCACCACCACCTTCTCAAGGGCAATTAGGGATGGGAAATAAATGCTGGCCTTGCCAGCAATGCCCACATCCCATGAACAAATTTTAAAAAAGGCATGCATACTCTGCCACCCAACTAGTATATGGTACTGTTAAGTAGCCTTAACTTGGCAGCTTCCTTAAGGTCTGCAACTCCTTCTGCTACTATTCCCTGGAAACTGTACAAAGTATTGACCCTGACCCCTGCTTGTTGCCTGCCATGTTGTACTTCTCTCCTCTAGACAGGACACCCTGAAATTCCAAAACCAGAAGCCTCCTAATGCACCTTATGCAGCAGCACCTCCACTTTGCGAGTAGGGTATTTGAGTCCTGTGCCTCTTCATCACCTGCCTAGAGATTCCATTTGCTGCCTTCACATTTTTTTAAAGTCTACCTAAAATGTGGGTATTTATTGCCAGTCCTAAACTTATTTATATTGAAATATATGTTCAGTATAAATAAGAATTAACTTTAATAAAATTGTACAGTTTGTTTTGCAGAGTTTGGCATGTAGAAGGTATTCATAAATCACTGATCAATTTTCAGGGGATCTTGTATATTTTATCTATTTCTCTTTTATTTATTTGGTTTTTTTATATTGGTGAATTTCTACTCACCAAGTTGAGCACTGTCTATACTGTGGAATGGAGAGCTTTTCCACTTTTTGCACCCAGTGTCAGCATCAAGTACTTCTAGGTTTGGTATTGTGTATACCATAGGCATTGTAAAGCTCACCTAGATTGACAACAATGTACCTTAACTGCAACCAGAAAAGAGGACCCCTTTACTGCATTACCATTATAATCAGGGTCTGTCTGAATGCTGTTGCTAGGTTAGCGCTAGTTAATGGAGGATTGCGGGTAGTTTTGTTCTATGTACTTGTTCCCACTCGGAGCTAGGTGGAGCCTGCTGAATCTCCATTTAGGCCACCTACAGCTGGGAAGGAAAGGAAATTTTCATCCCATCAATCTAGACTACATTGGAAAATTAATCCTGGCAGAATTCAAACGCATGTCACCATCTTGTTCAATAAGTCCACATTTGCTAATTCTAGTCTGTCACGGTTACTTTGAGTCATCATACCAGAGAGACTCCTATTAACTTTTTCTGTATAAAAATAGAAATATTTAAGTTGTAATAATAAGATTGCAGTAATATTAATTACTACAATTATTAGTGCAGTTTCTTTTTATTTAAAAAGGCTGCTTAATAACATCTAAGGTACATTATAAATACATTTAACTATTACTAATTGGATCAACAGACACAGACTTTAGAAAACTGGAATAACTATTTTGCTGTTCCAAGGGCTGGACTGAATCTAAAAATGTAGCCAGCGATGAATAATTGATCTTATTGATCTATATCTAGCACCTACTGCAATATTATTGACAAAACACAACTTAAAACAAGAACACATTCCCCTTATGAATAAAAATCCCTTTCATTAAACACAGAATACTTAATACCCCTCTTCTGGCTACTGAACGGTTTACCTAAAGTGAAACCTGATTGATAACTGTGAATACAGCCGGTAATCTCATTCTTTTTTTAAAACAATATTGTTACTGATTCTGGGAAATGTAGGTACTAAGTTGAAATGTTTAGTCTCAAAAGCAGTAAGAAAGGCTCAGATTATAATGTTCCTGCAAGCAATTTATCTACCCATGGGAGGAATGAACAATGTGGATTGGAAATAGGGATAATAACCAATGCTAACAGCTCAGAAGTACAGCCAAAGGTTCTTAATTCCCTTTCATAACACAATCTCAAGACTCACTGTTGCAGTATTTGAAGGCAATGTGTTACTAGCTCCATCACAAAGTCAAGGATATGAATGCAGAAATAAGAACCTTTGATCAGACTTAGAAATATATTTTACAATTAATTTTGGAGTCTTTCTTAAAGAATAGATTAAAATATTACTATTAAATTGATTTCTCCCTTTCGTATGCAATGTGTGATATATTCTTTTGCAGCAATGGGAAGTTGCCAGGGTTACAAGACATGGGACACATTCCAATAAAAATAAGTAATTTCCTCACACTACATACTTTTACAATACATTCTCATGCATCTAGTTGCTGCATTCATTGGGAAGGAGCAACATAATGATTTATGATGTAAACATGAAAATTGTACATCTCAGAACAATTCGTTCATTAGCAATATGTTTTGAGATGGACCAGCAAGGAGTTACTTTTCTGAAGTGCAGATTGGTGCCAGTTCAGATCTGCTGGTTCAAGCAACCCATAAAGTTTCATTAAATGACCTTATCTTAGCTAAGAACACAGTAGACTTTCTGCATGACTGAAGATGGTCAGAAAATCAGAGCAAAGTGAAGAAGTTAGTGTGTAACCCAGTAACTTTGACTGTCTAAGAATTAAATGATTAATTAGTAGTGGTAGTCTTTTATGAATTACCAAATGACATGCTCATTTTGTAGGTATTTTAAATGAATTCTTCTTCAAGTCATGTTACAAGTAAAGTTGAAATATTATAAAGTGTCATGTTATGATAGTTAATGACAGATTGAATTATAGCTTACATGGTTATAAGTAACATTGAATTGGATGAATTGACAGCTTGCCTTATCTACAATGCAAAGTCTTTGTATTATATAATGTTCCACTGTTGTATATATTTTATATGATTTAAATTATATCATATGTGCTAACAACAGTGGTGTACATAAATGGTACTTCTTGTCAGTGATTTAAGTGTTAAAGTCATTAACATTTACAGGAGTACTTGCTGGACCGTAAACATTTAATTGTGTGCTTTCATCACTTTCAATTTTTTTCGTACCTCCTTTTCTCATGAATATAACATCAGAAAGCTACAGGAATGAATTAAAAGTCTGACAACGTGCCCTTGATGACGCAGTGCCTGGATTAATAACTTGCTGCTACCACATAGCGCAGTGCAATGATTGGATTCTATTTCTAGAAATGCTAGATGAATTGCTTGACATTGCTTCCATTACGTCTCAATAGAGTCATAAAATAAATGGCACGGCAGCATGTAAATGCTTTGTCACTGGAAAATGTAAAATTTATAAAGCTGTTAAAGTTAATTGTGTTTTAGTGTTGCTATAATTAATAGAAGATTGGCTTAAAGAAAATAATTTATTTAGAAGGTTATTCCTGTTTAGTTTAAAATGTTAATTATGTTCTTTGAGGCCATTTTAGCGAATTATAAAGTGCAGTATATGGACAAAGTTGAGAAGGACCATCCAGATAATTAAAGGAGACGTCCAATATTCATTTGGCACCCAAGCAAACATATGGGCACTGGAAGTATCTTTATTGATGAGGGCCAGTGATTTCCTACATCAAAATTTTAGTCACAAGGGAAGTGACTTCCGAGCTTTAACCCAATAATTTCCATGGGGGTTATCGATTGATCGCTGCAATGGCATACACACACATTGTTTCTCCAGGGTTTTCACTAACACTACAGCAAGAAATTGGACATTCCCTGTGGAAATTCTAGCCCTTAGAATTTTCTTCCATAAAAGGCAAGCAGTCGTGACCTAACAACTGGCCCATCAAACACCAAACACACCATTATTGTTTGTTAAACATCATCTACGATGCATGCCCATCTGTTCAACTGCTGGTACCTAAATCTGCCCCACTACTAATAGAAATTGTATTCAAACAATTTACTTATACACAAGTACTTTGTGTACTTGTGTTCACCCATTTTTAACCAACGCTTCCCCTTGATGACGGTACAGGGAAGGCTGGATTCTCATTCCAATTGCAATGCAGCAGTGAGGTGGGACTTTTGCTCACTCCTCCGACTCCCCTATTTTTCTAGGTCAAGGGTCATTGGTCATGCAGGGTGGAATCGTGGCAGGATTCCCACTGAAAAGAGGGAGCCTGCTCGGGCCAAAGAGAGAAATCTGGCGGTGCTACAGCAGAGGCACCACTGCAACACTACAATGGGATCTTAAAGGAGCAGAAGATCCCCGAAGATAAAAGGAGCTTTAAGATGGTGGACGGGAGGGGAAGGAGTGGCCTGCAATGGTCTCGGCGGGGGGGCGGCAGGTGAAGGGATATCGAGGTTGGGGGGGTAGGGATGTGGTAATAGGCCCCACCGCTTCATTTCCCTGCCATTACCTTCACTTTCTTGCACGATTTCAGGCTGGAGAGTGGAGGAAGATCCAGGCTGAATGGCTGAGTATCTTATACTACTCAGAGGGTTGTGAATCTTTGGAATTCTCTGCCCCAGAGGGCTGTGGATGCTGAGTCTTTGAGTATGTTCAAGGCTGAGATAGATCGATTTTTGGACTCTATGGGGAATCAAGGGACATGGAGATCGGGCGGGAAAGTGGAGTTGAGGTCGATGATCAGCCATGATCTTATTGAATGGCAGAGCAGGCTCAAAGAGCCGTATAGCCTACTCCTGCTCTTATTTCTTATGTTCTTAACACACAAGAGGAAAAAGTATTACAATGTAATAGCAACACACTCCTTCTAACAAACTCGACTTTCCAATGCATAGAATGCTATGTTGCATGCTAAGTTAGTGAATGACAGTGTGTCGGAATATGCAAATGATTTGGAGGAGGAAGGAAAAACAGCAATGATGTGTAGTAGCCTGGAGCTTGATGATATCCTCCTGCATGACCCTCTCAAATTGACTTGATCATTTTCTGGCTCCATCAGCTGCACGGTCATTCCCTCAAGGGTTAGGGACTTGAGATTGGGGAGACCACTGCCCACTCTTGGCCTCATCCTCCTATTATGTGCTTCCTTTAAACAAAAGCATGCATTAAGCAAGTTGCTGTAAGTGGAGGTTACATTAGTGGGTCTAGACTTTCTGATAAGTGAGCAGTTGGAAGGTGTGCCAGTGGTTCCTTTAATGTGGTGTCGGGAGCCTCCCAGCTCCACATTCAGGTCCGTTATTTACCTTCTTTGTGCAGATGATACCTAGGACTGGTTTCCCTGAGTGCAGCACACAATGGTACCTCAGGCCAAACCAATCTTGTAAGGGTACACCTCAAGCCCCTTATTTGCATATGCAAAGGGCCTAACGGCTGCTTCCGATGTGGGTAAAGGATACCTCTTGTTTGTTCTTACCCAATATAGCGGGCGATGTTCTTTTGGACGGAAGATTCCAGACATTTTTCTGGAGGTTCCACCGGTCTCCCACCGGACTTACAGGGAAACCCTTCAAAGTCCCACAGAATTTCCAGGCTTCTATGTACCTCCACAACATCATTAACTTTAAATTCCAAAGTCAAAATTAACATATCTCACAGAGCTCCCTGTGAATGGTGATTGGATACAACATCTGCATTTTTTCATTCAGTAGGTACTTGCCATTGTAAAAGGCAATAAAACACTATAGGGTAAATTCAGCACGCCCATACTTCCTAATAGGGAGTTGAGCACATCTCTGAGTCGAGATTTGTCCCTGATTCTCTGACCTGCACTCCCTTGAATGTATTCCTTAGCCCATGACATATAATTTTTTTACAGAATTAGCTGGCACAAAACAGAGCATGCTCGTTATTTAATGCTGAACATCTAATGCTCCCTAAACCGCTACCAATCAACTGGAGACCAAAAACTTAGCAAATAACCACTGCCGTTACAGTATGATAACAGCCACGGAACCCATTGTGTTGGGGTCTGATGCCACATAGCCATCTGGAGGAGCTGAATTGGTGGGGCAGATGTTCCTCTTATTGCGCTTCGACATAAAGGATCACCTTGGCACAGATCATAGATGAAAATCAGGCATGGCGGTTCGAACACACGTAATGGAGCATGCCTGTTTAAATTAATGATGGAAAATCAGGTGGGTTCCTTATAGGCATGCAATCCTCACCTGCCTGATTTTTTTTCAATGGCTTATATCGGACGATCCTTTACACCTAGGTGCAATAAGAAAAAAATCTGCTGCGTTATTTTCTACAACATTGTGAGATCACCTTAGTTTGCTATAAGTACATTTTACTTTTTTTATTTTAATTAACTTTTTTCATCCATTGGGGATCTGTTGGATATGATTTTTCTCTGGGCAAACCTGACATCATAGCACCCTTGTAGTTCATTATCTACTTCGGTCAAGCCATTGGATAAATTCTACACACAGGAGGTCCCAACATGTACCCTGTATCTCTCCTGAGCACAGTTTTCTTTTATTCGTTCACGGGATGTGGGCATCGCTGGCAAGGCCAGCATTTATTGCCTATCCCTAATTGCCCTTGAGAAGGTGGTGGTGAGCCGCCTTCTTGAACCGCTGCAGTCCATGATACTTCTTTATAGTGGTTTTTTGGTACAACTGAGTGGCTTGCTAGGCCATTTCAGAGGGCAGTTAAGAGTCAACCACATTGCTGTGGGTCTGGAGTCACATGTAGGCCAGACCAGGTAAGGACGGCAGATTTCCTTCCCTAAAGGACATTAGTGAGTCAGATGGGTCTTTACGACAGTCCGGCAGTTTCATGGTAATCATTACAGTTTGATGTACAGTTCCACACTGTGACCAAACAGCGTTTTATGTCTCTCAGTGCCTCTTAAGTGATTTTACAAATGTGTCTTTCATTTTTACTATATAATTGAACAACTATTTTAAGAATATTTGAAGTCTTAGATTATTAATATAAAGTTTGAGGAAGTTTTACTGTTTGGGTGTTCTATATAGATTTGAGATCAGCACTTTCCAACACTGTTTTGTGCAGTATACTATGTAGGAGTGCATTTATATATAGAGAGCTAAGATATGTATTTAAAATTATGATATACTTTTTTTTAGCCAGGCTGTGTAAATACTACAGAAGTGGATATCAAGAAATCATCCCGAATGAGAAATCCTCACAAAACAAGAAAGGTAAAACATATTTTCAATAAGTCAGTTTGCGATGCTGACAGAATATTGTGGGATCCAATATATTGACAGAACATGTGGGATCCAATACAATAGCAAAATACTGCGGATGCTGGAAATCTGAAATAACAGAAAATGCTGGAAACACTCAGCAGGCCAGGCAGCATCCGTGGAGAGAGAAACAGAGTTAATGTTTCAGTTCTGTGACCCTTCATCAGAATTGGAAAAAGTTGGAGATGTAACAGGTTTTAAGCGGGTGCAGAGGCAGGGAAAGGGGGAGGGGAAGAAAGAATAAAAGGAACGGTCTGAGCTAGGGTGGAAGGCAGGAGAGATTAAGGGCTGGATTTTCATTGACCCGTGGAGGTGGGTTTGGAGGCGTGTGGGGGGTTAAAATTGCAAAAACTGGCGGGCGGGCACAAGCCCGCCTCCATCCTGCCTCCACGCAATTTTCATTAAATCGTGTCTGCTGGTCCCGACTCTGTCCCGCCTCTAAGAGGCGGGATAGGCTGTTAAGGCCCTTAACAAGCACTAAATTGTCTCTATAATGCCATTTTGAAAGGCCTTTGTGATTTTAACCCTTTTTCTACGTGAAGCACGCCTGTTCTGAACCACGAATGTGAAACCTGGCGGGTGCACATTTGGCTGGCTGGATGGATGGATGGTGGGGGAGACATATCTGGGAGTGGTGGTGCAAAATATCTGGGAGCAGACTTAGGGCTGCTGCTACTCATTTTGCATCCAGGTCCTCTCACAGCAAAGGCCAGGCAGTCTTTGCAGACCTTCAATGCAGCAGCAATGATGACATCATCAGAGGCGACTTTCAGACTGAAAACACTAATTGGTTCATGGGTTCCCACATGCTGGAACTCAATTGCCCAATTCGGTGAAAATCGCATCAATCTCCCACATCCAATTGCAGTCGGGTGGATAACACGAAAAGTGGATGACACGACCCCAACCCGCCGCAGTATCAAAATCCAGCCCAAAATGTTGCAAATGAGGATGGCAGGATCATCAACAGCTGCCATGTGAAAAAATAGGGGCGGAGTTATAGTCTGAAATTGTTGAACTCAATGTTGAGTCCAGAAGGCTGTAAAATGCCTAATCGAAAGATGAGGTGCTGTTCCTCAAGCTTACGTTGATCTTCATTGGAACACAAATGAGAAGTCGCACAACACCAGGTTATAGTCCAACAGATTTATTTAAAATTACAAGCTTTCAGAGCTATCGATCGCCCCTTCTTCAGGTAAAGTTACTATGAGTGAATCTACAAAAGTTCACAGAATATAAACACAGAAAATGTAGAGATACAATCTTTCCTTAGATCAAAGACACACCAAGAGCGCAGCCAAGACAATGAGATGTGTCCCAGGGGGTCCAACGTGTCAAATCCTGCTGTCTGCATATCCTCTCCATATCCCTTCCTCTCTCTCCGTCCTTTTTGGGTTTGTTTTTTTGTGTTTGTTTTTTAAAAACTGGAAAGACAGACAACGATGTCAAGTCACGTTCTGTAGCGTGACATGAACCCGATATCCCTATTGAGGCCATCCTCATGAGTGCGGAACTTGGCTATCAGTTTCTGCTCGATGATTTTGCGTTGTCGTGTGTCTCGAAGGCCGCCTTGGAGAACGCTAACCCGCAGATCCGAGGCTGAATGCCCTTGACTGCTGAAGTGTTCCCCGACTGGGATCTCCGCATCATGACCTTCATTGGAACAGTGTAAGAGGCTGAGGACAGAGAGATCAGCGTGGGAGTGGAGCAGAGAATTAAAGTGATAAGCGACCGGAAGCTCGGGGTGACCCTTACGGACTGAATAGAGGTGTTCTGCAAAGCGGTCACCCAATCTGCGTTTGGTCTCCCTAATGTAGAGGAGATCGCAGCGAATACAGTATACTAAATTGCAAGAAGTACAAGTAAATCGCTGTTTCACCTGGAAGGGGTGTTTGGGGCCCTGGACAGTGGGAAGGGAGGGGCAGGTGTTGCATCTCCTGCGCTTGCATGGGAAGGTGCCATTTGCAACATTTAATCTCTCCTGCCTTCCACCCTAGCACAGACCGCTCCTTTTGTTCTTTCTTCCCCTCCCCCTTTCCCTGCCTCTGCACCTGCTTAAAACCTGTTACATCTCTAACTTTTTCCAGTTCTGACGAAGGGTCACAGACCTGAAACGTTAAATCTGTTTCTCTCTCCACAGATGCTGCCTGGCCTGTTGAGTGTTTCCAGCATTTTCTGTTATTTGGGATCCAATATACTGACAGAACACGTGGGATCCAATATATTGATAGAACATGTGGGATCCAATATATTGATAGAACACGTGGGATCCAATATATTGATAGAACACGTGGGATCCAATATACTGACAGAACACGTGGGATCCAATATATTGATAGAACACGTGGGATCCAATATATTGATAGAACACGTGGGATCCAATATATTGATAGAACACGTGGGATCCAATATATTGACAGAACACGTGGGATCCAATATATTGATAGAACACGTGGGATCCAATATATTGATAGAACATGTGGGATCCAATGTATTAACAGAGCATTGCGAAACCCAGTGTATTGACAAAACACTGTGGAGCCCAATGTATTGACAGAGCAACGTGGAGCCAGTGTATTGACAGAACATTGTGGAACCCAGTATATTGGCAGAATAATGTGAAACCCAATATATTGACAGAGCTTGTGGGACCAGTGCATTGGTAGAACAATGATGAACCTAATGTCTTGGCAGAACAATATGGAACCCAATGTATTGGCAGAGCAATGGGAAACAATAATGTGAATACCCCCCATTGCATCTAGACAGTTTTCCTGGTAGGGAGCTTTGAGTCAGGCTAACAACCTGTCCACGTAAAAAGGGACTTTTTTATGGAAACGACGCAAAGCACGATCTACCAGATGGAACGTAGCGGAAGAAATGGTTTGTGAGATTTTTTGAACATTTCATTAAATTAGGGATGTTCTAAAATTGCAAGTTATTGTATTAACCGTCTTGGTAAAATTAGAACCAATAATGGATGCCAGCTGTCAGGTCCCTGTAGTATGAGGCATTGACACCAGAGGCCTACAGAGCATCCGATGCTCACAGTACACAATAATGCCACTAGGAAGTGCCTTGGCGCTTGCAGCTTGTGCGCCAATTGTGTACCAGGCTCATTAAGGTGTCAATTTTGATGAAAATGAGGGGTGGTCCCATATAAAATGAATGTTGCAAATGAGGCCTGTTCCAGTCAGTTGGCTCCTTGCTCCTAGAGGGACATTGTTGTTTTTATTGGACCAAGGAAGGTAGCAAAACTTCTTGCAGCCTTTCTGACAACTTCTTAAAGCTGTACTGCATCTGTCATCTGTGTCTGCTTAGCTGGAAATAGTTATAGATTGCTAACAGGAAAAATGTCCTTATTTTATAAGCCTTTATTTTGTGCTACTAACGAGCTGATATTAGGTGAACGCTTTCATCAATCCAGAAGCAACATCTTGCAGTTTTCCGTGCCAATCATATGACCGGATAACACCTGAAAATATCAAAAATATTATTTATCATTTCTTACTACAGTTTTGTTAAAGAAATTTACATTTTACTTCCAAACATATTGGCCTGATTTTGCGGTAGGAATAACAGTGAGACTATCAGCGCTCACCGTTATTAAGGAGTAAATCGGACAGCAACTTCCGCCATCCGCACATGCGCAGAAAAACGTGAAATAAGAAAGTTGCTGTCCAATTCGCCCTGCTCCTCCACAAGCTTTGCTACACCAGTATCTCGCTGAGAGATTCGGCATTAAAATCCATGAGGGGCGTGAGGTTGCTGTACTTACCCACTAGATACCCACTAAACACGCCTGAAAAAGTTATGGTTGTCCATTCAAGCGTAAGTGAATTTTTAAAGGCGTGATAAGTCTTAATTGCTGCCAAACAACCTCTCTGGCACTGAAAATTTGCTTTTAAAAGTGTGGAGTCTCATTCCTTCAGATTTTAATTATTGTTAAGAATTTTTTTAAAATCTAAAATTAAATTAATTTTTCAACTTTTTCTTTCTGTCTCTTTTATCTCTCTTTCTATTCTGCTATTCCCTTTAATTGCCTTAATTCCTTGAAATTTTACTGGCACGCAGTTTTCCATTGCCACCACTTGTGTGCTTACTGACTAGTCCAAATCTGCACCTGGAGCTGTGCTAATAAGCTGACCATGGAAAATTGGGTGCAAATAGCAACCTTTCATTTTTGTTTGTCTAAAATCCACATTGAGTCATTCAGGTCTAAACTACAACCATAGTGACAAACGTAAGCTAATGTAAAAGTTGATTATTCATCAGCGAAGACGTTGGCCACGATTTCGTCGACCGGGGCGGCTGGGGTCGGTGTCGCGGTCCCAGCCTGCTGCCTACTGCAGCCCGCACTCTCCAAGCGGTTTTTTATTGATTGGGCTTGTTAAGCCAGCCGTTCGAGGTTCCCGGCCAATTAATAGGAAGCGGGTCTGATGACGTCATTTGATGACGCGTCATCAGCCGGTTTCCTTAAAGGGGTCATGTCCAAATTGATCTTGACGGTTCTGCTGTCAGTGTTCTACAGCATTGAGGTGCTGCAAACACTGACAAGCACTGCACAAAGGTGCACGGCTGCACCCAGGCTCTCCCATGACTCCCTCCATATGCTTATGGAGGGAATCACAGTGTGCAAGGAGGTTCTCTTCCCTTCCCATGGGTGGAAGAGACCTCCCCAGGAGACCAACGCAGCCTGGTTGCACATTGCACAGGAGGGCACAAGCAGGGACGTCATCAGGAGGACCAGGCTGCAGTGGGGCAAGCCTTTCAATGATCTGAGCAGATCACGAAACGTTACTGCAAAGCCAAACTCAATCTCATCCTGCTGTGCCACTCATCACATCCCCATCACTCTGCCTTCCCTACCCTACTCCTGCACATCTTTATTCACACCAACTTACCTTGCACCTCCACCCATCCCTCTCTATCTATATTATTACATCCCCATCTCATTAACCACCCCTCACACTCACCCTCAACCTACTGCAAGCATACCAACTAACAACCCACAAGGGTAGGCACCTGGGTGGTTTAGCCAATGTTCATGTGAAGTTTCTGTTAATGTGTCAAACATTGAAATCTATATTTTCAACACTTTACCTTATTGGACAGATCTGTGCTCACCTTTGGAAGTGTCTTAGTGAGTTAGTGAGTTCCAATGAATGTTGAGACAAAACTTCCGCCCCCCCCCAATTGTGATGAGTGTGAAAGGAATGGCTTGGACATTGTAGGGATGCTTTATGGTGCTGGTGTGGGATGGTGTCAGCCTGGCGCATCATGTGGCAGCCAGGGTGTACAGCGTCAAGTCAAGTAAATCTGGCCATGGTGATGCCATCGCTGGTCTCCCGGGCAGCAATGTTGTCGGGTGCTGATGCCCTGTGTCCTGTGCAGCATCAAGTGATTGCGGAGAAGGTTGGTGTTGTTGTTGGTGATGTTGGTATGCCTGGTGATGTTGGTGTTGGGGCTGATCGTGGAAGGATTCAGAGGACCAAGGTGAGATTTTTTTAAGGGCACCGATGTTGCTGGAATAGATGGCAGCTGAAGTAGAGATGACAGAAGTGATCTGTCAATGGTGAGAGAGCTTGCTCCAAGGAGGTGACAGTGGATAGAGAGTTTACTCCAAACACTTCCAAACTGCATAAAGCTCAAAAGTGTCTTTCAAGTCTTGAAGGCTCAAGCTTCTGACATTGGAAAGTGAACAGCTGTGAAATGGTAGCTTTCATACAACTTTTGCAGCTGTGGCCTATTCACAGCACTGGGAAGACATGGAGCACCCGACCTACTTACCTGACGTGATCTCCGAACGACGTGAACACTGTTAAAAGAGTGGGAAAATAGAAATAGGCTGGCAAAATAGTAGTTAACAAGCGTCTAGCAAGCCATTAACTATCTTAAATGCCTCCCCCCGCCGCTTGGTGTCGGGCCTGTTTTGAAATCGCAGACCTTGACACTTTGGAAACTTACATGGAGGCGGGTTCGGAGCAGGTTCCCAACCCGCTGTCAATCATTTTGATTTTGACAGCAGACCCGCCTCCAAACCCGCCCTCTGAGCGCCGGCAAAATCGCAGCCATTATTACTCATAAATCCTAAGGAGCTGGCGGGCCATCAATGCCTGCTGTGTTAACGTTTGAAAAAAATGACAAATGAAATGACTTATTAAAGCCACCTTGTGAATTTCACAGTACATATTGCAAGAATTGTAAATACCCTGAACTGATTTCAAGACTGTAATCTCATTGCAGGACTCAGTTGATGATTATAATTACTCAAGCTTCTTTCTGAGTTTATCACATTACCCTGACCCTTTAATACGATTAATGCTTTGTAATCGCTGCCAGGTACTCATTGCTCGGCAAATACTATGTACTGTTAAACAACGGCAAGTTATTTCCCAATAAACATGTAATAAGTGGAACTAAGCATGAATAAAATCCTATCAAATGGACAGTGTATATTAGGAAAAAATGCAATTACCTACTACTGCAAATTCAGGTGAGATTTCCCTCGGGCAGATGGCTGCAGGTTTATCACTTAGCAGTACAAAATAAGATTTCTAAGATTCCTATTATTGGTGGAAAGTCAAAATTTAAATAACCAATGGTTTGTCAGGTTGTTTTCATATTATGATCACAAACTTTTTCTATGCAATTCAGTTCGGATTTTATCTTTATATTTTCCTTTGTACAAATAAGTGAAACAAAAAGCTGCTTTTACTCATTGTCATTTCTCTGGTTCTCTCTCTTTCTCCTGTGTCACTGGTTCCCTTTTCGTAAATTATATAGAGGAGAGTATTTCTCCAAATATTACAAGATTTGTGTCGATGAGACCAAGCTAAATGGCCAGGTATAAAGGAGCCCAATAGCATTTAGAGGGATCTGGACCATTTCGATAGATAGGCCTGCGGAATGACTGATTGATTTTAAGGTGGATGACAGTAAGGTTACGCACATTGGAAAAGGACAGTTGACACATGTGTACACAATGAAACAAATATCTCCTTATGTGGATCGGTGTCAAATTTTGTTTGATAACACTCCTGTGAAGCGCCTTGGGATGTTTTACTACGTTAAAGGCGCGATATAACTGCAAGTTGTTGTTGTACAAAATGAAAGGGTCCTACTCTGTCCCAAGGCCACTTTTTTTTTTCGTTCATGGGATGTGGGCGTCGCTGGCAAGGCCAGCATTAATTGCCAATCCCTAGTTGCCCTCGAGAAGGTGGTGGTGAGCCGCCTTCTTGAACCGCTGCAGTCCGTGTGGTGAAGGTACTCCCACAGTGCTGTTAGGGAGGGAGTTCCAGGATTTTGACCCAGCGACGATGAAGGAACGGTGATATACTTCCAAGACAGGATGGTGTGTGACTTGGAGGGGAACTTGGAGGTGGTGGTGTTCCCATGCACCTGCTGCCCTTGTCCTTCTAGGTGGTAGAGGTTGCGGGTTTGGGAGGTGCTGCCGAAGAAGCCTTGGCGAGTTGCTGCAGTGTATCTTGTAGATGGTACATACTGCAGCCACGGTACGCTGGTGGTTGAGAGAGTGAATGTTTAAGGTATGTGGATGGGGTGCCAAACAAGCGGGCTGCTTTGTCTTGGATGGTGTCGAGCTTCTTGAGTGTTGTTGGAGCTGCACTCATCCAGGCAAGTGGAGAGTATTCCATCACACTCCTGACTTGTACCTTTGTAGATGGTGGATAGGCTTTGGGGAGTCAGGAGGTGAGACATTCGCCGCAGAATACCCAGCCTCTGACCTGCTCTTGTTGCCACAGTATTTATGTGGCTGGTCCAGTTAAATTTCTGGTCAATGGTGACCCCCCCAGGATATTGATGGTGGGGGATTCGGCGATGGTAATGCCGTAGAATGTCAAGGGGCGGTGGTTAGACGCTCGCTTGTTGGAGATAGTCATTGCCTGGCACTTGTGTGTCGCGAATGTTACCTGCCACTTATCAGCCTAAGCCTGAATGTCGTCCAGGTCTTGCTGAATGCGGGCATGGACTGTTTCATTATCTGAGGGGTTGCGAATGGCACTGAACACTGTGCAGTCATCAGCGAACCTCCCCACTTCTGACCTTATGATGGAGGGAAGGTCATTGATGAAGCAGCTGAAGATGGTTGGGCCTAGGACACTGCCCTGAGAAACTCCTGCAGTGATGTCCTGGGGCTGTGATGATTGACCTCCCCCCAAGATAACCATCTTCCTTTGTGCTTGGTATGACTCCAGCCAGTGGAGAATTTTCCCCCCAATTCCCATTGACTTCAGTTTTACTAGGGCTCCTTGATGCCATACTCGGTCAAATGCTGCCTTGATGTCAAGGGCAGTTACTCTCACCTCACCTCTGGAATTCAGCTCTTTTGTCCATGTTTGGACCAAGGCTGTAATGAGGTCGGGAGCCGAGTGGTCCTGGCGGAACCCAAACTGTGCATTCGTGAGCAGGTTAGTGGTGAGTAAGTGCTGCTTGATAGCACTGTCGATGACACCTTCCATCACTTTGCTGATGATTGAGAGTAGACTGATGGAACGGTATTTGGCCGGATTGGATTTGTCCTGCTTTTTGTGGACATGACATACCTGGACAGTTTTCCACATTTTCGGATAGATGCCAGTGTTATAGCTGCACTGGAACAGCTTGGCTAGAGGCGCGGCTAGTTCTGGAGCACAAGTCTTCAGCACGATAGCCGGGATGTTGTCGGGGCCCACAGCCTTTGCTGTATCCAGTGCGCTCAGCCGTTTCTTGATATCACGTGGAGTGAATCGAATTGGCTGAAGACTGGCTTCTGTGGTGGTGGGGACCTCGGGAGGAGGCCGATATGGATCATCCACTCGGCACTTCTGGCTGAAGATGGTTGCAAACGCTTCCGCTTTGTCTTTTGCACTCACGTGCTGGGCTCCACCATCATTGAGGATGGGGATATTCATGGAGCCTCCTCCTTCCGTTAGTTGTTTAATGGTCCACCACCATTCACGACTGGATGTGGCCGGACTGCAGAGCTTTGATCTGATCCGTTGATCGTGGGATCGCTTAGCCCTGTCTATAGCATGCTGCTTCCGCTTTTTAGCATGCATGTAGTCCTGTTTTACAGCTTCCCCAGGTTAGCACCGCATTTTTAGGTACGCCTGGTGCTGTTCCTGGCATGCTCTTCTGCACTCATTGTTGAACCAGGGTTGGTCCCCTGGCTTGGTGGTAATGGTAGAGCGAGGGATATGCTGGGCCATGAGGTTACAGATTGTGGAGGAATACAATTCTGCTGCTGCTGCTGGCCTGCAGCATCTCATGGTTGCCCAGTTTTGAGCTGCTAGATCTGTTCTGAATCTATCCCATTTAGCACGGTGGTAGTGCCACACAACACAATGGAGGGTGTCCTCAGTGTGAAGACGGGACTTCGTCTCTACAATGACTGTGCGGTGGTCACTGCTACCAATGCTGTCATGGACAGATGCATCTGCGACAGGTAGATTGGTGAGGACGAGGTCAAGTAGGTTTTTCCCTCGTGTTGGTTCTCTCACCACCTGTCGCAGGCCCAGACTGGCAGCTATGTCCTTCAGGACTCAGCCAGCTCAGTCAGTAGAAACATAGAAAAATAGGAGCAGGAGCAGGCCATTTGGTCCTTCGAGCCTGCTCTGCCATTGAATATGATCATGGCTGATCCTCTATCTCAATACCATATTCCCGCTCTCTCTCCATACCCCTTGATGCCTTTTGTGTCAAGAAATCTATCTATCTCCTTGTTAGATATAATGGCCCAGAAATTGTACTTCGATGGTTGCCACGGGGGTAAGGATCCCCCGCGATATCGCACTCCGCGCCTACCTTTATGGTTTTGGCCCACACGAACTTCAGCTCATGGGCCTCTCCCTGGTGCCGGCGCGCAGTGTGTGCGTGTCCCAGAGGCGCAGTTAGTTCGATGCGACCTCTGGGATCATGTGGGCCAGTTAGAGCCAATGGCAGCACACCATCTTTCATTCATAGTTTTGACAGGAAGAGCTGTCAAAGCTATGAATACAACAAGCCCCCAAAAGAACAGCTAAACCTCAATTAAATTTTAAAAAAAAGCCATCACATTAATAAAATAACTATAGTTAAATAAATTAACCACTTTAAACAAAAAATTCCCAAATTTTTGAAAAAATTTAAATTCTTTTTAAAAGTTATAAAAATAAACTTACCTTTCTTTAAAGTCTCTAAAAAAGATAAACCTGTTGAAAAAAATTTAAAATAATACTTAATTAACTACTTACCTTGTTAAAAGGGGGTCTTACGCCTGCTTTTTTCATGTGTAAAATATCCAACACTTACCTGCGTGTTCAAACCTGAAAAAAAAACTAAGTGCACTGCGCGCGCACAGCCTGTAGCGCGCACGCGGTTCACTTAGGAACCGCCCCCTTCGCCATACCCGAAGTGCCGGTTTCCCGCGCATGCGCAGTGCATGCAGGAAACCGGCAATTCGGGACCTAATGCGCGAGAGTACACAGTGCGTATTCTCCTGTATTAGGTCTAATTTTTGGGCCATTCAGTGATTGGCCTCCACAGCCTTCTGTGGTAGAGAATTCCAGTAGTGGTGCTACCGAGCCACTCTTCGTGATGGACATTGAAGTCCCCCACCCAGAGTATATTCTGGGCTCTGGAATTGGTAAAGCCAAACCCGTGGGAATACCTTACAGTTCCCGACCCGCTATCTAAAAAAAAACTTTCCCACCAGACCTGCCACCGATCGCGCTCTCTGCCAACATGGAAAATTCCGCCCATCGTTTTTAAAAATGACAAAATAAGTAACAGAATTATATTAAAATGGTACGGTCAGAGAAATCAAACAAAATCTTTCCTGCCTGAAGCGGTCTGAAGCTAGCACGCCCTGCATTTCAATCATCAAGCCATGTGCTGAAAGTTGGCATCACTGTAATAATAGTAAGATTTGAACCTGTGCAGGGAAAATGCCACTGAATTTTGTACTCATCACCTTAACCACTGGCTGGTGACTACTGAGCACACAGCAAAGGGGTGTCCCATAACAAGTAGAAAAAGAAAAGGGATTGACTGATCATTCACCATTTATTGGATACATCCAATTGATGAGAAGCTGTTATTTACCAGCGCTGTATGCAGCTACTCCGTCTCAGTACTGCAATACCCTAAACAGTCTGTAGTAGTGCATAAGGTATTAAAGGTAAATACATATATATTCTGTTTCTGTCCCCCCAGCTCGTGATTTTCCCTACATTAAAGTGAATGGGATGAAAGTTATGGGCTGGTGAGCGCAGAAGTGGAAAACACCGGCCATGATAATCAAAAATTGAAATATACAAAGCAGCGCTTTTGGAAAAGTCAAACTGCCGAACAGAAACATGCTTTGTGCCATGGAATCCTGGATCACAATTAGCATTATGCAAGAGCCAATGTTAATTGTGAATGCAAATTCCAGCTTCATGTTTCTAAAAAAATAAAGGCAAATATATTAACACGCACGCATTGAAGTCGCAGTCTTGCACTAAAATGTCTTATTCAGCATCAGTAAGATTGAAAATGATTGTTAATTGAAAGGACAATGAAGATAATTTTAAAACAAGCCTTCCAGTAAGAGTTCCTACTAGTTCTCTTTTGCATCCTGTTCCTCAGTCTGTCTATGGACTACAAAACGATGTCCGAAGTCACAGTCCCACCCACGCGCCTGCACCAGAAGCAAAGCAACCGACAGTAGAAGAGTTACATCAACAGGTTGGTAATGTTAATCAAATGTGATTTATACAGTAGAACCAATCCTTTCCAGCTTGGTGAGTTTGATTTGATGTTCTTTCCTTTTACAGATAAAGCTCTGGCAAATGCAGCTAGATAGGCATAGGTTAAAAATGTCCAAAGTTGCCGAGAGGTAAGTTTATATTTTTCTGTTTGATGGCTTTGCTGCATTATTTTCTGCTTTTCCCCTGCTTTTCCTCATTAGTCCTCTCTCTACCAGGCACCATCTCCTAACCCAGATGCACCTTTGCTAATGATGCTGTGTGATTGTCCAGTCGAAAGTGCGTGAGAGTGGCTGATGGTGAAATTCTCTCCCTTCTCTTCCCTGTGAGGGAACATTTAGCCTCTGCTGTGTCACTCCTCTGCCACCCCTGTCCAGTTAGGTTTGGGACGTTTCTCAAACAAGAACCTGCATTCTGCCACTTTGTGGCATTGCACATTAGCAATCCAACGCTCTGTCTCACCCAAGTAGATCATAATTAAGAGTCATATTTACATCTATAGGCATAGTTTAAAACATGGAAGCAAGACAGGTAGAAAGCACGAATGGGCTTTTCTAAAGATTTTGCGCTTCCCTGCTAAAACATGTTTGAGAAAGTTAGCTCATAAGAAAAAGACTATTACGCCTTGCTAAAGGCCAATCAGGAGAAGATCTGACAGAATTGCTCGGGGAGTGGGTGATAGAAACATGCTTGCCATAGATCTGTCATACAGATATTAGAAAAGCATTCAATAATCAGAGGTCCACCCCTCATAAATATGCTTCTTTCCTCCTACTACATCACGCATGCTGACATATTCAAGCAGGCAAGTGGAACTTCGCTACTCTGTGAAATAGGCTGCTGTTAAGTCAATAGTGCAATGATGAGTTTAAGCAAGGAATTGTTACCTATATTTAAATAAATGAACGATGTAACTTTATATTGTGGGTAGTTCTGTCTTGATTATAGACAAGCTGAATCTTTTGTTTCATTTAAAATGCACCAAAAAGCATCAAAAGTCAAAATGTCTGGTGGTGTTTAAAAACAAACTGAATTGCAAAATATGATCCCAAAGTACCAATGCAAACCCTGAAAGTTGTTGTAATAAAATGGAAGTTACCGTGCTCCGCCACCTTGAATTAGTGGCCTTGGTCATAGCCCTTTTTTCAGGGCGATTTTTCAGTTGTATGTTGCCTTTGAGTTGTCAGGCGTTTGAGAGCTAATGATATTTGAGAGCATGTGGTGTTTTAAAGCTTGTGGTGTGATATGGAGTTTGAGTACTTGTGCTGTTTGTTTGAGTACTTGTTGCGTTTTGTTTGAGAGCATGTGGTGTTTGAGTGCTTGTGATGTGATGTGGTGTTTGAGTGCCTGCTGTTTGTTTGAGTGCTTGTTGCGTTTGTTTGAGACTTTGTGGTGTTTGAGAGCTTGTGTGTTTGAGAGCTTGTGGTGATTGACAGCTTATGGTGTGATATAGTGTGTGTGAACCTGTGTTGTTTGTTTGAGTGCTTGTGTTGTTTGAGTGCTTGTTGTGTTTGTTTGAGTTTATGTGTTTTTTTGAGAGCCTGTGGTGTTCAAATGCATGTGATGTTTGAGTGTGTGTGGTAAAAGACTTCAAGGCATTTTTTCTCAGATGCTTTAAATTGTTCTTTGTGATTGATGTATTTGTAGTTGTTGTCCTACTCCTCAATGCTTCTCTAGCTCAATGATTCAGCTTGTGAGTCAGAACGCCTGCCGCTTGCATCTGTGATTAACTCATATATATGTGGATCAGGGCTCGGAGTGTTGGGTATTGTAGGTGCTCAGGTCACATTGATTTCTGACCTAATACCTACAGCTTCTTGTGCAGATCAATGGAGTGACCCAGAACTGCTGCTGACCACGTTCACTTGACTGCCCCGGTGCTTTTGCATGCATGCCACTCCTGGATACCATCTTTTTACAAGGTTCAATAGTCTGTCTTAAGTTTCGACAATAGGCCTCTACAAAGTCTTTGAATCCATCCGTAGTGCTTGTCTTTAAGCTTTGTTCAAGTGAGTGAAAGCCAGCTTTTACTGCTTCTAGAATCTGGGATCCCAAAGCAGCCACAACACCAGTAAGAGGATTTGTGAGAGATCAGTAGAGATAACGAGTTGTCTAATCTTTGCACAGCCATGAAAATGAAGCCTAATGTTTGCTCATCATAGTGCTGGAGTTCCAGCATACTCTGTTGGAAAGTAGATCCACTAAAATGTATATTCCAAACCAACTCACAACATACTAAACCATCCTCCCTCTACTGGCCTTTAAGTAGCTCCCACCTATGTTAAATCCTCACCACCAGCAACCTGTGCTTCCTCCTGTGGTACCTCCATTTCATCACTAAATGCTGGAGACAAATAACGGATTTCCCTTAGAAATCAAATCACTGATGCGTTTGGCTGTTCAGGGCACATTAAGGAGCTAATAGAACTACAACATTTCAAATGTCCTGATCCTTGCCTTATTGCTTTCAGTTCCAACAGTTTCAGTTCAGTTCCATACAATACTCCTAATTCAAATTGCTTCTATCAGGCCTGTACCCACCAATACTTCACATTAGTGTCAGTCGTGGCTCAGTTAGTAGCACTCTCGCCTCTGAGTCAGAGGTCCTGGCTTCACGCCCCAGTCCTAGGACTTGAGCATATCATTTAGGCTGACACTTGAGTGCAGTACTGAGAGTGGTACCACCTTTTGGATGAGACGTTAAACCGAGTGGGCGCAAAAGATACCACATCACTATTCGAAGAAGAGCAGGGGAGTTCTGCCAGTGTCCTGGCCAACATTCATCCATCAACCAACAGCACCAAGAACAGATTAACTGGTCATTCATCCCATTGCTGTTTGTAGGACCTTGCTGTGCACCAATCAACTGCTGTGTTTGGCTACATTGCTTCACCAGTCTGTTTAACCTCGGTAATGGGGAAGCTTTTAGAAATGATAATCCGGGACAAAATTAACAGTCACTTGGACACATATGGATTGATTAAGGAAAGCCAGCATGGATTTGTCAAAGGCAAATCGTTTTTAACTAACTTGATTAAGTTTTTTGATGAGGTAACAGAGAGGGTTCATGAGGGCAATGCAGTTGATGTGGTGTATGTGGACTTCCAAAAGGCATTTGATATAGTGCCACATAATAGGTTTGCCAGCAAAGTTGAAGCCCATGGAATAAAAGGGACAGTGGCAGCATGGATATGAATTTGGCTAAATGGTTGTTTTTCAGACTGGAGGAAGGTATATAGTGGTGTTCCCCAGGGGTCGGTTCTAGGACCACTGCTTTTCTTTATATAATAATGACTTGGACTTGGGTGTACAGGGCACAATTTCAAAATTTGCAGATGGCACAAAACTCAGAAGTATAGTGAACAGTGAGGAGGATAGTGATAGACTTCAAGAGGACATAGACAGGCTAGTGGAATGGGCGGACATGTGGCAGATGAAATTTAATGCAGAAAAGTGTGAAGTGATACATTTTGATAGGAAGAAGCGAGGAGAGGCAAAATAAACTAAAGGGTACAATCCTAAAGTGGGTGCATGAACAGAGAGACCTGGGGGTATATGTGCACAAATCGTTGAAGGTGGCAGGGCAGGTTGAGAAAGCAGTTTAAAAAGCATACGGGATCCTGGGCTTTATAAATAGAGGCACAGAGTACAAAAGCAAGGAAGTTATGATGAACCTTTATAAAACACTGGTTCGACCTCAACTGGAGTATTGTGTCCAATTCTGGACAGTGCACTTTAGGAAAGATGTGAAGGCCTTAGAGAGGATGCAGAAAAGCTTTGCAAAAATGGTTCCAGGGATGAGGGCCTTCAGTTACGTAGATAGACTGGAGAAGCTGGGGTTGTTCTTCTTATAGCAGAGAAGGTTGAGAGGAGATTTGATAGAGGTGTTCAAAATCATGAGGGGTCTAGACAGAGTAGATAGAGAGAAACTGTTCCCATTGGCGGAAGGGTCGAGAACCAGAGGACACAGATTTAAGGTAATTGACAGAAGAACCAAAGGCGAAATGAGGAAAAACTTTTTTACGCAGCAAGTGGTTAGGATCTGGAATGCACTGCCTGAAAGGGTGGTGGAGGCAGACTCAATCTTGGATTTCAAAAGGGAATCGGATCAGTACCTGAAGGAAAAAAATTTGCAGAGCTATGGGGAAAGGGCGGGGAGTGGGACTAGCTGAAGTGCTCTTGCAGAGAGCCGGCACGGGCTCGACGGGCCGAATGGCCTCCTTCTGTGCTGTAACCATTCTATGATTCTAACACTAACTGTATTTCACAGGACTTCATTGGCTGTACAGTTTTTTTTATCCTGAGGATGTGAAAGACGCTATATAATGTCATCCACCCCAGTCCAAAAAAATCAGCATATCTTCCAGAATACTGGCAATCATGACCTCAATGTCCCAACTCAGGAAACAGATGTTCTGACTTCTTTTTCCATTCTTACAAATCTTTGCACGTTTCACAGTTGGGTGGATGAAATATTCACCATTCATAGCTATAAAGTGGTAATTTAGGCGCTTAAAAATGTGAAAGCAGCATTGCTGCAAGTGCTAACAGATTGCATAGAAACTCCAGGAGAGAAATGGCGTACAGCTGCTATCTTAATTTGAATTTGTTATTTGCCATAAAATGGGACTAATTAGCCCTTTATTTAGAAGAATAAAGTCTTGGTCTTGTATCACATGTAGAGCACGTTTTTATCTCACAAGCTGTCTATTTTGTCTTTAGTCTGATCGGGTACTCAGAGCAGTATATGGAATTTGACCCATTCCTTATAACTCCTGAACCCTCAAACCCATGGACGTCAGATGACATTTCCTTCTGGGAGCTAGAAGCAAGGTCAGTCTTTAAAGTAGTTGTCTTTTTCTTCTTGCCCTCGAAAATGTATCACACATTCCTTAATTTCCACAGCTTATAATACTGAAAGCCTGACATCTACTCTCGAATACTTGAGTACTTAAAGGAGCAGTATGCTTTATATGTTGTTAAATATATATATAATTGCTCACCCTCATTTTACCATAAAACTTCAAACAAAATTTTAAATGACTGGGCCAGTGCACCTTTGACCCTGTGCATTCTTCAATGGTGCAGTAGTCAGTCTGTCTCGTCTTTCCCTGTATTGCGCACTGTCTGGACAAACTGAGTCAGACTGCCGATGAGCAGGGAGATTCAGCCACGGTTCCTTCAGTCTGCCTGCATAGAAAGTAGGAGAAAGTCTGCTTCAGTTTTTATAAAACGGTAACAACTTATAAAAATAGAACTTTGACTTGACAGATTCTTGTGGGCGAATCACATTCTTAACTCTACTCCAAACAAATCCTTCCAAAGATATACAGCTCCCTTACACTTGTGCTATTATTAGGGCAGGAATTTGATTTATTTGGTGATATAGAGGAAGATCTGATACAAGTAAGTAAATTAAGAGCTCTTATTACTAAATATAGATTTTTTTCTTTATTGTATATGTATGTGAAGTATTTGGTAATTCAGTATGTTGATTGCAAGTCACGTCGTTCTATTCTACTTTCATAATAGTCACAGTAATGTTTTGCACTCATTTAAGTTGGTGTACAATCTGGAGGAATTAAGAACAAATGTTGAATTGCCACAGATAGAAACTGACCTCCATTCCAGCAGTATTTAAATGCCTCTCTACAGTTCCTTCCACTGGAACTATGCAGCTAATATATGCAATTATGTCAGACAGGGTTGTGTATATATATATATATATATATATGAATTGACAGGTGTTAAATTGTCAAGCCAATTTGACCAGTTTAACTGCAAAATGTATAAAATGAATCAAAGTCTTGTTGTTGTATTATATTGAGTCAATTATATCGTGTGCAGTATTTCAAACCAGGGACTTTTTAAAAAAGAAAACAAAATGGCCTGGATTTCGCTGACCTCGAAGAAAGCTGCTTACAAAGATTTAGCGGGTTCTGTGGCATTCATTTCCCCTATTATGACATCAATTTCATTCTGGCGCCATCTATAGGGGATCTGTGGTGTCCAGGAACAGTGAAGTCATCAAGCAGGCTGAACAGCCAGTCAGATTGAACCAACCAGGAAGTAAAAAGCACTGATTATCATTCACTTTTTAATCATTTTACAGAGAGCGAAATAAAGAGTGGGACATACACATGGGATTAAGGTAGAAGCTGAAATATCATAAACAAACTTTAAAAAAAATTAATAATGATGTGTTTTTTAGTCTCTAATTTCCTTGTTGAGAAATTGAGTTCTTTACAGTGCATGTGGTGTTATAGACTAGGATCAAAAATGTATCAGCGATTCTTCAATTTCCCCAAATTGAAATGTTATAAAGAAAACTAACGAACTATTTAGTGGTATTTGTGGAATGCAGAAATGTTTAATCTTGTGAAGAAGACTCCAAAGACTCAATGAGAGCCACAGTTGTCTCACTGAGTATCCCGATGGAATGTGAGTTCTGATAAGTTCAGATACCGAGATTCCAAAATACAGATGCTTTAGTTCTGCCATTTTAATTTCAAATGGGTTGTGAGAAAACAGAGAGAGCTTCCAATAGCTCCAAGAATATAGTTGCATAGTTATACTGATCTGTGGATAAAGAATCTGTGGGATATATGCCAATCTGATGTATAGCCTCCATTTACAACCAGGGAATTTCAGTCTGCCTGGGCCACTTCCTGAAGACCTGCTTGATGCAAAGGATAACCCAGTGGCCCTTAAAAGGGGAAGATGAATGTTTGCCTCCATACTTCCCTCCATCTCTGCTCCGTTATCTCAGGGCCTAACCCTTGGCTAGAGTTTGTGGAATGTTGCTGGGTCCTCAATTGAACATTCAAATAATAAAAGTAGTTAACATGGACCCACTCAAATCTGAATCATAACTGATTTTGTACCTGCTTATACTATACCTATAACCAGAATTTTAATAAAAATCAATTATATTAAAAACCATTGAAATGTATGGAGACAAGAAGCAGGATGTTAAATGGGACAATATGTTTAGGTAGTATGACCAGTTTGTTAAACATGTATTTACAATCATGTAGATAGCACAAAGCTGTTGATTATTCGAATGCATACACCTGATATAATGAATAGGTTACGTTTCTAGATATAAGAAAATTATAAGAGTGTTTGAGGGATAATATTTATTGCATAAAAATGCTGTCAGGGTTGTTGGGCCAATTCATGGCCCGGATTTTGCGGTGGAATGACGGCGAACTGTCAGCGTTCGCCGCCATTACCCCTATGAAACTGACCGTAACGTCAGGATTTAGTGCATTCGCAGATAAACATGGAAATCCTGACGTTGTGGTCAGTCATTCCCTGCTCCGACACAGGCTGCGCTGTGGAACTCCCCATAGCCGGCAATCAGTGAAAACAGTTGAACTGACAAAAACTTAAGCTTTTCCGATCTAATTAGCTGTTAAACACCCATTAAAAGTTAAGCCTTGTTGTAATAGGTGTAACTGGGGTTTTAACATTGTATTGACTGCTGAACAACTGTTCTGGCCCTGAACAACGAATTTTATATTTGTGGAATGTCAAATTTCTCCTTATGATAGAAAATTGCTAGATTTTTAAAATAATAAAAACATATTTTGTTTAAAGTTTGTTTTATGATATTTCAGCTTCTACCATGTGTATGTCCCAATCCTTATTTTGCTCTCTGTAAAAAATTTAAAAAGTGAATTGAAACAGTGCTTTTTATTTCTTGGTTTGCTATCCGTGAGAATTCATCAATGTGATTGGCTGCTTAGATTGCTTGATGACATCACTGCTGCTCTATGCTAGGAATCCCCTTTTGACAGTGCTACAATCAAGTTAACGTCGAGAAACCTAAAGTTTTTGCCACAGAGATCGTGAGATCTTTGTGGGCAGCTTTCTTCGAGGTCAGCAGCGATCGCCGTCGCTTCACTGCTGACCGCAAATTCCGGGCCTTTGTTTAAAAATTGTATAGCCACCAATGTGAACTGGGAGATGGAGCTCAGGAGAAGTTATCCCTTTTATCAAGCCTCACACCTCTTACTCTCCTCCTGGTCTGGATTTCAGTTATATTATACTATGTTGGTTCTCTGGCCTCTTGGAAGTGACCCTTTGCCTCTCCTAGACCCAAAGTACCAGGGATGAGAGGCTTTAGCAATGAGGAGAGACTAGAAAAACTGGGGCTCTTTCATTACATCAAAGAAGGTTAAGAAGAGATCTGGTAGAATTATTCAAAATGATGAGATGTTTTGATGAAATAGGGAAAAAAAAACCATCTCCACTGTTCAGTAACTAAAGGGCATAAATTGAAGATCATCACCAAAAAACAAAAGGAGAGGTTAGGAGAATTCTTTTTACACAGAGTTATTGGAACATGGATTGCCCTATCAGAAGCAGTGATGGAAACAGAATTCATAAAGGCTTTTAAAGGAGAAATGCATAAATATTTGAAAGGCAAGAGGAATGAGACTAAGTGGGTGGCTCTTTCAGAGAATGGCCTCCCTCCATGCTCTAAAGTCCTGTGATTCTATGATTCTACACTGGCTATCTTCCTGCTTTCCCATTCACAGGAAGTGGCGCATTGGCATTTTCTGATCATATCACTGAAAGGAACACCAAAGGGTGTCACTCGACATTTATAAACCCCAAATGAATTACATACAGTTTTACTAGTGATAACTTTTCTCTGTTGGATAAAAACAGCGAGTAAATATAACTGTAAATTTTAAACCATCTAGTAATGACTGCCACTGTGAGAAATAAATATCGACATGATCGTTCATTTCACAGCTGTTTGCGGGACATTGCTGGTGCAGAATGGTTACAGCATTTGACAACATAACAAGTCCCGGCATTTCAAAGTAATATATTGACTGACGTTCTTTGAGATGTCACAGTGTGATACCCATTATTTAGTACAGTTCATATCCACAAATGAAACCTGCTGTTACTGTTATTGGCTTTTAAACTTCTTCACCCCTTATGTTTGCAGTAAAGAACCATATGCACAGAGGGTAAAGCGATGGGGCTTTTGCATCGATGAAGTTTTGAAAGATCCTGTAGGAAGGGAACAGTTCCTTAAGTTTGTGGAGTCTGAATTCAGCTCTGAAAACCTACGGTATGTACTGCGTGCAGAATGATTCAGAAAGTTGGAGCGATAAGATTCTTCCTATGCAGAAATTAAGACACTTGACATTGAAACTGCTCACATAACTGGTAAAATTCACATTCACATTCAGGTCACATGCTGCTATTAACCAAATATACAGAGAATTTCTGGTATTAAAACACTTACATTTTCTAAAAGTTCAGTTTAGAATTTACCTAAGCTAGATCATTTTTAGTATCAAACACTAAACAATTTTTCTGCGTCACTGGCCTTTCCTTTCACACAACTTGATACGCTGGAGGTGTATTGTCATGAGCCCTATTGTGCTTCCTCTTGCTGTCGTGTGAGGTCAATACCTCTGGTACCTTCAATGCACCAGTATTTGCTGCCAAAATTCAAAGAAGATTCCCTTATGGACGAAATAAAGAAAACACAACAAATCAAATGTGCATGTGCACTATAAAACCAGAAAAGTTGGTTGCAACTACTGTAAAGAGGAAATCTTCTGACTTTACAATTCCATTGGGGAGTCTTGCCGGTCAGGAGTACACAGCAATGAAAACAGAATTGTTAGATGTGAGGTGGGACCACTGAGAGGAGAGAATAATGAGTTAGTAGTAGATAAATGAAAATTGGCTATGATACTTAACAGATATTGGGAATGAGGTAAATCCAGAATTGGTTAAAAGTGAGCTGAGAGGTGTTATAATAAATAAAAGGAAAGTATTAGTAAAGTTAATCAAGCTAAAATATAACAATACCAGGACCTGACGAGATACATCCAAGGATCCTGAGGGAAGTGAGGAAAAGTAGCAGAGGCCCTAGAAATTATATTTCAAGGTTCTATTGAGAGTGGATGTGTGCCGGAGTACTAGTGAGTGGCAACTTTTTAAGAGAGACAGAACTAACACCGGGTAATTAAAGCCAGTTAATTTATTGTAGGGAAAATGTTGTATTTTTTATTGACGATGAGATTACTAAATATCTAGATTGAAGTGAAAATAATAATAAGCAGCCAACACAGATTACAGACAGGAGGATCGAGCTTGACAAGCCTGATGAGAGTTCTTTGAGGAGGTAGCAGATATGGGGGATGTGGTGTACTTGGGTTTTCAGAAAGCCTTTGACAAGGTACTACACTGGAGAAAATTAAGAAGCATGGAATTAGGGAAAGGAAGTAAATTGGATGAAAGACTGGTTAGAAGGGAAGAAACGGAATAAGATTTAAGGGCAGTTCTCCTAATGGATGAAAGTGCATAGCAGTGTCCCACGGGGTTCTATTCTTGGACCCTTGTGTTCACTAGGTGCAGCAATGATTCAGATATAGGGCTAAAGGGAGTGGTGTCAAAACTTGCAGGTGATACTAAAATTTAGAGGCATAGGGCTGGATTTTGCGAGGGATCAGCGGGCGCGATCGGTGGCAGGGTTGGGTGAGAAAGTTTGTTTTCCCCAGCGGGTCGGGACTCCGCCGCCATGTACCTTTACCAAATGTCAGGTCTGTCAGCGCTCAGCAGACCCGACATGCAGTGGCTTGTTTACAGCCACTTATCAATGTTTTTTTCCCAGCTTTTTGGATTTGACAGGTCGCCCACTGGTTTCCCGCTGTGCCTGGACCTCGTCTGTGAACCTGAGGCGGAAGGTCAGTGGCCATTGAATCAGCTGATGAGCTGACCGTTTCAAAAGTCAAGTCAAAGCTCCCAGCTGATTGAGATATGTTCCCTTAATCACTAACTTCTCTAAACTGCATTTCCACTACAGATTCAGTATGCTGCAAGTCTTTACACAAGTCTCCATCCAGTCTGCCCTCATTTCCTCTCCCACCATTGACAGATCGCTTCTGTCATCTCTACTTCACCTGCCATCTATTCCATCAGCATTGGTGCCCTTGAAACTCTCTCACCTTGGTCCTCAGAATCCCACCACGATCAGCTCCAACAGTTGGGCCTTCATAGCGAGAGGATTCGAGTACAGGAGCAAGGATGTCTTGCTGCAGTTGTACAGGGCCTTGGTGAGACCACACCTTGCGTATTGTGTGCAGTTTTGGTCGCCTTAACTGAGGAAGGATGTTCTTGCCATGGAGGGAGTACAGTGAAGATTCACCAGACTGATACCTGGGATGGCAGGAATGACGTATGAAGAGAGATTGGGTCGATTAGGCTTATATTCGCTAGAGTTTAGAAGAATGAAAGGGGATCTCATTGAAACTTATAAAATTCTAACAGGACTAGACAGACTAGATGCAGGAAGGATGTTCCCGATGGCGGGGGAGTCCAGAACCAGGGGTCACAGTCTAAGGATAAGGGGTAAGCCATTTAGGACTGAGATGAGGAGGAATTTCTTCACCAAGAGAGTGGTGAACCTGTGGAATTCTTTACCACAGAAGACAGTTGAGGCCAATTCATTAAATATATTCAAGAAGGAGTTAAATATATTTCTAAAGGCTAAAGGGATCAAGGGATATGGGGAGAAAGCAGGGACAGGGTACTGAATTTGGATGATCAGCCATGATCTCATTAAATGGCAGAACAGGCTCGAGGGGCCGAATGGCCTACTCCTGCTCCTATCTTCTATGTTTCTTTAACACCAGCATCACCAGGTACACCAGCAGCACCAACAACAACACCAACCTTCTCCGCAATCAACTGATGCTGTACAGGACAGAGGGCATCAGCACCCGACCACATTGCTTCTGGGGAGACCAGAGATGGCCTCACCATGGCCAGATTTACTTCACTTGACGCTGTACACCCTGGCTGCCACATGATGCGCCAGGTTGGCACCACCCCACACCAACAACATAAAGCATCCTACAATGCCCAAGCCTTTCCTTTCACACTCATCACCATTTTGGGGTGTGGGGTGGCGGGGTACCGTTATGTCTCACCATTCACTGCAACTCACTAAGCCACTTCCAAAGGTGCACACAAATCTGTCCAAAAACGCAAAGTGTTGAAAATAAAGATTTCAATGTTTGACAGCGCATTACCAGAAACTTTACATGAACATTGCATAAACACCAAAGTGCCTACCCTTGTGTGTTGTTAGTTGGTATGATTGCACTAGGATGAGGGTGAGTGTGAGGAGTGGCTAGTGAGATGGGGATGTGATAATGTAGATAGAGAGGGATGGGTGGAGGTGCAAGGTAAGTTGGTGTGAGTAAGGATGTGCAGGAGTAGGGTAGGGAAGGCAGAGTGATGGGGATGTGATGAGAGGCACAGCAGGATGAGGTTGAGTGTGGCTTTGCAGTAACGTTTCGTGATCTACTGAGATCATTGAAACGTTTGCGGCACTGCATCCAGGTCCTCCAGACCACATCCCTGCTTGTGCCCTCCTGTGCAATGTGCAACCAGGCTGTGCTGATCTCCTAGGGAGGTCTCTTCCACACATGAACTTGATAAAGCAGTTCGGGAGCATTTAAACTAGTATGGCAGGGGGCTAGAAACCCATGTAGTGAAATAGAGGAAAGTGAAAGGCAGACAGAAATAAATGGTAAAAAGGAGAGGAACAAAAAACAAAGGGCCAAACTAATTCATAAAAAATGTGAGCATAAAAAAAGCCTGAGGGTTTTATACCTTAATGCGAGAAGCATCAGGAACAAGGTAGATGAATTAGCTGTGGAAATAGAGGTTAATAATTATGATCTAATTGGGATTACGGAAACATGGTTGCAGGGTGAGCAGGGCTGGGAGCTTAACATACAGGGGTATTCAGTATTTAGGAAGGATCGACAAAAAAGAAAGGGAGGAGGGGTAGCATTGCTGGTAAAAGAGGGGATAAATGCAATTGAAAGGAAGGATATTAACTCAGTTAATACAGAATCTATATGGGTGGAGCTAAGAAATAGCGAGGGGCGAAAAACATTAATAGGAGTGGTATATAGGCCTCCAAATAGTAAAATAGAGGTTGGGGAGGGCATCACGAGGGAAATTAGAGAAGCGTGCAATAAGAGCACAGCTGTCATCATAGGTGACTTTAACTTACATATAGATTGGACTAGCCTAATCAGTAAAAATAATGAGGAGGAGGAATTCCTTGAGTGTTTAAGGGATGGTTATCTGGATCAATATGTCGAGGAACCAACTCGGGAACAGGCTATATTGGACTGGGTACTGTGCAATGAGAAGGGACTAATTAGTAATCTTGTTGTACGGGGACCCTTGGGTCAGAGCGATCATAACATGATCGATTTCTCACTCGAAATGGAGAGCGAAGAAATTGACTCAGAGACTCAGGTCCTGAATTTAAACAAGGGGAATTATGATGCCATTAGACGGGAACTGAGTAGGTCTGATTGGACAACGTTCCTGGGAGGACTGGAGGTAGATAAACAATGGCAAGCATTTAAAGATAGAATGACAAAATTGCAAAAATTGTTTATACCAATCTGGCATAAAAGGAAATCTAAAAAGGTGACTCAACCGTGGATAACAGGGGAAATTAGAGACAGCATAAAATCCAAAGATAGGGCGTATAAAATAGCCAAAAAACGCGCCAGAGCGGAAGATTGGGAACAGTTTAAGATAGAGCAAAGGAGGGCAAAGGGCTTAATCAAGAAGGGCAAAATAGCTTACGAAAGCAAGCTGGCGGAAAATATAAAAACTAACTCCAAAAGCTTTTATAAGTATATCAAGAGGAAAAGACTGGTGAAAACCAAAGTTGGTCCATTGCAGTCAGATACGGGGGAATATATAATGGGAAATAAGGAAATGGCAGACCAACTAAATGCATACTTTGGGTCAGTCTTTACGAAGGAAGACACAAAAAACCTCCCTGGGATATCGGGAAAAATAGGGACATTGGCAAAGGAGGAACTGACGCAAATCAATATCTCTAAGGATATGGTGTTAAGGAAGCTAAAGGGATTGAAGGCGGACAAATCCCCAGGGCCTGATAACATGCATCCTAGGGTACTGAAGGAGGTGGCCCTAGAGATAGCGGATGCACTAAGCATGATTTTTCAGAATTCATTAGACTCGGGAACAGTGCCCATGGATTGGAGGGTAGCTAACGTTACCCCACTATTCAAAAAGGGGGGTAGGGAAAAAGCAGGTAATTACAGACCTGTAAGCCTTACATCAGTTGTGGGCAAAATGCTGGAGTCCATCATTAAGGATGAAATAGCCGAGCACTTAGCAAATGGGGACAGGATAGGACAGAGTCAACATGGATTTACAAAGGGTAAATCGTGCTTGACTAATCTATTGGAATTTTTTGAGGGAGTAACTGGTAAAATAGATGGGGGAGAGCCAGTAGATGTGGTGTACCTGGACTTCCAAAAGGCCTTCGATAAGGTCCCACATAAAAGATTAGCATGGAAAATTGAAGCTCATGGGATAAAGGGGAAAGTATTGACGTGGATAGAGAACTGGCTGTCAGATAGAAAACAGAGAGTTGGAATAAACGGCTCATTTTCTGAATGGCAGGCAGTAACAAGTGGGGTACCACAGGGATCTGTCCTGGGTCCCCAGCTGTTCACAATTTATATTAATGACCTGGATCAGGGAGTCGAATGCAGCATTTCCAAATTTGCAGACGACACTAAACTAGGAGGGGGGGTGGGCTCAGAGGAGGAGACCAGGAAGCTCCAGAGCGATTTGGACAGACTGGGTGATTGGGCGGATAAATGGCAGATGCACTATAATGTGGACAAGTGCGAAGTTATCCACCTTGGGTGCAGGAACGGGAGGGCAAATTATTATTTAAATGGCAATAAATTGGGAGAGGGGGAAGTACAGAGAGACCTGGGTGTTCTTGTACACCAGTCACTGAAGGCGAGCATGCAGGTGCAACAGGCGGTCAAGAAGGCAAACGGTATGCTGGCCTTCATAGCAAAAGGGTTGGAATACAGGAACAGGGATACCTTGCTGCAGCTGTACAGGGCACTGGTGAGACCACACCTCGAGTACTGTGTACAGTTTTGGTCGCCTCATCTGAGGAAAGATGTTCTTGCCATGGAGGGGGTGCAGCGGCGATTCACCAGGCTGATACCAGGAATGGCGGGATTGACCTATGAGGAGAGACTATGTAGTTTAGGGATGTACACACTGGAGTTTAGAAGATTGAGAGGGGACCTCATAGAAGTGTATAAAATTCTGACAGGTCTAGACAGATTAGATGCAGAAGGAATGTTTCCCTTGGCGGGTGAGAACAGAACTAGAGGACATAATTTAAGGATAAGGGCTAAACCATTTAGGACAGAAATGAGGGGGAATTTCTTCACTCAGAGAGTGGTGAACCTGTGGAACTCATTGCCACAGAGGGCAGTGTACGCCAGCTCATTAAATATATTTAAGAGGGAATTAGATATATTTCTACAGGCAAAAGGGGTTAAGGGTTACGGAGAGAAGGCGGGGACGGGATACTGAATTGAAGGATCAGCCATGATCTCATTAAATGGCGGAGCAGGCTCGAAGGGCCGGATGGCCTACTCCTGCTCCTATCTTCTATGTATCTATGTATCTATGGAAGAGAACCTCCCTGTGTGCTGTGACTCCCTCCATAAGCATATGGAGGGAGTCATGGGAGAGCCTGGGTGCAGCCCTGCACCTCTGTGTGGTGCTTGTTAGTGTTTGCATCACCTCAGTGCTGCAGAACACTGACAGAACAAATGTCAAAAGAAAGTTGGCCATGGTCCCTTTAAGGAAATCGGCTGCTGATGCGTCATCGAATGATGTCACCAGACCCACTTCCTCTAATTGGCCGGGAAACGCGCTGGGCGGGCTTAACAAGCCTGATCTAGGGAAATTCATTTCAGAGGCCGGGATGAGACAGCAGTGGGGTCGGGTCCCGCCACTGACGTCGCCCGCCACGGACCCGCCGAGTTTCGTAAAATCACGGCCATAGTAACTAATCCTGAGGACCAAAGGATGGTGAAAGGGATTATTGACAAGATAGTGGAATGGGTAAAAATGTGGCAGATCGAATTCAAGTCAGTGTGAGATGGTACATATTGGTTAACAAAATAAAAGTAATAATTATTCTTTGAATGGGGGAAGGCTTTGGAAGAGCAGAGGGATTTGGGGGTTCAGGTTCATAAGATATTAAAAGGACAAGGGCAGCAGGCGCATGGGAACACCACCACCTCCAAGTTCCCCTCCAAGTCACATACCATCCTGACTTAGAAGTATATCGCCGATCCTTCATCGTCGCTGGGTCAAAATCCTGGAACTCCCTACCTAACAGCACTGTGGGAGTACCTTCACCACACGGACTGCAGCGGTTCAAGAAGGCGGCTCACCACCACCTTCTCAAGGGCAATTAGGGATGGGCAATAAATACTGGCCTTGCCAGCGACGCCCACATCCCATAAACGAATTTAAAAAAAAGCAGCACCTCAATTGGAGAAGACCATTACAAATGGAATAATAGTTTTTGTGGCAAGAGGTATAGAATATATAAGTTGAGATATAATGATGAATTTATATAAAACCTCCGTAAGACCACAGTGGGTGTACTGTGTGTAGTTTTGGTCTCCACACTATGGGAAGAATATCGAGAGATATAGTGCAGACTAATTAGGATCTTGCTTGGTATGACAAAATACAAATATGAATGAAGACTTGAAAAATTGGGGCTGTTTTGTGAGTGATTTAAGAACATAAGAAATAGGAGCAGGTCATTCGGCCCTTCGAACCTGCTCCGCCATTCAATGAGATCATGGCTGATCTTCTGCCTCAACTCCATTCACCGGCCCTATCGCCATATCCCTTGATGCCCTTACTAGTCAGAAATCTATCGACTTCTGTTTTGAATATACCCAATGACTGAGCCCCCACAGCCCTCTGGGGTAGAGAATTCCAAAGATTCATCACCCTCTGTGTGAATAAATTTCTTCTCATCTCAGTCCTGAATGGCCTACCCTTTATCTTGAGGCTGTGGCCCCTAGTTCTAGACTCCCCAGCCAAGGGAAACATTCTCCCAGCATCCATCCTATCAAGCCCTGTAATAATTTTGTATGCTTCAATGAGATCCCCTCTCATTCTTCTGAATTCAAGAGAATACAGGCCTAGTTTACTCAATCTCTTCTCATACGACAGTCCCGCCATCCTAGAAATCAATGTCGTGAACCTTCGCTGCACTCCCTCTATGGCAAGTATATCCTTCCTTAGGTAAGGAGACCAAAATTGTGCACAGTACTCCAGGTGTGGTCTCATCAAGGCCCTATATAATTGGAGTAAGACTTCTTTACTCCTGTACTCAAATCCTCTTGTAATGAAGGCCAGCATACCATTTGCCTTCCTAATGGTTTGCTGCACCTGCACATTCACTTTCAGTGACTCATGTACAAGGACACCCAGGTCCCTTTGAGCATCTGCATTCCCCAATCTTTCACCATTTAGGAAATACTCTGCCTTTCTGTTTTTTCTACCAAAGTGGATAACTTCACATTTATCCACATTATATTCCATCTGCCATGTTCTCGCCCACTCACTGAGCCTGTCGAGATCCCCTTGAAGCCTCTTCACATCCTCTTCGCAATTGACACTGCCACCTAGCTTTGTATCATCAGCAAATTTGGAAATGTTACATTTAGTCCCCTCATCCAAATCATTGATATAGATTGTGAATAGCTGGGGCCCAAGCACCGATCCTTGCGGTACCCCACTAGTCACAGCCTGCCATCCTGAAAAAGACCCGTTTATCCCTCCTCTTTGTTTTCTGTCTGTTAACCAATTCTCAATCCATGCTAGTATATTACCCCCAATTCCATGTGCCCTAATTTTGTTCACCAACTTCTTGTGTGGGACCTTATCGAAGGCCTTCTGAAAATCCAGATACACCACATCTACCGGTTCCCCTTTGTCTACTCCACTAGTTACATCCTCAAAGAACTCCAATCGGTTTGTCAAACAGGATGTCCCTTTCATAAATCCATGTTGACTCTGCTCAATCTTACTATTAGTTTCTAAGTGCCCAGTTATTGCATCCTTTATAATAGATTCCAGCATTTTCCCAACTACTGATGTGAGGCTAACAGGTCTGTAGTTCCCCGTTTTCTCTCTCCCTCCTTTCTTAAATAGCGGGGTTACATTTGCTATCCTCCAATCTGCAGGAACCGTTCCAGAATCTATAGAATTTTGGAAGATGACAACCAATGCATCCACTATTCCAATGGCCACCTCTTTCAAAACCATAGGATGTAGGTCATCCGGTCCTTGGGATTTGTCGACTTTTAGTCCCATTAATTTTGCTAGTACTATTTTTTTACTAATAATAATTTCTTTAAGTTCCTCATTCTCGTCACACCCTTGGTTTTCTCATATTTCTGAGAGGTTTTTTGTGTCTTCCTCCGTGAAGACAAAAACAAAGTATTTATTTAATTTCTCTGCTATTTCCTCATTCCCCATTATAAATTCTCCCGTCTCTGACTGTAAAGGACCTACATTTACCTTCACCAGTCTTTTCCTTTTCACATACCTATAGAAGCTTTTACAATCCGTTTTTATATTTTTCGCGAGTTTGTGCTCATATTCCATTTTCCCTTTCTTTATCAATTTCTTGGTCCCCCTTTGCTGATTTCTAAAAAGATCCCAATCCTCAGGCTGATCACTTTTTCTGGCAACTTTATAAGCTTCCTCCTTTGACTTAATACTAGCTTTAATTTCTTTTGTTAGCCATGGTTGGATCACTTTTCCTTTTGGATTTTTATGCCCTAGAGGAATATATGTTTGTTGCAAATTATGCATTATTTCCTTGAATGTTAGCCATTGTATGTCCACCTTCATACCTTTTAGTGTAGTCTCCCAATCTACCATGGCCAATTTGTCCCTCATACCCTTGTAGTTTTCTCTGTTTAGATTGAAGACCTTAGTTTCAGATTGGACTACATCACTCTCAAACTTAATGTAAAATTCAATCATATTATGGTCACTTGTCCCTAAAGGCCCCTTTACCACAAGATTATTGATTAGCCCTTTCTCACTGCACAGTACCAGATCTAGAATAGCCTGTTCCCTGGTTGGTTCTTCCACATACTGATCCAGGAAACCATCTCGCATGTATTTCAAGAATTCGTCCTCCACACCATTAGTGGTAATTTGATTTGCCCAGACAATATGTAGATTAAAGTCCCCCATGATTACCGTATTGCCCTTGTTACATGCACTTCTAATCTCTTGATTGATACTGTGCCATTACTGTTTGGTGGCCTATACACAACTCCCATCATTGTTTTCCGCCCTTTGCTGTTTCTTAGCTCCACCCAAACTGATTCCAGTTCTACATCACAATCTGCCAAGCCAAGATCTTTTATCTCTACCGTACCGATCTCATCCCTTATTAACAGCGCTACGCGACCTCCTTTTCCTTTTTGTCTGTCCTTCCTAAATGTTGAGTACCCTGGAATATTCAATTCCCAGCTTTGGTTACCCTGCAACCATGTCTCTGTAATGGCAATTACATCATACCCATTTACTTCTATTAGTGCCATTAATTCATCCACCTTGTTGCGAATGCTACGTGCATTTAGATAAAGTGCCTTCAACTTTGCCTGTTTAATATTTTTCTGCACTTTGACCCTCTTTACTGTTGGCCTTTGTTTCTGCTCCCTACTAGTTTTGCTGACTACTTTTCTAACTTGCACTTCCAGCTTTGTTTCTCTCCGTTCTGGGCCCACACTTAGGTTCCCAGCCCCCTATCAAACTAGTTTAAATCCTTCCCAACAGCACTAGCAAACCCCCCTGCGAGGATGTTGGTCCCGTTTCTGCCGAGGTGTAACCCGTCCAGCTTGTACAGGTCCCACCTTCCCCAGAATCGGTCCCAATGCCTCAGGAATTTAAATCCCTCCCTCCTACACCATCTCTCCAGCCACGCATTCATCTGGTCTATTCTCCTATTTCTGCTCTCGCTTGCACGTGGCACTGGGAGTAATCCTGAGATTACTACTTTTGAGGTCCTGCTTTTTAATTTATTCCCTAGCTCCCTATATTCTGCTTGCAGGACCTCGTCCCTCTTTCTGCCTATGTCGTTGGTACCGATATGGACCATGACCTCTGGCTATTCACCCTCCCCCTTCAGAATGTCCTGCAGCTGCTCAGTGACATCCTTGACCCTGGCACCAGGGAGGCAACATTCCATCCTGGTGTCACGTCTGCGGCCACAGAAACGTCTATCTGTTCCCCTTACGATAGAATCCCCTATCACTATTGCTCTCCCACTCTTTTTCCTCCCCTCCTGTGCAGCTGAGCCACTCGTAGTGCCACGGACTTGGCTCTTGCTGCATTCCCCTGAGAAACCATCTCCCCCAGCAGTATCCAAAACGGAAAATCTATTGGAGAGGGAGATAGACCCAGGGGACTCCTGCACTACCTTCCTAGTTCTTTTACTCTGTCTGGTGGTCACCCATTCCCTGTCTGCCAGTGCACTCTTTACCTGCGGTGTGACCACCTCATTAAACGTGCTATCCACGAAGATCTCAGCCTCGCGGATGCTCCACAGTGACTCCAGCCGCAGCTCCAGCTCCGAAACGCGGATTTCGAGTAGCTGCAGCTGGAGACACTTCCTGCACACGTGTTCGCCCTGGACACCGAAAGTGTCCCTGACTTCCCACATAGCACAGGAGGAGCACTCCACGCTGCCAAGCTGCCCTGTCATGTCCTACCCTTAATTTACTCCCTTTACTTCCTTTAAGTTAAAGAATATTAAATACACTAGGGACCTTACTTCACTTTAAACACTACTTACTCTAAACTAGAGACCTTACTTTTACTTTAACGACTGGACTGTAGAAATACTCACCAGGTCCTACTTATCAATCAGCTCCTTCCCTTGTGCCGAGATCACTTTTAATCTCTGACGTCACTTTCGAATGTTGCCTGTTGAGGTCCGCTCTCGATGCTGCTCCCAATAGCTCGGTCATGGGCCTCGAGCCTCAGGATTTATTTCCTCGCTCCTCCTTCGCCTGTTCCCTCACAGGTCGGTCCGCTCTCGATGCTGCTCCCAATATTTAATAGAGAAATATTAAATTATGAAAGAATGGAACGAGGTAGATAGAAACAGACTGTTTCCAGTAATATTTGTCTAATTAAACTCCTGTGAAGCACCTTGGGACATTTTACTACGTTAAAGGCACTATATAAATGCAAGTTGTTGTTGTTGTAAATGAGAGGGCTAGAATGGTGGATATACATATAAGGTTAGGTATAAGATTAAATGTAAGATATTTAGGACAGAGAGCAGGAGAAGCTTTTTTGCACAGCGGGTTCTGAAACTGTGGAATGCATTACCAGAGTTAGCGATTGAAGCAGAGATCGTGTCAAAGTTTAAGAATAGATTAGATCTGTGTTTGACGGAAGGGGGAACAAAGGGATATGGGAACAGTGTAGGCACATGGGATTAGGACTACTGCATGTGTGGAGGCCAAACAGCCTGTTTCCATGTTGTCATATCTGTGTAATTCTATGTAAAATTGGCGTTTGGGTGCATTTTATTTTCTGACCATCTACGCACTGCATGCACAAATTACTGATCTGCAAACGAGGCATCCCACTGGGAGAATGAAGTCAGAAAATTACCTCTTAAGAGTCTATACTGTTCTTGATCTGTCTTCTGACAGTTCTTTCTAATTTTATATTACTGATTATCTCTTAATACCATTCTCTTTCTATCTTGTTACATCTATCTAACTCTAACGTTCGCTTTCTATCCGTCACTGTCTCTGTCTGTGTTTCAAACTATCCCTTACACTATTAGTATCTGTAATTCTCTATTATCACCATTTATCTCTTCCTCCTGAAGCCTTGTTCTCTTTCAGGACTTCTTGATGTTTTCAGGGTTAGGCAATGGCCCCTGTCACATAGCTTTTGGTCTGACATCACTTAATGTTTTATTTTCAGTCCAGTCTCCACAGGATTTGGTCGCTCAAGCTTATTCTCTCTTTCTCTGTCTCCCTCCTCGCTTTCCATGAAAGTAAATTATACAACAGGAGCAGAAATGCAATTTCACCACGTGATTTGAACAGAAGTGGCATTAAGCAGGGGCGCAGGAGTTTAAGGGCTCTGTGTTGTTGTTATGTTACGAGTCAATCTTTCATGGTGGTGGAGGGGTGGAATCAGAGGGAGGCAGGGGAAGAAAGGTAGAGCAAACATTTTTTGCTAGCAGCTGTAGTTTCGATGAGGAAGAGCGCAGGCTGAGAACAGGCCCAGGAGTTGAAAAACAACTAAATATAGCGGAGAGAGGGGCCTGAGAACAGTCCCAAGAGTCCAACAAAAAGGGGAGCAGAACGGACTGAGAATGAGCCCGAGCCCCCCAAAAAACATGGGGGGTGGGGGAGCTGAGAACAGTCCTAGCAGTCAATAAAATGTTTAAATTAGGGAGAAAGGGTATTACAGACGTGGAGACGCAGACTGGTGTCACCAGCTATGGGGCCGATCAGTAGTGGTGGGGAAGCTTGTGCGGGTGGGTTGAAAGCACTGGAGGCCTCTAGTGACAAAAAGAGGTACAAGCACACATGGAGGCCCATAGAAACATAGAAGATAGGAGCAGGAGTAGGCCATTCGGCCCCTCGAGCCTGTTCCGCCATTTAATGAGATCATGGCTGATCATCCAAATTCAGAGAGAAAATTTTCAGGGTGAAACATAATCTGTTGGGGGAAAAATAAATAAATAGACAAGTAAACTTATAAAATTAAAGGTTAAATTAAAACTTAAAAACTAAAAGAACTCGCCTACAATAGCAGAAATCCAGCATGGCAGCAATTCATATTTGAGGAAAGGATTCTACTGCTCCTTCTTCTTCTTAGGCAGTCCCTCGGAACCGAGGATGACTTTCTTCCACACTAGAAATGAGTTCTCAGGTGACTGATGAGTCCAATGCGGGACCTACAGTCTCTGTCACAGGTGGGGCAGACAGTGGTTGAAGGGGCGGGTGGGTGGGGTGCTTGGGTTGACGTGCGCTCCTTCCGCTGTTTCCGTTGGCTTCCGCTTGCTCCCGGCGAAGAGACTCGAGGTGTTTGGCGCCTTCCCGGATGCTTCTCCTCCACTTTGTGCGGTCTTGGGCCAGGGATTCCCAGGTGTTGGAGGGGATGTTGCACTTTTTCAACGAGGCTTTGAGGGTGTCCTTGAAGCGTTTCCTCTGCCCACCTGGGGCTCTCTTGCCGTGTCGGAGCTCTGAGTAGAGCGCTTGTTTTGGGAGTCTCGTACCGGGCAGACGGACGATGTGGCCCGTCCATCGGAGCTGATCGAGCGTGGTCAAAGCTTCGATGCTGGGGATGTTGGCCTGAGCGAGAACACTGACATTGCTGCGCCTAGCCTGCCAATGGGTTTGCAGGATCTTGCGGAGGCAGCGTTGGTGGTACCTCTCCAGTGCTTTGAGGTGCCTGCTGTACATGGTCCATGTCTCTGAAGCATACAGGAGGGCGGGAATCACTACTGCTCTGTAGACCATGAGCTTGGTGCCGGGTTTGAGGTCCTGGTCTTCAAACTCTCTCTTCCTCAGGCGACCGAAGGCTGCACTGGCACACTGATGGCAATGTTGGACTTCGTCATCGACGTCTACCCTTGTTGACAGTAGACTCCTGAGGTATGGAAAGTGGTCCACGTTGTCCAAGGCCTCGTCATGGATTTTGATAATCGTGGGGTAGTAGTGTGTGACGGGGGCAGGTTGGTAGAGGACCTTTGTCTTATGGATGTTTAGTGTAAGGCCCATGCTCTTGTACGCTTCGGTGAAGGTGTTGATGATGGTTTGGAGTTCGACCTCCGAGTGTGCACAGACGCAAGCGTCGTCTGCATACTGTAATTCGATGACAGAGGATGGGACGAACTTGGCCCTGGACTGGAGGCGACGGAGGTTGAACAGTTTCCCGTTTGTTCTGTAAATTAGCTCCATTCCAGCGGGGAGCTTACTGAGGGTGAGATGGAGCATTGCAGCAAGGAAGATCGAGAAGAGCATTGGTGTGATGACACAGCCTTGCTTGACCCCGGTCTGTACGTGAATTGGGTCTGTGGTGGATCCGTTGGTCAGGATCACGGCTTGCATGTCATCGTGAAGCAGGCGGAGGATGGTGACAAACTTTTGAGGGCAGCCGAATTTGAGGAGGACACTCCATAATCCCTCATGGTTGACAGTGTCGAAGGCCTTTGTGAGGTCAAAGAAGGCCATGTACAGCAGTTGGTGCTGTTCCCTGCATTTCTCTTGTATTTGACGCGCGGTGAAGATCATGTCCATTGTGCCCCTTAGTGGGTGGAATCCGCAGTGCGACTCTGGGAGGAGCTCTTCAGCCACTGGGAGAAGGCAATTGAGGAGGATTCTTGCGATGACTTTCCCTGTGGCAGACAGCAGGGAAACTCCTCTGTAATTACCGCAGTCGGACTTGTCACCTTTCTTGAAGATGGTCACGATTATGGCGTCTCTGAGCTCCCCTGGCATGCTCTCCTCCTTCCAAATAAGAGAAATGAGTTCATGTATTGGCGCCAATAGTGCTTTTCCGCCATGCTTTAGTGCCTCGGCGGAGAAGCACTACTGCTCCACAGTGCTACTTAGTGGCCAGAGTGGGAAACTGTAGGCAGATTCAAACTGAGCTTTTTAATAGGACTCAGCAGCTTTGGTGTGAAATAAAAACAGAAAATGCTGGAAATACTCAGCAGGCCAGGCAGCATCTGTGGAGACAGAAACAGAGTTAACGTTTCAGGTTGATGACCTTTCGTCGAACGTCATCTATGGTGTGATGTCATTCGCTAACAATTGCTAACACTTAACATTGCAAACCCCTATAACAGTGCCACCTACAGACATGACGGGTATTACATCCAATGGAGTGACCCAATACCAATTTCAATATATTGGCCCATAATTTGCAGCCCTTACGGGTGCGTGTGAGGTGCGTACGCGCCCGTAAGGGCCGCGCAATTTGCGGGTTTTGACACGTGAAGCGCATGCGCGAAAACCCGGAACTTGCGATCTGTCAAGAATCTTCTTGACAGATCCTCCGCATCCCCGGGAAAAGGGCATCTGCGGGCGGAGAGTTGCGCTATTTGCCCAACTTCTGCCCAGCGAATGCCCGTGAAAGGCCTGCTTTTACCAGCGTAAGAGTTTAAAAAAACATAAAAATACATTTTTTCAATCATTTATACATTTAAAAAACCTGTACAATAAGGTAAGTTTATTTTTAGCCCCTTTAAAACATTTAAATTTATTTTTCAAAAAATTAAACTTTGTTTTAAATATTTAATTAAATGGCACTTTAATTAATTTTAAATATGTAATTTTTGTTTTTATTTATTTGACGTGTAGATGTATTTTTTGGGGTATTCCCATTCGTGCTTACATACAGAATTCCCATAAGCATGAATGGGGAATCCCTTCTTTTGTTGGTTGGGCTGGCCCACGTGATCCCAGGACCGCGCGTCTCCGTATCTCCGGGACCACCAGGTACGCGGGCATTTTATTTGCGGATCGGAGGCATTTCCCCGCGGGAAGCCTCCGACCGCAAATTCAGGGCCATTATAGATGTGACTTTTTGACTCTGAATCTAACCTGCTGCTTAAATGAAACATTAAAACCAAAGGGAACATCTCCATATGCTCATATTGAAACTGAAATATCACTGCAGGCCCACCTGCCTAAACCTTTTATGCCTCTCGACTCCACAATACCACATTAATAAAATCCAAACACAGTAATCGCTATTGTCAGCATTAGCAGTACAACAAAGTAAGGGATAAGAAAAACTATTTGGAACATCAAGCTCATTGCTTCCACAGACCATGTACAATTTGGACTATTATGGATTCTGCATGCTTCCTAATGGAGCTGACTAAACAGGGCTAAATTTTCAAGAAGCTAAGTTTTGTTGAAGTTTCTCCCTGACCTCGAAGATATCTGGTGAGACTCCAGGATTTCAATCAAACAGTGCAGCCTACATTATTCAGGTCTGATTAGTTGAATGTCACAAATCTTCCCAAAATCCCAACAGCACAAAAATAATTGTGTTATATTGTGTAATAGACTGTACAAAATGGTACAAACAGCACCAATATCATGCTTTATTCTGCAGTGTTGCAGAATAATTTATAATAAATTGTATATATAATAGCAATTCCTGATTTTATTCTTGACTTGAAGTATTTTGGCCTGCTTTTTGATAAATTGCAATCTTTTGAACTTTTGTCTATTTAAGTTAGTAGAAAAAGCATATCTGTTGACACTGCCCTGTGACTCTGAACAGGTTCTGGTTAGCAGTTCTGGATCTGAAGAAAAGGCCTATTCGTGAGGTGCCATCTCGTGTTCAAGAAATCTGGCAAGAGTTTTTAGCCCCAGGAGCCCCCAGTGCCATTAATGTAGACTCCAAAAGCTACGATAAGACCACACAAAATGTGAAAGACCCAGGAAGATATGCATTTGAAGATGCTCAGGTGAGAAAAGTTATACCGCTAAAGAGAAGCAGCTCATATTGGCACTGACACGGGAAATGTGCATTCACATAAGTAGCATGGGTCCAGTGAAAATATTGTAAGACCTCACACTATATATAAAAGGCACATAACTATTTTTGTATTATTGGAAACCTGTAACAAATTCTCTTATGAATTCCAACTGTACCATAAGACTAAATATAAACTGTGAGAGGGGCAATGATGGCACAGCATAGTGCTGTAATAATGAACTATTCCATCAAGTGGCAGGGTCAATGCCCACCCACCATTGATTTTCCCACTCTGGAGCAATCAAATGGTGAGTCATCTTAAGTTGCCTCTCAGATGAATTTTCCAGCAGCCAGTTTAAAAGGCCTGAGAGAAGGTTGCCAACTTATTGTTTTGGCTGGAGATTGGCACTTGATACATGGAGGTCTCAAAGACTGAGAGAAAGCTTGATCAAAAATGGAGAGAACAAAAATAGAAATGAAAGGGCCTGTATAGCATTGAATCCTACAGAGTGAGCATTAAATTTACTTTTGTTAATGTACTTGTACTAACTGCAGCAATTAACCATAGTGACTGAACTTTCCAGTCTAATATAAAAGTTTAAAGTACGAAGGAAAGCTCTTAGGAGGTCATGAATGTTTCACCAAGTTCTTTCATCTGATCTTCTGCCCCTCAATTCCATCAGCCACCCCCTTTATTTTGTATCTGCGTTTATTTTAAAAGCTCTCATAGTGCTAATGCCACACAGCCACTACTTTTTGTTTCAGCAAAAACGCAATTGTCTGCATGGAATGCATGGAAAATTAGTTTGGATCATTCATAATCTTTAGTGCAATTTGCACAAAAAGGACACAGGAGAGAAACCTTTGAGGCTATGTATAGAGTGGAGTCCCATTTCAGGCATTCAGGGCCAAGAAATCCCAGGTCTGATGTAGCACAGCCAGCTGCAGAGTAAAGCTCTATAGTTCAGACTATACTATCACGTGAAAACACATCGCTTTAGGCACACTTCCATAATGTAGCCTGCTCATGTTTACAGTTGACAACTTGTTCTTTTAGGAGCACATTTACAAACTGATGAAAAGTGATTCCTACCCTCGTTTCATACGTTCCAGTGCCTATCAGGAGCTGCTCCAGGCTAAAAAAAAGGTACTTGTTCATAGTTGTCTTTTGTGTGTACCTTAGTCGTCAAGCCTCTAATGATCTGTCGGAGTTACAGGACACATGGTAGGTATTGGAGCAGAAAAAACGGCAATGAAAATCACTTTTTCATCTTTTGAACTTACATTATCACACATAACCTTGGCTAGTGATTATATCAGATTCATAGTTTTGTGTTTATCGATTCAAACAGCATTGCACATTCACTGCAAAGTATTTATGTTTTATGTTACTGTTTATACAGTAGTTAGTGTCACAGCTTTAAACATATAGCAATTTTTTTTCAATATCCAATAATGTTCATATCACTAATCAGCAATTATAATATGGATCTTTAGCCATATTGTATTAAAAAGGAAAATCTGAAAGCTTTTTGTCCTTGGCATTTAATCTTGTTCACTGAGAACGCATATTGCAGGCACGCTCCCCACGACTTTTCATCAGTGGATGCAACAGAAGTGGGGAGTGCACCCGCAATCTCCCACAATGTGCTCCCAATGGGCAAGGCTCCTTACTGGGAGAGTGATTTTGTAAAGTTGTCCCTGAAGAATTCACTGCTAAAGAATAAAAATCATATTTCAGAAGCGTGCATTTAACAAATTTTGACACATTTTTCGAGTATATAATTAATTGCGAAGATCTTGAAGTTTTACATCTTGGATATGTTGCCCTTTTGATCCCAAAGACCACAGAGTAAGAATTGTTCTGGTCACTACACATACATAAAAGTTACAACACGGAAACAGGCCATTTGACCCAACCACTCCGTGTCGGCGTTTACCCTCCATGTGAGCACATAGTTCTAATCACATCGACGCACCCTGTCACCATACTGCTTCAACCCCTTTTCTTTCATCCACCTATCCAAACTTATCTTGAATGTTGACGTAGCTTCTGCCTCAACCACTAACCCTTGAAATGAATTCGGCAGCCTCACAGCTATCTGTGTAAAGAAGTTTCTCCTGTCCTCTGTTCTAAATCTCTTACATTTAGTCCCGTATCTATGACCCCTCGTTCTTAGCCCCTCAAAAACTGGAAACAATTTGTTTCTATCTATCCTGTCCCATCCTTCCATAATTATAAACTCTTATATCACCCCGTAACCTGTGTTGTTCTAATGGCTGAAGACTCAATTTTTTGAATATTTCTTTTTTGTATTTCCTCATACCAGGCAGCATCCCAGTGAATCTGCGTTGTACCCTCTCTAAAGCCTCAATGTCCTTCCTATAGTGCGGAGCCCAATACTGCACACTACTCTAACTGAGGTCTTATTAAGGTTTAATATTGGCTCATCATTAACGCTAGGCTTTTATATTCTACACTTCCTGAGATGAAGCCTAAAATTCTATTAGCTTTTTTTTTTACAGCCTTATCGACCTGAGGTGCTGCCATTAATGTTCTGTAGGGACGACTACTGCGGAGACCAGGACTTGCAGGGAATGCGTCTCAGGACATTGGAAGTATCCAGGCTGTGATTTTCTCTGCATTCATTTTAATGGGCAGAAAATCATGAAATGTGATTTCCCAAGATGTGCTCGCTATAAGGCCAGTCTGTGCTGGGAGTACCAGATCGTGGAATCGGCCATTAGGTGTAGTGACATTTTAAATGTGTTCATGAAGATTTCTTCTGATACTTCTATTGCAATTGTAAAAGTGTTCTTTTAGAAAGTGCCTAAGATTTCATTAGAAATAGCAAACAGAGGAAATCTTTGCAAACCCATGTACAACATTACTACACATCACAAACCAGAAATGTTTTTTAACTTAATATCTGCTATTGGAAGCAATTGGCCTGATCTTGACTGGGCCTGGATTTCTGAGAATTTTGGGAAACCCACAAGTCCTGGTGGGGGATCGCCGATCCTGGGGGGGGGAGGTCCGCAATGCTGAGGAGGGAGACTGGAGAGCGAACGCTCCTGCTTCTCCTGGCCCACAAGAAGTGCTAGAAAGGCACTTACCTCTTCCGCGCATCAGTTCTCCCCTCCCTTTAACTGCTGAGTTTCCCAAGGGCCAGGATAAAATGTGAGGCATGCAGTCTCATTATAACATTTAAATGACCAACTTGCCACTTGGTGCAGGTTGGTCGCCCGCCCCTCGTCCCGCCTCCGTTAAAACCGGGAGTAGATGGGTTCGAGGTGGGTTGGGTTTGGGTTTGAGATTTTTAAAATTTTCACAGCCCACCCAACCCAAACTCACCCGTTTTGGTGGGTTAAAATTCCCCTCAGTATCTAGGATGGTAAGGCCAGAAGATTCAGTCCAGTTATGGCATATGGATTCTGAATCATCTCTAAAATTTGAAAGGAAAAAAAAAAATTTTCTTTCTCTATATATTTTATGTACAGTATATGTTGTCTCTCGCTCTCTCTCCTTTCCTCCTGATGTTCCTTTCCCACTTAATAAAACATTTTTATCCCATCGCTTTTGGACATTTCTATCCCTGCTCTGCAATAGACTCTTTGCCAAAAATATCCTTGTTTAGTTTGAAAGGCAAGCAAAAGGTTTGTAGGTTCCACCATGACCACTGGCACCAATGACACTCTATTCTAAGATGACGGAAGAGGTGCTTGATGCAAACAATGAAGGTGTCTTTTGTTCTTTAATCCCCTCCCCCTTTCCCAGCTTTGTCCTTGCCTTAAATCTATTCCATTTCCTGCTATTTCCAGTTCTGACGAAAGGTCTTCGACCTGAAACGTTAACTCTGTTTCTCTCTCCACGGATGCTGCCTCGCCTGCTGAGTTTTTCCAGCGTTTTCTGTTGTTATTTCAGGATTTCCAGCATCTGCAGTATTTTGCTATCGTAAGGTGTAGATCAATTCATTCTTGAGTTAAGATGCTGTATTTCTGCAGGGCATGCCAATCTTGTACATGAGTACAGATCTAACAAAATCTCATCTCATTTATGGCTGATGGATGCAAGTGTCTGGCAACACTGCGGCCTTAACATTTGGAGCATAAACTCTAGCAATGAGCAAAACTACATCTGAATGAAACAGACTTGTAACATGCTATAGCTTCTTTTAGAGTACAAACATGCGATTTCAAATTTTGTTCAGGATATCTAAATCAGGCCAAACTAGGCCAACTCAAGCCAGTTTAGTGGAAAATTTCAGAATGGTTGACAGTAGGGAATATTAATTTATGTTTTCGGTTTCTAGAAATGTGCAATCTTCTAGAACTGGGAAAATAGCTGTCACTGATCAACACCCAAACTGTAATTTTACACCAACCCGGCTCAGACCAGATCAGTTTAGGGCCCAAGAAAATTCCTGAAACTGCAGTTTTGAACCTTGCTGGCACCCATATTATATTTTATGCCAGCGTTGGTGTGATTTGGATGAAAGGTCTCTTTTACCCAGTAACATTGTGGTGATATTTTGTTAGCTTCTAACTACAAAATGAGATGAGTATTAATCTGTATCCTTGAAAATCTGTAAACAATTAAAGGTAGAATAGTTAATAGTAGTGGATTTGGAGCAGTATTGTATCACGTTCTGAAGGATTTACTGCTTTATGCTTCAACTTCACTTCAGAATACTTACCAATATGTCCTATGGCATTACTCAGTCTATTATTTTGCCATTCCTTCAGCTCTTTTGTTTGCCTTGTTTGTTTCCTCTTTATGTTTCTTTATCTTCATTGAAGTCGAGAATCATTGAGGATCAATTTGAGAAATTCACTCACAATATGGTAAGTTGATATTTTGAGATTGAGTGACAACTCCACACTATAGACCTGGGCAGTGAAGTTGTTGCAATTTTTTATACTGATTCACAACTTCATGTAGAAATGGAAGTGCTAGATTTCAATTTCATATCTGTTCCTTTAGACATACTGTGCTTCTTATTTTGTGTGGAGACCATTATAACGCTAGTGCTATCAAGTCCTTTGTGCATTTCCTCTAGTCTCGAATGTTACTGCTAAGACTTGGGAATAACAGCATGAGGACTATGTAGGTGAAAAGGTAGTCTGGACGGTTAACCTTATTGGACTTAACTCCAAAACATTGCTTGAAATTAACCATCCCCAAGCATTCTAAATCTTTGACACATGCTGGCTTATTTCTATCATGAGCTCTTTTATTCTCTCTTCCATCCTGAGTTGCTTGAGGCCTCACTACATTAGCCAATTATAGCCAGTCCTCAAAGATGTTTCAGTGGGCTGAGATTTCATCAAGCAATGTATGCAAAGCATTCTTGTTTTGCATGGATGTCATTTTGGTGATAGCATTTCAGAAGCCAAAATGCCAATAATACACCCTCAACTTTGCTTTCTCCTTGTTCACAGAAAAGTATGAACTTATTTTGAAGGATGTTCACAAAGGTAATAAAAAAGAACAATGGCTTTTTTTTCTGTCCATGTTTAATGTCAGCTGTAACATTCTTTGTGGTGTCCTTAATGTTTGAAATTATTGGCGAGACTGCAGAAATAATTCATACTTACACGCTCACTTACTCAGTACATTTATTTTCAAGGGCTCGAGCACTGGCCACTTATTTTCCACCAACATTTTGCACACAGCATAGACAGATACCTGATAGAGGGAGCTATAGATAAATCCAATCATCTCAGGATTGTTCATATTGTCTTTTAAACTGGATGCAAGAGGGCAAATCTTAATACAATCAGGATGGCATAAAATATCTTTAATTTTAATGATCACAGGCCACCAACGTAGCAAGATTGGTCACTCAGAGTAATGCTACAGTAGCTAAAGCTCCATAGGAAGTGATCCATTACTCTTTTCATCCTGAATGCTTTGCTTGCTTTTCATTTCATTTTTAATTTCCATCAATCTTTATGTTGTTACTTATCATCCATTTTACACTTCCTTCACTTATACTTTTTAACTTCTTCTCCCCACGTGCATTTTACGCTCCCCAGTTGACAGTCGGGGACATAGTATAGCTCACAAAATCTCAAACTATATCACCGCTGTACTTGAACTGTCTTTCCAAAAAGCATGTTCACACTGTGCAGAAAGGATTACAAGCCCCCCACCCCTCCTTCTTGCCCAGTTTCTCACTCAATGCGGCTGAGCTCTCCCCTCCAGGAGCAAATAAACCATAAATGTTAGCCAAGGTTGAGATTTGAACAGGAGTTCCATCATTATCGCAATTTGGCCCTTTTAATTGTATTTTGTTTAATCATTTTCCTTTCCTTTCATTTTTCCTGCTATTGCTCATTTTTGTTTATTGTTCTATCTTATCTACCTTTTTTCTTTTATCTTTATATTCCCTTTTTTTGATTTTATTTTCCCCTCTTTCATCTTAATTGGTTTTCTCCTCTGCCTTGCTGTGCTCGTCTCTCCAGTCACGTCTCTGCTATATTTTGCCCTCTCTAATGATTCCCATGATCACACCAGTTATCCTGGAAGTGACTACATCTTTTTATATTCCAGCAGTCATCAGAACCCTGGAGGGAAGCCATTCTGTGTCTCTTATATGCATCACAAAATGCGATTGGCCTCATGATCAGAATCACTTCATTCCTCTATTGTACCACTTAGCAGGAAGATGACTTGCCAGCGATTTATAATTGTGATGGGATATCCCTAAAGTCTTAACCTAATGCAGTAGAGAAAATGTAGATACTTCTTTGATAAAAAAGGAACCTAAAAGACTGCCGCCGCTGCTTGAGTTTCTTCCAACGCACTTACAGGCCCAATATGCTGCTGGTTCCATAGCTCGGGAAAAGTAGAACTCTGCACATGCAGACCTATACACAATGGGCAGAACTCTGCTTACCAGCCTCCAAACGATGGCGATGTGACAGTCTGCCCTTTGCTAACTTTGAAACAAAGTTGAAAACGTTCCCAATAGTCCAACACTGGATCCTGTTACATTGCAGCCAATGTGAGAGCAAAGGGGTGTGCAAGGTCTGACACTGTTTCTGTTAAACCAAATCACGCCAAGATCGCTGCAATTATTCTTCACAGTCGGCATCAATTCAATGTTGTTTCAGTGTCAAATTGATACAAAACCTGCAGGAAACTTGCCACATTATATTATTCAAATCTGGAGAAATAATTCCAAGTTTTGGCAGAAGCTTCACTCTCTCATCTGATGACAGTGCAGTAGGTTACCTTTTATTAAAAAAAACTCCAATTGTAGGGCTTCATCAAACAATCTACCAGTGAAGATGTCTGACATTTTAATAAGTAAGAAAATTGAGGATATATTTGAAATTACAAAATGAATCAACCCAAATGAGCTTATGGATTTGCTATCCATTTAGTCAATTGGTGAACAATCAAACTCAGTGTTAACAGTTTCTTGCTGTTTAAGTTCAATCCATGATGTACTTTCTATGACTCCAGCCTTTGCTGGCCAAAACATTACAGTATTATTGATTGACGGCTGAATAGGGGTACATCCATATACCTGCACTCACAAAGAGCCCAGGTTGGAGAATCAGGGCTACAGTGTTGTAACCGAATCTCCCACCACGCTCCCTGCAAGAGCAGCTCCTCACTGGGAGCACAGAATCATGGAGTGACACCTTATATAGGATCTTGTAAAGGACTAAATGCTTTATAGTGTTATTTAGAAAACAAAAAACATTAGTCTGCCAGCTCTTGTCTTATAGAAAAGTGGATTTTGCTTGTTCAGATGTTTAAATATTTCTGTTTAAAAGAAAATAATTTAAATCTCTGTGAGTACATTTGAAAGAAATGCTATTGAGGTCAAATTTTACTCTTATTCTACCATGCAACGGGAATTGATGCCAGCAATTGCAGGAGAGCTCACGGTCATGTAGTTTCTTATAAGAACAAAAAAATTAGGAGCAGGAGTAGGCCATACAGCCTGCTCCACCATTCAATAAGATCATGGCTGATCTTCGACCTCAACTCCACTTTCCCGCCCGATCTCCATATCCCTTGATTCCCGTAGAGTCAAAAGATCTATCTATCTCAGGCTTGAATATACTCAACGATTCAGCATCCACAGCCCTTTGGGGTAGAGAATTCCAAAGATTCACAACCCTTTGAGTGAAGAAATTCCTCCTCATCTCAGTCTTAAATGGCCGACCCCTTATCCTGAGACTATGCCCCCTAGTTCTAGACTCTCCAGCCAGGGGAAAACAACCTCTCAGCATCTACCTTGTCAATCCCCCTCAGAATCTTATATGTTTCAAAGAGATCACCTCTCATTCTTCTAAACTCCAGAGAGTATAGGCCCAATCTACTCAATCTCTCCTCATAGGACAACCCTCACATCCCAGGGATCAATCTAGTGAATATTCATTGCACCGCCTCTAAGGCAAGTATGTCCTTCCTCAGATAAGGAGACTAAAACTGTGCACAGTACTCCAGGTGTGGTCTCACCAGAGCCCTGTACAATTGTAGTAAGTCTTCCTTACTCTTGTACTCCAAACCCCTTGCAATAAAGGCCAACATGCCATTTGCCTTCCTAATCGCTTGCTGTACCTGCATGCTAACTCTCTGTGTTTCCTGTACGAGGACACCTAAATCTCTCTGAACACTAACATAGGAAAGTACAGGACCAAAAAAGATCATGCAGTAAATCTGATCAGTCCTAACAAGCGCTGGAATATAAAGGGGGACGCCATGGTCTGCAGGGAACTCCCTTGGGAACTTGCAAATATCTGTACTTTTATTAATACTAAAACACCTGACCTAATTGCAACTGACCTTTCAACTGAGTTATTATTTAAATTTAATATCTCTCAAAAATCATGAGCTGCTAAATTACATTTCCTTCCTGCAAACCCATACCAGATTAATGCTTAAAGTCCCTGTAAAAACAAAGGCTTGAATCAATATAGTAAATAGATTGGATTGTGGAAATGGTAAACGAGAAGTCTAGTTGGAAAAGAATCATTGCCATATATTGTTCTGATCTGTATCAGAGCAGCTCATCTGAAATCTAGAGGACCACAGGCAGGTATTGAAAAAGAAATTCCAAAATATCTGAAAAGCAAATCACAGTGCATGTATCAACATTCAAATGGAATTAAGAAGTCGAAACATGATCAAAGGGGGAGTGGTCAGTTATTTTATCCAGTGAATCACTAAGCCATACAAGCCTGTGCTGAGTTGCTGTTTTCAGCTGGGGCAGGTGTTTGCCTCTGTGCCCTTGGTTTAGGGAGACAAAATGGCCAGGATTCCTGTTGCAGGTTGCTATCCAGTCACCCCTGCTTGTGGTAATCCACATTGTATATACACTGGAATCCCTGTAAAGAGAGACCAAAAGGAAGATATTCCTCTTACTGCACTTCAGTGTAAAGGATCACCTTGGTGCAGCACATGGAGGGAAGATTGCACACACAAAATGGGTCCCACCCGCTTTTCCATCTATTTAAATTAATGGATGGAAATTTGGGTGAACTCCGTTCAAGGCTCCTCACCAAATGTTCTTCTATGTGGGTCACCCAGATGATCGTTTACGCTCGTATGCATTAAGTAAAAACTCTTCCCCGCATGTATGAGCCCTGGGTTTTAATTGGGAAAATGTTAAAGTATGCAGATTTAAAAATAACTTCTTATGCTTATTATGGCAAGGATATTAGTGGTGGAGAATGGAAGACTCTAGTGTCTGATATCAGCATCAACTCCTAGCTCTGGAATAAAACATGATGCGGAGATGCCGGTGTTGGACTGGGGTGGACAAAAGTGAGAAGTCGCACAACACCAGGTTATAGTCCAACAGCTTTATTTGAAATCACAAGCTTTCGGAGCGGCTGCTCCTTCATCAGGTGAAGTGATTGTCACCTGAAGTGAAGTCAGGTCACCTGACGAAGGAGCAGCCGCTCCGAAAGCTTGTGATTTCAAATAAAGCTGTTGGACTATAACCTGATGTTGTGCGACTCCTCACTTTTGGAATAAAACAGCCCAGGCGCAAACTACTTTGCCCCCATAATGTGCTTTAACCCAGTTTCAGTAGAGCTTATTCTACTCCATAATTGTGACATTGCTTACCAAAATGAGCAGCATTAGTGCTCGAGAAAGGAACTCCTTCCATTTTAGGCTTCCAGTGTCAGCACAGCCAATGCAGAGTAAAGCTTCCTCCACTCCAACAATGTTGCTCAGCCCAAACCTCAGAATAGAACCCCCTAGTGCACCAATGTACCATTTTTCCCATTTACCTCATCAGCATCCTGTGGCCTTGCTAAGTGAGATTGCCAATTAAAAGAAGAAAGAAAGACTTGCATTTATATAGTGCCATTCACGACCTTAGGACATCCAATGAAGTACTTTTGAAGTGCAGTCACTGTTGTAATTAGTAATGTAGATCCTGAATTACAACTTTGATATTCTGTTAAATTTCTGTATAGGTTAATAACATATGCACTATGCAAGGTTACACTTTAGGATAAAGATAGTAAGCAGAAGAGTGATAAACCAGAGAAGCATGACAAACCTAACTGATAGTCCGATCGTAGATAGAATCCTCATAAAGGGAAACTTACTAAGTTGTAACGTCAGTAATTTTGTACCATATTTTCCCTCCTTTCATTTTGTTTTTTTAAGTTACTGTAGTTTTGTTTCCCACCATATTATGCATTGTTTATTTTCTTATTCCATCAATCCATTTTACCTCTGCACTGGAGCATTGTTGCTGCATTCTGTATGATCATAGAAAAATAGGTTTTAATCAATCTGAAAATGACACAATTTGTGGATTTACACAAGTCTTTGTAACTCTTTCCAATCATTGACAGAAATGTTTGATACAAATGCTATTCCATTTCCGGATGTGTGTGTAGATTTACTGATCTGGAAATAAGAACTCAAAGTGATTGTCAGCCCATGTTTTAATTTATGCAAAGCTATTCTTCCAACCTAGCAAGTGTGCAGAGGCTTCTTTACTTTGAACCCTTTGATTTACAAATTGAAGGAACTGTTAAAATTATCTTTACACAAGTGATAATAAATGTCTGTATGTAAACAATTTAAAAAATGAACTTCACTGGCCTGGGATAATCCTCCTTTTATAAATCGACTGTTGTATTCTCATTTCTCCAACCCAACTTCAATATCGGAATTAATTACTTTCATGATATCCATTTGTCGTTTTGCAAGTTAGTATAAACTGGGTATTTCCTTGTGTATGTGCTTCATGGTCTGATATATATATTTCATTAAACAGTGCAAGTATATTTACAGTATGGTGCATACGGCTGCAAATTTCAGTGTTTCAATTCCTTCACAGTCCTTTTAGTTGCCAGTCCTTCACACTCCTTACGTTTTAGAGGAGGTTGAAACAGCACAGAGTAATCAACATGCAAACCTATTATTTGGAGCAAAACAAATCTGAAAATAATACATCGGGAGGATATGGGATAAAGAACTGAAGTAAATGGTTTCCAGTAATAAGAGTTGCACCATAGCTTTTTACGTAACTACTTGAAAGGTTTCCAATTTCCCAACTCTGTTGCACACGAACATGCTCCGTAGGATGCATTTATGAAAATAATGGAACCACAAATGCCCTTGAGGTGTCACATCGCTTTGAAAAATTGGATGCTGGGTGTACTACTCACAGAACAACAGGAAACATTTGGTTGTGCTGCATAAATGACTTTCACATCTGAAATGAGCTCAGCCCATACAGTGTACCGTATTTATATTGTCGCGTTTCGACAGCTGTTAATTTATTTAAGAGCTTTTTGATAAATAGGTCTCCTTTATAATTTTTTTTGAACATCTACATATTTCAAAAATAATTTTTTGCCAGTCAAACTAAAGAGTCAATGAATAGCAGATGATACACATCATACCAAACAGCACCAATTTATGCTGCAATATTTGATATGGCAGGGATAGATAAGTCACAAGCCCCCCACCTATAAGAAACAAAGTCAGCAAACTCTCTTGAGCCGTTGGTGATTTTCAGAAATGAGTACAGCCTGAGGACAGGGGCAGTGACATTTTGGTTCATTTTAGTAATCAATCGTCATGCTGGAAAAGCACGAGAACAAAAAGCATCATGAACAAGGAACTAAATATTAATATTAATGTTACTCGTTTGTATACATGGTGCCCTGCTGTGTGGCAGGAGATATTTAAGACAAGCATAGTTTCTGTCTCATTGGTTCAGAGTCCCCATTGTACTTCTTATTTTCTGTTACTTAGCGTGGAGCTGTCCTAGACAGAAAGCACACAAGGAATATACCACTGTGCATCTTCTGATAATGTAAACATTTCTTCAGTATGCAGAGATGTTGCGTTCTTTAGTTTTCTCATGAAAATTATGTAGTTTTTAGAGAGAATTTTGGCCCAATTCATTATTAAGGGGGAGGAGGATTAGTGAAATACAGTAATAGGAAAGTGGAATATCCTTTGTGCAGACTGTAAATGTAGGCATTTATTATTCTGTCGCCATATGTGTCTTTTATGTATGTCATGGATAATGTTTAATGGTTCTATTGTCTTATATTTATGGTAAAGTATTCAATGGTAATATTGGTCTATATGTTTTTGAAATTATTTTTCTGGAAGCGAATGAATACTATAGGCAGTGCCCTAATTCCGTAATTCTCTTTTGCTTTTCTTGTGCAGGTGAAGTCACTTACTTCGAAGAGGCTGACGAGTCTGGTGCAATCTTACTGATATATTCACTCACACTTCAGCTGAGGAGCGGGCCAATTCAATTGTTCAAAGCTATAATTCACTGTTTACCCTGAACCCAGAGGACATTGTAACATTCTTTGCATGAATGAGGATCTGACCTTTTTTTGTGTGCGTGTGTACAAAGACATTGCTGACATGTATGGAGAGGGAGGGAGGGAGGATCGTTCCACATATTTTTATGTTTACTTCACCAAGCTCCATATCAGCCAGGCTTTTGCGTGTTGAATCTCCATCGATAATAAGTTAAAGTTCATCATAACATTAAAGCTCTAGCTCAGAACATCATTAAGTGGTTATGATTCATGCACTGAAATATTAGAAAGGTTTATGATGTACATAGAATGAAATGTCCCTCAATCCATTATTACATTGCACCACAAGAGACCATGAGCACAGCAAGATTCCAGAACAAGGGTTTATTAGTGCATCCTTGTCGGAAGTAGCCTGTGCTTCTGCTTTAGTGTTTTTAACGTCTTATTTTATACAATATTGAAGTCACTATTTATTCCAAATGTATTAAAGTTTGTCCTTTTCTCTTTATTTTTCCATGTTCATTTATTTTCACACGGTTTTATTTATATTATGGGTTGTTCACCACGTCATATTTTGATATTATTTCACAAGACGGGAGCTATCGGCTAATTAAAGCTGTGAGTTTCGATTCTTAAAATTTAAAGCAAATGTATGATATCGCAATCATATGGCTAGTCAATCTTGCTCTAAGAATATTAATAAAACACTTAGCATCATATAGATATTTTGTAAATGACAGTTTTATTTCTCTATATCTAATAAGGCAAAATAAAATTGATGTAATGAGTTTAATGTAGTTCAGAGTTTTTAAAATTTTTCTTTTGTAAGAAAATTTGACTATGTTGCAGATAATACTGATAAGCAGATAAACATTTTAAATCACTGAGTTGTGACAATCACTGAAAAGGGTTCATGCAGGAATATTAGCTTATCTCAAGGATCGTACTTTCATTTTCACATGTACTCAGAATTCCACATCCTGAGGGAAGAAAGGTCCAGGACAGCTCGAGACAATATAGGGTGGAAGCCTGAAACCTCTGCTCTTAGAGGGAAATGCTACTACTGAGCTGCAGCAGGCCCTTACAGGTAATGAATACAGTGTTAAAATCGTCAGCTTGAAAGGAAAGTGTCCCTGCTATAGTCTACGTTTAATTATCCCTCCATTCCTATCCGCACGATGTAAGTAGACATTGTCTTACTTGCAAACAGGGAGAGCAAATAGTGAAGAACTATCCTTATCATTCTATGCAATGGACAGTCAGCAGACAGCAAAGATCACTGTATAGGCCAAATGACTGCACCTTGAAAGAACTCCTCCATCTCTACAATAGATCGCAGAAGACATTTACATAAGTAATCAATAAAGGAATGAAATCCCAACCCTGCCATAAAACAAGAGAGGCTAATGTACCAGACTTTCTGGGAGAGAAAAGCAGTTTCCTCCCAGGAGAAAAAGATCTTCTGAGTCATCTAAGTAACCCAGCTGAAGTTCTTAATAGCAACCAGCAACTGGTATGAAGAGATAAGTGACCTTGATAACTTCAGATAGGGAGAGGATAATAAGCTGGGAAAAGAGGCACAGAAATGTTTCCTTGCCTAAGGTGCAGACCATCCAAAGTCAGCAGTGACACTCCAAAATGAGATACCCGTCCCCACCGTTAGAAGTTGAACAGAGGAAGATCATAAACAATCAAAACAGGAACAAGAATACAGTGGAGGGTGGGGAGGTGGAGAGATACATAAGGAAATGAACACTAGGTGAAAATAAAATGAGCTGGGATGAGGACTACCTCTCATAGTCCAGGAAAACATTCTCTGTAAGATGAATAAAAGCAATCCCTGTTCGACTGGTCAAAATCCTACTTCCAATGTTACCGGTTAACAGCACTGCAACTCCACAGAACTCTGAACCTTATGGACCAGCCTATTTTTAATGTTTCACTTCACACACTGAAGCTCAAGAGTCACTTACTATTACAGTAATAATGCTACTAAACAATAATAGTTTTATTATTGTAACATCATTAAAATATACCTTTAGAAATCCTAAATAAAAATGACAAGTTATAAAAACACTAACTTTCATTCTGTCTGTTTTTTTCCCCCTTAGTCTTTCTTTTATATTTCATTCTCTATTTCTCAGTTATTTATCTTGATTTACTAACCTAGCTCATTTTTCTCTACCTCCATTGACCCATTGTCCTTTTTTTGTGATGGCACCATATCATTTAAAATCCCTGTCTGATTGACTAAAATCAATCTTAAAAGTCTGTTTTGTTTTCAGCCAGTCAGGGAATGGATTAGTGAAGTTCAAACTAATCAGAATTACAGGTCAAAATTGGTAAGATGTTTGCAGCCAATCTGATCATTTCAAGAAAGTCAAAAGCACAGGACCAAGATTACTCATCAGTGACCCAGATAGCAGGTCTTGCCAAAACCAGTGATTTCACTAGCAGTGCTTGTGTTGCGAGTTCAGAGTTAATTTTATATGCACAGTTCTCCTAAGTGTTACAATCGGAATGGGGGAGGAGCAGTGACGACAGAGTAGGTTAGCCCTAGGTGCCTTTTCGCCTGTGGGACTTGGGTTTGAATCATACTAGACTAATGGGATGAAAAAGGCCATTTCTGCACTCACAGGGAGTACATCAAAGGACATTGCCGGCACGCAGCCTATAATTTTCCATCTGTTCATTTTAGTGGGCAGAAAACCATGGGCTGCAAGCACAGAATCGTACAGTCAGCCCGTAATGTGTCCTCTTTCCGTGTCCTATCAGGCTCCTACATAAAATTAAGTTGAACAGTCTCAACCCAACTCCTACCGTGTGTGGGCAAATAATTCATTTGGCTTCAAATGACTAATCCCATTCAGTGACACTACAGGGATGGTTGGCATGGAGAAAGGAAAATGTCACACTGCTGCAGTTGGGATGTTTTTCTGAGCTTGGCACTGGACACATATTTGCAGCAGTCAAGGGGGAGTTTTATGCCTCATTTTTTTCTGTGCTATACCGGAAATGGGAAAGCGTAACATCATTAGCTTTGATGACCACAAAAACTGGGATCATCTGCCAGTGTTGTTTTCCCATTTAGGTTTGAATAAGGAATTCATGATTTTACTGGTGGTCAGAGAGAAATAGCAGTTGAAGCAAGTCAACAAATAATCTAGTTTTGTAAGTTCTGCAGATTGCCAGCACCAGGTAATGCAGATGACCAGTATTGCGTTGTCAAGTAGTGCACGGACACCATAGAAAAAGTGCAGGTGTGGTCTATTATCAAATTGTTTACATAATTTCTGCAGAATCTCCCTAATCCCAAATATTAGTTTTAAAGCAGCACCAACATTAAGTGTTGAGCTACAGATCATTCTTTAGAAATGATCATTATCTTACTGTTAGGAGGCATTAGCCTGTCCAATGTAGGAAACTCAATAAAATGGACTAACTATGCCAATCAAAAGAAATAAGATTCTGATAATTCTGTCAATCATTCCTGTTGTTCCAATTAGTAATCCAGCTTCCATTCATGCCAACCCATTGTTTGTAAAACCATCTGCCAATTAATACATTGAGCACTAGTGACTATTCAAGTCATAACCAATCCAGATCAATAGGAAACTTTTGGTTATTTATTATTAGTTTCAATTATTCCCCTTAATAGGCTCCTCATGTTGACAGTAAAGTGACAAGTGACTTGCTCCTAAGTATCTTCCTCTGCCAGTGTCACTCTTGATCTGGTATATGTGAGAGTAGCCTCTGCTCGAATTATGGTTGTAAATCTGCACCCAACTATTCTATGGTACTGTGTGCTGAGCGCCATTGCAGCCCTCTAAGAGTAGATTTCCAGACGCTGTCACGCCTTCAGAAAGTATCAGTGCTTGATTTAAGTACTAAGGTGTACATTTCCTCTGACTCACTAATAGTAGCAAAACAGGTTGGCACGGAGATAAAGTGTGGAAGGTCCATTTTATACTTACACTGTCTTTTCCCCTAATATAGGATGACAAACACCTAAATGTCTACATTATTTTCTTATTGTGATACATAAAAATTGGAATGGGTTCATGTTGATGGGGATAATGTTCCACAGCTTCCAGTCTTCAAACTCTGAATTTAACATCGATTTGGAATGATGATGAGTATGGAATAATGTCTTTTTATTAGAACGTTTTGCACCCGCATTCTTATTTCCCTCATGTAACACACAAAGACATCAGGCCCTAAAAATACCCGTTGAAAAAGCATTTAAGCCAAATTGCTTTGTGGTTGGCCACATTTGTTTAATGTTTACGTAAAGAGTAACATGCAACTTTCTCATGAATTGTGTCGCAGACTATACTTGTAGAAGTAGCCTGGTTTAACAGGGGTATTTGTCATTAGAACATCTTTCAAGAAATGTAAAACATAATTAACTCAGAACTATATTTAAACCTTCACTGACCAAACATATAAAGAGAGCCTGAACCATTTCCATATCTTACAAACTCTTTAGGAGATGTGATTACTCTTTATATAACAATAATAATAAAACAGTAGAAATTTCTTGTCTTTGTGGTTGTAGTGGATTATGATAAAATTTAACATTTGTTTTCCATGCCACAAAGTTATGGGTTATCAAAATGCCAATTGCTCTTTTGCCTACAACAGGTTTTCATCCAGTTGTGTATCATTTTTGCCACCTTCGTAACCGTAGATGCAAAAATAAATGCAAACATATTCCTTCAGTTTAAAGCAATCTTAGCAGTTCTATGTACAGCAATGGCATTGTAGCAATCTTATCTATGCAGACTCTATTTCACACTTTGCAAGTTCACTGTCTTTCACAATTTAGTTTAGGAAACCACAGCAATTGCATTTTTGTTCAGGCATTTAGGGTCATTACAAGGCTTTCGGGTTGGTAAGCGACCACAAGACCCCGAAGCAAACAATGTTGTCACTATTATTATCAATCTGTCTGGCCTCATTCAGACTGCTGTGCTGCAGATGTGCCGTATTTTGAGGTTTTTAAGTAACTCCTAATGTGCTCTTTTGTAGTTTCCAGGGCTTAACTGACAACATTGTCAGCACTCCAGCAATGCTCCTTTTGAACTCTTTGTGCTCTGGTGTTGAGTCACTAGAAAAATTGAGGAATATCTGTTTTTCTCCATAATTAACAGTCTGCTCACAACCGTGCCACGCGTGGCTTTGAAACGTGTGATTTCTGAGAATGTGATGGTGTTAGCCATTAATTAGAGAGAAAAATAGTCATTCTCCTGTAATTTGTAAAAAGAGATGTTTCAGCCCCATAGGTCTGCACTTGATATTTATAAGTTATTTGACTGTCTGATTGGCTGTGATTCCATATGAACCAAATTCTCTGGATTATTCCACTCTTTTGTTTCCTGGTTAAATCTTGGCCATATAGATTGATCATAATATCCTTTATCCTTGACTAACAAGAGTTTTGAAGTATTTGTGTATTATGGTATCTGACTGTATTTAAAACAAAATTCTGTACACAATGGTTAATGGTTCAACACAGACCTGGTGCTATGCTCCAAAAAGTATAGTGATAATAAAGATTAGACAATGTTCCTTTATTTGTCCATTTCAAATGTTAATGACTGTCAAGAAATTTGCTTTATTATAATAAAAAGCCATCACAAGAATGTCATAATAATCAAGTTTTTTGCCTTCACCTTCAGAAAAGCCCCCATTCAGGCATCCTACATTTTAGTTAAAAAAGAAATCAAGTGTATAAAAAGTTTATATAATCTCAAATGTTTTTAACCCATTATTGGCAAAGGAAAAAGAAAACAGTAGCAACATCAATCAATATTTTCTTTACATGACTAAATGACCATTTTACAGTAATGTTGCCCTTTGGTGCTGCCTTGTTTACTGAACATTGTTAATACCACCATGAGCACATTTAGAATTGTAAATGTACTCATGGGAGTGCTGCACTGTCGGAGGTGCCGTCTTTCGGATGAGACGTTAAACCGAGGCCCCGTCTGCCCTCTCAGGTGGACGTAAAAGATCCCATGGCACTATTTCGAAGAAGAGCAGGGGAGTTATCCCCGGTGTCCCGGCCAATATTTATCCCTCAACCAACATCACTAAAGCAGATTATCTGGTCATTATCACATTGCTGTTTGTGGGAGCTTGCTGTGTGCAAAATTGGCTGCCGTGTTTCTCTACATTACAACAGTGACTACATTTCAAAAAGTACTTCATTGGCTGTAAAGAGCTTTGGGACGTCCGGTGGTCGTGCAAGGTGCTATGTAAATGCAAGTTTTTCTTTAAAGTGCAGGAGGCTATCCACTTAGATCCATATCTCTGCTCTTTCTAAGGGAATAACACAAGTAAAATAGCCTGCGATGAACAGAATATTATAATTTAAGCTTTCAATTTACAGCAGTAAAAGTTATTACAAAAGAATGTGCTTTTGTAAGAACACATGCAACACAAAAGGCTATCAAATTCACTCCTGTGATCCAAACTTCTTCAAGTGCTCTGCTCATGATTAGATCTTCTATTTCTATAACTTTACCATAATCTTATAGCATGACATATTTGTCCTCTTGCAAATTCTAGACTTGTCCCTCAGATATACCAAATACTTTCCCAACTCATATTTAAATATACCAGTTGGTAATAGTTCTTTAGTCTAGTGTTTGACAGCTCACTGCAAGAAATGCATCGTCCAGAGCTTGCGATCATACTTTTTCTTTTACTCCTGTATTGCTGAGAGATAACCAGAGGGGACCAACCAGAGAGCAGTATTGTTAACAGCATCCAAGGAAATGTCCTCAGGCTTGACCATTCTACTTTCCTAACCCATGGAGATTTTCAAACTGAATAGCAGAGAAATAAACGGAGAGAAAATTACAGATTGAAAATTCTGAAAGAAACCTCCTGTGAAACCTTAGCTATTCTAACTATAAACAGCTGGCTATCTTAAGGCGTCTTACCTTGCTGGTCCCATTGCTCCCCCATTAGTGGTTAATGAAATACAGCAAGTGGGTTCCATGAAAGAATACGGATTATCCTGTGTCTTTAATGACAACTTTTGTTGCAACAAAGAACATTTAAGAAATGCCAAGAACGCAAAGCTTTTTTCCTGGTTTCAGCACTGAATGACAATAGGGTTATATAATTTACACAATGCAAGCTAAGATAAAAATGTGCTGAAGACATGGATGCTCACTGCAGACATTCTAGGGCACAAATTCAACACTGTTATGCTCATTTTATGGGTATAAAGTTATATGATTTAGCAGAGCAGAGGCCCGCGTCTGATCTGCAGGACATTCAGGCCACTGCTAAATTGGTCAGGGCCTTTTTTCAGGCAGCCCTGGTGGCCGCCTGAAATGACCACAGGCCTGCACACTTGTGCCCAGTGATTGCATGACGACCTGTCCTCCAAACTAGTCTCCAAGGTATACATGGTGCCAGAGTGTGATGGAATACTCTCCACTTGCCTGGATGAGTGCAGCTCCAACAACACTCAAGAAGCTCGACACCATCCAGGACAAAGCAGCCCGCTTGATTGGCACCCCATCCACCACCTTAAACATTCACTCCCTCCACCACCGGCGCACCGTGGCTGCAGTGTGTACCATCTACAAGATGCACTGCAGCAACTTGCCAAGGCTTCTTCGGCAGCACCTCCCAAACCCACGACCTCTTCCACCTAGAAGGACAAGGACAGCAGGCGCATGGGAACACCACCACCTCCAAGTTCCCCTCCAAGTCACACCATCCTGACTTAGAAGTATATCGCCGATCCTTCATTGTCGCTGGGTCAAAATCCTGGAACTCCCTACCTAACAGCACTGTGGGAGTACCTTCACCACATGGACTGCAGCGGTTCAAGAAGGCGGCTCACCACCATCTTCTCAAGGGCAACTAGGGATGGGCATTAAATTCTGGCCTTGCCAGCGACACCCACATCCCATAAAAAACAAATAATAAAAATAGTCGAGTGACAATGCATCTTCAGGAAGGCTGGCCTCCTCTTCCTCCACTGACAGAGGCATGTTCACATCTTCAGCACCTGAAATGAAAGAGAGGGACAAGGGTTAGCTTTTTAGTGTGAAGGGAGAGCAAAGAGAAATGAGTGCCTGGTGAAAATATTTAAACTTTGCAATGAATCTATTCAAAATAAATTTAAACTTTAATCTCTCTTGAACCAGCAGAAGAAAGATACTATATTATTGTGTTAAATAAATAAGATTTTGGAGATTATAAATGAGAAAGGGACCACCAATCAGATGGCACTGGGTATTCAGCATTTTGAAATGTAGTCGCAAGGGTTAAAATGACATTATCGTGCCTAAATTCTAAAGTTGCAATACTACATTCCGAATATCCAGACACAAGTTTACTGCCCAAGTTACTTTGAAATTCAGGGTTAATAACACGACACCAAGACTAAGGCCGGAATTTTCAGAGGTAAGAACGGGTGGGTTGGAGGCGTGGGGGGGAAGTAAAAGTTGTAAAAATGTAAAACCCGACCCCAACCCACCCCCAACTCTCTCACTTTCACCTTTCACTCTGGGGAGGGGGTGCGGGCTGCCAACCTGCTGCCAGGAGGCAGGTTGGCAATTTAAATATTATAATGAGGCCTGAAGCCTCTACTTTAGCCTGCTTTGCAGGTTTTACTGCAGGCGGTCGGGGATCCCAGGGCTCGGGAATACTCTCCACTTGCCTGGATGTGTGCAGCTCCAACAACACTCAAGAAGCTTGACACCATCCAGGACAAAGCAGCCCGCTTGATTGGCACCCCATCCACCACCTTAAACATTCACTCCCTCCACCACCAGCGTACCGCGGCTGCAGTGTGTACCATCTACAAGATGCACTGCAGCAACTCGCCAAGGCTTCTTCGGCAGCACCTCCCTAACCCGTGACCTCTTCCACCTAGAAGGACAAGGGCAGCAGGCGCATGGGAACACCACCACCTCCAAGTTCCCCTTCAAGTCACACACCATCCTGACTTAGAAGTATATCGCCGATCCTTCATTGTCGCTGGGTCAAAATCCTGGAACTCCCTACCTAACAGCACTGTGGGAGTACCATCACCACACTGACTGCAGCGGTTCAAGAAGGCAGCTCACCATCACCTTCTCAAGGGCAACTAGGGATGGGCAATAAATGCTGGCTTTGCCAGCGACGTCCACGTCCCATAAATGAATAAAAAAAAACAATGGTCGAGCCCAGCACCTGAGTGCAAAAGACAAGGCTGAAGCATTGACAACCATCTTCAGCCAGAATTGCTGAGTGGATGATCCATCACAGAAGCCAGTCTTCAGCCAATTCGATTCACTCCATGTGCTATGAAGAAATGGCTGAGCGCACTGGATACAGCAACGGCTATGGACCCCGACAACATCCCAGCTGCTGAAGACCTATGCTCCAGAACTAGCCTTGATGCTGGTATCGCATCATGGCAAGCACCTCTAGCAAAGCTGTTCCAATACAGCGACTGGCATATACCCGACAAAGTGGAAAATTACCTAGGTATGTCCTGTCCACAAAAAGCAGGACAAATCCAATCTGGCCAATTACCGCTCCATCAGCCTACTCTTAATCATCAGCAAAGTTATGGAAGGTTTTGTCGACAGTGCTATTAAGTGGCACTCACTCACCAATAACCTGCTTACCGATGCGCAGTTTGGGTTCCACCAGGACCGCTCGGCTCCAGACCTCGTTACAGCCTTGGTCCAAACATAGAAAAAAGTGCTAAATTCCAGAGGTGAGGTGAGAGTTACTGCCCTTGACATCAAGGCAGCATTTTGACCAAGTGCGGCACCAAAAAGCCCTTGTAAAACTGAAGTCAATGGGAATCGGGGGGAAAACTCTCCACTGGCTGGAGTCATACCTAGCATAAAGGAAGATGGTTGTGGTTGTTTGAGGGCAATCCTTTCAGCCCAGCTCATCGCTGCAGGAGTTCCTTCGGGCAGTGTCCTAGACCCAACCATCTTCAGCTGCTTCACCAATGACCTTTTCTCCATCAGAAGCTCAGAAGTGTTCGGTGATGATTGCACAGTGTTCAGTTTCATTCGCAATTCCTCAGATAATGAAGAAGTCCGTGCCCACATGCAACAAGAACTGAATGACATCCAGACTTGGGCTGATAAGTGGCAAGTAACATTCCTGTGCCACAAGTGCCAGGCAATGACTATCTCCAACAAGAGAGTGTCTAACTACAGCCCCTTGGCATTACCATCACCGAATCGCCCAACCTCAACATCCTGGGGTCACCATTCACCAGAAACTTAACTGGACCAGCCACAGAAATTCTGTGGCTACAAGAACAGGTCAGAGGCTAGGTATTCTGCAACGACTGTCTCAACTCCTGACACCCCAAAACCTTTGCACCACCGATAAGGCACAAGTCAGGAGTGTGATGGAATACTCTCCACTTGCCTGGATGAGTACAGCTCCAACAACACTCAAGAAGCTCAACACCATCCAGGACAAAGCAGCCCACTTGATTGGCACCCCATCCACCACTTTAAACATTCACTCCCTCCACCACCGGCGTACCGTGGCTGCAGTGTGTACCATCTACAAGATGCACTGCAGCAACTCGCCAAGGCTTCTTCGGCAGCACCAACCAAACTCGCAAGCTCTACCACCTAGAAGGACAAGGGCAGCAGGCGCATGGGAACACCACCACCTCCAAGTTCCCCTCCAAGTCACACATCATCCTGACTTGGAAATGTATCGCTGTTCCTTCATCTTCGCTGGGTCAAAATCCTGTAACTCCCTCCAGAACAGCACTGTGGGAGTACCTTCACCACACGGATTGCAGCGGTTCAAGCGGTTCACCAATACCTTCTCAAGGGCAAATAGGGATGTGCAATAAATGCTGGCCTTGCCAGCGATGCCCACATCCCACGAACGAATAAAAAAAAACTTGGGTGTGTGAGCATCATACATTTTCTGAACTCAATAGTGTGAGCGCTGCTCGTTCTCTGAACGCGGGAGTGTGAGCGCTGTGCGTTCTCTGAGCTCGGCAGTGGGAACGCTGTGCATTCTCTGAGCTCGGCAGTGTGAGCGCTGTGCGTTCTCTGAGGTAGGGAGAGTGAACGCTGTGTGTTCTCTGAACTCGGGAGTGTGAGCGCTGTGTGTTCTCGGAACTCGGGAGTGTGAGCGCTGTGCGTTCTCGGAACTCGGGAGTGTGAGCGCAGGGCGTTCTCTGAACTCGGGAGTGTGAGCACTGTGTGTTCTCTGAACTCGGCAGTGTGAGCGCTGTGCGTTCTCTGAACTCGGCAGTGTGAGCGCTGTGCGTTCTCTGAACTCGGCAGTGTGAGCGCTGTGCGTTCTCTGAACTCGGCAGTGTGAGCGCTGTGCGTTCTCTGAACTCGGCAGTGTGAGTGCTGTGCATTCTCTGAACTCGGGAGTGTGAGCGCTGTGCTTTCTCTGAACTCGGCAGTGTGAGCGCTGTGCATTCTCTGAACTCGGGAGTGTGAGTGCTGTGCATTCTCTGAACTCGGCAGTGTGAGTGCTGTGCATTCTCTGAACTCGGGAGTGTGAGCGCTGTGCTTTCTCTGAACTCGGCAGTGTGAGCGCTGTGTGTTCTCTCAACTCGGGAGTGTAAGCGCTGTGCGTTCTCTGAACTCGGCAGTGTGAGCGCTGTGCGTTCTCTGAACTCGGGAGTGTGAGCGCTGTGCGGTCTCTGAACTCGACAGTTTGAGCGCTGTGCTTTCTCTTAACTCGGGAGTGTGAGCGCTGTGCGTTCCCTGATCTCTTGAGTGTGAGCGCTGTGCGTTCTTTGAACTCGGTAGTGTGAGCGCTGTGCGTTCTCTGAAATCGGCAGTGTGAGCGCTGTGCGTTCTCTGACCTCGGCAGTGTGAGCGCTGTGCGTTCTCTGAACTCGACAGTTTGAGCGCTGTGCGTTCTCAGAACTCGGGAGTGTGAGCGCTGTGCGTTCTCTGAACTCGAGAGTGTGAGCGCTGTGCGTTCTCTGAACTCGAGAGTGTGAGCGCTGTGCTGTTCTCTGAACTCGGGAGTGTGAGCGCTGTGCGTTCTCTGAACTCGGGAGTGTGAGCGCTGTGCGTTCTCTGAACTCGGGAGTGTGAGCGCTGTGCCTTCTCTGAACTCGAGAGTGTGAGCGCTGTGCGTTCTCTGAACTCTGGAGTGTGAGCGCTGTGCGTTCTCTGAACTCGGCAGTGTGAGCGCTGTGCGTTCTCTGAACTCAGCATCGTGAGCGCTGTGCGTTCTCTGAACTCGGCAGTGTGAGCGCTGTGCGTTCTCTGAACTCGGCATCGTGAGCGCTGTGCGTTCTCTGAACTCGGGAGTGTGAGCGCTGTGCGTTCTCTGAACTCGGGAGTGTGAGCGCTGTGCGTTCTCTGAACTCAGGAGTGTGAGCGCTGTGCGTTCTCTGAACTCGGAGTGTGAGCGCTGTGCGTTCTCTGAACTCGGGAGTGTGAGCGCTGTGCGTTCTCAGAACTCGGCAGTTTGAGCGCTGTGTTTTCTCCGAAATTGGGAGTGTGAGCACTGTGCGTTCTCCTGGATCGGGAGTGTGAGCGCTGTGCATTCTCTGAACTCAGGAGTGTGAGCGCTGTGTTTTCTCTGAACTCGGGAGTGTGAGCGCTGTGCGTTCTCTGAACTCAGCAGTGTGAGCGCTGTGCGTTCTCTGAACTCGGCAGTGTGAGCGCTGTGCGTTCTCTGAACTCGGAGTGTGAGCGCTGTGCGTTCTCTGAACTCGGAGTGTGAGCGCTGTGCGTTCTCTGAACTCGGGAGTGTGAGCGCTGTGCGTTCTCTGAACTCGGTAGTGTGAGCGCTGTGCGTTCTCTGAAATCGGCAGTGTGAGCGCTGTGCGTTCTCTGAACTCGGCAGTGTGAGCGCTGTGCGTTCTCTGAACTCGGCAGTGTGAGCGCTGTGCGTTCTCTGAACTCGGGAGTGTGAGCGCTGTGCGTTCTCTGAACTCGAGAGTGTGAGCGCTGTGCGTTCTCTGAACTCGAGAGTGTGAGCGCTGTGCATTCTCTGAACTCGAGAGTGTGAGCGCTGTGTGTTCTCTGAACTCGGGAGTGTGAGCGCTGTGCGTTCTCTGAACTCGGGAGTGTGAGCGCTGTGCGTTCTCTGAACTCGGGAGTGTGAGCGCTGTGCGTTCTCTGAACTCGGGAGTGTGAGCGCTGTGCGTTCTCTGAACTCGGGAGTGTGAGCGCTGTGTGTTCTCTGAACTCGGGAGTGTGAGCGCTGTGCGTTCTCTGAACTCGGGAGTGTGAGCGCTGTGCGTTCTCTGAACTCGACAGTGTGAGCGCTGTGTGTTCTCTGAACTCGGAGTGTGAGCGCTGTGCGTTCTCTGAACTCGGAGTGTGAGCGCTGTGCGTTCTCTGAACTCGGCAGTGTGAGCGCTGTGCGTTCTCTGAACTCGGGAGTGTGAGCGCTGTGCGTTCTCTGAACTCGGAGTGTGAGCGCTGTGCGTTCTCTGAACTCGGGAGTGTGAGCGCTGTGTGTTCTCTGAACTCGGGAGTGTGAGCGCTGTGCGTTCTCTGAACTCGGGAGTGTGAGCGCTGTGCGTTCTCTGAACTCGGGAGTGTGAGCGCTGTGTGTTCTCTGAACTCGGGAGTGTGAGCGCTGTGCGTTCTCTGAACTCGGAGTGTGAGCGCTGTGCGTTCTCTGAACTCGGCAGTGTGAGCGCTGTGCGTTCTCTGAACTCGGGAGTGTGAGCGCTGTGCGTTCTCTGAACTCGGAGTGTGAGCGCTGTGCGTTCTCTGAACTCGGGAGTGTGAGCGCTGTGCGTTCTCTGAACTCGGAGTGTGAGCGCTGTGCGTTCTCTGAACTCGGAGTGTGAGCGCTGTGTGTTCTCTGAACTCGGACGTGTGAGCGCTGTGTGTTCTCTGAACTCGGGAGTGTGAGCGCTGTGCGTTCTCTGAACTCGGGAGTGTGAGCGCTGTGCGTTCTCTGAACTCGGGAGTGTGAGCGCTGTGCGTTCTCTGAACTCGGGAGTGTGAGCGCTGTGCGTTCTCTGAACTCGGGAGTGTGAGCGCTGTGCGTTCTCTGAACTCGGGAGTGTGAGCGCTGTGTATTCTCTGAACTCGGGAGTGTGAGCGCTGTGCGTTCTCTGAACTCGGAGTGTGAGCGCTGTGCGTTCTCTGAACTCGGGAGTGTGAGCGCTGTGCGTTCTCTGAACTCGGGAGTGTGAGCGCTGTGCGTTCTCTGAACTCGGGAGTGTGAGCGCTGTGCGTTCTCTGAACTCGGGAGTGTGAGCGCTGTGCGTTCTCTGAACTCGGCAGTGTGAGCGCTGTGCGTTCTCTGAACTCGGGAGTGTGAGCGCTGTGCGTTCTCTGAACTCGGGAGTGTGAGCGCTGTGCGTTCTCTGAACTCGGCAGTGTGAGCGCTGTGCGTTCTCTGAACTCGGGAGTGTGAGCGCTGTGCGTTCTCTGAACTCGGGAGTGTGAGCGCTGTGCGTTCTCTGAACTCGGGAGTGTGAGCGCTGTGCGTTCTCTGAACTCGGGAGTGTGAGCGCTGTGCGTTCTCTGAACTCGGGAGTGTGAGCGCTGTGCTTCTCTGAACTCGGGAGTGTGAGCGCTGTGCGTTCTCTGAACTCGGAGTGTGAGCGCTGTGCGTTCTCTGAACTCGGGAGTGTGAGCGCTGTGCATTCTCTGAACTCGGGAGTGTGAGCGCTGTGCGTTCTCTGAACTCGGGAGTGTGAGCGCTGTGCGTTCTCTGAACTCGGGAGTGTGAGCGCTGTGCGTTCTCTGAACTCGGAGTGTGAGCGCTGTGCGTTCTCTGAACTCGGGAGTGTGAGCGCTGTGCGTTCTCTGAACTCGGGAGTGTGAGCGCTGTGCGTTCTCTGAACTCGGGAGTGTGAGCGCTGTGCGTTCTCTGAACTCGGGAGTGTGAGCGCTGTGCGTTCTCTGAACTCGGGAGTGTGAGCGCTGTGCGTTCTCTGAACTCGGGAGTGTGAGCGCTGTGCGTTCTCTGAACTCGGAGTGTGAGCGCTGTGCGTTCTCTGAACTCGGGAGTGTGAGCGCTGTGCGTTCTCTGAACTCGGGAGTGTGAGCGCTGTGCGTTCTCTGAACTCGGGAGTGTGAGCGCTGTGCGTTCTCTGAACTCGGAGTGTGAGCGCTGTGCGTTCTCTGAACTCGGGAGTGTGAGCGCTGTGCGTTCTCTGAACTCGGAGTGTGAGCGCTGTGCGTTCTCTGAACTCGGGAGTGTGAGCGCTGTGCGTTCTCTGAACTCGGGAGTGTGAGCGCTGTGCGTTCTCTGAACTCGGGAGTGTGAGCGCTGTGCGTTCTCTGAACTCGGGAGTGTGAGCGCTGTGCGTTCTCTGAACTCAGGAGTGTGAGCGCTGTGCGTTCTCTGAACTCGGGAGTGTGAGCGCTGTGCGTTCTCTGAACTCAGGAGTGTGAGCGCTGTGCGTTCTCTGAACTCGGGAGTGTGAGCGCTGTGCGTTCTCTGAACTCAGGAGTGTGAGCGCTGTGCGTTCTCTGAACTCGGGAGTGTGAGCGCTGTGTGTTCTCTGAACTCGGGAGTGTGAGCGCTGTGCGTTCTCTGAACTCGGGAGTGTGAGCGCTGTGCGTTCTCTGAACTCGGGAGTGTGAGCGCTGTGCGTTCTCTGAACTCGGAGTGTGAGCGCTGTGCGTTCTCTGAACTCGGCAGTGTGAGCGCTGTGCGTTCTCTGAACTCGGAGTGTGAGCGCTGTGCGTTCTCTGAACTCGGAGTGTGAGCGCTGTGCGTTCTCTGAACTCGGGAGTGTGAGCGCTGTGCGTTCTCTGAACTCGGGAGTGTGAGCGCTGTGCGTTCTCTGAACTCAGGAGTGTGAGCGCTGTGTGTTCTCTGAACTCGAGAGTGTGAGCGCTGTGCGTTCCCTGATCTCTTGAGTGTGAGCGCTGTGCGTTCTTTGAACTCGGTAGTGTGAGCGCTGTGCGTTCTCTGAAATCGGCAGTGTGAGCGCTGTGCGTTCTCTGAAATCGGCAGTGTGAGCGCTGTGCGTTCTCTGAACTCGGTAGTGTGAGCGCTGTGCGTTCTCTGAACTCAGCAGTTTGAGCGCTGTGTGTTCTCTGAACTCGGGAGTGTGAGCGCTGTGCATTCTCTGAACTCGGGAGTGTGAGCGCTGTGTGTTCTCTGAACTCGGGAGTGTGAGCGCTGTGCGTTCTCTGAACTCGGGAGTGTGAGCGCTGTGCGTCCTCTGAACTCAGGATTGTGAGCGCTGTGCGTTCTCTGAACTCGGGAGTGTGAGCGCTGTGCTTGCTCTGAACTCAGGAGTGTGAGCGCTGTGCGTTCTCTGAACTCGGGAGTGTGAGCGCTGTGCTTAATCTGAACTCAGGAGTGTGAGCGCTGTGCGTTCTCTGAACTCGGGAGTGTGAGCGCTGTGTGTTCTCTGAACTCGGGAGTGTGAGCGCTGTGCGTTCTCTGAACTCGGGAGTGTGAGCGCTGTGCGTTCTCTGAACTCGGGAGTGTGAGCGCTGTGCGTTCTCTGAACTCGGGAGTGTGAGCGCTGTGCGTTCTCTGAACTCGGCAGTGTGAGCGCTGTGCGTTCTCTGAACTCGGAGTGTGAGCGCTGTGCGTTCTCTGAACTCGGCAGTGTGAGCGCTGTGCGTTCTCTGAACTCGGGAGTGTGAGCGCTGTGCGTTCTCTGAACTCGGGAGTGTGAGCGCTGTGCGTTCTCTGAACTCAGGAGTGTGAGCGCTGTGCGTTCTCTGAACTCGAGAGTGTGAGCGCTGTGCGTTCTCTGAACTCTGGAGTGTGAGCGCTGTGCGTTCTCTGAACTCGGAGTGTGAGCGCTGTGCGTTCTCTGAAATCGGCAGTGTGAGCGCTGTGCGTTCTCTGAACTCGGCAGTGTGAGCGCTGTGCGTTCTCTGAACTCGGACAGTGTGAGCGCTGTGCGTTCTCTGAACTCGGGAGTGTGAGCGCTGTGCGTTCTCTGAACTCAGCAGTGTGAGCGCTGTGCGTTCTCTGAACTCGGGAGTGTGAGCGCTGTGCGTTCTCTGAACTCAGGCAGTGTGAGCGCTGTGTGTTCTCTGAACTCGGGAGTGTGAGCGCTGTGCGTTCTCTGAACTCGGGAGTGTGAGCGCTGTGCGTTCTCTGAACTTGGCAGTGTGAGCGCTGTGCGTTCTCTGAACTCGAGAGTGTGAGCGCTGTGCATTCTCTGAACTCGAGAGTGTGAGCGCTGTGTGTTCTCTGAACTCGGGAGTGTGAGCGCTGTGCGTTCTCTGAACTCGAGAGTGTGAGCGCTGTGCATTCTCTGAACTCGAGAGTGTGAGCGCTGTGTGTTCTCTGAACTCGGGAGTGTGAGCGCTGTGTGTTCTCTGAACTCGGGAGTGTGAGCGCTGTGTGTTCTCTGAACTCGGGAGTGTGAGCGCTGTGCGTTCTCTGAACTCTGGAGTGTGAGCGCTGTGCGTTCTCTGAACTCGGGAGTGTGAGCGCTGTGCGTTCTCTGAACTCGGGAGTGTGAGCGCTGTGCGTTCTCTGAACTCGGGAGTGTGAGCGCTGTGCGTTCTCTGAACTCGGCAGTGTGAGCGCTGTGCGTTCTCTGAACTCAGGAGTGTGAGCGCTGTGCGTTCTCTGAACTCGGAGTGTGAGCGCTGTGCGTTCTCTGAACTCGGGAGTGTGAGCGCTGTGCGTTCTCTGAACTCGGAGTGTGAGCGCTGTGCGTTCTCTGAACTCGGGAGTGTGAGCGCTGTGCGTTCTCTGAACTCGGGAGTGTGAGCGCTGTGCGTTCTCTGAACTCGGGAGTGTGAGCGCTGTGCGTTCTCTGAACTCGGCAGTGTGAGCGCTGTGCGTTCTCTGAACTCGGGAGTGTGAGCGCTGTGCGTTCTCTGAACTCGGCAGTGTGAGCGCTGTGCGTTCTCTGAACTCGGGAGTGTGAGCGCTGTGCGTTCTCTGAACTCGGGAGTGTGAGCGCTGTGCGTTCTCTGAACTCGGGAGTGTGAGCGCTGTGCGTTCTCTGAACTCGGGAGTGTGAGCGCTGTGCGTTCTCTGAACTCGGGAGTGTGAGCGCTGTGCGTTCTCTGAACTCGGGAGTGTGAGCGCTGTGCGTTCTCTGAACTCGGCAGTGTGAGCGCTGTGAGTTCTCTGAACTCGGCAGTGTGAGCGCTGTGCGTTCTCTGAACTCGGGAGTGTGAGCGCTGTGCGTTCTCTGAACTCGGAGTGTGAGCGCTGTGCGTTCTCTGAACTCGGGAGTGTGAGCGCTGTGCGTTCTCTGAACTCGGGAGTGTGAGCGCTGTGTGTTCTCTGAACTCGGGAGTGTGAGCGCTGTGCGTTCTCTGAACTCGGGAGTGTGAGCGCTGTGCGTTCTCTGAACTCAGGCAGTGTGAGCGCTGTGCGTTCTCTGAACTCGGGAGTGTGAGCGCTGTGCGTTCTCTGAACTCGGGAGTGTGAGCGCTGTGCGTTCTCTGAACTCAGGAGTGTGAGCGCTGTGCGTTCTCTGAACTCGGGAGTGTGAGCGCTGTGCTTTCTCTGAACTCGGGAGTGTGAGCGCTGTGCGTTCTCTGAACTCGGGAGTGTGAGCGCTGTGCGTTCTCTGAACTCGGGAGTGTGAGCGCTGTGCGTTCTCTGAACTCGGCAGTGTGAGCGCTGTGCGTTCTCTGAACTCGGCAGTGTGAGCGCTGTGCGTTCTCTGAACTCGGGAGTGTGAGCGCTGTGCGTTCTCTGAACTCGGGAGTGTGAGCGCTGTGCGTTCTCTGAACTCAGGAGTGTGAGCGCTGTGTGTTCTCTGAACTCGGGAGTGTGAGCGCTGTGCGTTCTCTGAACTCGGGAGTGTGAGCGCTGTGCGTTCTCTGAACTCGGAGTGTGAGCGCTGTGCGTTCTCTGAACTCAGGAGTGTGAGCGCTGTGCGTTCTCTGAACTCGGGAGTGTGAGCGCTGTGCGTTCTCTGAACTCGGGAGTGTGAGCGCTGTGCGTTCTCTGAACTCGGGAGTGTGAGCGCTGTGCGTTCTCTGAACTCGGGAGTGTGAGCGCTGTGCGTTCTCTGAACTCGGGAGTGTGAGCGCTGTGCGTTCTCTGAACTCGGGAGTGTGAGCGCTGTGCGTTCTCTGAACTCGGGAGTGTGAGCGCTGTGCGTTCTCTGAACTCGGGAGTGTGAGCGCTGTGCGTTCTCTGAACTCGGGAGTGTGAGCGCTGTGTGTTCTCTGAACTCGGGAGTGTGAGCGCTGTGTGTTCTCTGAACTCGGGAGTGTGAGCGCTGTGCGTTCTCTGAACTCGGGAGTGTGAGCGCTGTGCGTTCTCTGAACTCGGGAGTGTGAGCGCTGTGCGTTCTCTGAACTCGGGAGTGTGAGCGCTGTGCGTTCTCTGAACTCGGAGTGTGAGCGCTGTGCGTTCTCTGAACTCGGGAGTGTGAGCGCTGTGCGTTCTCTGAACTCGGGAGTGTGAGCGCTGTGCGTTCTCTGAACTCGGGAGTGTGAGCGCTGTGCGTTCTCTGAACTCGGGAGTGTGAGCGCTGTGCGTTCTCTGAACTCGGGAGTGTGAGCGCTGTGCGTTCTCTGAACTCGGAGTGTGAGCGCTGTGCGTTCTCTGAACTCGGAGTGTGAGCGCTGTGCGTTCTCTGAACTCGGAGTGTGAGCGCTGTGCGTTCTCTGAACTCGGGAGTGTGAGCGCTGTGCGTTCTCTGAACTCGGGAGTGTGAGCGCTGTGCGTTCTCTGAACTCGGGAGTGTGAGCGCTGTGCGTTCTCTGAACTCGGAGTGTGAGCGCTGTGCGTTCTCTGAACTCGGCAGTGTGAGCGCTGTGTGTTCTCTGAACTCGGGAGTGTGAGCGCTGTGCGTTCTCTGAACTCGGGAGTGTGAGCGCTGTGCTTTCTCTGAACTCAGGAGTGTGAGCGCTGTGCGTTCTCTGAACTCGGGAGTGTGAGCGCTGTGCGTTCTCTGAACTCGGGAGTGTGAGCGCTGTGCGTTCTCTGAACTCGGGAGTGTGAGCGCTGTGCGTTCTCTGAACTCGGAGTGTGAGCGCTGTGCGTTCTCTGAACTCGGGAGTGTGAGCGCTGTGCGTTCTCTGAACTCGGAGTGTGAGCGCTGTGCGTTCTCTGAACTCGGGAGTGTGAGCGCTGTGCGTTCTCTGAACTCGGGAGTGTGAGCGCTGTGCGTTCTCTGAACTCGGGAGTGTGAGCGCTGTGCGTTCTCTGAACTCAGGAGTGTGAGCGCTGTGCGTTCTCTGAACTCGGGAGTGTGAGCGCTGTGCGTTCTCTGAACTCGGGAGTGTGAGCGCTGTGCGTTCTCTGAACTCGGGAGTGTGAGCGCTGTGCGTTCTCTGAACTCGGGAGTGTGAGCGCTGTGCGTTCTCTGAACTCGGGAGTGTGAGCGCTGTGCGTTCTCTGAACTCGGGTGTGTGAGCGCTGTGCGTCCTCTGAACTCAGCAGTTTGAGCGCTGTGTTTTCTCTGAACTCGGGAGTGTGGGCGCTGTGCCTTCTCTGAACTCAGGAGTGTGAGCGCTGTGCGTTCTCTGAACTCGGGAGTGTGAGCGCTGTGCTTCCTCTGAACTCGGGAGTGTGAGCGCTGTGCTTGCTCTGAACTCGGGGGTGTGAGCGCTGTGCTTGCTCCGAACTCGGGAGTGTGAGCGCTGTGCGTTCTCTGAACTCGGGAGTGTGAGCGCTGTGCGTTCTCTGAACTCGGGAGTGTGAGCGCTGTGCGTTCTCCTAAATCGGCAGTGGGAGCGCTGTGCCTTCTCTGAACTCGAGAGTGTGAGCGCTGTGCATTCTTGAACTCGAGAGTGTGAGCGCTGTGTGTTCTCTGAACTCGGGAGTGTGAGCGCTGTGTGTTCTCTGAACTCGGGAGTGTGAGCGCTGTGCCTTCTCTGAACTCGGGAGTGTGAGCGCTGTGCTTGCTCTGAACTCAGGAGTGTGAGCGCTGTGCGTTCTCTGAACTCGGGAGTGTGAGCGCTGTGCGTTCTCTGAACTCGGGAGTGTGAGCGCTGTGCTTTCTCTGAACTCGGGAGTGTGAGCGCTGTGCTTCTCTGAACTCGGAGTGTGAGCGCTGTGCGTTCTCTGAACTCGGGAGTGTGAGCGCTGTGCGTTCTCTGAACTCGGGAGTGTGAGCGCTGTGCGTTCTCTGAACTCGGGAGTGTGAGCGCTGTGCGTTCTCTGAACTCGGGAGTGTGAGCGCTGTGCATTCTCTGAACTCGGGAGTGTGAGCGCTGTGCGTTCTCTGAACTCGGGAGTGTGAGCGCTGTGCGTTCTCTGAACTCGGGAGTGTGAGCGCTGTGCGTTCTCTGAACTCGGGAGTGTGAGCGCTGTGCGTTCTCTGAACTCGGGAGTGTGAGCGCTGTGCGTTCTCTGAACTCGGGAGTGTGAGCGCTGTGCGTTCTCTGAACTCGGCAGTGTGAGCGCTGTGCGTTCTCTGAACTCGGGAGTGTGAGCGCTGTGCGTTCTCTGAATTCGGGAGTGTGAGTGCTGTGCGTTCTCTGAACTCGGGAGTGTGAGTGCTGTGCGTTCTCTGAATTCGGGAGTGTGAGTGCTGTGCGTTCTTTGAACTCGGTAGTGTGAGCGCTGTGCGTTCTCTGAAATCGGCAGTGTGAGCGCTGTGCGTTCTGTGAACTCGGCAGTGTGAGCGCTGTGCGTTCTCTGAACTCGACAGTTTAAGCGCTGTGTGTTCTCTGAACTCGGGAGTGTGAGCGCTGTGCGTTCTCTGAACTCGGGAGTGTGAGCGCTGTGTGTTCTCTGAACTCGGGAGTGTGAGCGCTGTGCGTTCTCTGAACTCGGGAGTGTGAGCGCTGTGTGTTCTCTGAACTCAGCAGTTTGTGCGCTGTGTGTTCTCTGAACTCGGGAGTGTGAGCGCTGTGCGTTCTCTGAACTCGGGAGTGTGAGCGCTGTGTTTGCTCTGAACTCAGGAGTGTGAGCGCTGTGCGTTCTCTGAACTCGGGAGTGTGAGCGCTGTGCGTTCTCTGAACTCGGGAGTGTGAGCGCTGTGCGTTCTCTGAACTCGGGAGTGTGAGCGCTGTGCGTTCTCTGAACTCGGGAGTGTGAGCGCTGTGCGTTCTCTGAACTCGGGAGTGTGAGCGCTGTGCGTTCTCTGAACTCGGGAGTGTGAGCGCTGTGCGTTCTCTGAACTCGGGAGTGTGAGCGCTGTGCGTTCTCTGAACTCGGGAGTGTGAGCGCTGTGCGTTCTCTGAACTCAGGAGTGTGAGCGCTGTGCGTTCTCTGAACTCGGGAGTGTGAGCGCTGTGCGTTCTCTGAACTCGGGAGTGTGAGCGCTGTGCGTTCTCTGAACTCGGGAGTGTGAGCGCTGTGCGTTCTCTGAACTCGGGAGTGTGAGCGCTGTGCGTTCTCTGAACTCGGAGTGTGAGCGCTGTGCGTTCTCTGAACTCGGGAGTGTGAGCGCTGTGCGTTCTCTGAACTCGGGAGTGTGAGCGCTGTGCGTTCTCTGAACTCGGGAGTGTGAGCGCTGTGCGTTCTCTGAACTCGGAGTGTGAGCGCTGTGCGTTCTCTGAACTCGGAGTGTGAGCGCTGTGCGTTCTCTGAACTCGGAGTGTGAGCGCTGTGCGTTCTCTGAACTCGGAGTGTGAGCGCTGTGCGTTCTCTGAACTCGGAGTGTGAGCGCTGTGCGTTCTCTGAACTCGGAGTGTGAGCGCTGTGCGTTCTCTGAACTCGGGAGTGTGAGCGCTGTGCGTTCTCTGAACTCGGAGTGTGAGCGCTGTGCGTTCTCTGAACTCGGAGTGTGAGCGCTGTGCGTTCTCTGAACTCGGAGTGTGAGCGCTGTGCGTTCTCTGAACTCGGGAGTGTGAGCGCTGTGCGTTCTCTGAACTCGGGAGTGTGAGCGCTGTGCGTTCTCTGAACTCGGGAGTGTGAGCGCTGTGCGTTCTCTGAACTCGGGAGTGTGAGCGCTGTGCGTTCTCTGAACTCGGGAGTGTGAGCGCTGTGCGTTCTCTGAACTCGGAGTGTGAGCGCTGTGCGTTCTCTGAACTCGGGAGTGTGAGCGCTGTGCGTTCTCTGAACTCGGGAGTGTGAGCGCTGTGCGTTCTCTGAACTCGGGAGTGTGAGCGCTGTGCGTTCTCTGAACTCGGGAGTGTGAGCGCTGTGCGTTCTCTGAACTCGGGAGTGTGAGCGCTGTGCGTTCTCTGAACTCGGGAGTGTGAGCGCTGTGCGTTCTCTGAACTCGGGAGTGTGAGCGCTGTGCGTTCTCTGAACTCGGGAGTGTGAGCGCTGTGCGTTCTCTGAACTCGGGAGTGTGAGCGCTGTGCGTTCTCTGAACTCGGGAGTGTGAGCGCTGTGCGTTCTCTGAACTCGGGAGTGTGAGCGCTGTGCGTTCTCTGAACTCGGGAGTGTGAGCGCTGTGCGTTCTCTGAACTCGGGAGTGTGAGCGCTGTGCGTTCTCTGAACTCGGGAGTGTGAGCGCTGTGCGTTCTCTGAACTCGGGAGTGTGAGCGCTGTGCGTTCTCTGAACTCGGGAGTGTGAGCGCTGTGCGTTCTCTGAACTCGGGAGTGTGAGCGCTGTGCGTTCTCTGAACTCGGAGTGTGAGCGCTGTGCGTTCTCTGAACTCGGAGTGTGAGCGCTGTGCGTTCTCTGAACTCGGGAGTGTGAGCGCTGTGCGTTCTCTGAACTCGGGAGTGTGAGCGCTGTGCGTTCTCTGAACTCGGGAGTGTGAGCGCTGTGCGTTCTCTGAACTCGGGAGTGTGAGCGCTGTGCGTTCTCTGAACTCGGAGTGTGAGCGCTGTGCGTTCTCTGAACTCGGGAGTGTGAGCGCTGTGCGTTCTCTGAACTCGGAGTGTGAGCGCTGTGCGTTCTCTGAACTCGGGAGTGTGAGCGCTGTGCGTTCTCTGAACTCGGGAGTGTGAGCGCTGTGCGTTCTCTGAACTCGGAGTGTGAGCGCTGTGCGTTCTCTGAACTCGGGAGTGTGAGCGCTGTGCGTTCTCTGAACTCGGAGTGTGAGCGCTGTGCGTTCTCTGAACTCGGAGTGTGAGCGCTGTGCGTTCTCTGAACTCGGGAGTGTGAGCGCTGTGCGTTCTCTGAACTCGGGAGTGTGAGCGCTGTGCGTTCTCTGAACTCGGGAGTGTGAGCGCTGTGCGTTCTCTGAACTCGGGAGTGTGAGCGCTGTGCGTTCTCTGAACTCGGGAGTGTGAGCGCTGTGAGTTCTCTGAACTCGGCAGTGTGAGCGCTGTGCGTTCTCTGAACTCGGGAGTGTGAGCGCTGTGCGTTCTCTGAACTCGGAGTGTGAGCGCTGTGTGTTCTCTGAACTCGGAGTGTGAGCGCTGTGCGTTCTCTGAACTCGGGAGTGTGAGCGCTGTGCGTTCTCTGAACTCGGGAGTGTGAGCGCTGTGCGTTCTCTGAACTCGGGAGTGTGAGCGCTGTGCGTTCTCTGAACTCGGAGTGTGAGCGCTGTGCGTTCTCTGAACTCGGGAGTGTGAGCGCTGTGCGTTCTCTGAACTCGGGAGTGTGAGCGCTGTGCGTTCTCTGAACTCGGAGTGTGAGCGCTGTGCGTTCTCTGAACTCGGGAGTGTGAGCGCTGTGCGTTCTCTGAACTCGGAGTGTGAGCGCTGTGCGTTCTCTGAACTCGGGAGTGTGAGCGCTGTGCGTTCTCTGAACTCGGGAGTGTGAGCGCTGTGTGTTCTCTGAACTCGGGAGTGTGAGCGCTGTGCGTTCTCTGAACTCGGAGTGTGAGCGCTGTGCGTTCTCTGAACTCGGGAGTGTGAGCGCTGTGCGTTCTCTGAACTCGGGAGTGTGAGCGCTGTGCGTTCTCTGAACTCGGAGTGTGAGCGCTGTGCGTTCTCTGAACTCGGGAGTGTGAGCGCTGTGCGTTCTCTGAACTCGGGAGTGTGAGCGCTGTGCGTTCTCTGAACTCGGAGTGTGAGCGCTGTGCGTTCTCTGAACTCGGGAGTGTGAGCGCTGTGCGTTCTCTGAACTCGGGAGTGTGAGCGCTGTGCGTTCTCTGAACTCGGAGTGTGAGCGCTGTGCGTTCTCTGAACTCGGGAGTGTGAGCGCTGTGCGTTCTCTGAACTCGGGAGTGTGAGCGCTGTGCGTTCTCTGAACTCGGAGTGTGAGCGCTGTGCGTTCTCTGAACTCGGAGTGTGAGCGCTGTGCGTTCTCTGAACTCGGGAGTGTGAGCGCTGTGCGTTCTCTGAACTCGGAGTGTGAGCGCTGTGCGTTCTCTGAACTCGGGAGTGTGAGCGCTGTGCGTTCTCTGAACTCGGGAGTGTGAGCGCTGTGCGTTCTCTGAACTCGGGAGTGTGAGCGCTGTGCGTTCTCTGAACTCGGGAGTGTGAGCGCTGTGCGTTCTCTGAACTCAGGAGTGTGAGCGCTGTGCGTTCTCTGAACTCGGGAGTGTGAGCGCTGTGCGTTCTCTGAACTCGGAGTGTGAGCGCTGTGCGTTCTCTGAACTCGGGAGTGTGAGCGCTGTGCGTTCTCTGAACTCGGAGTGTGAGCGCTGTGCGTTCTCTGAACTCGGGAGTGTGAGCGCTGTGCGTTCTCTGAACTCGGAGTGTGAGCGCTGTGCGTTCTCTGAACTCGGAGTGTGAGCGCTGTGCGTTCTCTGAACTCGGGAGTGTGAGCGCTGTGCGTTCTCTGAACTCGGGAGTGTGAGCGCTGTGCGTTCTCTGAACTCGGGAGTGTGAGCGCTGTGCGTTCTCTGAACTCGGAGTGTGAGCGCTGTGCGTTCTCTGAACTCGGGAGTGTGAGCGCTGTGCGTTCTCTGAACTCGGGAGTGTGAGCGCTGTGCGTTCTCTGAACTCGGGAGTGTGAGCGCTGTGCGTTCTCTGAACTCGGGAGTGTGAGCGCTGTGCGTTCTCTGAACTCGGGAGTGTGAGCGCTGTGCGTTCTCTGAACTCGGGAGTGTGAGCGCTGTGCGTTCTCTGAACTCGGGAGTGTGAGCGCTGTGCGTTCTCTGAACTCGGGAGTGTGAGCGCTGTGCGTTCTCTGAACTCGGGAGTGTGAGCGCTGTGCGTTCTCTGAACTCGGGAGTGTGAGCGCTGTGTGTTCTCTGAACTCGGGAGTGTGAGCGCTGTGCGTTCTCTGAACTCGGGAGTGTGAGCGCTGTGCGTTCTCTGAACTCGGGAGTGTGAGCGCTGTGCGTTCTCTGAACTCGGGAGTGTGAGCGCTGTGCGTTCTCTGAACTCGGGAGTGTGAGCGCTGTGCGTTCTCTGAACTCGGGAGTGTGAGCGCTGTGCGTTCTCTGAACTCGGGAGTGTGAGCGCTGTGCGTTCTCTGAACTCGGGAGTGTGAGCGCTGTGCGTTCTCTGAACTCGGAGTGTGAGCGCTGTGCGTTCTCTGAACTCGGGAGTGTGAGCGCTGTGCGTTCTCTGAACTCGGGAGTGTGAGCGCTGTGCGTTCTCTGAACTCGGGAGTGTGAGCGCTGTGCGTTCTCTGAACTCGGGAGTGTGAGCGCTGTGCGTTCTCTGAACTCGGAGTGTGAGCGCTGTGCGTTCTCTGAACTCGGAGTGTGAGCGCTGTGCGTTCTCTGAACTCGGAGTGTGAGCGCTGTGCGTTCTCTGAACTCGGGAGTGTGAGCGCTGTGCGTTCTCTGAACTCGGGAGTGTGAGCGCTGTGCGTTCTCTGAACTCGGAGTGTGAGCGCTGTGCGTTCTCTGAACTCGGGAGTGTGAGCGCTGTGCGTTCTCTGAACTCGGGAGTGTGAGCGCTGTGCGTTCTCTGAACTCGGGAGTGTGAGCGCTGTGCGTTCTCTGAACTCGGAGTGTGAGCGCTGTGCGTTCTCTGAACTCGGGAGTGTGAGCGCTGTGCGTTCTCTGAACTCGGGAGTGTGAGCGCTGTGCGTTCTCTGAACTCGGGAGTGTGAGCGCTGTGCGTTCTCTGAACTCGGAGTGTGAGCGCTGTGCGTTCTCTGAACTCGGGAGTGTGAGCGCTGTGCGTTCTCTGAACTCGGGAGTGTGAGCGCTGTGCGTTCTCTGAACTCGGGAGTGTGAGCGCTGTGCGTTCTCTGAACTCGGGAGTGTGAGCGCTGTGCGTTCTCTGAACTCGGGAGTGTGAGCGCTGTGCGTTCTCTGAACTCGGGAGTGTGAGCGCTGTGCGTTCTCTGAACTCGGGAGTGTGAGCGCTGTGCTTCTCTGAACTCGGAGTGTGAGCGCTGTGTGTTCTCTGAACTCGGGAGTGTGAGCGCTGTGCGTTCTCTGAACTCGGGAGTGTGAGCGCTGTGCGTTCTCTGAACTCAGGAGTGTGAGCGCTGTGCGTTCTCTGAACTCGGGAGTGTGAGCGCTGTGCGTTCTCTGAACTCGGGAGTGTGAGCGCTGTGCGTTCTCTGAACTCGGAGTGTGAGCGCTGTGCGTTCTCTGAAATCGGAGTGTGAGCGCTGTGCGTTCTCTGAACTCGGGAGTGTGAGCGCTGTGCGTTCTCTGAACTCGGCAGTGTGAGCGCTGTGCGTTCTCTGAACTCGGAGTGTGAGCGCTGTGCGTTCTCTGAACTCGGGAGTGTGAGCGCTGTGCGTTCTCTGAACTCGGAGTGTGAGCGCTGTGCGTTCTCTGAACTCGGAGTGTGAGCGCTGTGCGTTCTCTGAACTCGGAGTGTGAGCGCTGTGCGTTCTCTGAACTCGGAGTGTGAGCGCTGTGCGTTCTCTGAACTCGGGAGTGTGAGCGCTGTGCGTTCTCTGAACTCAGGAGTGTGAGCGCTGTGCGTTCTCTGAACTCGGAGTGTGAGCGCTGTGCGTTCTCTGAACTCGGGAGTGTGAGCGCTGTGCGTTCTCTGAACTCGGAGTGTGAGCGCTGTGCGTTCTCTGAACTCAGGAGTGTGAGCGCTGTGCGTTCTCTGAACTCGGCAGTGTGAGCGCTGTGCGTTCTCTGAACTCGGAGTGTGAGCGCTGTGCGTTCTCTGAACTCGGGAGTGTGAGCGCTGTGCGTTCTCTGAACTCGGAGTGTGAGCGCTGTGCGTTCTCTGAACTCGGAGTGTGAGCGCTGTGCGTTCTCTGAACTCGGGAGTGTGAGCGCTGTGCGTTCTCTGAACTCGGAGTGTGAGCGCTGTGCGTTCTCTGAACTCGGGAGTGTGAGCGCTGTGCGTTCTCTGAACTCGGGAATGTGAGCGCTGTGCGTTCTCTGAACTCGGCAGTGTGAGCGCTGTGCGTTCTCTGAACTCGGGAGTGTGAGCGCTGTGCGTTCTCTGAACTCGGCAGTGTGAGCGCTGTGCGTTCTCTGAACTCGGAGTGTGAGCGCTGTGCGTTCTCTGAACTCGGGAGTGTGAGCGCTGTGCGTTCTCTGAACTCGGCAGTGTGAGCGCTGTGTGTTCTCTGAACTCGGAGTGTGAGCGCTGTGCGTTCTCTGAACTCGGGAGTGTGAGCGCTGTGAGTTCTCTGAACTCGGAGTGTGAGCGCTGTGTGTTCTCTGAACTCGGGAGTGTGAGCGCTGTGAGTTCTCTGAACTCGGGAGTGTGAGCGCTGTGCGTTCTCTGAACTCGGGAGTGTGAGCGCTGTGCGTTCTCTGAACTCGGGAGTGTGAGCGCTGTGCGTTCTCTGAACTCGGGAGTGTGAGCGCTGTGCGTTCTCTGAACTCGGAGTGTGAGCGCTGTGCGTTCTCTGAACTCGGCAGTGTGAGCGCTGTGCGTTCTCTGAACTCGGGAGTGTGAGCGCTGTGCGTTCTCTGAACTCGGGAGTGTGAGCGCTGTGCGTTCTCTGAACTCGGGAGTGTGAGCGCTGTGCGTTCTCTGAACTCGGGAGTGTGAGCGCTGTGCGTTCTCTGAACTCGGAGTGTGAGCGCTGTGCGTTCTCTGAACTCGGAGTGTGAGCGCTGTGCGTTCTCTGAACTCGGAGTGTGAGCGCTGTGCGTTCTCTGAACTCGGAGTGTGAGCGCTGTGCGTTCTCTGAACTCGGGAGTGTGAGCGCTGTGCGTTCTCTGAACTCGGGAGTGTGAGCGCTGTGCGTTCTCTGAACTCGGGAGTGTGAGCGCTGTGCGTTCTCTGAACTCGGAGTGTGAGCGCTGTGCGTTCTCTGAACTCGGGAGTGTGAGCGCTGTGCGTTCTCTGAACTCGGGAGTGTGAGCGCTGTGCGTTCTCTGAACTCGGGAGTGTGAGCGCTGTGCGTTCTCTGAACTCGGAGTGTGAGCGCTGTGCGTTCTCTGAACTCGGGAGTGTGAGCGCTGTGCGTTCTCTGAACTCGGGAGTGTGAGCGCTGTGCGTTCTCTGAACTCGGGAGTGTGAGCGCTGTGCGTTCTCTGAACTCGGGAGTGTGAGCGCTGTGCGTTCTCTGAACTCGGGAGTGTGAGCGCTGTGCGTTCTCTGAACTCGGGAGTGTGAGCGCTGTGCGTTCTCTGAACTCGGGAGTGTGAGCGCTGTGCGTTCTCTGAACTCGGGAGTGTGAGCGCTGTGTGTTCTCTGAACTCGGGAGTGTGAGCGCTGTGCGTTCTCTGAACTCGGAGTGTGAGCGCTGTGCGTTCTCTGAACTCGGGAGTGTGAGCGCTGTGCGTTCTCTGAACTCAGGAGTGTGAGCGCTGTGCGTTCTCTGAACTCGGGAGTGTGAGCGCTGTGCGTTCTCTGAACTCGGGAGTGTGAGCGCTGTGCGTTCTCTGAACTCGGGAGTGTGAGCGCTGTGCGTTCTCTGAACTCGGAGTGTGAGCGCTGTGCGTTCTCTGAACTCGGAGTGTGAGCGCTGTGCGTTCTCTGAACTCGGGAGTGTGAGCGCTGTGCGTTCTCTGAACTCGGAGTGTGAGCGCTGTGCGTTCTCTGAACTCGGGAGTGTGAGCGCTGTGCGTTCTCTGAACTCGGGAGTGTGAGCGCTGTGCGTTCTCTGAACTCGGGAGTGTGAGCGCTGTGCGTTCTCTGAACTCGGGAGTGTGAGCGCTGTGCGTTCTCTGAACTCGGGAGTGTGAGCGCTGTGCGTTCTCTGAACTCGGAGTGTGAGCGCTGTGCGTTCTCTGAACTCGGGAGTGTGAGCGCTGTGCGTTCTCTGAAATCAGGAGTGTGAGCGCTGTGCGTTCTCTGAACTCCGCAGTGTGAGCGCTGTGCGTTCTCTGAACTCGGGAATGTGAGCGCTGTGCGTTCTCTGAACTCGGCAGTGTGAGCGCTGTGTGTTCTCTGAACTCGGCAGTGTGAGCGCTGTGCGTTCTCTGAACTCGGGAGTGTGAGCGCTGTGCGTTCTCTGAACTCGGGAGTGTGAGCGCTGTGCGTTCTCTGAACTCAGGAGTGTGAGCGCTGTGCGTTCTCTGAACTCAGGAGTGTGAGCGCTGTGCGTTCTCTGAACTCAGGAGTGTGAGCGCTGTGCGTTCTCTGAACTCAGGAGTGTGAGCGCTGTGCATTCTCTGAACTCAGGAGTGTGAGCGCTGTGTGTTCTCTTAAATCGGGAGTGTGAGCGCTGTGCGTTCTCTGAACTGAGGAGTGTGAGCGCTGTGCGTTCTCTGAACTCAGGAGTGTGAGCGCTGTGCATTCTCTGAACTCGGGAGTGTGAGCGCTGTGCGTTCTCTGAACTCGGGAGTGTGAGCGCTGTGCGTTCTCTGAACTCGGAGTGTGAGCGCTGTGCGTTCTCTGAACTCGGAGTGTGAGCGCTGTGCGTTCTCTGAACTCGGAGTGTGAGCGCTGTGCGTTCTCTGAACTCGGCAGTGTGAGCGCTGTGCGTTCTCTGAACTCGGGAGTGTGAGCGCTGTGCGTTCTCTGAACTCGGGAGTGTGAGCGCTGTGCGTTCTCTGAACTCGGAGTGTGAGCGCTGTGTGTTCTCTGAACTCGGGAGTGTGAGCGCTGTGCGTTCTCTGAACTCGGGAGTGTGAGCGCTGTGCGTTCTCTGAACTCGGGAGTGTGAGCGCTGTGCGTTCTCTGAACTCGGAGTGTGAGCGCTGTGCGTTCTCTGAACTCGGAGTGTGAGCGCTGTGCGTTCTCTGAACTCGGAGTGTGAGCGCTGTGCGTTCTCTGAACTCGGCAGTGTGAGCGCTGTGTGTTCTCTGAACTCGGGAGTGTGAGCGCTGTGCGTTCTCTGAACTCGGGAGTGTGAGCGCTGTGCGTTCTCTGAACTCGGGAGTGTGAGCGCTGTGCGTTCTCTGAACTCGGGAGTGTGAGCGCTGTGCGTTCTCTGAACTCGGGAGTGTGAGCGCTGTGCGTTCTCTGAACTCGGAGTGTGAGCGCTGTGCGTTCTCTGAACTCGGGAGTGTGAGCGCTGTGCGTTCTCTGAACTCGGGAGTGTGAGCGCTGTGCGTTCTCTGAACTCGGGAGTGTGAGCGCTGTGCGTTCTCTGAACTCGGGAGTGTGAGCGCTGTGCGTTCTCTGAACTCGGGAGTGTGAGCGCTGTGCGTTCTCTGAACTCGGGAGTGTGAGCGCTGTGCGTTCTCTGAACTCGGGAGTGTGAGCGCTGTGCGTTCTCTGAACTCGGAGTGTGAGCGCTGTGCGTTCTCTGAACTCGGGAGTGTGAGCGCTGTGCGTTCTCTGAACTCGGGAGTGTGAGCGCTGTGCGTTCTCTGAACTCGGGAGTGTGAGCGCTGTGCGTTCTCTGAACTCGGAGTGTGAGCGCTGTGTGTTCTCTGAACTCGGGAGTGTGAGCGCTGTGCGTTCTCTGAACTCGGAGTGTGAGCGCTGTGCGTTCTCTGAACTCGGGAGTGTGAGCGCTGTGTGTTCTCTGAACTCGGGAGTGTGAGCGCTGTGCGTTCTCTGAACTCGGGAGTGTGAGCGCTGTGTGTTCTCTGAACTCGGAGTGTGAGCGCTGTGCTTCTCTGAACTCGGGAGTGTGAGCGCTGTGCGTTCTCTGAACTCGGGAGTGTGAGCGCTGTGCGTTCTCTGAACTCGGAGTGTGAGCGCTGTGCGTTCTCTGAACTCGGGAGTGTGAGCGCTGTGCGTTCTCTGAACTCGGGAGTGTGAGCGCTGTGCGTTCTCTGAACTCGGTAGTGTGAGCGCTGTGCGTTCTCTGAACTCAGGAGTGTGAGCGCTGTGCGTTCTCTGAACTCGGCAGTGTGAGCGCTGTGCGTTCTCTGAACTCGGGAGTGTGAGCGCTGTGCGTTCTCTGAACTCGGAGTGTGAGCGCTGTGCGTTCTCTGAACTCGGGAGTGTGAGCGCTGTGCGTTCTCTGAACTCGGGAGTGTGAGCGCTGTGCGTTCTCTGAACTCGGAGTGTGAGCGCTGTGTGTTCTCTGAACTCGGGAGTGTGAGCGCTGTGCGTTCTCTGAACTCGGGAGTGTGAGCGCTGTGCGTTCTCTGAACTCGGAGTGTGAGCGCTGTGCGTTCTCTGAACTCGGGAGTGTGAGCGCTGTGCGTTCTCTGAACTCGGGAGTGTGAGCGCTGTGCGTTCTCTGAACTCGGAGTGTGAGCGCTGTGCGTTCTCTGAACTCGGGAGTGTGAGCGCTGTGTGTTCTCTGAACTCGGGAGTGTGAGCGCTGTGCGTTCTCTGAACTCGGGAGTGTGAGCGCTGTGCGTTCTCTGAACTCGGAGTGTGAGCGCTGTGCGTTCTCTGAACTCGGGAGTGTGAGCGCTGTGCGTTCTCTGAACTCGGAGTGTGAGCGCTGTGCGTTCTCTGAACTCGGGAGTGTGAGCGCTGTGCGTTCTCTGAACTCGGAGTGTGAGCGCTGTGCGTTCTCTGAACTCGGAGTGTGAGCGCTGTGCGTTCTCTGAACTCGGGAGTGTGAGCGCTGTGCGTTCTCTGAACTCGGAGTGTGAGCGCTGTGCGTTCTCTGAACTCGGGAGTGTGAGCGCTGTGCGTTCTCTGAACTCGGGAGTGTGAGCGCTGTGCGTTCTCTGAACTCGGAGTGTGAGCGCTGTGCGTTCTCTGAACTCGGAGTGTGAGCGCTGTGCGTTCTCTGAACTCGGAGTGTGAGCGCTGTGCGTTCTCTGAACTCGGAGTGTGAGCGCTGTGCGTTCTCTGAACTCGGGAGTGTGAGCGCTGTGCGTTCTCTGAACTCGGAGTGTGAGCGCTGTGCGTTCTCTGAACTCGGAGTGTGAGCGCTGTGCGTTCTCTGAACTCGGAGTGTGAGCGCTGTGCGTTCTCTGAACTCGGGAGTGTGAGCGCTGTGCGTTCTCTGAACTCGGAGTGTGAGCGCTGTGCGTTCTCTGAACTCGGAGTGTGAGCGCTGTGCGTTCTCTGAACTCGGGAGTGTGAGCGCTGTGCGTTCTCTGAACTCGGAGTGTGAGCGCTGTGCGTTCTCTGAACTCGGAGTGTGAGCGCTGTGCGTTCTCTGAACTCGGAGTGTGAGCGCTGTGCGTTCTCTGAACTCGGAGTGTGAGCGCTGTGCGTTCTCTGAACTCGGGAGTGTGAGCGCTGTGCGTTCTCTGAACTCGGAGTGTGAGCGCTGTGCGTTCTCTGAACTCGGGAGTGTGAGCGCTGTGCGTTCTCTGAACTCGGGAGTGTGAGCGCTGTGCGTTCTCTGAACTCGGGAGTGTGAGCGCTGTGCGTTCTCTGAACTCGGAGTGTGAGCGCTGTGCGTTCTCTGAACTCGGGAGTGTGAGCGCTGTGCGTTCTCTGAACTCGGAGTGTGAGCGCTGTGCGTTCTCTGAACTCGGGAGTGTGAGCGCTGTGCGTTCTCTGAACTCGGAGTGTGAGCGCTGTGCGTTCTCTGAACTCGGGAGTGTGAGCGCTGTGCGTTCTCTGAACTCGGAGTGTGAGCGCTGTGCGTTCTCTGAACTCGGGAGTGTGAGCGCTGTGCGTTCTCTGAACTCGGGAGTGTGAGCGCTGTGCGTTCTCTGAACTCGGGAGTGTGAGCGCTGTGCGTTCTCTGAACTCGGGAGTGTGAGCGCTGTGCGTTCTCTGAACTCGGGAGTGTGAGCGCTGTGCGTTCTCTGAACTCGGAGTGTGAGCGCTGTGCGTTCTCTGAACTCGGGAGTGTGAGCGCTGTGCGTTCTCTGAACTCGGAGTGTGAGCGCTGTGCGTTCTCTGAACTCGGGAGTGTGAGCGCTGTGCGTTCTCTGAACTCGGAGTGTGAGCGCTGTGCGTTCTCTGAACTCGGGAGTGTGAGCGCTGTGCGTTCTCTGAACTCGGGAGTGTGAGCGCTGTGCGTTCTCTGAACTCGGGAGTGTGAGCGCTGTGCGTTCTCTGAACTCGGGAGTGTGAGCGCTGTGCGTTCTCTGAACTCGGGAGTGTGAGCGCTGTGCGTTCTCTGAACTCGGGAGTGTGAGCGCTGTGTGTTCTCTGAACTCGGAGTGTGAGCGCTGTGCGTTCTCTGAACTCGGGAGTGTGAGCGCTGTGCGTTCTCTGAACTCGGGAGTGTGAGCGCTGTGCGTTCTCTGAACTCGGAGTGTGAGCGCTGTGCTTCTCTGAACTCGGGAGTGTGAGCGCTGTGCGTTCTCTGAACTCGGGAGTGTGAGCGCTGTGCGTTCTCTGAACTCGGAGTGTGAGCGCTGTGCGTTCTCTGAACTCGGGAGTGTGAGCGCTGTGCGTTCTCTGAACTCGGGAGTGTGAGCGCTGTGCGTTCTCTGAACTCGGGAGTGTGAGCGCTGTGCGTTCTCTGAACTCGGGAGTGTGAGCGCTGTGCGTTCTCTGAACTCGGGAGTGTGAGCGCTGTGCGTTCTCTGAACTCGGGAGTGTGAGCGCTGTGCGTTCTCTGAACTCGGGAGTGTGAGCGCTGTGCGTTCTCTGAACTCGGGAGTGTGAGCGCTGTGCGTTCTCTGAACTCGGGAGTGTGAGCGCTGTGCGTTCTCTGAACTCGGGAGTGTGAGCGCTGTGCGTTCTCTGAACTCGGGAGTGTGAGCGCTGTGCGTTCTCTGAACTCGGGAGTGTGAGCGCTGTGCGTTCTCTGAACTCGGGAGTGTGAGCGCTGTGCGTTCTCTGAACTCGGGAGTGTGAGCGCTGTGCGTTCTCTGAACTCGGGAGTGTGAGCGCTGTGCGTTCTCTGAACTCGGGAGTGTGAGCGCTGTGCGTTCTCTGAACTCGGGAGTGTGAGCGCTGTGCGTTCTCTGAACTCGGAGTGTGAGCGCTGTGCGTTCTCTGAACTCGGGAGTGTGAGCGCTGTGCGTTCTCTGAACTCGGGAGTGTGAGCGCTGTGCGTTCTCTGAACTCGGGAGTGTGAGCGCTGTGCGTTCTCTGAACTCGGGAGTGTGAGCGCTGTGCGTTCTCTGAACTCGGGAGTGTGAGCGCTGTGCGTTCTCTGAACTCGGGAGTGTGAGCGCTGTGCGTTCTCTGAACTCGGGAGTGTGAGCGCTGTGCGTTCTCTGAACTCGGGAGTGTGAGCGCTGTGTGTTCTCTGAACTCGGGAGTGTGAGCGCTGTGCGTTCTCTGAACTCGGAGTGTGAGCGCTGTGCGTTCTCTGAACTCGGGAGTGTGAGCGCTGTGCGTTCTCTGAACTCGGGAGTGTGAGCGCTGTGCGTTCTCTGAACTCGGGAGTGTGAGCGCTGTGCGTTCTCTGAACTCGGAGTGTGAGCGCTGTGCGTTCTCTGAACTCGGGAGTGTGAGCGCTGTGCGTTCTCTGAACTCGGGAGTGTGAGCGCTGTGCGTTCTCTGAACTCGGGAGTGTGAGCGCTGTGCGTTCTCTGAACTCGGGAGTGTGAGCGCTGTGCGTTCTCTGAACTCGGAGTGTGAGCGCTGTGCGTTCTCTGAACTCGGGAGTGTGAGCGCTGTGCGTTCTCTGAACTCGGGAGTGTGAGCGCTGTGCGTTCTCTGAACTCGGGAGTGTGAGCGCTGTGCGTTCTCTGAACTCGGAGTGTGAGCGCTGTGCGTTCTCTGAACTCGGGAGTGTGAGCGCTGTGCGTTCTCTGAACTCGGAGTGTGAGCGCTGTGCGTTCTCTGAACTCGGAGTGTGAGCGCTGTGCGTTCTCTGAACTCGGGAGTGTGAGCGCTGTGCGTTCTCTGAACTCGGGAGTGTGAGCGCTGTGCGTTCTCTGAACTCGGGAGTGTGAGCGCTGTGCGTTCTCTGAACTCGGGAGTGTGAGCGCTGTGCGTTCTCTGAACTCGGAGTGTGAGCGCTGTGCGTTCTCTGAACTCGGAGTGTGAGCGCTGTGCGTTCTCTGAACTCGGGAGTGTGAGCGCTGTGCGTTCTCTGAACTCGGAGTGTGAGCGCTGTGTGTTCTCTGAACTCGGGAGTGTGAGCGCTGTGCGTTCTCTGAACTCGGGAGTGTGAGCGCTGTGCGTTCTCTGAACTCGGAGTGTGAGCGCTGTGCGTTCTCTGAACTCGGGAGTGTGAGCGCTGTGCGTTCTCTGAACTCGGGAGTGTGAGCGCTGTGCGTTCTCTGAACTCGGGAGTGTGAGCGCTGTGCGTTCTCTGAACTCGGAGTGTGAGCGCTGTGCGTTCTCTGAACTCGGGAGTGTGAGCGCTGTGCGTTCTCTGAACTCGGGAGTGTGAGCGCTGTGCGTTCTCTGAACTCGGAGTGTGAGCGCTGTGCGTTCTCTGAACTCGGGAGTGTGAGCGCTGTGCGTTCTCTGAACTCGGGAGTGTGAGCGCTGTGCGTTCTCTGAACTCGGGAGTGTGAGCGCTGTGCGTTCTCTGAACTCGGGAGTGTGAGCGCTGTGCGTTCTCTGAACTCGGAGTGTGAGCGCTGTGTGTTCTCTGAACTCGGGAGTGTGAGCGCTGTGCGTTCTCTGAACTCGGGAGTGTGAGCGCTGTGCGTTCTCTGAACTCGGAGTGTGAGCGCTGTGCGTTCTCTGAACTCGGGAGTGTGAGCGCTGTGCGTTCTCTGAACTCGGGAGTGTGAGCGCTGTGCGTTCTCTGAACTCGGAGTGTGAGCGCTGTGCGTTCTCTGAACTCGGGAGTGTGAGCGCTGTGCGTTCTCTGAACTCGGGAGTGTGAGCGCTGTGCGTTCTCTGAACTCGGAGTGTGAGCGCTGTGCGTTCTCTGAACTCGGGAGTGTGAGCGCTGTGCGTTCTCTGAACTCGGGAGTGTGAGCGCTGTGCGTTCTCTGAACTCGGGAGTGTGAGCGCTGTGCGTTCTCTGAACTCGGAGTGTGAGCGCTGTGCGTTCTCTGAACTCGGAGTGTGAGCGCTGTGCGTTCTCTGAACTCGGCAGTGTGAGCGCTGTGCGTTCTCTGAACTCAGGAGTGTGAGCGCTGTGCGTTCTCTGAACTCGGGAGTGTGAGCGCTGTGCGTTCTCTGAACTCGGGAGTGTGAGCGCTGTGCGTTCTCTGAACTCGGGAGTGTGAGCGCTGTGCGTTCTCTGAACTCGGAGTGTGAGCGCTGTGCGTTCTCTGAACTCGGGAGTGTGAGCGCTGTGCGTTCTCTGAACTCGGGAGTGTGAGCGCTGTGCGTTCTCTGAACTCGGGAGTGTGAGCGCTGTGCGTTCTCTGAACTCGGGAGTGTGAGCGCTGTGCGTTCTCTGAACTCGGGAGTGTGAGCGCTGTGCGTTCTCTGAACTCGGAGTGTGAGCGCTGTGTGTTCTCTGAACTCGGGAGTGTGAGCGCTGTGCGTTCTCTGAACTCGGGAGTGTGAGCGCTGTGCGTTCTCTGAACTCGGGAGTGTGAGCGCTGTGCGTTCTCTGAACTCGGAGTGTGAGCGCTGTGCGTTCTCTGAACTCGGAGTGTGAGCGCTGTGCGTTCTCTGAACTCGGGAGTGTGAGCGCTGTGCGTTCTCTGAACTCGGGAGTGTGAGCGCTGTGCGTTCTCTGAACTCGGGAGTGTGAGCGCTGTGCGTTCTCTGAACTCGGGAGTGTGAGCGCTGTGCGTTCTCTGAACTCGGGAGTGTGAGCGCTGTGCGTTCTCTGAACTCGGGAGTGTGAGCGCTGTGCGTTCTCTGAACTCGGGAGTGTGAGCGCTGTGCGTTCTCTGAACTCGGAGTGTGAGCGCTGTGCGTTCTCTGAACTCGGAGTGTGAGCGCTGTGCGTTCTCTGAACTCGGGAGTGTGAGCGCTGTGCGTTCTCTGAACTCGGGAGTGTGAGCGCTGTGCGTTCTCTGAACTCGGGAGTGTGAGCGCTGTGCGTTCTCTGAACTCGGAGTGTGAGCGCTGTGCGTTCTCTGAACTCGGAGTGTGAGCGCTGTGCGTTCTCTGAACTCGGAGTGTGAGCGCTGTGCGTTCTCTGAACTCGGAGTGTGAGCGCTGTGCGTTCTCTGAACTCGGAGTGTGAGCGCTGTGCGTTCTCTGAACTCGGGAGTGTGAGCGCTGTGCGTTCTCTGAACTCGGGAGTGTGAGCGCTGTGCGTTCTCTGAACTCGGGAGTGTGAGCGCTGTGCGTTCTCTGAACTCGGAGTGTGAGCGCTGTGCGTTCTCTGAACTCGGGAGTGTGAGCGCTGTGCGTTCTCTGAACTCGGGAGTGTGAGCGCTGTGCGTTCTCTGAACTCGGGAGTGTGAGCGCTGTGCGTTCTCTGAACTCGGGAGTGTGAGCGCTGTGCGTTCTCTGAACTCGGAGTGTGAGCGCTGTGCGTTCTCTGAACTCGGAGTGTGAGCGCTGTGCGTTCTCTGAACTCGGGAGTGTGAGCGCTGTGCGTTCTCTGAACTCGGGAGTGTGAGCGCTGTGTGTTCTCTGAACTCGGAGTGTGAGCGCTGTGCGTTCTCTGAACTCGGGAGTGTGAGCGCTGTGCGTTCTCTGAACTCGGGAGTGTGAGCGCTGTGCGTTCTCTGAACTCGGGAGTGTGAGCGCTGTGCGTTCTCTGAACTCGGGAGTGTGAGCGCTGTGCGTTCTCTGAACTCGGAGTGTGAGCGCTGTGTGTTCTCTGAACTCGGAGTGTGAGCGCTGTGCGTTCTCTGAACTCGGAGTGTGAGCGCTGTGCGTTCTCTGAACTCGGGAGTGTGAGCGCTGTGCGTTCTCTGAACTCGGGAGTGTGAGCGCTGTGTGTTCTCTGAACTCGGGAGTGTGAGCGCTGTGCGTTCTCTGAACTCGGAGTGTGAGCGCTGTGCGTTCTCTGAACTCGGAGTGTGAGCGCTGTGCGTTCTCTGAACTCGGCAGTGTGAGCGCTGTGTGTTCTCTGAACTCGGGAGTGTGAGCGCTGTGCGTTCTCTGAACTCGGGAGTGTGAGCGCTGTGCGTTCTCTGAACTCGGGAGTGTGAGCGCTGTGCGTTCTCTGAACTCGGGAGTGTGAGCGCTGTGCGTTCTCTGAACTCGGAGTGTGAGCGCTGTGCGTTCTCTGAACTCAGGAGTGTGAGCGCTGTGCGTTCTCTGAACTCGGGAGTGTGAGCGCTGTGTGTTCTCTGAACTCGGGAGTGTGAGCGCTGTGCGTTCTCTGAACTCAGGAGTGTGAGCGCTGTGCGTTCTCTGAACTCGGAGTGTGAGCGCTGTGTGTTCTCTGAACTCGGGAGTGTGAGCGCTGTGCGTTCTCTGAACTCGGCAGTGTGAGCGCTGTGTGTTCTCTGAACTCGGGAGTGTGAGCGCTGTGCGTTCTCTGAACTCGGGAGTGTGAGCGCTGTGCGTTCTCTGAACTCGGGAGTGTGAGCGCTGTGCGTTCTCTGAACTCGGGAGTGTGAGCGCTGTGCGTTCTCTGAACTCGGGAGTGTGAGCGCTGTGCGTTCTCTGAACTCGGAGTGTGAGCGCTGTGCGTTCTCTGAACTCGGGAGTGTGAGCGCTGTGCGTTCTCTGAACTCGGGAGTGTGAGCGCTGTGTGTTCTCTGAACTCGGAGTGTGAGCGCTGTGCGTTCTCTGAACTCGGGAGTGTGAGCGCTGTGCGTTCTCTGAACTCGGGAGTGTGAGCGCTGTGCGTTCTCTGAACTCGGGAGTGTGAGCGCTGTGCGTTCTCTGAACTCGGGAGTGTGAGCGCTGTGCGTTCTCTGAACTCGGGAGTGTGAGCGCTGTGCGTTCTCTGAACTCGGAGTGTGAGCGCTGTGCGTTCTCTGAACTCGGGAGTGTGAGCGCTGTGCGTTCTCTGAACTCGGGAGTGTGAGCGCTGTGCGTTCTCTGAACTCGGGAGTGTGAGCGCTGTGCGTTCTCTGAACTCGGGAGTGTGAGCGCTGTGCGTTCTCTGAACTCGGGAGTGTGAGCGCTGTGCGTTCTCTGAACTCGGGAGTGTGAGCGCTGTGCGTTCTCTGAACTCGGAGTGTGAGCGCTGTGCGTTCTCTGAACTCGGGAGTGTGAGCGCTGTGCGTTCTCTGAACTCGGGAGTGTGAGCGCTGTGCGTTCTCTGAACTCGGGAGTGTGAGCGCTGTGCGTTCTCTGAACTCGGGAGTGTGAGCGCTGTGCGTTCTCTGAACTCGGGAGTGTGAGCGCTGTGCGTTCTCTGAACTCGGGAGTGTGAGCGCTGTGTGTTCTCTGAACTCGGGAGTGTGAGCGCTGTGCGTTCTCTGAACTCTGGAGTGTGAGCGCTGTGCGTTCTCTGAACTCGGGAGTGTGAGCGCTGTGCGTTCTCTGAACTCGGCAGTGTGAGCGCTGTGCGTTCTCTGAACTCGGGAGTGTGAGCGCTGTGCGTTCTCTGAACTCGGGAGTGTGAGCGCTGTGTGTTCTCTGAACTCGGGAGTGTGAGCGCTGTGCGTTCTCTGAACTCGGAGTGTGAGCGCTGTGCGTTCTCTGAACTCGGGAGTGTGAGCGCTGTGCGTTCTCTGAACTCGGAGTGTGAGCGCTGTGCGTTCTCTGAACTCGGGAGTGTGAGCGCTGTGCGTTCTCTGAACTCGGAGTGTGAGCGCTGTGCGTTCTCTGAACTCGGGAGTGTGAGCGCTGTGCGTTCTCTGAACTCGGAGTGTGAGCGCTGTGCGTTCTCTGAACTCGGAGTGTGAGCGCTGTGCGTTCTCTGAACTCGGGAGTGTGAGCGCTGTGCGTTCTCTGAACTCGGGAGTGTGAGCGCTGTGCGTTCTCTGAACTCGGGAGTGTGAGCGCTGTGCGTTCTCTGAACTCGGAGTGTGAGCGCTGTGCGTTCTCTGAACTCGGGAGTGTGAGCGCTGTGCGTTCTCTGAACTCGGGAGTGTGAGCGCTGTGCGTTCTCTGAACTCGGGAGTGTGAGCGCTGTGCGTTCTCTGAACTCGGGAGTGTGAGCGCTGTGCGTTCTCTGAACTCGGAGTGTGAGCGCTGTGCGTTCTCTGAACTCGGGAGTGTGAGCGCTGTGCGTTCTCTGAACTCGGAGTGTGAGCGCTGTGCGTTCTCTGAACTCGGGAGTGTGAGCGCTGTGCGTTCTCTGAACTCGGGAGTGTGAGCGCTGTGCGTTCTCTGAACTCGGGAGTGTGAGCGCTGTGCGTTCTCTGAACTCGGAGTGTGAGCGCTGTGCGTTCTCTGAACTCGGAGTGTGAGCGCTGTGCGTTCTCTGAACTCAGGAGTGTGAGCGCTGTGTGTTCTCTGAACTCGGGAGTGTGAGCGCTGTGCGTTCTCTGAACTCGGGAGTGTGAGCGCTGTGCGTTCTCTGAACTCGGGAGTGTGAGCGCTGTGCGTTCTCTGAACTCGGGAGTGTGAGCGCTGTGCGTTCTCTGAACTCGGAGTGTGAGCGCTGTGCGTTCTCTGAACTCGGCAGTGTGAGCGCTGTGCGTTCTCTGAACTCGGGAGTGTGAGCGCTGTGCGTTCTCTGAACTCGGAGTGTGAGCGCTGTGCGTTCTCTGAACTCGGGAGTGTGAGCGCTGTGCGTTCTCTGAACTCGGAGTGTGAGCGCTGTGCGTTCTCTGAACTCGGGAGTGTGAGCGCTGTGCGTTCTCTGAACTCGGGAGTGTGAGCGCTGTGCGTTCTCTGAACTCGGAGTGTGAGCGCTGTGCGTTCTCTGAACTCGGGAGTGTGAGCGCTGTGCGTTCTCTGAACTCGGAGTGTGAGCGCTGTGCGTTCTCTGAACTCGGAGTGTGAGCGCTGTGCGTTCTCTGAACTCGGAGTGTGAGCGCTGTGCGTTCTCTGAACTCGGAGTGTGAGCGCTGTGCGTTCTCTGAACTCGGAGTGTGAGCGCTGTGCGTTCTCTGAACTCGGGAGTGTGAGCGCTGTGCGTTCTCTGAACTCGGGAGTGTGAGCGCTGTGCGTTCTCTGAACTCGGGAGTGTGAGCGCTGTGCGTTCTCTGAACTCGGAGTGTGAGCGCTGTGCGTTCTCTGAACTCGGGAGTGTGAGCGCTGTGCGTTCTCTGAACTCGGGAGTGTGAGCGCTGTGCGTTCTCTGAACTCGGAGTGTGAGCGCTGTGCGTTCTCTGAACTCGGAGTGTGAGCGCTGTGCGTTCTCTGAACTCGGGAGTGTGAGCGCTGTGCGTTCTCTGAACTCGGGAGTGTGAGCGCTGTGCGTTCTCTGAACTCGGGAGTGTGAGCGCTGTGCGTTCTCTGAACTCGGGAGTGTGAGCGCTGTGCGTTCTCTGAACTCGGAGTGTGAGCGCTGTGCGTTCTCTGAACTCGGGAGTGTGAGCGCTGTGCGTTCTCTGAACTCGGAGTGTGAGCGCTGTGCGTTCTCTGAACTCGGAGTGTGAGCGCTGTGCGTTCTCTGAACTCGGAGTGTGAGCGCTGTGCGTTCTCTGAACTCGGGAGTGTGAGCGCTGTGCGTTCTCTGAACTCGGGAGTGTGAGCGCTGTGCGTTCTCTGAACTCGGGAGTGTGAGCGCTGTGCGTTCTCTGAACTCGGGAGTGTGAGCGCTGTGCGTTCTCTGAACTCGGGAGTGTGAGCGCTGTGCGTTCTCTGAACTCGGGAGTGTGAGCGCTGTGCGTTCTCTGAACTCGGGTGTGAGCGCTGTGCGTTCTCTGAACTCGGGAGTGTGAGCGCTGTGCGTTCTCTGAACTCGGGAGTGTGAGCGCTGTGCGTTCTCTGAACTCGGGAGTGTGAGCGCTGTGCGTTCTCTGAACTCGGGAGTGTGAGCGCTGTGCGTTCTCTGAACTCGGAGTGTGAGCGCTGTGCGTTCTCTGAACTCGGGAGTGTGAGCGCTGTGCGTTCTCTGAACTCGGGAGTGTGAGCGCTGTGCGTTCTCTGAACTCGGGAGTGTGAGCGCTGTGCGTTCTCTGAACTCGGGAGTGTGAGCGCTGTGCGTTCTCTGAACTCGGGAGTGTGAGCGCTGTGCGTTCTCTGAACTCGGGAGTGTGAGCGCTGTGCGTTCTCTGAACTCGGGAGTGTGAGCGCTGTGCGTTCTCTGAACTCGGAGTGTGAGCGCTGTGCGTTCTCTGAACTCGGGAGTGTGAGCGCTGTGCGTTCTCTGAACTCGGAGTGTGAGCGCTGTGCGTTCTCTGAACTCGGGAGTGTGAGCGCTGTGCGTTCTCTGAACTCGGGAGTGTGAGCGCTGTGCGTTCTCTGAACTCGGGAGTGTGAGCGCTGTGCGTTCTCTGAACTCGGAGTGTGAGCGCTGTGCGTTCTCTGAACTCGGAGTGTGAGCGCTGTGCGTTCTCTGAACTCGGGAGTGTGAGCGCTGTGCGTTCTCTGAACTCGGGAGTGTGAGCGCTGTGCGTTCTCTGAACTCGGGAGTGTGAGCGCTGTGCGTTCTCTGAACTCGGGAGTGTGAGCGCTGTGCGTTCTCTGAACTCGGGAGTGTGAGCGCTGTGCGTTCTCTGAACTCGGAGTGTGAGCGCTGTGCGTTCTCTGAACTCGGGAGTGTGAGCGCTGTGCGTTCTCTGAACTCGGGAGTGTGAGCGCTGTGCGTTCTCTGAACTCGGAGTGTGAGCGCTGTGCGTTCTCTGAACTCGGAGTGTGAGCGCTGTGCGTTCTCTGAACTCGGGAGTGTGAGCGCTGTGCGTTCTCTGAACTCGGGAGTGTGAGCGCTGTGCGTTCTCTGAACTCGGGAGTGTGAGCGCTGTGCGTTCTCTGAACTCGGGAGTGTGAGCGCTGTGCGTTCTCTGAACTCGGGAGTGTGAGCGCTGTGCGTTCTCTGAACTCGGGAGTGTGAGCGCTGTGCGTTCTCTGAACTCGGGAGTGTGAGCGCTGTGCGTTCTCTGAACTCGGAGTGTGAGCGCTGTGCGTTCTCTGAACTCGGAGTGTGAGCGCTGTGCGTTCTCTGAACTCGGAGTGTGAGCGCTGTGCGTTCTCTGAACTCGGAGTGTGAGCGCTGTGCGTTCTCTGAACTCGGAGTGTGAGCGCTGTGCGTTCTCTGAACTCGGGAGTGTGAGCGCTGTGCGTTCTCTGAACTCGGGAGTGTGAGCGCTGTGCGTTCTCTGAACTCGGGAGTGTGAGCGCTGTGCGTTCTCTGAACTCGGGAGTGTGAGCGCTGTGCGTTCTCTGAACTCGGGAGTGTGAGCGCTGTGCGTTCTCTGAACTCGGAGTGTGAGCGCTGTGCGTTCTCTGAACTCGGGAGTGTGAGCGCTGTGCGTTCTCTGAACTCGGAGTGTGAGCGCTGTGCGTTCTCTGAACTCAGGAGTGTGAGCGCTGTGCGTTCTCTGAAACTCAGGAGTGTGAGCGCTGTGCGATTCTCTGAACTCAGGAGTGTGAGCGCTGTGCGTTCTCTGAACTCGGTAGTGTGAGCGCTGTGCGTTCTCTGAACTCGGGAGTGTGAGCGCTGTGCATTCTCTGGGAGTGTGAGCGCTGTGCGGTTCTCTGAACTCGGGAGTGTGAGCGCTGTGCGTTCTCTGAACTCGGCAGTGTGAGCGCTGTGCGTTCTCTGAACTCGGGAGTGTGAGCGCTGTGCGTTCTCTGAACTCGGGATTGTGAGCGCTGTGCGTTCTCTGAACTCGGCAGTGTGAGCGCTGTGCGTTCTCTGAATTCGGGAGTGTGAGCGCTGTGCGTTCTCTGAACTTGGGTGTGTGAGCGCTGTGCGTTCTCTGAACTCGGGAGTGTGAGCGCTGTGCGTTCTCTGAACTCAGGAGTGTGAGCGCTGTGCGTTCTCTGAACTCGGAGTGTGAGCGCTGTGTGTTCTCTGAACTCGGCAGTGTGAGCGCTGTGTGTTCTCTGAACTCGGCAGTGTGAGCGCTGTCCGTTCTCTGAACTCGGGAGTGTGAGCGCTGTGCGTTCTCTGAACTCAGGAGTGTGAGCACGGTGTGTTCTCTGAACTCAGGAGTGTGAGCGCTGTGCGTTCTCTGAACTCGGAAGTGTGAGCGCTGTGCGTTCTCTGAACTCGGGAGTGTGAGCGCTGTGCATTCTCTGAACTCGGCAGTGTGAGCGCTGTGCGTTCTCTGAACTCGGGAGTGTGAGCGCTGTGCGTTCTCTGAACTCGGGAGTGTGAGCGCTGTGCATTCTCTGAACTCGGGAGTGTGAGCGCTGTCTGTTCTCTGAACTCGGGAGTGTGAGCGCTGTGCGTTCTCTGAACTCGGAGTGTGAGCGCTGTGCGTTCTCTGAACTCGGGAGTGTGAGCGCTGTGCATTCTCTGAACTCTGGAGTGTGAGCGCTGTGCTTTCTCTGAACTCGGAAGTGTGAGCGCTGTGCGTTCTCTGAACTCTGGAGTGTGAGCGCTGTGCGTTCTCTGAACTCGGGAGTGTGAGCGCTGTGTGTTCTCTGAACTCGGGAGTGTGAGCGCTGTGCGTTCTCTGAACTCGGAAGTGTGAGCACTGCTCGTTTCTGAACTCGGGAGTGTGAGCGCTGTGCATTCTCTAAACTCGGGAGTGTGAGCGCTGTCTGTTCTCTGAACTCGGGAATGTGAGTGCTGTGCGCTCTCTGAACTCTGGAGTGTGAGCGCTGTGCATTCTCTGAACTCGGGAGTGTGAGCGCTGTGCGTTCTCTGAACTTGGCAGTGTGAGCGCTGTCTGTTCTCTGAACTCGGGAGTGTGAGCGGTGTGTGTTCTCTGAACTCGGGAGTGTGAGCGCTGTGCATTCTCCAAACTCGGGAGTGTGAGCGCTGTGCATTCTCCAAACTCGGGAGTGTGAGCGCTGTGCATTCTCCAAACTCGGGAGTGTGAGCGCTGTGTGTTCTCTGAACTCGGGAATGTGATCGCCGTGCGTTCTCTGAACTCGGGAGTGTGATCGCCGTGCGTTCTCTGAACTCGAGCGTGTGAGCGCTGTGCGTTCTCTGAACTCGGGAGTGTGAGCGCTGTGCGTTCTCTGAACTCGGGAGTGTGAGCGCTGTGTGTTCTCTGAAATAAGGAGTGTGAGCGCTGTGCGTTCTCTGAACTCGGGAGTGTGAGCGCTGTGCGTTCTCTGAACTAAGGAGTGTGAGCGCTGTGCGTTCTCTGAACTCGGGAGTGTGAGCGCTGTGCGTTCTCTGAACTCGGGAGTGTGAGCGCTGTGTGTTCTCCTAAATCGGGAGTGTGAGCGCTGTGCGTTCTCTGAACTCGGGAGTGTGAGCGCTGTGCATTCTCTGAACTCGGGAGTGTGAGCGCTGTGCGTTCTCTGAACTCGGGAGTGTGAGCGCTGTGTGTTCTCTGAACTCGGCAGTGTGAGCGCTGTGCATTCTCTGAACTCGGGAGTGTGAGCGCTGTGCGTTCTCTGAACTCGGGAGTGTGAGCGCTGTGCGTTCTCTGAACTCAGGAGTGTGAGCGCTGTGTGTTCTCTGAACTCAGGAGTGTGAGCGCTGTGTGTTCTCTGAACTCGGCAGTGTGAGCGCTGTGCGTTCTCTGAACTCGGAGTGTGAGCGCTGCTCGTTCTCTGAACTCGGGAGTGTGAGCGCTGTGCATTCTCTGAACTCGGCAGTGTGAGCGCTGTGCGTTCTCTGAACTCGGGAGTGTGAGCGCTGTGCATTCTCTGAACTCGGCAGTGTGAGCGCTGTGCGTTCTCTGAACTCGGAGTGTGAGCGCTGTGCGTTCTCTGAACTCGGGAGTGTGAGCGCTGTGCGTTCTCTGAACTCGGGAGTGTGAGCGCTGTGAGTTCTCTGAACTCGGGAGTGTGAGCGCTGTGCGTTCTCTGAACTCGGGAGTGTGAGCGCTGTGCGTTCTCTGAACTCAGGAGTGTGAGCGCTGTGCGTTCTCTGAACTCGGAGTGTGAGCGCTGTGCGTTCTCTGAACTCGGGAGTGTGAGCGCTGTGCGTTCTCTGAACTCGGGAGTGTGAGCGCTGTGCGTTCTCTGAACTCAGGAGTGTGAGCGCTGTGCGTTCTCTGAACTCAGGAGTGTGAGCGCTGTGCGTTCTCTGAACTCGGGAGTGTGAGCGCTGTGCGTTCTCTGAACTCGGGAGTGTGAGCGCTGTGCGTTCTCTGAACTCGGGAGTGTGAGCGCTGTGCGTTCTCTGAACTCGGGAGTGTGAGCGCTGTGCTTCTCTGAACTCGGGAGTGTGAGCGCTGTGCGTTCTCTGAACTCGGGAGTGTGAGCGCTGTGCGTTCTCTGAACTCGGGAGTGTGAGCGCTGTGCGTTCTCTGAACTCGGGAGTGTGAGCGCTGTGCGTTCTCTGAACTCGGAGTGTGAGCGCTGTGCGTTCTCTGAACTCGGGAGTGTGAGCGCTGTGCGTTCTCTGAACTCGGGAGTGTGAGCGCTGTGCGTTCTCTGAACTCGGCAGTGTGAGCGCTGTGCGTTCTCTGAACTCGGGAGTGTGAGCGCTGTGCGTTCTCTGAACTCGGGAGTGTGAGCGCTGTGCGTTCTCTGAACTCGGGAGTGTGAGCGCTGTGCGTTCTCTGAACTCAGGAGTGTGAGCGCTGTGCGTTCTCTGAACTCGGGAGTGTGAGCGCTGTGTGTTCTCTGAACTCGGCAGTGTGAGCGCTGTGTGTTCTCTGAACTCGGCAGTGTGAGCGCTGTGCGTTCTCTGAACTCGGGAGTGTGAGCGCTGTGCGTTCTCTGAACTCAGGAGTGTGAGCGCTGTGTGTTCTCTGAACTCAGGAGTGTGAGCGCTGTGTGTTCTCTGAACTCGGAAGTGTGAGCACTGTCGTTCTCTGAACTCGGGAGTGTGAGCGCTGTGCATTCTCTGAACTCGGCAGTGTGAGCGCTGTGCGTTCTCTGAACTCGGAGTGTGAGCGCTGCTCGTTCTCTGAACTCGGGAGTGTGAGCGCTGTGCATTCTCTGAACTCGGGAGTGTGAGCGCTGTCTGTTCTCTGAACTCGGGAGTGTGAGCGCTGTGCGCTCTCTGAACTCTGGAGTGTGAGCGCTGTGTGTTCTCTGAACTCGGGAGTGTGAGCGCTGTGCATTCTCTGAACTCTGGAGTGTGAGCGCTGTGCATTCTCTGAACTCGGGAATGTGAGTGCTGTGCGCTCTCTGAACTCTGGAGTGTGAGCGCTGTGCATTCTCTGAACTCGGGAGTGTGAGCGCTGTGTGTTCTCTGAACTCGGGAGTGTGAGCGCTGTGCGTTCTCTGAACTCGGAAGTGTGAGCACTGCTCGTTTCTGAACTCGGGAGTGTGAGCGCTGTGCATTCTCTAACTCGGGAGTGTGAGCGCTGTGCGTTCTCTGAATTCGGGAGTGTGAGCGCTGTGTGTTCTCCTAAATCGGGAGTGTGAGCGCTGTGCGTTCTCTGAACTCGGGTGTGTGAGCGCTGTGCATTCTCTGAACTCGGGAGTGTGAGCGCCGTGCGTTCTCTGAACTCGGGAGTGTGAGCGCCGTGCGTTCTCTGAACTCGGCAGTGTGAGCGCTGTGTGTTCTCTGAACTCGGCAGTGTGAGCGCTGTCCGTTCTCTGAACTCGGGAGTGTGAGCGCTGTGCGTTCTCTGAACTCAGGAGTGTGAGCACGGTGTGTTCTCTGAACTCAGGAGTGTGAGCGCTGTGTGTTCTCAGAACTCGGCAGTGTGAGCGCTGTGCGTTCTCTGAACTCGGAAGTGTGAGCACTGCTCGTTTCTGAACTCGGGAGTGTGAGCGCTGTGCATTCTCAGAACTCGGCAGTGTGAGCGCTGTGCGTTCTCTGAACTCGGGAGTGTGAGCGCTGTGCATTCTCAGAACTCGGCAGTGTGAGCGCTGTGCGTTCTCTGAACTCCGCAGTTTAAGCGCTGTGCGTTCTCTGAACTCGGGAGTGTGAGCGCTGTGCGTTCTCTGAACTCGGGAATGTGAGCGCTGTGAGTTCTCTGAACTCGGGAGTGTGAGCGCCGTGCGTTCTCTGAACTCGGGAGTGTGATCGCCGTGCGTTCTCTGAACTCAGGAGTGTGAGCGCTGTGCGTTCTCTGAACTCGAGCGTGTGAGCGCTGTGCGTTCTCTGAACTCGGGAGTGTGAGCGCTGTGCGTTCTCTGAACTCGGGAGTGTGAGCGCTGTGTGTTCTCTGAAATAAGGAGTGTGAGCGCTGTGCGTTCTCTGAACTCAGGAGTGTGAGCGCTGTGCGTTCTCTGAACTCGGGAGTGTGAGCGCTGTGCATTCTCTGAACTCGGGAGTGTGAGCGCCTGTGCGTTCTCTGAACTCGGGAGTGTGAGCGCTGTGCGTTCTCTGAACTCGGGTGTGTGAGCGCTGTGCGTTCTCTGAACTCGGGAGTGTGAGCGCTGTGTGTTCTCTGAACTCGGGAGTGTGAGCGCTGTGCGTTCTCTGAACTCGGGAGTGTGAGCGCTGTGCGTTCTCTGAACTCGGGAGTGTGAGCGCTGTGCGTTCTCTGAACTCGGCAGTGTGAGCGCTGTGCGTTCTCTGAACTCGGGAGTGTGAGCGCTGTGCGTTCTCTGAACTCGGGAGTGTGAGCGCTGTGCGTTCTCTGAACTCGGCAGTGTGAGCGCTGTGCGTTCTCTGAACTCGGGAGTGTGAGCGCTGTGCGTTCTCTGAACTTGGGTGTGTGAGCGCTGTGCGTTCTCTGAACTCGGGAGTGTGAGCGCTGTGCGTTCTCTGAACTCAGGAGTGTGAGCGCTGTGCGTTCTCTGAACTCGGGAGTGTGAGCGCTGTGTGTTCTCTGAACTCGGCAGTGTGAGCGCTGTGTGTTCTCTGAACTCGGCAGTGTGAGCGCTGTCCGTTCTCTGAACTCGGGAGTGTGAGCGCTGTGCGTTCTCTGAACTCGGAGTGTGAGCGCTGTGTGTTCTCTGAACTCAGGAGTGTGAGCGCTGTGTGTTCTCTGAACTCGGAGTGTGAGCGCTGTGCGTTCTCTGAACTCGGGAGTGTGAGCGCTGTGCATTCTCAGAACTCGGCAGTGTGAGCGCTGTGCGTTCTCTGAACTCGGAGTGTGAGCGCTGTGCGTTCTCTGAACTCGGGAGTGTGAGCGCTGTGCATTCTCTAAACTCGGGAGTGTGAGCGCTGTCTGTTCTCTGAACTCGGGAATGTGAGTGCTGTGCGCTCTCTGAACTCTGGAGTGTGAGCGCTGTGTGTTCTCTGAACTCGGGAGTGTGAGCGCTGTGCATTCTCTGAACTCTGGAGTGTGAGCGCTGTGCATTCTCTGAACTCGGGAATGTGAGTGCTGTGCGCTCTCTGAACTCTGGAGTGTGAGCGCTGTGCATTCTCTGAACTCGGGAGTGTGAGCGCTGTGTGTTCTCTGAACTCGGGAGTGTGAGCGCTGTGCGTTCTCTGAACTCGGAAGTGTGAGCACTGCTCGTTTCTGAACTCGGGAGTGTGAGCGCTGTGCATTCTCTAAACTCGGGAGTGTGAGCGCTGTGCGTTCTCTGAACTCGGAAGTGTGAGCACTGCTCGTTTCTGAACTCGGGAGTGTGAGCGCTGTGCATTCTCTAAACTCGGGAGTGTGAGCGCTGTGCGTTCTCTGAACTCGGGAGTGTGAGCGCTGTGCGTTCTCTGAACTCGGAGTGTGAGCGCTGTGCGTTCTCTGAACTCGGGAGTGTGAGCGCTGTGCGTTCTCTGAACTCGGAGTGTGAGCGCTGTGCGTTCTCTGAACTCGGGAGTGTGAGCGCTGTGTGTTCTCTGAACTCGGGAGTGTGAGCGCTGTGCGTTCTCTGAACTCGGGAGTGTGAGCGCTGTGCTTTCTCTGAACTCGGGAGTGTGAGCGCTGTGCTTTCTCTGAACTCGGGAGTGTGAGCGCTGTGTGTTCTCTGAACTCGGGAGTGTGAGCGCTGTGCGTTCTCTGAACTCGGGAGTGTGAGCGCTGTGCGTTCTCTGAACTCGGAGTGTGAGCGCTGTGCGTTCTCTGAACTCGGGAGTGTGAGCGCTGTGCGTTCTCTGAACTCGGGAGTGTGAGCGCTGTGCGTTCTCTGAACTCGGAGTGTGAGCGCTGTGCGTTCTCTGAACTCGGGAGTGTGAGCGCTGTGCGTTCTCTGAAATAAGGAGTGTGAACGCTGTGCGTTCTCTGAACTCGGGAGTGTGAGCGCTGTGCGTTCTCTGAATTCGGGAGTGTGAGCGCTGTGTGTTCTCCTAAATCGGGAGTGTGAGCGCTGTGCGTTCTCTGAACTCGGGTGTGTGAGCGCTGTGCATTCTCTGAACTCGGGAGTGTGAGCGCCGTGCGTTCTCTGAACTCGGGAGTGTGAGCGCCGTGCGTTCTCTGAACTCGGCAGTGTGAGCGCTGTGTGTTCTCTGAACTCGGCAGTGTGAGCGCTGTCCGTTCTCTGAACTCGGGAGTGTGAGCGCTGTGCGTTCTCTGAACTCAGGAGTGTGAGCACGGTGTGTTCTCTGAACTCAGGAGTGTGAGCGCTGTGTGTTCTCAGAACTCGGCAGTGTGAGCGCTGTGCGTTCTCTGAACTCGGAAGTGTGAGCACTGCTCGTTTCTGAACTCGGGAGTGTGAGCGCTGTGCATTCTCTGAACTCGGCAGTGTGAGCGCTGTGCGTTCTCTGAACTCGGGAGTGTGAGCGCTGTGCGTTCTCTGAACTCGGAGTGTGAGCGCTGTGCGTTCTCTGAACTCGGAGTGTGAGCGCTGTGCGTTCTCTGAACTCGGGAGTGTGAGCGCTGTGCGTTCTCTGAACTCGGGAGTGTGAGCGCTGTGCGTTCTCTGAACTCGGGAGTGTGAGCGCTGTGCGTTCTCTGAACTCGGGAGTGTGAGCGCTGTGCGTTCTCTGAACTCAGGAGTGTGAGCGCTGTGCGTTCTCTGAACTCGGGAGTGTGAGCGCTGTGCGTTCTCTGAACTCGGGAGTGTGAGCGCTGTGCGTTCTCTGAACTCGGGAGTGTGAGCGCTGTGTGTTCTCTGAACTCGGAGTGTGAGCGCTGTGCGTTCTCTGAACTCGGAGTGTGAGCGCTGTGCGTTCTCTGAACTCGGGAGTGTGAGCGCTGTGCGTTCTCTGAACTCGGGAGTGTGAGCGCTGTGCGTTCTCTGAACTTGGGAGTGTGAGCGCAGTACATTCTCTGAACTCGGGAGTGTGAGCGCTGTGCGTTCTCTGAACTAAGGAGTGTGAGCGCTGTGCGTTGTCTGAAATAAGGAGTGTGAACGCTGTGCGTTCTCTTAACTCGGCAGTGTGAGCGCTGTGCGTTCTCTGAACTCCGCAGTTTAGCGCTGTGCGTTCTCTGAACTCGGGAGTGTGAGCGCTGTGCGTTCTCTGAACTCGGGAGTGTGAGCGCTGTGCGTTCTCTGAACTCGGGAGTGTGAGCGCTGTGCGTTCTCTGAACTCGGGAGTGTGAGCGCTGTGTGTTCTCTGAAATAAGGAGTGTGAACGCTGTGCGTTCTCTGAACTCAGGAGTGTGAGCGCTGTGCGTTCTCTGAACTCGGGTGTGTGAGCGCTGTGCATTCTCTGAACTCGGGAGTGTGAGCGCCGTGCGTTCTCTGAACTTGGGAGTGTGAGCGCTGTACATTCTCTGAACTCGGGAGTGTGAGCGCTGTGCGTTCTCTGAAATAATGAGTGTGAGCGCTGTGCGTTGTCTGAAATAAGGAGTGTGAACGCTGTGCGTTCTCTTAACTCGGCAGTGTGAGCGCTGTGCGTTCTCTGAACTCCGCAGTTTAAGCGCTGTGCGTTCTCTGAACTCGGGAGTGTGAGCGCTGTGCGTTCTCTGAACTCGGGAGTGTGAGCGCTGTGCGTTCTCTGAACTCGGGAGTGTGAGCGCTGTGCGTTCTCTGAACTCGGGAATGTGAGCGCTGTGAGTTCTCTGAACTCGGGTGTGTGAGCGCTGCTCGTTCTCTGAACTCGAGATTGTGAGCGCTGTGTGTTCTCTGAACTCGGGAGTGTGAGCGCTGTGCGGTCTCTGAACTCGGGAGTGTGAGCGCTGTGCGTTCTCTGAACTCGGGAGTGGGAGCGCTGAGCTTTCTCTGAAGTCGGCAGTGTCAGCTCTGTGCGTTCACTGAATTCGGGATTGTGAGCGCTGTGCGTTCTCTGAACTCGGGAGTGTGAGCGCTGTGCTTTCTCTGAACTCGGCAGTGTGAGCGCTGTGCGTTCTCTGAACTCGGGAGTGTGAGCGCTGTGCGTTCTCTGAACTCGGGAGTGTGAGCGCTGTGCCTTCTCTGAACTCGGGAGTGTGAGCGCTGTGCGTTCTCTGAACTCGGAAGTGTGAGCGCTGTGTGTTCTCTGAACTCGGGAGTGTGAGCGCTGTGCTTCTCTGAACTCGGGAGTGTGAGCGCTGTGTGTTCTCTGAACTCGGAGTGTGAGCGCTGTGCGTTCTCTGAACTCGGAGTGTGAGCGCTGTGCGTTCTCTGAACTCAGGAGTGTGAGCGCTGTGCGTTCTCTGAACTCGGCAGTGTGAGCGCTGTGTGTTCTCTGAACTCGGCAGTGTGAGCGCTGTGCGTTCTCTGAACTCGGAGTGTGAGCGCTGTGCGTTCTCTGAACTCGGGAGTGTGAGCGCTGTGTGTTCTCTGAACTCAGGAGTGTGAGCGCTGTGTGTTCTCTGAACTCGGCAGTGTGAGCGCTGTGCGTTCTCTGAACTCGGAGTGTGAGCGCTGTGCATTCTCTGAACTCGGCAGTGTGAGCGCTGTGCGTTCTCTGAACTCGGGAGTGTGAGCGCTGTGCATTCTCTGAACTCGGGAGTGTGAGCGCTGTGCTGTTCTCTGAACTCGGGAGTGTGAGCGCTGTGCGTTCTCTGAACTCGGCAGTGTGAGCGCTGTGCGTTCTCTGAACTCGGCAGTGTGAGCGCTGTGCGTTCTCTGAACTCGGGAGTGTGAGCGCTGTGCGTTCTCTGAACTCGGGAGTGTGAGCGCTGTGCGTTCTCTGAACTCGGGAGTGTGAGCGCTGTGCGTTCTCTGAACTCGGGAGTGTGAGCGCTGTGCGTTCTCTGAACTCAGGAGTGTGAGCGCTGTGCGTTCTCTGAACTCGGGAGTGTGAGCGCTGTGCGTTCTCTGAACTAGGAGTGTGAGCGCTGTGCGTTCTCTGAACTCAGGAGTGTGAGCGCTGTGTGTTCTCTGAACTCGGCAGTGTGAGCGCTGTGCGTTCTCTGAACTCGGGAGTGTGAGCGCTGTGCGTTCTCTGAACTCGAGAGTGTGAGCGCTGTGTGTTCTCTGAACTCGAGAGTGTGAGCGCTGTGCTTTCTCTGAACTCGGCAGTGTGAGCGCTGTGCGTTCTCTGAACTCGGGAGTGTGAGCGCTGTGCGTTCTCTGAACTCGGGTGTGTGAGCGCTGTGCGTTCTCTGAACTCGGGAGTGTGAGCGCTGTGCGTTCTCTGAACTCGGGAGTGTGAGCGCTGTGCGTTCTCTGAACTCGGGAGTGTGAGCGCTGTGCCTTCTCTGAACTCGGGAGTGTGAGCGCTGTGCGTTCTCTGAACTCGGGAGTGTGAGCGCTGCGTGTTCTCTGAATTTAGGAGTGTGAGCGCTGTGCGTTCTCCTAAATCGGAGTGTGAGCGCTGTGCGTTCTCTGAACTCAGGAGTGTGAGCGCGGTGTGTTCTCTGAACTCGGCAGTGTGAGCGCTGTGCGTTCTCTGAACTCGGGAGTGTGAGCGCTGTGTGTTCTCTGAACTCAGGAGTGTGAGCGCGGTGTGTTCTCTGAACTCAGGAGTGTGAGCGCTGTGTGTTCTCTGAACTCGGCAGTGTGAGCGCTGTCCGTTCTCTGAACTCGGGAGTGTGAGCGCTGTGCGTTCTCTGAACTCAGGAGTGTGAGCACGGTGTGTTCTCTGAACTCAGGAGTGTGAGCGCTGTGTGTTCTCAGAACTCGGCAGTGTGAGCGCTGTGCGTTCTCTGAACTCGGAAGTGTGAGCACTGCTCGTTTCTGAACTCGGGAGTGTGAGCGCTGTGCATTCTCAGAACTCGGCAGTGTGAGCGCTGTGCGTTCTCTGAACTCGGAAGTGTGAGCGCTGTGCATTCTCAGAACTCGGCAGTGTGAGCACTGCTCGTTTCTGAACTCGGGAGTGTGAGCGCTGTGCATTCTCTAAACTCGGGAGTGTGAGCGCTGTCTGTTCTCTGAACTCGGGAGTGTGAGCGCTGTGCATTCTCAGAACTCGGCAGTGTGAGCGCTGTGCGTTCTCTGAACTCGGAAGTGTGAGCACTGCTCGTTTCTGAACTCGGGAGTGTGAGCGCTGTGCATTCTCTAAACTCGGGAGTGTGAGCGCTGTCTGTTCTCTGAACTCGGGAATGTGAGTGCTGTGCGCTCTCTGAACTCTGGAGTGTGAGCGCTGTGCATTCTCTGAACTCGGGAGTGTGAGCGCTGTCTGTTCTCTGAACACGGCAGTGTGAGCGCTGTCTGTTCTCTGAACTCGGGAGTGTGAGCGGTGTGTGTTCTCTGAACTCGGGAGTGTGAGCGCTGTGCATTCTCCAAACTCGGGAGTGTGAGCGCTGTGCATTCTCCAAACTCGGGAGTGTGAGCGCTGTGCATTCTCCAAACTCGGGAGTGTGAGCGCTGTGTGTTCTCTGAACTCGGGAATGTGATCGCCGTGCGTTCTCTGAACTCGGGAGTGTGAGCGCTGTGCGTTCTCTGAACTCAGGAGTGTGAGCGCTGTGCGGTCTCTGAACTCGAGCGTGTGAGCGCTGTGCGTTCTCTGAACTCGGGAGTGTGAGCGCTGTGCGTTCTCTGAACTCAGGAGTGTGAGCGCTGTGCGTTCTCTGAACTCGGGAGAGTGAGCGCTGTGTGTTCTCTGGAATAAGGAGTGTGAACGCTGTGCGTTCTCTGAACTCGGGAGTGTGAGCGCTGTGCGTTCTCTGAATTCGGGAGTGTGAGCGCTGTGCGTTCTCTGAACTCGGGAGTGTGAGCGCTGTGCGTTCTCTGAACTCGGGAGTGTGAGCGCTGTGCGTTCTCTGAACTCGGGAGTGTGAGCGCTGTGCGTTCTCTGAACTCAGGAGTGTGAGCGCTGTGCGTTCTCTGAACTCGGGTGTGTGAGCGCTGTGCATTCTCTGAACTCGGGAGTGTGAGCGCTGTGCGTTCTCTGAACTCATGAGTGTGAGCGCTGTGCGTTCTCTGAACTCGGGAGTGTGAGCGCAGTACATTCTCTGAACTCGGGAGTGTGAGCGCTGTGCGTTCTCTGAAATAATGAGTGTGAGCGCTGTGCGTTGTCTGAAATAAGGAGTGTGAACGCTGTGCGTTCTCTTAACTCGGCAGTGTGAGCGCTGTGCGTTCTCTGAACTCGGGAATGTGAGCGCTGCTCGTTCTCTGAACTCGGGAATGTGAGCGCTGCTCGTTCTCTGAACTCGGTTGTTTGAGCGCTGTGCGTTCTCAGAACACGGCAGTGTGAGCGCTGTGTGTTCTCTGAACTCGGGAGTGTGAGCGCTGTGAGTTCTCTGAACTCGGGAGTGTGTGCGCTGTGTGTTCTCTGAACTCGGGAATGTGATCGCCGTGCGTTCTCTGAACTCGGGAGTGTGAGCGCTGTGCGTTCTCTGAAATAAGGAGTGTGAGCGCTGTGTGTTCTCTGAACTCGGGAGTGTGAGCGCTGTGCGTTCTCTGAACTCGAGATTGTGAGCGCTGTGCGTTCTCTGAACTCGAGATTGTGAGCGCTGTGTGGTCTCTGAACTCGGGAGTGTGAGCGCTGTGCTTTCTCTGAACTCGGGAGTGTGAGCGCTGTGCGTTCTCTGAACTTGGGAGTGTGAGCGCTGTGCGTTCTCTGAACTCGGGAGTGTGAGCGCTGTGCTTTCTCTGAAGTCGGCAGTGTCAGCTCTGTGCGTTCACTGAATTCGGGAGTGTGAGCGCTGTGCGTTCTCTGAACTCGGGAGTGTGAGCGCTGTGCTTTCTCTGAACTCGGGAGTGTGAGCGCTGTGCTTTCTCTGAACTCGGGAGTGTGAGCGCTGTGCTTTCTCTGAACTCGGGAGTTTGAGCGCTGTACGTTCTCTCAACTCGGCAGTGTGAGCGCTGTGCATTCTCTGAACTCGGGAGTGTGAGCGCTGTGCGTTCTCTGAACTCGGGAGTGTGAGCGCTGTGCGTTCTCTGAACTCGGGAGTGTGAGCGCTGTGTTTTCTCCGAAATTGGGAGTGTGAGCGCTGTGCGTTCTCTGAACTCGGGAGTGTGAGCGCTGTGCGTTCTCTGAACTCGTTACTGTGAGCGCTGTGTATTCTCTGAACTCGGGAGTGTGAGCGCTGTGCGTTCTCTGAACTCGGGAGTGTAAGCGTTGTGCGTTCGCTGAACTCGGGAGTGTGAGCGCTGTGCGTTCTCTGCACTCAGGAGTATGAGTGCTGTGCGTTCTCTGAACTCGGGAGTGTGAGCGCTGTGTGTTCTCTGAACTCGGCAGTGTGAGGGTTGTGCCTTCTCTGAACTCGGGAGTGTGAGCGCTGTGCGTTCTCTGAACTCGACAGTGTGAGCGATGTGCCTTCTCTGAACTCGGGAATGTGAGCGCTGCTCGTTCTCTGAACTCAGTTGTTTGAGCGCTGTGCGTTCTCAGAACTCGGCAGTGTGAGCGTTGTGAGTTCTCTCAACTCGGGAGTGTGAGCGCTGTGCGTTCTCTGAACTCGGGAGTGTGAGCGCTGTGCATTCTTTGAACTTGGGAGTGTGAGCGCTGTGCGTTCTCTGAATTCGGGTGTGTGAGTGCTGAGTGTTCACAGAACTCGGCAGTGTGAGCGCTGAGTGTTCTCTGAACTCGGGAGTGTGAGCGCTGTGCGTTCTCTGAACTCGGGAGTGTGAGCGCTCTGCCTTCTCTGAACTCGGGAGTGTGAGCGCTGTGCGGTCTCTGAACTCGGGAGTGTGAGCGCTGTGCATTCTTTGAGCTTGGGAGTGTGAGCGCTGTGTATTCACTGAACTCGGGAGTGTGAGTGCTGTGCATTCTTTGAGCTTGGGAGTGTGAGCGCTGTGCGATCTATGAACTCGGGAGTGTGAGCGCTGTGTATTCTCTGAACTCGGGAGTGTGAGCGCTGTGTGTTCTCTGAACTCGGGAGTGTGAGCGCTGTGCGTTCTCTGAACTCGGGAGTGTGAGCGCTGTGTGTTCTCTGAACTCGGGAGTGTGAGCGCTGTGTATTCACTGAACTCGGGAGTGTGAGTGCTGTGCATTCTTTGAGCTTGGGAGTGTGAGCCCTGTGCGATCTATGAACTCGGGAGTGTGAGCGCGGTGTATTCTCTGAACTCGGGTGTGTGAGTGCTGAGTGTTCACAGAACTCGGCAGTGTGGGCGCTGAGTGTTCTCTGAACTCGGGAGTGTGAGCGCTGTGCGTTCACTGAACTCGGGAGTGTGAGCGCTCTGCCTTCTCTGAACTCGGGAGTGTGAGCGCTGTGCGGTCTCTGAACTCGGGAGTGTGAGCGCTGTGCATTCTTTGAGCTTGGGAGTGTGAGTGCTGTGTATTCTCTGAACTCGGGAGTGTGAGCGCTGTGCGTTCTCTGAACTCGAGATTGTGAGCGCTGTGCGTTCTCTGAACTCGGGAGTGTGAGCGCTGTGCGTTCTCTGAACTCGGGACTGTGAGCGCTGTGCATTCTCTGAACTCGGCAGTGTGAGCGTTGTGCGTTCTCTGAACTCGGCAGTGTCAGCGCTGTGCGTTCTCTGAACTCGGGAGTGTGAGCGCTGTGCGTTCTCTGAACTCGGGAGTGTGAGCGCTGTGCGTTCTCTGAACTCGGCAGTGTGAGCGCTGTGCGTTCTCTGAACTCGGCAGTGTGAGCGCTGTGCGTTCTCTGAACTCGGCAGTGTGAGCGCTGTGCGTTCTCTGAACTCGGGAGTGTGAGCGCTGTGCGTTCTCTGAACTCGGGAGTGTGAGCGCTGTGCGTTCTCTGAACTCGGGAGTGTGAGCGCTGTGTGTTCTCTGAACTCGGGAGTGTGAGCGCTGTGCGTTCTCTGAACTCGGGAGTGTGAGCGCTGTGCGTTCTCTGAACTCGGGAGTGTGAGCGCTGTGCGTTCTCTGAACTCGGCAGTGTGAGCGCTGTGTGTTCTCTGAACTCAGGAGTGTGAGCGCTGTGCGTTCTCTGAACTCGGAGTGTGAGCGCTGTGCGTTCTCTGAACTCGGGAGTGTGAGCGCTGTGAGTTCTCTGAACTCGGCAGTGTGAGCGCTGTGAGTTCTCTGAACTCGGCAGTGTGAGCGCTGTGCCTTCTCTGAACTCGGGAGTGTGAGCGCTGTGAGTTCTCTGAACTCGGCAGTGTGAGCGCTGTGCGTTCTCTGAACTCGGGATTGTGAGCGCTGTGCGTTCTCTGAACTCGGCAGTGTGAGCGCTGTGCGTTCTCTGAACTCGTTACTGTGAGCGCTGTGTTTTCTCTGAACTCGGGAGTGTGTGCGCTGTGCGTTCTCTGAACTCGGGAGTGTGAGCGCTGTGCGTTCTCTGAACTCGGGAGTGTGAGCGCTGTGTTTTCTCCGAAATTGGGAGTGTGAGCGCTGTGTATTCTCTGAACTCGGGAGTATGAGCGCTGTGCGTTCTCTGAACTTGGGAGTGTGAGCGCTGTGCGTTCTCTGAACTCGGGAGTGTGAGCGCTGTGTATTCTCTGAACTCGGGAGTATGAGCGCTGTGCGTTCTCTGAACTTGGAAGTGTGAGCGCTGTGCGTTCTCTGAACTCGGGAGTGTGAGCGCTGTGCGTTCTCTGAACTCAGGAGTGTGAGCGCTGTGCGTTCTCCTAAATCGGAGTGTGAGCGCTGTGCGTTCTCTGAACTCAGGAGTGTGAGCGCTGTGTGTTCTCTGAACTCAGGAGTGTGAGCGCTGTGTGTTCTCTGAACTCGGGAGTGTGAGCGCTGTGCGTTCTCTGAACTCGGCAGTGTGAGCGCTGTACGTTCTCTGAACTCGGCAGTGTGAGCGCTGTGCCTTCTCTGAACTCGGGAGTGTGAGCGCTGTGAGTTCTCTGAACTCGGGAGTGTGAGCGCTGTGCGTTCTCTGAACTCGGGAGTGTGAGCGCTGTGCGTTCTCTGAACTCGGCAGTGTGAGCGCTGTGAGTTCTCTGAACTCGGGAGTGTGAGCGCTGTGCGTTCTCTGAACTCGGGAGTGTGAGCGCTGTGCGTTCTCTGAACTCGGGAGTGTGAGCGCTGTGCGTTCTCTGAACTCAGGAGTGTGAGCGCTGTGCGTTCTCCTAAATCGGAGTGTGAGCGCTGTGCGTTCTCTGAACTCAGGAGTGTGAGCGCTGTGTGTTCTCTGAACTCAGGAGTGTGAGCGCGGTGTGTTCTCTGAACTCGGCAGTGTGAGCGCTGTGCGTTCTCTGAACTCGGCAGTGTGAGCGCTGTGCGTTCTCTGAACTCAGCATCGTGAACGGTGTGCGTTCTCTGAACTCAGCATCGTGAGCGCTGTCTGTTCTCTGAACTCGGCAGTGTGAGCGCTGTGCGTTCTCTGAATTCGGGAGTGTGAGCGCTGTGCGTTCTCTGAACTCGGAAGTGTGAGCACTGCTCGTTCTCTGAACTCGGGAGTGTGAGCGCTGTGCATTCTCTGAACTCGGCAGTGTGAGCGCTGTGTGTTCTCTGATCTCTGGAGTGTGAGCGCTGTGCGTTCTCTGATCTCTGGAGTGTGAGCGCTGTGCGTTCTCTGAACTCGGGTGTGTGAGCGCTGTGTGTTCTCTGAACACGGCAGTGTGAGCGCTGTGCATTCTCTGAACTCGGGAGTGTGAGCGCTGTGCGTTCTCTGAACTCGGCAGTGTGAGCGCTGTGCGTTCTCTGAACTCGGGAGTGTGAGCGCTGTGTGTTCTCTGAACTCTGGAGTGTGAGCGCTGTGCATTCTCTGAATTCGGGAGTGTGAGCTCTGTGTGTTCTCTGAACTCGGCAGTGTGAGCGCTGTACGTTCTCTGAACTCGGGAGTGTGAGCGCTGTGCGTTCTCTGAACTCGGGAGTGCGAGCGCTGTGTGTTCTCTGAACTCGATAGTGTGAGCGCTGTGCATTCTCCAAACTCGGGAGTGTGAGCGCTGTGTGTTCTCTGAACTCGGGAGTGTCAGAGCTGTGCGTTCTCTGAACTCGGGAGTGTGAGCGCTGTGCGTCCTTTGAACTTGGGAGAGTGAGGGCTGTGCGTTCTCTGAATTCTGGTGTGTGAGCGCTGTGTATTCTCTGAACTCGGGAGTGTGAGCGCTGTGCGTTCTCTGAACTCGAGATTGTGAGCGCTGTGTGTTCTCTGAACTCGGCAGTGTGAGCGCTGTGCGTTCTCTGAACTCGAGAGTGTGAGCGCTGTGTGTTCTCTGAACTCGGGAGTTTGAGCGCTTTGCGTTCTCTGAACTCGAGAGTGTGAGCGCTGTGTGTTCTCTGAACTCGGGAGTGTGAGCGCTGTGCGTTCTCTGAACTCGGGAGTGTGAGCGCTGTGCGTTCTCTGAACTCGGGAGTGAGATCGCTGTGCTTTCTGTGAACTCGGCAGTGTGAGCGCTGTGCTTTCTCTGAACTCGAGAGTGTGAGCGCTGTGCTTTCTCTGAACTCGAGAGTGTGAGCGCTGTGTGTTCTCTGAACTCGGGAGTGTGAGCGCTGTGCGTTCTCTGAACTCGGGAGTGTGAGCGCTGTGCGTTCTCTGAACTCGGGAGTGGGAGCGCTGTGCTTTCTCTGAAGTCGGCAGTGTCAGCGCTGTGCGTTCTCTGAATTCGGGAGTGTGAGCGCTGTGCGTTCTCTGAACTCGGGCGTGTGAGCGCTGTGTGTTCTCTGAACTCGGGAGTGGTGAGCGCTGTGCGTTCTCTGAACTCGGGAGTGTGAGCGCTGTGCGTTCTCTGAACTCGGGAGTGTGAGCGCTGTGCTTTCTCTGAACTCGGGAGTGTGAGCGCTGTGCGTTCTCTGAAATAAGGAGTGTGAGCGCTGTGCGTTCTCTGAACTCGGGAGTGTGAGCGCTGTGCGTTCTCTGAAATCGGGAGTGTGAGCGCTGTGCGTTCTCTGAAATCGGGAGTGTGAGCGCTGTGCGTTCTCTGAACTCGGGAGTGTGAGCGCTGTGCGTTCTCTGAACTCGGGAGTGTGAGCGCTGTGCGTTCTCTGAACTCGGAGTGTGAGCGCTGTGCATTCTCTGTACTCGCGAGTGTAAGGGCTGTGTTCCTAGCCCAGGTGTGTGAGCGCTGTCTGTACTTGAATGCAGTCGTGTTAGCACGGTGGTCTCAGTAGCTTTCCTGACAATAACTGGATCAAATTATACATTGTAGAGACCTTCAATAAGTGAAAAGTGACAAGTAACATTCGCGCCACACAAGTGGCAGGCAATGACTATCTCCAACAAGTGAAAGTCTAACCACCTCCCCTTGATCTATAACAGCATTACCATTGCTGAATCCCCCACCATCAACAACCTGAGTGTCACCATTGACCAGAAACTTTACTGGACCAGCCATATAAATACTGTGGCTACAAGAGCAGGTCAGAGGCTAGGTATTCTGTGGCGAGTGTCTCACCTCCTGACTCCCCAAAGCCTTTCCAACATCTACAAGTCACAAGTCAGGAGTGTGATGGAATACTCTCCACTTGCCTGGGTGAGTGCAGCTCAAACAACACTCAAGAAGCTCGACACCATCCAGGACAAAGCAGCCTACTTGATTGGCACCCCATCCACCACCTTAAACATTCACTCCCTCCACCACCGGCGTACCGTGGCTGCAGTGTGTACCATCTACAAAATGCACTGCAGCAACTCACCAAAGCTTCTTCGGCAGCACCTCTCAAACCCACGACTTCTACCACCTAGATGGACAAGAGCAGCATGCACATGGGAACACCATGACCTCCAAGTCACACACCATCCCGACTTGGAAATATATCGCCGTTCCTTCATCGTTGCTGGGTGAAAATCCTGGAACTCCCTCCCTAACCGCAACCTGGGAGTCCCTTCACCTCCTGGATTGCAGTGATTCAAGAAGGTGACTCACCACCAGCGACGCCCACATCCCAGGAATGAATAAAAAAAACCTACTCTACAGTAGATAGGATCAAATTACACATTCCAGATAAACTGTTGGGTGTGTCTTGTCCTCCAAGGGAACCAATCAGAAAACTGCTCCAACCCACTTGTGTTACAAATAGATGCAGCCAAGTTTCTCTGCTGTCTCCAGCTGGAGTGCACGCACCCGTTAAGGTGTATTGGCTTTAAGTGGCATCAAAGATGCCTGATATCTTGCCCCTCCAAACAGACGTGCAGCCAATGAATAGCCCGATTAACGCTGGCAGCATGCCTGACTCATTTTAATGAGGTGCCAGTACGAATTTAACACGCAGCCTGGGACCGTGTGAACACACGAGTGCCCCGGGCACGATCCAATTTCTAAGCCGATCTGTTTGTGACTAAACATTTTCTCTTTTTTTTAAGTGGAGTGTGTTAAGTTCAAAGTTTAGCATTTCATTTTTACACAGGAGCCAGCTTACTCTAATTAAACATAGACCTTAAACAGTGAACTGTAGGACAACTGTTTAATATACTGTCAAACAGATCACAATAAAACTGGTGTTAATGGCAAATGATACATTTACAGGACGATCGGTTGACACAAAACAAAAATTGGCAGCATATAATGTGAAAAATAGAGGGCACTGCACTAGGACAGTTTACATTAAAGAGGGAGTCTCGCCATCAGGACCCCTTTTAAAATGAAACAGTTATAAAGAGTTATGACCAATTTTAATATCTTTATTTCTTTCTGTTGGATTTTTTTTTAAAGATAATGTTTGTTTAAATAGTGAGTGATGACGACAGTGCAGGAGAAACCAGTTCAGCTTAGGACAGACGTTGGGAGCTCTCGAGAAAAAGACCAGCAGTGAGGAAATGGATGAACATACATTTGAAATGGCACTATTATCTAGACATCTGGATTTGAAGAAGAAGAAAAGCTTTGGGGGTTACATTTAGTTCAAAGTACCCACACATCATTACAATTTTTTTTTAAATTGAAGAACGTCATTTCAATTTATTCACTAAGTTTCCCTCCTGGGCAGGTTGTCGACTCAGTAATACTAGCCAATCAACCCAGTGCTTTAAAAATCAACAGAAGTAAACAGTAAGCAAAAAGATACCTTGCACTTTAAAAAAAAAAATCTGATTTTTAAAGAGACTTTTTGTTTTGAACGTATCAGCACCATACCCAAATAAAGACTAGATTTACCACAAAAAAAAACCATATCTGGTCATGGTCACCTCCTTTAAGAGGAGCAACAGCATTGTAAACGATAATGTTTCTCCGTTTCTAGGTTGTGATTCTTGGAAACATAATCCCCAGAATGAGCAGTTTGAGAATCAGTTTACAAGTTTCATCTCTCTCTTTGACTTTATGATCAAAATTGTTTCCTATGGTACTTATAAAATCTCCAAATGTATGTACCTGAAACAGCAGTTACATGGCACAGTGTTGACTTTACAGTGGAGTATTGCAGTTCTGCCACCAGAGGCTGCTAGCTCATTTAGTGGAGCCAGAAATGGAGACCAGTGCTGTCAACTTCAGATAAATACACTTCTGATCAAAGCATCATTTTGATCCAAACATAAAGTTCCAATGTGCCAAACCATGCACTCCTATTCGGTACAATTCCTGCTGCAGACATAACACATAAATACAAAACGCAAATCAGAATTCCAGCCCAAGCATAACATGCTCCCCCAATTATCCACTTTCTTAATGCTCAACACACAAAGTACGGTCAATCTGCTACTGAATTTAACCTGGGGATAGCGGCATGGTTTAGAAGTCTAATGGTTTCAGTGCACAATCTGTTTTTATTCAATGTTTCCTGCAGTTCTTCCTTCGATCGGGTTGCTGGATGGATGATTAAAGAGGCTGCGGTACAAAGATTCGCCAACTGTCTATTTCTACCTTTTCTCATTCATATTGGAGCAATGACACTTAGTGACACATGTCTGTCAAGATTCACATATGCAATAGCCCTGCTGCTAGGCTACCCTTGCTCAAACAGGAATCCAGAAGAAAAATCAGTCAAGAAGCGATTGTGAAGGAAAGGAAATGTGAACAGCAAATCCCACATAATACCCGCAATATGTTAAAAATATTGTACTGAGAATTCCCAATATATCAGTTGAAGGCTGTGAGATAAATCTTCTTCCCTTTCATTTACATATCTATTTTAGAAAATTAGATTGAGAATTACATTTACGTTTAGGTATTTATGTATGGTGCCTAAATTAGCCTGCTTTGAACCATCCATTCTGACCCATTTCAAATGATATTTATTATTAACCAAAGAACCGTAGCAGGACCTCAGTGCAACATTGAATGACATGCAACTTTACACTTACTTGCCAGAAGCATCAAGAATAAAGACCTTGCATTTGTACAGTCCCCTTTCACATCCTCAGGACATCCCAAAGCACTTTGCAGCCAATGCCTTACTTTTGAAGTGTAGTCACTGCTGTCACATAGTCAAGCGCGGCAGCCAATTTACACACGGCAATTTCCCACAAACAGCAAAGCGGTGAATATCCAGTTCATCTTTTTTTTGGTGATTGTTGCGGGATAAATGTTGGACAGCAGGAGAACTCCCCTGCTCTTCTTCAAATAGCGCCATAGGATCCTCCACGTCCATCCAAGCAGGTTTAGCATCTCATCTGAAAGATGGAACCTTCGACAATGCAGCAGTCCCTCAATATTACACTGAAGTGTCATCTTAGATTATCTGCTCAAGCTCAAGGGTTTAAACACACAACCTTCTGATAAGAGGCAGGAATGCTACCGTTGGAACAAGCTGGCACTTAGGGAGATGTTGAGATGCATAAATCAACACCGCTTTATTAACTATATCTGTAATAATAATTTTAGTACCATCACAAGGATCAGTATTGGTGATCACAATATAAATAAAATAATAGTTAACATTCAACAGAATCTAAATAATCATGAGCACAATAATAAACTTAACTGTCTGCTTCTAAGAATTGCAGCACCGGCTGAATTTTGTTTAGTAACGGTAAAACAGAGTTACAGCTCAGACTTAGCAAGGTTCACAGTCTATATTCAACCAATCACTGATAGACTTCTAGTATTAAGATTGTTGCTTGGTGACATGAACATCAAATCATAAAGCCTACGAACATACGAGCAATGACAGACAGGAAAAGACCCTCTGGTCCATCCGACTTGTCCCAAAGCCTCTCCTTGAATAGGTTGTGTTGTCTGTGTTGCTTTCCTCCGTGATGCTCTAGGGTCTCCAATGGAATTCAGCTCTGGTAAGTCATCTTCTTTCTTCCATCATCTTCTTCTCTTCTTAACTCTCGCTGACCTTGCATGTACTTATGCTACTGAATTAACTACTGGAACACACTTTGGATTATCTACTTCTGCGTAGATCTAAAACAGTTTTAACCTTTCTCAAACCTTCTCACTTTACATTCTTAAGCCTTCTTTGAACTTCTCGAGTCTTCTAATTTTCTAAAAAGCATTATTTAACCTTCTAAGAACCCTTGTGATGTAGGAGCACACTATCTCACCTAACATATTGTAAACCAACATGAAGAGAGTCCCACTTCAGGTGTCCTGACCAATCGAAGATCAATTTGCCTTGTGGATCATTTATTAAAGTGCCACTAAAGTAAACAGACAATATAACAGTAATATAAACTCATTCAGCATGTGGGAGCTTCAGGGATTGAAGTATTTGGAAAGCCAACTCTGAAGATCAAGAAAATATGGCATTGGTCATTCACAGTATTGGTAGAATGGAACAGCAGGGGGTTCTGTACAAGATGCCTCCTCCCATACTGCGTGTAAGCAGCAGCTTTAAACCACAGAATGCGGTAACGAGGGGTGACTGACAAAAATTGCTCCATTTATAACATTTAGGATTACAGACTGATTCCATAGAACATCTTTTGCCTTTAAAGGACACATGAGTAGAATAAAGTGCAGAAATACATTCATTTTAAATTTGAAAACAAAATCCCTTTTAATTTTATCCGCATCACATGGCCTCCATGTACCATGTACCATACACCGACTGGGGTAGAAAGGGCAAATAAATGGCCTGCAACCAATCCTGTATCCGTATTGTCCTGAACCAGCTTCTTCTTTTTATCCGTTCGTTTATGGGATGTGGGCGTCGCTGGCAAGGCCGGCATTTATTGCCCATCCCTAACTGCCCTTGAGAAGGTGGTGGTGAGCTGCCTTCTTGAACTGCTGCAGTCCGTGTGGTGAAGGTACTCCCACAGTGCTGTTAGGTAGGGAGTTCCAGGATTTTGACCCAGCGACGATGAAGGAGATGAGTGACAATAGCGCCTGCCCTCCACTCAGCACTTCTCCACAGCGATAAAGCTGAGATCATGAATTCAGCGATGCGAAGGATTCGCAGTTGTGAGCCCATCTGCCAAAATCCCATGGTGGCGTGCATTGATTTCCTAACAGGGTCGGCTGATTTATCTCGTTAAATGCTCCAATATTTTAACGTGTTGCTATTTTTCACCCTTTTTAAATGTTAAGTTTATTAGGGCATACAAAACCTCGCAAAATGTTGAGATAAAGCAGGCTCTATTCTAATCTAAAGCAAGCCAGAGCAGATGGGCGCAAGTCAGAAAATAAACTGTTTGATATTTAGCAATTTTAGATTACTAAAACTGTGTTAACAGACCTGTGATATTAAGCAACCTCTTTGCTGTAAGTAAACTCTGCACAAAAAGGCCCATGTCTGTGTTGTGACCAGTTGATGTCTGTCCCACCAACAACCCTGATCACTCAGACTTCAATTTGAATTGAGAGACCACCTGAAATCAGCCCCAAAACTGATCATTTAGGTGGGTTTTGCTATATTCTAATAAAATTATCCTGGAACACTTATATTTCGAATATATTTATGAACCATAATTTTCCAACATCATAATGCAATATGAGCAGTTGGTATGTGGCGACCTGTGCATTTCATTCCCATACTTCTAGTTAGTATATCCAACAGCTACATTTACAACAATATTCTGTGTCATATATATGATCGTATATACAAGCTATATTTCTTGCAGCACACAAAACTATATAACTATAAAAAGACAAAAAGCAAAACACTGTGGATGCTGGAACCTGAAACAAAAACGGAAAATGCTGGGAACACTCAGCAGGTCAGGCAGCATCGGGTGAAGAAGGAAAAAAAGTTGAAGTTTCAGGACTTATGACCCTTTGTCTGAACAGGAAGGGTCATAAGACTGGAGTCATTGGGCTGGATTTTGCTCCCAGCGCCAGTCGTTCATTACACTTACACTGGCCCACAGATTTTCTATGGGATTTTGCACTGGAACTTGCAGTGATTAGAAATCTATTTCAGCACGGCGCCCTCTACAGGGGATCTGCGTGAACAGGGCAAGCAGCTGTGTATCTCCTTAACCAATCAGATAGAAGAATTGTTAATGAGGCATGCAGAGTGTGAATCAGGAAGTGTCAGTTGGAATGTTTAATTCAATGCCAAATCAGGTACAGAAAGCGTAATAAAGAGAGGAAAGAAAGATGGAATTAATGAAAGAGGCAGAAAGAAAAAGTTAAAAAAAATATTTAACTTAGTTATAGTTTTTTTTTAAACTCAGAAACCTACATAAAAGGCCAAGACATATAATACAGGTCACCACCAAGGTTGTAAAGAAGATGAGGTAAATCTAGTCCAGTTGTTGTTCTATGTAATTCAATGTAATTAGCCACCCGTTATAGAAACCGCACGATTTTCATTTCAATAAATCTGAGTTCCTGAGCTTTGACAGGCAGATTGCAAGGGTTCAGGGGCTGCGAGGTTGAGATGATGTCATAAACCACTAGCGCAAAACTTGAGCAACTCATTGATGTCATGTGAACCCCATGATATACGCTACTGTCTTGGAACACAGGCCATGGATTGGTATTCTTTGGAACATATGGAAAATTATTTAAGGGAATTTCAGCCTCTTTCAGCTGGCCATTTTTCTTAAAGTTTTCAGTTCACACACTGTAATGCAGAAAATACACTAACGTTACAGTAATAAACTACTCAGATATCAGGGCAGCCTTATTTTGGTATCTTTGCCATACACTGCAAAAAATAAACACTTATGATGCAATTTTAAATTTAAAAAAGATCTTGCTCACCTGTTTTGCTCTTTTTCTATTCACTTTCCCTATTCTATCTTTTCTATCTTTATTTTGGTTTGATTTTACCTAATTTCTAACTAATAAACCCAATTCTAACTATTTCATACTTTTCTTTTACTTCAAATACTTTACTTTTCTTATTTTGTGCGCATCTCTGCTCCATCTGTTTCGGAATTGGGGCCAACAAAATTACCCTCTTATTAGTTGAAAATCAACTCCAAAGGCCTGATTTTCAGCGCTGGAAGTTTAATGACTGACATGGTTACATCCAGGTTAGATGCATTTTTTACACATCAAACCAGAAAAGTGTGATCAGGACTTTCTTGATCAGTATGTTTCCAGTCCAACGAGGGAGGAGACATTGCTGGATCTGGTTCTGGGGAATGAGGTAGGTCAAGTGGAGGAAGTGTCAGTAGGTGAACATTTAGGGAATAGTGATCATAGTATCATAAGGTTTAGATTAGCTATGGAAAAGGACAGGGAGCAATCTAGAGTAAAAATGTTTAACTGGGGGAAGGCCAATTTCAGTGGGATGAGAACGGATCTGGCCTGGGTAAACTGGAATCAAAGATTGGCAGGCAAAACTGTAATGGAACAATGGGCTGCCTTTAAAGAGGAAATCGTTCAGGTACAGTTGAGGTACATTCTCACTAAGGGGAAAGGCAGGGCAACTAAAGTCAGGGCTCCCTGGATGACAAAAGAGATAGAGAATATGATGAAGCAGAAAAAGAGCGTGCATGACAGATGTCAGGTTGCAAATACATCTGAGAATCAGGCTATATATAGAAAGGTCAGAAGAGAAGTGAAAAAGAAAATAAGAGGGGCAAAGAGGGTATGAGAATAGAATGGCAGCCAACATAAAAGGTAATCCAAAAGTCTTCTTTGGGCATATAAATAGTAAAAAGGTAGTAAGAGGAGGGGTGGGGCCGATTAGGGATCAAAAAGGAGACCTATGCATGGAGGCAGAGGGTATGGCTGAGGTACTAAATGAGTACTTTGCATCTGTCTTCACCAAGGAAAAGGATGCTGCCATAGGCACAGTAAAGGAGGAGGTAGTGGAGAAACTTGATAGGATAAAAATTGATAAAGAAGAGGTATTAGAAAGGCTGGCTGACTTAAAGTAGATAAATCATCAGGAGCGGATGGGATGCATCCTAGGATGCTGAGGGAATTGAGGGAGGAGATCGCGGAGGTACTGGCCATAATATTCCAATCCTCCATAGATACCGGGGTGGTGCCAGAGGACTGGAGAATTGCAAATGTTACACCATTGTTCAAAAAAGGGTATAAAGATAAACCCAGCAACTACAGGCCAGTCAGTTTGACCTCGGTAGTGGGGAATCTTTTAGAAACAGTAATCAGGGACAAAATTAACAGTCACTTGGACAAGGATTAATTAAGGAAAGCCAGCATGGATTTGTTAAAGGCAAATCGTGTTTAACTAACTTGATTGAGTTCTTTGATGAGGTAACAGAGAGGGTTGATGAGGGTAATGCAGTTGACGTAGTGTGCAGGGAAGCTGTTCCCATTGGCAGAAGGGTCGAGAACCAGAGGACACAGATTTAAGGTGATTGGCAAAAGAACCAAAGGCGACGTAAGAAAAAACTTTTATATGCAGCGAGTGGTTCGGATCTGGAAATGCACGGCCTGAAAAGGGTGGTGGAGGCAGATTCAATCACAGCTTACCGACTGCGGCTTTTGACACATTGGACCCCCTGTGACTCCACCTCATTGTCTCAGTTGTATCTTGCTATGTCTTTGATGTGGTACCTTCCTGGCTGACCTGATTGCCTTTTGTCACACCTCGGCAGATAAACAGTCAGGATGATTTAAATGTAGTCGTCTGCCATTGTAAGTTACACATGCATTGTTCTCTATCTATATATGCTTTGTCGATTCTGTATTTCTTTACTTCACCTGAGGAAGGGGCCACGTAAGCTCCGAAAGCTTGTGATTTCAAATAAAACTGTTGGACTATAACCTGGTGTTGTGCGACTTCTCATTTTTGTCCACCCCAGTCCAACACCGGCATCTCCGCATCATGACAGCTTTCAAAAGGGAATTGGATAAGTATCTGAAGGAAAGAAATTTGCAGGGCTAAGGGGAAAGGGCGGGGAAAGAGTGGGACTAGATGAAGTGCTCTTGCAGAGAGCCAGCACGGGCTCCACAGGCCGAATGGCCTTCTTCCGTGCAGTAACCATTCTATGATTCTGAGACACAGCACAAACGGTGCAACAGCAGCTTGAGGAAGGTGACTGGATGTGTCAGTAGAGGGCGGTAGATGGAAGCTGCTGCACATGATGCCTTTCCCTGGTCCAAGCTGAGCTGGAGATAACGTTTCACCCTCAAACAAATCCGATTGATGTTAATTCCATTTGACAGGCAAAAAATTAAAAGGGTAACTAAAAATTCTCTGAATTCTGGAACATCAAGTTAGAGATAAATCTTTAGTTTACCATCAGCAAAAGTTGACAAAATCAAAGACGAGGGGTCAGTACTTGGTGTTAAGTGACATTTAATAATTGACAAAAATATATATATTAAAAAACTAGTTCAACCCGTTTCCCCGCAGTGATGTCGCTGTATCAACAACCACCCTTTCGTAATTGCTTTCTACAAATCAAAGCAATATATGGTGTTAAGGCGATAATTCCTGAGACCTCTGACTGCTTTTGACACCAACCCTTTACACGGGGCGAGGGGTGCTTCATTTGTCCGGGGGTTACAGATGATTTGAAAACATCTGTATTGCCGATTGCGATGCAAAAGCAGGCCACGGACCTTCAGAGTGCAATCGGGAATGAATTGACAGTCATATTCTTCTCGTATACTAGACTGGACTTATTTACACCTCTGCTGCAGCCGCACATAAGTTGCTGCCCCGGGTTGGAATGTTCGTTTTGATTCAATAGATGTTACTTTTATTCATTCCAGCAAGTGTCTGTATTTTTCAAGGGGTGGGTGAGTGGGAGGAAGAGCAAAGCGTGCGTTGACTCCACGAGGACTTGGTACACCCACACCCACGCTGCATTAGACGGTTACTTTTCGATCCGAAGTAGCGCAGTGGGGGGTTAATGAATGGCTTTGATGAGAAGCGTTGGCCACACATTTGTCTGAACGCTTCCTTCAAACAGGAAAAAAAAAGGTGCACTGGTTGAAACCGCGAGTGAAATGTGAACCTGTCAGTCAGTTCACCTTTTTGTTTATTCCCGGAGCAGAGCAAATTGGTTATCTGTGGCATCAGACAGCCAGCGCGCTTTGGTTTATTTTAAAACCGAAATAGAAACACAGACTGAAGTGAGATAAATATCTGGAGAAAGGCCTCGTCTGGGAAGGAGCGAGATTGTAAATTTGCCTCTTCTCCTTTTCTTTTGTGTTTATACAGTCACTTAAAATAACTGAAACCAGGCGCCACTTTCCAAGAATCAACACATCAGCCGGTATTAATATCAGCTAAAGAAACCTTCCGGGCTCCAGATAATATTTGGGATTAACGAGGGAGGCATGGAACAATTCTTTCATTAACACACACAGATATCAAGCGGTTCCTCCCCTCTTATTGCTACACGGCCGCTGCATCAAACATTTGGATCCGGGTTTGTGAATCACATAAAAACCATTTCCACAGCAGTTTGATTATTTGATCCAATCACACTGTCCGGCCAGGGCCATTCTGGCCTGTGAGAGTGAATTGCCTCACAACCCGGCATGTAAAATGCAGCTCTGCTCAATTGACAGTTTTCTGATGGGACTTGTTTCTGCTTCTTCGGCTGCCAGGACTGAACACTCCGACTAAACAGATTGGAAGGAGAGAGAGAGAGAGGGAGACAGAAGACAGAGAGTGAAAGAGAGAGAGAGAGAGAGGACAGAGAGTGAAAGAGAGAGAGGACAGAGAGTGAAAGAGAGAGAGAGGACAGAGAGTGAAAGAGAGAGAGAGAGGACAGAGAGTGAAAGAGAGAGAGAGGACAGAGAGTGAAAGAGAGAGAGAGGACAGAGAGTGAAAGAGAGAGAGAGGACAGAGAGTGAAAGAGAGAGAGAGGACAGAGAGTGAAAGAGAGAGAGAGAGGACAGAGAGTGAAAGAGAGAGAGAGAGGACAGAGAGTGTGAGAGAGAGAGAGAGGACAGAGAGTGAAAGAGAGAGAGAGAGGACAGAGAGTGAAAGAGAGAGAGAGAGAGAGGACAGAGAGTGAAAGACAGAGAGAGAGGACAGAGAGTGAAAGAGAGAGAGAGAGGACAGAGAGTGAAAGAGAGAGAGAGGACAGAGAGTGAAAGAGAGAGAGAGAGAGGACAGAGAGTGAAAGAGAGAGAGAGAGAGGACAGAGAGTGAAAGAGAGAGAGAGAGGACAGAGAGTGAAAGAGAGAGAGAGAGGACAGAGAGTGAAAGAGAGAGAGAGAGGACAGAGAGTGTGAGAGAGAGAGAGAGGACAGAGAGTGAAAGAGAGAGAGAGAGAGGACAGAGAGTGAAAGAGAGAGAGAGAGGACAGAGAGTGTGAGAGAGAGAGAGAGGACAGAGAGTGAAAGAGAGAGAGAGAGAGAGGACAGAGAGTGAAAGAGAGAGAGAGAGGACAGAGAGTGAAAGAGAGAGAGAGAGAGAGGACAGAGAGTGAAAGACAGAGAGAGAGGACAGAGAGTGAAAGAGAGAGAGAGAGGACAGCGAGTGAAAGAGAGAGAGAGGACAGAGAGTGAAAGAGAGAGAGAGAGGACAGAGAGTGAAAGAGAGAGAGAGAGAGGACAGAGAGTGAAAGAGAGAGAGAGAGGACAGAGAGTGAAAGAGAGAGAGAGAGGACAGAGAGTGAAAGAGAGAGAGGACAGAGAGTGAAAGAGAGAGAGAGAGGACAGAGAGTGAGAGAGAGAGAGAGAGGACAGAGAGTGAGAGAGAGAGAGAGAGAGGACAGAGAGTGTGAGAGAGAGAGGACAGAGAGTGAAAGAGAGAGAGAGAGGACAGAGAGTGTGAGAGAGAGAGAGGACAGAGAGTGAAAGAGAGAGAGAGAGGACAGAGAGTGAAAGAGAGAGAGAGGACAGAGAGTGTGAGAGAGAGAGGACAGAGAGTGAAAGAGAGAGAGAGAGAGGACAGAGAGTGTGAGAGAGAGAGGACAGAGAGTGAAAGAGAGAGAGAGAGGACAGAGAGTGTGAGAGAGAGAGAGGACAGAGAGTGAAAGAGAGAGAGAGAGGACAGAGAGTGAAAGAGAGAGAGAGAGGACAGAGAGTGAAAGAGAGAGAGAGAGGACAGAGAGTGAAAGAGAGAGAGGACAGAGAGTGAGAGAGAGAGAGAGAGGACAGAGAGTGAGAGAGAGAGAGAGGACAGAGAGTGAAAGAGAGAGAGAGAGGACAGAGAGTGAAAGAGAGAGAGAGAGGACAGAGAGTGAAAGAGAGAGAGAGAGGACAGAGAGTGAAAGAGAGAGAGGACAGAGAGTGAAAGAGAGAGAGAGAGGACAGAGAGTGAAAGAGAGAGAGAGAGAGGACAGAGAGTGAAAGAGAGAGAGAGAGGACAGAGAGTGAAAGAGAGAGAGAGAGGACAGAGAGTGAAAGAGAGAGAGAGAGAGGACAGAGAGTGTGAGAGAGAGAGAGAGAGGACAGAGAGTGAGAGAGAGAGAGAGAGAGGACAGAGAGTGAAAGAGAGAGAGAGAGGACAGAGAGTGAAAGAGAGAGAGAGAGAGGACAGAGAGTGAAAGAGAGAGAGAGAGAGAGGACAGAGAGTGAGAGAGTGAGAGGACAGAGAGTGAAAGAGAGAGAGAGAGGACAGAGAGTGAAAGAGAGAGAGAGAGAGGACAGAGAGTGTGAGAGAGAGAGAGAGGACAGAGAGTGAAAGACAGAGAGAGAGGACAGAGAGTGAAAGAGAGAGAGAGAGGACAGAGAGTGAAAGAGAGAGAGAGAGAGAGGACAGAGAGTGAAAGAGAGAGAGAGAGGACAGAGAGTGAGAGAGAGAGAGGACAGAGAGTGTGAGAGAGAGAGAGAGGACAGAGAGTGAAAGAGAGAGAGAGAGGACAGAGAGTGTTAGAGAGAGAGAGAGGACAGAGAGAGAGAGAGAGAGAGGACAGAGAGTGAAAGAGAGAGAGAGGACAGAGAGTGAAAGAGAGAGAGAGGACAGAGAGTGAAAGAGAGAGAGAGAGAGGACAGAGAGTGAAAGAGAGAGAGAGAGAGAGAGAGTGAAAGAGAGAGAGAGAGAGGACAGAGAGTGAAAGAGAGAGCGAGAGAGGACAGAGAGTGAAAGAGAGAGAGAGAGAGGACAGAGAGTGAAAGAGAGAGAGAGAGGACAGAGAGTGAAAGAGAGAGAGAGGACAGAGAGTGAAAGAGAGAGAGAGAGGAAAAAGAGTGAAAGAGAGAGAGAGAGGACAGAGAGTGAAAGAGAGAGAGAGAGAGGACAGAGAGTGAAAGAGAGAGAGAGAGAGGACAGAGAGTGAAAGAGAGAGAGAGAGGACAGAGAGTGAAAGAGAGAGAGGACAGAGAGTGAAAGAGAGAGAGAGAGGACAGAGAGTGTGTGAGAGAGAGAGAGGACAGAGAGTGAAAGAGAGAGAGAGAGGACAGAGAGTGAGAGAGAGAGAGAGAGAGAGGACAGAGAGTGAGAGAGAGAGAGAGAGAGGACAGAGAGAGAGAGAGAGGACAGAGAGTGTGAGACAGAGAGGACAGAGAGTGTGAGAGAGAGAGAGAGGTAGAGAGTGAAAGAGAGAGAGAGAGGACAGAGAGTGAGAGAGAGAGAGAGAGGACAAAGAGTGAAAGAGAGAGAGAGAGAGGACAGAGAGTGAAAGAGAGAGAGAGAGGACAGAGAGTGAGAGAGAGAGAGAGAGGACAGAGAGTGAAAGAGAGACAGAGAGGACAGAGAGTGAGAGAGAGAGAGAGAGGACAGAGAGTGAAAGAGAGAGAGAGAGGACAGAGAGTGAAAGAGAGAGAGAGAGGACAGAGAGTGTGAGAGAGAGAGAGAGGTAGAGAGTGAAAGAGAGAGAGAGAGGACAGAGAGTGTGAGAGAGAGAGAGAGGACAGAGAGTGAAAGAGAGAGAGAGAGGACAGAGAGTGAAAGAGAGAGAGAGAGGACAGAGAGTGTGAGAGAGAGACAGAGGTAGAGAGTGAAAGAGAGAGAGAGAGGACAGAGAGTGAGAGAGAGAGAGAGAGGACAGAGAGTGAAAGAGAGAGAGAGAGGACAGAGAGTGAAAGAGAGAGAGAGAGGACAGAGAGTGTGAGAGAGAGAGGACAGAGAGTGAAAGAGAGAGAGAGAGAGGACAGAGAGTGAAAGAGAGAGAGAGAGGACAGAGAGTGAAAGAGAGAGAGAGAGGACAGAGAGTGTGAGAGAGAGAGGACAGAGAGTTAAAGAGAGAGAGAGAGAGGACAGAGAGTGAAAGAGAGAGAGGGGGAAAACATAGGTCAGAGAAAATGAAAACGAGATGAGAGACAGAGAAGAAAAGGAAATAGTGAGTGCACAAGAAGGATCAGAAACCACAAAAATACACAAAAATGAAGGAAAGCAAGGAAGATGGATGAGAGAGAGCGGAGGTGTGCACGTGGTGTGGGAGGAAAGGGAGGTGGTGAGTATGTATTATTTCAGAATGAGAGAGCGAGGTCGGTTACAGAGAGGTCGAGAAAAAAGTCAATGAAGGGGGGAGAAATTCCACATTAACAGAGATAAATCACAGAAAGATGGAGTAAGAGTAATCATACATGGGAGAGCATTATAGTGCAGCGAGTAATTAAACAGGAGAGAGAAGTCCAACAGGAGAGAGTAATTAGATAGAAGAGAGCAGTCCTACAGGGGAGAGTAATTAGATAGGATAGAGCAGTCCTACAGGAGAGAGCAATTAGATAGGAGAGAGCAGTCCTACAGGGGAGAGTAATTAGATAGAAGAGAGCAGTCCTACAGGAGAGAGCAATTAGATAGGAGATAGCAGTCCTACAGGAGAGAGTAATTAGATAGGAGAGAGCAGTCCTACAGGAGAGAGTAATTAGAAAGGAGAGAGCAGTCCTCCAGGAGTGAGGAAGTAAAAAGGAGAGAGCAGTCCTCCAGGAGAGAGGAAGTAAAAAGGAGAATGCAGTCCTACAGGGGAGAGTAATTAGATAGGAGAGAGCTGTCCTACTGGAGAGAGTAAATAGATAGGAGAGAGCAGTCCTACAGGAGAGAGTAATTAGATAGGAGAGAGCAGTCCTACAGGAGAGAGTAATTAGAAAGGAGAGAGCAGTCCTCCAGGAGTGAGGAAGTAAAAAGGAGAATGCAGCCCAACAGGGGAGAGTAATTAGACAGGAGAATGGAGTCCAACGGGGGAGAGTAATTAGATAGGAGAATGCAGTCCGACAGGGGAGAGTAATTAGATAGGAGATAGCAGTCCTACAGGAGAGAGTAATTAGATAGGAGAGAGCAGTTCTACAGGAGAGAGTAATTAGATAGGAGAGAGCAGTCCTACAGGAGAGAGTAATTAGATAGGAGAGAACAGTCCTACAGGGGAGAGTAATTAGATAGGAGTGAGCAGTCCTACAGGTGAGAGAAATTAGATAGGAGAGAACAGTCCTACTGGAGAGAGTAATTAGATAGGAGAGAGCAGTCCTACAGGAGAGAGTAATTAGATAGGAGTGAGCAGTCCGACAGGAGAGAGTAATTAGATAGGAGTGAGCAGTCCTACAGGAGAGAGTAATTAGATAGGAGAGAGCAGTCCTACAGGAGAGAGTAATTAGATAGGAGTGAGCAGTCCGACAGGAGAGAGTAATTAGATAGGAGAGAGCAGTCCTACAGGAGTGAGTAATTAGATAGGAGATAGCAGTCCTACAGGAGAGAGTAATTAGATAGGAGAGAGCAGTCCTACAGGAGAGAGTAATTAGATAGGAGAGAGCAGTCCGACAGGAGAGAGTAATTAGATAGGAGAGAACAGTCCTACAGCAGAGAGTAATTAGATAGGAGAGAGCAGTCCTACAGGGGGAGTAATTAGATAGGAGAGAGCAGTCCTACAGGAGAGAGTAATTAGATAGGATAGAGCAGTCCTACAGGGGGAGTAATTAGATAGGAGAGAGCAGTCCTACAGGGGGAGTAATTAGATAGGAGAGAGCAGTCCTACAGGAGAGAGTAATTAGATAGGAGAGAGCAGTCCTACTGGAGTGAGTAATTAGATAGGAGATAGCAGTCCTACAGGAGAGAGTAATTAGATAGGAGAGAGCAGTCCTACAGGGGGAGTAATTAGATAGGAGACAGCAGTCCAACAGGGGGAGTAATTAGATAGGAGAGAGCAGTCCTACAGGGGGAGTAATTAGATAGGAGAGAGCAGTCCAACAGGAGAGAGTAATTAGATAGGAGAGAGCAGTCCTACAGGAGAGAGTAATTAGATAGGAGAGAGCAGTCCTACAGGAGAGAGTAATTAGATAGGAGAGAGCAGTCCTACAGGAGAGAGTAATTAGATAGGAGAGAGCAGTCCTACAGGAGAGAGTAATTAGATAGGAGAGAGCAGTCCTACAGGAGAGAGTAATTAGATAGGAGAGAGCAGTCCTACAGGAGAGAGTAATTAGATAGGAGAGAGCAGTCCTACAGGAGAGAGTAATTAGATAGGAGAGAGCAGTCCTACAGGAGAGAGTAATTAGATAGGAGAGAGCAGTCCTACAGGAGAGAGTAATTAGATAGGAGAGAGCAGTCCTACAGGAGAGAGTAATTAGATAGGAGAGAGCAGTCCTACAGGAGAGAGTAATTAGATAGGAGAGAGCAGTCCTACAGGAGAGAGTAATTAGATAGGAGAGAGCAGTCCTACAGGAGAGAGTAATTAGATAGGAGAGAGCAGTCCTACAGGAGAGAGTAATTAGATAGGAGAGAGCAGTCCTACAGGAGAGAGTAATTAGATAGGAGAGAGCAGTCCTACAGGAGAGAGTAATTAGATAGGAGAGAGCAGTCCTACAGGAGAGAGTAATTAGATAGGAGAGAGCAGTCCTACAGGAGAGAGTAATTAGATAGGAGAGAGCAGTCCTACAGGAGAGAGTAATTAGATAGGAGAGAGCAGTCCTACAGGAGAGAGTAATTAGATAGGAGAGAGCAGTCCTACAGGAGAGAGTAATTAGATAGGAGAGAGCAGTCCTACAGGAGAGAGTAATTAGATAGGAGAGAGCAGTCCTACAGGAGAGAGTAATTAGATAGGAGAGAGCAGTCCTACAGGAGAGAGTAATTAGATAGGAGAGAGCAGTCCTACAGGAGAGAGTAATTAGATAGGAGAGAGCAGTCCTACAGGAGAGAGTAATTAGATAGGAGAGAGCAGTCCTACAGGAGAGAGTAATTAGATAGGAGAGAGCAGTCCTACAGGAGAGAGTAATTAGATAGGAGAGAGCAGTCCTACAGGAGAGAGTAATTAGATAGGAGAGAGCAGTCCTACAGGAGAGAGTAATTAGATAGGAGAGAGCAGTCCTACAGGAGAGAGTAATTAGATAGGAGAGAGCAGTCCTACAGGAGAGAGTAATTAGATAGGAGAGAGCAGTCCTACAGGAGAGAGTAATTAGATAGGAGAGAGCAGTCCTACAGGAGAGAGTAATTAGATAGGAGAGAGCAGTCCTACAGGGAGAGAGTAATTAGATAGGAGAGAGCAGTCCTACAGGAGAGAGTAATTAGATAGGAGAGAGCAGTCCTACAGGGGAGAGTAATTAGATAGGAGAGAGCAGTCCTACAGGAGAGAGTAATTAGATAGGAGAGAGCAGTCCTACAGGAGAGAGTAATTAGATAGGAGAGAGCAGTCCAACGGGAGAGAGTAATTAGATAGGAGAGAGCAGTCCCTACAGGAGAGAGTAATTAGATAGGAGAGAGCAGTCCTACAGGAGAGAGTAATTAGATAGGAGAGAGCAGTCCTACAGGAGAGAGTAATTAGATAGGAGAGAGCAGTCCTACAGGAGAGAGTAATTAGATAGGAGAGAGCAGTCCTACAGGAGAGAGTAATTAGATAGGAGAGAGCAGTCCTACAGGAGAGAGTAATTAGATAGGAGAGAGCAGTCCTACAGGAGAGAGTAATTAGATAGGAGAGAGCAGTCCTACAGGAGAGAGTAATTAGATAGGAGAGAGCAGTCCTACAGGAGAGAGTAATTAGATAGGAGAGAGCAGTCCTACAGGAGAGAGTAATTAGATAGGAGAGAGCAGTCCTACAGGAGAGAGTAATTAGATAGGAGAGAGCAGTCCTACAGGAGAGAGTAATTAGATAGGAGAGAGCAGTCCTACAGGAGAGAGTAATTAGATAGGAGAGAGCAGTCCTACAGGAGAGAGTAATTAGATAGGAGAGAGCAGTCCTACAGGAGAGAGTAATTAGATAGGAGAGAGCAGTCCTACAGGAGAGAGTAATTAGATAGGAGAGAGCAGTCCTACGGAGAGAGTAATTGATGGAGATACAGTCTAGGGATAATTAGAGGAGAGCAGATCCTACAGGAGAGAGTATTTAGACAGGAGAGAGCAGTCCTACAGGACAGAGTAATTAGATAGGAGAGAGCAGTCCTACAGGGAGAGAGTAATTGATAGAGATAGCAGTCCTACAGGAGAGAGTAATTGATAGGAGAAGCAGTCCTACAGGAGAGAGTAATTAGATAGGAGATAGCAGTCCAACTTGAGGAGAGTTATATAGATAGGAGAAGCAGTCCTACAGGAGAGAGTAATTAGATAGGATAGAGAGAGCAGTCCTAAGGGGATAGAGTATCTAGATATGAGAGCAGTCCACGGAGAGATAATTAGAGGAGGGAGCAGTCCTACAGGAAAAGTATTAGATAGAAGAGCCCCAGGAGGAGTAATTAGTAGGAGAAGCAGTCCTACAGGGAGGTATTAGATAGAGAGAGCAGTCCCAGGGAGAGTAATTAATAGAAAGCAGTCCTAAAGAGAGTCATAATAGGAGAGAGTCCTCAGGAAGAGTAATTAGATAGGAGAGACAGTCAAGGATAGAATAGAAGAGAGCGTCTACAGGAGGGAGTAATTAGATAGGAGAGAGCAGTCCTACAGGAGAGAGTAATTAGATAGGAGAGAGCAGTCCTAAGAGAGTAGTAATTAGATAGGAGAGAGCAGTCTCAAGAGAGAGAGTAATTTAGATAGGAGAGAGGCAGTCCTACAGGAGAGAGTAATTAGATAGGAGAGAGCAGTCCTACAGGAGAGAGTAATTAGATAGGAGAGAGCAGTCCTACAGGAGAGAGTAATTAGATAGGAGAGAGCAGTCCTACAGGAGAGAGTAATTAGATAGGAGAGAGCAGTCCTACAGGAGAGAGTAATTAGATAGGAGAGAGCAGTCCTACAGGAGAGAGTAATTAGATAGGAGAGAGCAGTCCTACAGGAGAGAGTAATTAGATAGGAGAGAGCAGTCCTACAGGAGAGAGTAATTAGATAGGAGAGAGCAGTCCTACAGGAGAGAGTAATTAGATAGGAGAGAGCAGTCCTACAGGAGAGAGTAATTAGATAGGAGAGAGCAGTCCTACAGGAGAGAGTAATTAGATAGGAGAGAGCAGTCCTACAGGAGAGAGTAATTAGATAGGAGAGCAGTCCTACAGGAGAGAGTAATTAGATAGGAGAGAGCAGTCCTACAGGAGAGAGTAATTAGATAGGAGAGAGCAGTCCTACAGGAGAGAGTAATTAGATAGGAGAGAGCAGTCCTACAGGAGAGAGTAATTAGATAGGAGAGAGCAGTCCTACAGGAGAGAGTAATTAGATAGGAGAGAGCAGTCCTACAGGAGAGAGTAATTAGATAGGAGAGAGCAGTCCTACAGGAGAGAGTAATTAGATAGGAGAGAGCAGTCCTACAGGAGAGAGTAATTAGATAGGAGAGAGCAGTCCTACAGGAGAGAGTAATTAGATAGGAGAGAGCAGTCCTACAGGAGAGAGTAATTAGATAGGAGAGAGCAGTCCTACAGGAGAGAGTAATTAGATAGGAGAGAGCAGTCCTACAGGAGAGAGTAATTAGATAGGAGAGAGCAGTCCTACAGGAGAGAGTAATTAGATAGGAGAGAGCAGTCCAACAGGAGAGAGTAATTAGATAGGAGAGAGCAGTCCTACAGGAGAGAGTAATTAGATAGGAGAGAGCAGTCCTACAGGAGAGAGTAATTAGATAGGAGAGAGCAGTCCTACAGGAGAGAGTAATTAGATAGGAGAGAGCAGTCCTACAGGAGAGAGTAATTAGATAGGAGAGAGCAGTCCTACAGGAGAGAGTAATTAGATAGGAGAGAGCAGTCCTACAGGAGAGAGTAATTAGATAGGAGAGAGCAGTCCTACAGGAGAGAGTAATTAGATAGGAGAGAGCAGTCCTACAGGAGAGAGTAATTAGATAGGAGAGAGCAGTCCTACAGGAGAGAGTAATTAGATAGGAGAGAGCAGTCCTACAGGAGAGAGTAATTAGATAGGAGAGAGCAGTCCTACAGGAGAGAGTAATTAGATAGGAGAGAGCAGTCCTACAGGAGAGAGTAATTAGATAGGAGAGAGCAGTCCTACAGGAGAGAGTAATTAGATAGGAGAGAGCAGTCCTACAGGAGAGAGTAATTAGATAGGAGAGAGCAGTCCTACAGGAGAGAGTAATTAGATAGGAGAGAGCAGTCCTACAGGAGAGAGTAATTAGATAGGAGAGAGCAGTCCTACAGGAGAGAGTAATTAGATAGGAGAGAGCAGTCCTACAGGAGAGAGTAATTAGATAGGAGAGAGCAGTCCTACAGGAGAGAGTAATTAGATAGGAGAGAGCAGTCCTACAGGAGAGAGTAATTAGATAGGAGAGAGCAGTCCTACAGGAGAGAGTAATTAGATAGGAGAGAGCAGTCCTACAGGAGAGAGTAATTAGATAGGAGAGAGCAGTCCTACAGGAGAGAGTAATTAGATAGGAGAGAGCAGTCCTACAGGAGAGAGTAATTAGATAGGAGAGAGCAGTCCTACAGGAGAGAGTAATTAGATAGGAGAGAGCAGTCCTACAGGAGAGAGTAATTAGATAGGAGAGAGCAGTCCTACAGGAGAGAGTAATTAGATAGGAGAGAGCAGTCCTACAGGAGAGAGTAATTAGATAGGAGAGAGCAGTCCTACAGGAGAGAGTAATTAGATAGGAGAGAGCAGTCCTACAGGAGAGAGTAATTAGATAGGAGAGAGCAGTCCTACAGGAGAGAGTAATTAGATAGGAGAGAGCAGTCCTACAGGAGAGAGTAATTAGATAGGAGAGAGCAGTCCTACAGGAGAGAGTAATTAGATAGGAGAGAGCAGTCCTACAGGAGAGAGTAATTAGATAGGAGAGAGCAGTCCTACAGGAGAGAGTAATTAGATAGGAGAGAGCAGTCCTACAGGAGAGAGTAATTAGATAGGAGAGAGCAGTCCTACAGGGGGAGTAATTAGATAGGAGAGAGCAGTCCTACAGGAGAGAGTAATTAGATAGGAGAGAGCAGTCCTACAGGAGAGAGTAATTAGATAGGAGAGAGCAGTCCTACAGGAGAGAGTAATTAGATAGGAGAGAGCAGTCCTACAGGAGAGAGTAATTAGATAGGAGAGAGCAGTCCTACAGGAGAGAGTAATTAGATAGGAGAGAGCAGTCCTACAGGAGAGAGTAATTAGATAGGAGAGAGCAGTCCTACAGGAGAGAGTAATTAGATAGGAGAGAGCAGTCCTACAGGAGAGAGTAATTAGATAGGATAGAGCAGTCCTACAGGAGAGAGTAATTAGATAGGAGAGAGCAGTCCATACAGGAGAGAGTAATTAGATAGAGAGAGCAGTCCTACAGGAGAGAGTAATTAGATAGGATAGAGCAGTCCTACAGGAGAGAGTAATTAGATAGGAGAGAGCAGTCCTACAGGAGAGAGTAATTAGATAGGAGAGAGCAGTCCTACAGGAGAGAGTAATTAGATAGGAGGAAGCAGTCCTACAGGAGAGAGTAATTAGATAGGAGAGAGCAGTCCTACAGGAGAGAGTAATTAGATAGGAGAGAGCAGTCCTACAGGAGAGAGTAATTAGATAGGAGAGAGCAGTCCTACAGGAGAGAGTAATTAGATAGGAGAGAGCAGTCCGACAGGAGAGAGTAATTAGATAGGAGAGAGCAGTCCTACAGGAGAGAGTAATCTAGATAGGAGAGAGCAGTCCTACAGGAGAGAGTAATTAGATAGGAGAGAGCAGTCCTACAGGAGAGAGTAATTAGATAGGAGAGAGCAGTCCTACAGGAGAGAGTAATTAGATAGGAGAGAGCAGTCCTACAGGAGAGAGTAATTAGATAGGAGAGAGCAGTCCTACAGGAGAGAGTAATTAGATAGGAGAGAGCAGTCCTACAGGAGAGAGTAATTAGATAGGAGAGAGCAGTCCTACAGGAGAGAGTAATTAGATAGGAGAGAGCAGTCCTACAGGAGAGAGTAATTAGATAGGAGAGAGCAGTCCTACAGGAGAGAGTAATTAGATAGGAGAGAGCAGTCCTACAGGAGAGAGTAATTAGATAGGAGAGAGCAGTCCTACAGGAGAGAGTAATTAGATAGGAGAGAGCAGTCCTACAGGAGAGAGTAATTAGATAGGAGAGAGCAGTCCTACAGGAGAGAGTAATTAGATAGGAGAGAGCAGTCCTACAGGAGAGAGTAATTAGATAGGAGAGAGCAGTCCTACAGGAGAGAGTAATTAGATAGGAGAGAGCAGTCCTACAGGAGAGAGTAATTAGATAGGAGAGAGCAGTCCTACAGGAGAGAGTAATTAGATAGGAGAGAGCAGTCCTACAGGAGAGAGTAATTAGATAGGAGAGAGCAGTCCTACAGGAGAGAGTAATTAGATAGGAGAGAGCAGTCCTACAGGAGAGAGTAATTAGATAGGAGAGAGCAGTCCTACAGGAGAGAGTAATTAGATAGGAGAGAGCAGTCCTACAGGAGAGAGTAATTAGATAGGAGAGAGCAGTCCTACAGGAGAGAGTAATTAGATAGGAGAGAGCAGTCCAACAGGAGAGAGTAATTAGATAGGAGAGAGCAGTCCTACAGGAGAGAGTAATTAGATAGGAGAGAGCAGTCCAACAGGAGAGAGTAATTAGATAGGAGAGAGCAGTCCTACAGGAGAGAGTAATTAGATAGGAGAGAGCAGTCCTACAGGAGAGAGTAATTAGATAGGAGAGAGCAGTCCTACAGGAGAGAGTAATTAGATAGGAGAGAGCAGTCCTACAGGAGAGAGTAATTAGATAGGAGAGAGCAGTCCTACAGGAGAGAGTAATTAGATAGGAGAGAGCAGTCCTACAGGAGAGAGTAATTAGATAGGAGAGAGCAGTCCTACAGGAGAGAGTAATTAGATAGGAGAGAGCAGTCCTACAGGAGAGAGTAATTAGATAGGAGAGAGCAGTCCTACAGGAGAGAGTAATTAGATAGGAGAGAGCAGTCCTACAGGAGAGAGTAATTAGATAGGAGAGAGCAGTCCTACAGGAGAGAGTAATTAGATAGGAGAGAGCAGTCCTACAGGAGAGAGTAATTAGATAGGAGAGAGCAGTCCTACAGGAGAGAGTAATTAGATAGGAGAGAGCAGTCCTACAGGAGAGAGTAATTAGATAGGAGAGAGCAGTCCTACAGGAGAGAGTAATTAGATAGGAGAGAGCAGTCCTACAGGAGAGAGTAATTAGATAGGAGAGAGCAGTCCTACAGGAGAGAGTAATTAGATAGGAGAGAGCAGTCCTACAGGAGAGAGTAATTAGATAGGAGAGAGCAGTCCTACAGGAGAGAGTAATTAGATAGGAGAGAGCAGTCCTACAGGAGAGAGTAATTAGATAGGAGAGAGCAGTCCTACAGGAGAGAGTAATTAGATAGGAGAGAGCAGTCCTACAGGAGAGAGTAATTAGATAGGAGAGAGCAGTCCTACAGGAGAGAGTAATTAGATAGGAGAGAGCAGTCCTACAGGAGAGAGTAATTAGATAGGAGAGAGCAGTCCTACAGGAGAGAGTAATTAGATAGGAGAGAGCAGTCCTACAGGAGAGAGTAATTAGATAGGAGAGAGCAGTCCTACAGGAGAGAGTAATTAGATAGGAGAGAGCAGTCCTACAGGAGAGAGTAATTAGATAGGAGAGAGCAGTCCTACAGGAGAGAGTAATTAGATAGGAGAGAGCAGTCCTACAGGAGAGAGTAATTAGATAGGAGAGAGCAGTCCTACAGGAGAGAGTAATTAGATAGGAGAGAGCAGTCCTACAGGAGAGAGTAATTAGATAGGAGAGAGCAGTCCTACAGGAGAGAGTAATTAGATAGGAGAGAGCAGTCCTACAGGAGAGAGTAATTAGATAGGAGAGAGCAGTCCTACAGGAGAGAGTAATTAGATAGGAGAGAGCAGTCCTACAGGAGAGAGTAATTAGATAGGAGAGAGCAGTCCTACAGGAGAGAGTAATTAGATAGGAGAGAGCAGTCCTACAGGAGAGAGTAATTAGATAGGAGAGAGCAGTCTCACAGGAGAGAGTAATTAGATAGGAGAGAGCAGTCCTACAGGAGAGAGTAATTAGATAGGAGAGAGCAGTCCTACAGGAGAGAGTAATTAGATAGGAGAGAGCAGTCCTACAGGAGAGAGTAATTAGATAGGAGAGAGCAGTCCTACAGGAGAGAGTAATTAGATAGGAGAGAGCAGTCCTACAGGAGAGAGTAATTAGATAGGAGAGAGCAGTCCTACAGGAGAGAGTAATTAGATAGGAGAGAGCAGTCCTACAGGAGAGAGTAATTAGATAGGAGAGAGCAGTCCTACAGGAGAGAGTAATTAGATAGGAGAGAGCAGTCCTACAGGAGAGAGTAATTAGATAGGAGAGAGCAGTCCTACAGGAGAGAGTAATTAGATAGGAGAGAGCAGTCCTACAGGAGAGAGTAATTAGATAGGAGAGAGCAGTCCTACAGGAGAGAGTAATTAGATAGGAGAGAGCAGTCCTACAGGAGAGAGTAATTAGATAGGAGAGAGCAGTCCTACAGGAGAGAGTAATTAGATAGGAGAGAGCAGTCCTACAGGAGAGAGTAATTAGATAGGAGAGAGCAGTCCTACAGGAGAGAGTAATTAGATAGGAGAGAGCAGTCCTACAGGAGAGAGTAATTAGATAGGAGAGAGCAGTCCTACAGGAGAGAGTAATTAGATAGGAGAGAGCAGTCCTACAGGAGAGAGTAATTAGATAGGAGAGAGCAGTCCTACAGGAGAGAGTAATTAGATAGGAGAGAGCAGTCCTACAGGAGAGAGTAATTAGATAGGAGAGAGCAGTCCTACAGGAGAGAGTAATTAGATAGGAGAGAGCAGTCCTACAGGAGAGAGTAATTAGATAGGAGAGAGCAGTCCTACAGGAGAGAGTAATTAGATAGGAGAGAGCAGTCCTACAGGAGAGAGTAATTAGATAGGAGAGAGCAGTCCTACAGGAGAGAGTAATTAGATAGGAGAGAGCAGTCCTACAGGAGAGAGTAATTAGATAGGAGAGAGCAGTCCTACAGGAGAGAGTAATTAGATAGGAGAGAGCAGTCCTACAGGAGAGAGTAATTAGATAGGAGAGAGCAGTCCTACAGGAGAGAGTAATTAGATAGGAGAGAGCAGTCCTACAGGAGAGAGTAATTAGATAGGAGAGAGCAGTCCTACAGGAGAGAGTAATTAGATAGGAGAGAGCAGTCCTACAGGAGAGAGTAATTAGATAGGAGAGAGCAGTCCTACAGGAGAGAGTAATTAGATAGGAGAGAGCAGTCCTACAGGAGAGAGTAATTAGATAGGAGAGAGCAGTCCTACAGGAGAGAGTAATTAGATAGGAGAGAGCAGTCCTACAGGAGAGAGTAATTAGATAGGAGAGAGCAGTCCTACAGGAGAGAGTAATTAGATAGGAGAGAGCAGTCCTACAGGAGAGAGTAATTAGATAGGAGAGAGCAGTCCTACAGGAGAGAGTAATTAGATAGGAGAGAGCAGTCCTACAGGAGAGAGTAATTAGATAGGAGAGAGCAGTCCTACAGGAGAGAGTAATTAGATAGGAGAGAGCAGTCCTACAGGAGAGAGTAATTAGATAGGAGAGAGCAGTCCTACAGGAGAGAGTAATTAGATAGGAGAGAGCAGTCCTACAGGAGAGAGTAATTAGATAGGAGAGAGCAGTCCTACAGGAGAGAGTAATTAGATAGGAGAGAGCAGTCCTACAGGAGAGAGTAATTAGATAGGAGAGAGCAGTCCTACAGGAGAGAGTAATTAGATAGGAGAGAGCAGTCCTACAGGAGAGAGTAATTAGATAGGAGAGAGCAGTCCTACAGGAGAGAGTAATTAGATAGGAGAGAGCAGTCCTACAGGAGAGAGTAATTAGATAGGAGAGAGCAGTCCTACAGGAGAGAGTAATTAGATAGGAGAGAGCAGTCCTACAGGAGAGAGTAATTAGATAGGAGAGAGCAGTCCTACAGGAGAGAGTAATTAGATAGGAGAGAGCAGTCCTACAGGAGAGAGTAATTAGATAGGAGAGAGCAGTCCTACAGGAGAGAGTAATTAGATAGGAGAGAGCAGTCCTACAGGAGAGAGTAATTAGATAGGAGAGAGCAGTCCTACAGGAGAGAGTAATTAGATAGGAGAGAGCAGTCCTACAGGAGAGAGTAATTAGATAGGAGAGAGCAGTCCTACAGGAGAGAGTAATTAGATAGGAGAGAGCAGTCCTACAGGAGAGAGTAATTAGATAGGAGAGAGCAGTCCTACAGGAGAGAGTAATTAGATAGGAGAGAGCAGTCCTACAGGAGAGAGTAATTAGATAGGAGAGAGCAGTCCTACAGGAGAGAGTAATTAGATAGGAGAGAGCAGTCCTACAGGAGAGAGTAATTAGATAGGAGAGAGCAGTCCTACAGGAGAGAGTAATTAGATAGGAGAGAGCAGTCCTACAGGAGAGAGTAATTAGATAGGAGAGAGCAGTCCTACAGGAGAGAGTAATTAGATAGGAGAGAGCAGTCCTACAGGAGAGAGTAATTAGATAGGAGAGAGCAGTCCTACAGGAGAGAGTAATTAGATAGGAGAGAGCAGTCCTACAGGAGAGAGTAATTAGATAGGAGAGAGCAGTCCTACAGGGGGAGTAATTAGATAGGAGAGAGCAGTCCTACAGGAGAGAGTAATTAGATAGGAGAGAGCAGTCCTACAGGAGAGAGTAATTAGATAGGAGAGAGCAGTCCTACAGGAGAGAGTAATTAGATAGGAGAGAGCAGTCCTACAGGAGAGAGTAATTAGATAGGAGAGAGCAGTCCTACAGGAGAGAGTAATTAGATAGGAGAGAGCAGTCCTACAGGAGAGAGTAATTAGATAGGAGAGAGCAGTCCTACAGGAGAGAGTAATTAGATAGGAGAGAGCAGTCCTACAGGAGAGAGTAATTAGATAGGAGAGAGCAGTCCTACAGGAGAGAGTAATTAGATAGGAGAGAGCAGTCCTACAGGAGAGAGTAATTAGATAGGAGAGAGCAGTCCTACAGGAGAGAGTAATTAGATAGGAGAGAGCAGTCCTACAGGAGAGAGTAATTAGATAGGAGAGAGCAGTCCTACAGGAGAGAGTAATTAGATAGGAGAGAGCAGTCCTACAGGAGAGAGTAATTAGATAGGAGAGAGCAGTCCTACAGGGGGAGTAATTAGATAGGAGAGAGCAGTCCTACAGGAGAGAGTAATTAGATAGGAGAGAGCAGTCCTACAGGAGAGAGTAATTAGATAGGAGAGAGCAGTCCTACAGGAGAGAGTAATTAGATAGGAGAGAGCAGTCCTACAGGAGAGAGTAATTAGATAGGAGAGAGCAGTCCTACAGGAGAGAGTAATTAGATAGGAGAGAGCAGTCCTACAGGAGAGAGTAATTAGATAGGAGAGAGCAGTCCTACAGGAGAGAGTAATTAGATAGGAGAGAGCAGTCCTACAGGAGAGAGTAATTAGATAGGAGAGAGCAGTCCTACAGGAGAGAGTAATTAGATAGGAGAGAGCAGTCCTACAGGAGAGAGTAATTAGATAGGAGAGAGCAGTCCTACAGGAGAGAGTAATTAGATAGGAGAGAGCAGTCCTACAGGAGAGAGTAATTAGATAGGAGAGAGCAGTCCTACAGGAGAGAGTAATTAGATAGGAGAGAGCAGTCCTACAGGAGAGAGTAATTAGATAGGAGAGAGCAGTCCTACAGGAGAGAGTAATTAGATAGGAGAGAGCAGTCCTACAGGAGAGAGTAATTAGATAGGAGAGAGCAGTCCTACAGGAGAGAGTAATTAGATAGGAGAGAGCAGTCCTACAGGAGAGAGTAATTAGATAGGAGAGAGCAGTCCTACAGGAGAGAGTAATTAGATAGGAGAGAGCAGTCCTACAGGAGAGAGTAATTAGATAGGAGAGAGCAGTCCTACAGGAGAGAGTAATTAGATAGGAGAGAGCAGTCCTACAGGAGAGAGTAATTAGATAGGAGAGAGCAGTCCTACAGGAGAGAGTAATTAGATAGGAGAGAGCAGTCCTACAGGAGAGAGTAATTAGATAGGAGAGAGCAGTCCTACAGGAGAGAGTAATTAGATAGGAGAGAGCAGTCCTACAGGAGAGAGTAATTAGATAGGAGAGAGCAGTCCTACAGGAGAGAGTAATTAGATAGGAGAGAGCAGTCATACAGGAGAGAGTAATCAGATAGGAGAGAGTAATTAGATAGGAGAGAGCAGTCCTACAGGAGAGAGTAATTAGATAGGAGAGAGCAGTCCTACAGGAGAGAGTAATTAGATAGGAGAGAGCAGTCCTACAGGGAGAGTAATTAGATAGGAGAGAGCAGTCCTACAGGAGAGAGTAATTAGATAGGAGAGAGCAGTCCTACAGGAGAGAGTAATTAGATAGGAGAGAGCAGTCCTACAGGAGAGAGTAATTAGATAGGAGAGAGCAGTCCTACAGGAGAGAGTAATTAGATAGGAGAGAGCAGTCCTACAGGAGAGAGTAATTAGATAGGAGAGAGCAGTCCTACAGGAGAGAGTAATTAGATAGGAGAGAGCAGTCCTACAGGAGAGAGTAATTAGATAGGAGAGAGCAGTCCTACAGGAGAGAGTAATTAGATAGGAGAGAGCAGTCCTACAGGAGAGAGTAATTAGATAGGAGAGAGCAGTCCTACAGGAGAGAGTAATTAGATAGGAGAGAGCAGTCCTACAGGAGAGAGTAATTAGATAGGAGAGAGCAGTCCTACAGGAGAGAGTAATTAGATAGGAGAGAGCAGTCCTACAGGAGAGAGTAATTAGATAGGAGAGAGCAGTCCTACAGGAGAGAGTAATTAGATAGGAGAGAGCAGTCCTACAGGAGAGAGTAATTAGATAGGAGAGAGCAGTCCTACAGGAGAGAGTAATTAGATAGGAGAGAGCAGTCCTACAGGAGAGAGTAATTAGATAGGAGAGAGCAGTCCTACAGGAGAGAGTAATTAGATAGGAGAGAGCAGTCCTACAGGAGAGAGTAATTAGATAGGAGAGAGCAGTCCTACAGGAGAGAGTAATTAGATAGGAGAGAGCAGTCCTACAGGAGAGAGTAATTAGATAGGAGAGAGCAGTCCTACAGGAGAGAGTAATTAGATAGGAGAGAGCAGTCCTACAGGAGAGAGTAATTAGATAGGAGAGAGCAGTCCTACAGGAGAGAGTAATTAGATAGGAGAGAGCAGTCCTACAGGAGAGAGTAATTAGATAGGAGAGAGCAGTCCTACAGGAGAGAGTAATTAGATAGGAGAGAGCAGTCCTACAGGAGAGAGTAATTAGATAGGAGAGAGCAGTCCTACAGGAGAGAGTAATTAGATAGGAGAGAGCAGTCCTACAGGAGAGAGTAATTAGATAGGAGAGAGCAGTCCTACAGGAGAGAGTAATTAGATAGGAGAGAGCAGTCCTACAGGAGAGAGTAATTAGATAGGAGAGAGCAGTCCTACAGGAGAGAGTAATTAGATAGGAGAGAGCAGTCCTACAGGAGAGAGTAATTAGATAGGAGAGAGCAGTCCTACAGGAGAGAGTAATTAGATAGGAGAGAGCAGTCCTACAGGAGAGAGTAATTAGATAGGAGAGAGCAGTCCTACAGGAGAGAGTAATTAGATAGGAGAGAGCAGTCCTACAGGAGAGAGTAATTAGATAGGAGAGAGCAGTCCTACAGGAGAGAGTAATTAGATAGGAGAGAGCAGTCCTACAGGAGAGAGTAATTAGATAGGAGAGAGCAGTCCTACAGGAGAGAGTAATTAGATAGGAGAGAGCAGTCCACAGGAGAGAGTAATTAGATAGGAGAGAGCAGTCCTACAGGAGAGAGTAATTAGATAGGAGAGAGCAGTCCTACAGGAGAGAGTAATCAGATAGGAGAGAGCAGTCTACAGGAGAGAGTAATTAGATAGGAGAGAGCAGTCCTACAGGAGAGAGTAATTAGATAGGAGAGAGCAGTCCTACAGGAGAGAGTAATTAGATAGGAGAGAGCAGTCCTACAGGAGAGAGTAATTAGATAGGAGAGAGCAGTCCTACAGGAGAGAGTAATTAGATAGGAGAGAGCAGTCCTACAGGAGAGAGTAATTAGATAGGAGAGAGCAGTCCTACAGGAGAGAGTAATTAGATAGGAGAGAGCAGTCCTACAGGAGAGAGTAATTAGATAGGAGAGAGCAGTCCTACAGGAGAGAGTAATTAGATAGGAGAGAGCAGTCCTACAGGAGAGAGTAATTAGATAGGAGAGAGCAGTCCTACAGGAGAGAGTAATTAGATAGGAGAGAGCAGTCCTACAGGAGAGAGTAATTAGATAGGAGAGAGCAGTCCTACAGGAGAGAGTAATTAGATAGGAGAGAGCAGTCCTACAGGAGAGAGTAATTAGATAGGAGAGAGCAGTCCTACAGGAGAGAGTAATTAGATAGGAGAGAGCAGTCCTACAGGAGAGAGTAATTAGATAGGAGAGAGCAGTCCTACAGGAGAGAGTAATTAGATAGGAGAGAGCAGTCCTACAGGAGAGAGTAATTAGATAGGAGAGAGCAGTCCTACAGGAGAGAGTAATTAGATAGGAGAGAGCAGTCCTACAGGAGAGAGTAATCAGATAGGAGAGAGCAGTCTACAGGAGAGAGTAATTAGATAGGAGAGAGCAGTCCTACAGGAGAGAGTAATTAGATAGGAGAGAGCAGTCCTACAGGAGAGAGTAATTAGATAGGAGAATGCAGTCCTACAGGAGAGAGTAATTAGATAGGAGAGAGCAGTCCTACAGGAGAGAGTAATTAGATAGGAGAGAGCAGTCCTACAGGAGAGAGTAATTAGATAGGAGAGAGCAGTCCTACAGGAGAGAGTAATTAGATAGGAGAGAGCAGTCCTACAGGAGAGAGTAATTAGATAGGAGAGAGCAGTCCTACAGGAGAGAGTAATTAGATAGGAGAGAGCAGTCCTACAGGAGAGAGTAATTAGATAGGAGAGAGCAGTCCTACAGGAGAGAGTAATTAGATAGGAGAATGCAGTCCTACAGGAGAGAGTAATTAGATAGGAGAGAGCAGTCCTACAGGAGAGAGTAATTAGATAGGAGAGAGCAGTCCTACAGGAGAGAGTAATTAGATAGGAGAGAGCAGTCCTACAGGAGAGAGTAATTAGATAGGAGAGAGCAGTCCTACAGGAGAGAGTAATTAGATAGGAGAGAGCAGTCCTACAGGAGAGAGTAATTAGATAGGAGAGAGCAGTCCTACAGGGGGAGTAATTAGATAGGAGAGAGCAGTCCTACAGGAGAGAGTAATTAGATAGGAGAGAGCAGTCCTACAGGGAGAGTAATTAGATAGGAGAGAGCAGTCCTACAGGAGAGAGTAATTAGATAGGAGAGAGCAGTCCTACAGGAGAGAGTAATTAGATAGGAGAGAGCAGTCCTACAGGAGAGAGTAATTAGATAGGAGAGAGCAGTCCTACAGGAGAGAGTAATTAGATAGGAGAGAGCAGTCCTACAGGAGAGAGTAATTAGATAGGAGAGAGCAGTCCTACAGGAGAGAGTAATTAGATAGGAGAGAGCAGTCCTACAGGAGAGAGTAATTAGATAGGAGAGAGCAGTCCTACAGGAGAGAGTAATTAGATAGGAGAGAGCAGTCCTACAGGAGAGAGTAATTAGATAGGAGAGAGCAGTCCTACAGGAGAGAGTAATTAGATAGGAGAGAGCAGTCCTACAGGAGAGAGTAATTAGATAGGAGAGAGCAGTCCTACAGGAGAGAGTAATTAGATAGGAGAGAGCAGTCCTACAGGAGAGAGTAATTAGATAGGAGAGAGCAGTCCTACAGGAGAGAGTAATTAGATAGGAGAGAGCAGTCCTACAGGAGAGAGTAATTAGATAGGAGAGAGCAGTCCTACAGGAGAGAGTAATTAGATAGGAGAGAGCAGTCCTACAGGAGAGAGTAATTAGATAGGAGAGAGCAGTCCTACAGGAGAGAGTAATTAGATAGGAGAGAGCAGTCCTACAGGAGAGAGTAATTAGATAGGAGAGAGCAGTCCTACAGGAGAGAGTAATTAGATAGGAGAGAGCAGTCCTACAGGAGAGAGTAATTAGATAGGAGAGAGCAGTCCTACAGGAGAGAGTAATTAGATAGGAGAGAGCAGTCCTACAGGAGAGAGTAATTAGATAGGAGAGAGCAGTCCTACAGGAGAGAGTAATTAGATAGGAGAGAGCAGTCCTACAGGAGAGAGTAATTAGATAGGAGAGAGCAGTCCTACAGGAGAGAGTAATTAGATAGGAGAGAGCAGTCCTACAGGAGAGAGTAATTAGATAGGAGAGAGCAGTCCTACAGGAGAGAGTAATTAGATAGGAGAGAGCAGTCCTACAGGGAGAGAGTAATTAGATAGGAGAGAGCAGTCCTACAGGAGAGAGTAATTAGATAGGAGAGAGCAGTCCTACAGGAGAGAGTAATTAGATAGGAGAGAGCAGTCCTACAGGAGAGAGTAATTAGATAGGAGAGAGCAGTCCTACAGGAGAGAGTAATTAGATAGGAGAGAGCAGTCCTACAGGAGAGAGTAATTAGATAGGAGAGAGCAGTCCTACAGGAGAGAGTAATTAGATAGGAGAGAGCAGTCCTACAGGAGAGAGTAATTAGATAGGAGAGAGCAGTCCTACAGGAGAGAGTAATTAGATAGGAGAGAGCAGTCCTACAGGAGAGAGTAATTAGATAGGAGAGAGCAGTCCTACAGGAGAGAGTAATTAGATAGGAGAGAGCAGTCCTACAGGAGAGAGTAATTAGATAGGAGAGAGCAGTCCTACAGGAGAGAGTAATTAGATAGGAGAGAGCAGTCCTACAGGAGAGAGTAATTAGATAGGAGAGAGCAGTCCTACAGGAGAGAGTAATTAGATAGGAGAGAGCAGTCCTACAGGAGAGAGTAATTAGATAGGAGAGAGCAGTCCTACAGGAGAGAGTAATTAGATAGGAGAGAGCAGTCCTACAGGAGAGAGTAATTAGATAGGAGAGAGCAGTCCTACAGGAGAGAGTAATTAGATAGGAGAGAGCAGTCCTACAGGAGAGAGTAATTAGATAGGAGAGAGCAGTCCTACAGGAGAGAGTAATTAGATAGGAGAGAGCAGTCCTACAGGAGAGAGTAATTAGATAGGAGAGAGCAGTCCTACAGGAGAGAGTAATTAGATAGGAGAGAGCAGTCCTACAGGAGAGAGTAATTAGATAGGAGAGAGCAGTCCTACAGGAGAGAGTAATTAGATAGGAGAGAGCAGTCCTACAGGAGAGAGTAATTAGATAGGAGAGAGCAGTCCTACAGGAGAGAGTAATTAGATAGGAGAGAGCAGTCCTACAGGAGAGAGTAATTAGATAGGAGAGAGCAGTCCTACAGGAGAGAGTAATTAGATAGGAGAGAGCAGTCCTACAGGAGAGAGTAATTAGATAGGAGAGAGCAGTCCTACAGGAGAGAGTAATTAGATAGGAGAGAGCAGTCCTACAGGAGAGAGTAATTAGATAGGAGAGAGCAGTCCTACAGGAGAGAGTAATTAGATAGGAGAGAGCAGTCCTACAGGAGAGAGTAATTAGATAGGAGAGAGCAGTCCTACAGGAGAGAGTAATTAGATAGGAGAGAGCAGTCCTACAGGAGAGAGTAATTAGATAGGAGAGAGCAGTCCTACAGGAGAGAGTAATTAGATAGGAGAGAGCAGTCCTACAGGAGAGAGTAATTAGATAGGAGAGAGCAGTCCTACAGGAGAGAGTAATTAGATAGGAGAGAGCAGTCCTACAGGAGAGAGTAATTAGATAGGAGAGAGCAGTCCTACAGGAGAGAGTAATTAGATAGGAGAGAGCAGTCCTACAGGAGAGAGTAATTAGATAGGAGAGAGCAGTCCTACAGGAGAGAGTAATTAGATAGGAGAGAGCAGTCCTACAGGAGAGAGTAATTAGATAGGAGAGAGCAGTCCTACAGGAGAGAGTAATTAGATAGGAGAGAGCAGTCCTACAGGAGAGAGTAATTAGATAGGAGAGAGCAGTCCTACAGGAGAGAGTAATTAGATAGGAGAGAGCAGTCCTACAGGAGAGAGTAATTAGATAGGAGAGAGCAGTCCTACAGGAGAGAGTAATTAGATAGGAGAGAGCAGTCCTACAGGAGAGAGTAATTAGATAGGAGAGAGCAGTCCTACAGGAGAGAGTAATTAGATAGGAGAGAGCAGTCCTACAGGAGAGAGTAATTAGATAGGAGAGAGCAGTCCTACAGGAGAGAGTAATTAGATAGGAGAGAGCAGTCCTACAGGAGAGAGTAATTAGATAGGAGAGAGCAGTCCTACAGGAGAGAGTAATTAGATAGGAGAGAGCAGTCCTACAGGAGAGAGTAATTAGATAGGAGAGAGCAGTCCTACAGGAGAGAGTAATTAGATAGGAGAGAGCAGTCCTACAGGAGAGAGTAATTAGATAGGAGAGAGCAGTCCTACAGGAGAGAGTAATTAGATAGGAGAGAGCAGTCCTACAGGGAGAGAGTAATTAGATAGGAGAGAGCAGTCCTACAGGAGAGAGTAATTAGATAGGAGAGAGCAGTCCTACAGGAGAGAGTAATTAGATAGGAGAGAGCAGTCCTACAGGAGAGAGTAATTAGATAGGAGAGAGCAGTCCTACAGGAGAGAGTAATTAGATAGGAGAGAGCAGTCCTACAGGAGAGAGTAATTAGATAGGAGAGAGCAGTCCTACAGGAGAGAGTAATTAGATAGGAGAGAGCAGTCCTACAGGAGAGAGTAATTAGATAGGAGAGAGCAGTCCTACAGGAGAGAGTAATTAGATAGGAGAGAGCAGTCCTACAGGAGAGAGTAATTAGATAGGAGAGAGCAGTCCTACAGGAGAGAGTAATTAGATAGGAGAGAGCAGTCCTACAGGAGAGAGTAATTAGATAGGAGAGAGCAGTCCTACAGGAGAGAGTAATTAGATAGGAGAGAGCAGTCCTACAGGAGAGAGTAATTAGATAGGAGAGAGCAGTCCTACAGGAGAGAGTAATTAGATAGGAGAGAGCAGTCCTACAGGAGAGAGTAATTAGATAGGAGAGAGCAGTCCTACAGGAGAGAGTAATTAGATAGGAGAGAGCAGTCCTACAGGAGAGAGTAATTAGATAGGAGAGAGCAGTCCTACAGGAGAGAGTAATTAGATAGGAGAGAGCAGTCCTACAGGAGAGAGTAATTAGATAGGAGAGAGCAGTCCTACAGGAGAGAGTAATTAGATAGGAGAGAGCAGTCCTACAGGAGAGAGTAATTAGATAGGAGAGAGCAGTCCTACAGGAGAGAGTAATTAGATAGGAGAGAGCAGTCCTACAGGAGAGAGTAATTAGATAGGAGAGAGCAGTCCTACAGGAGAGAGTAATTAGATAGGAGAGAGCAGTCCTACAGGAGAGAGTAATTAGATAGGAGAGAGCAGTCCTACAGGAGAGAGTAATTAGATAGGAGAGAGCAGTCCTACAGGAGAGAGTAATTAGATAGGAGAGAGCAGTCCTACAGGAGAGAGTAATTAGATAGGAGAGAGCAGTCCTACAGGAGAGAGTAATTAGATAGGAGAGAGCAGTCCTACAGGAGAGAGTAATTAGATAGGAGAGAGCAGTCCTACAGGAGAGAGTAATTAGATAGGAGAGAGCAGTCCTACAGGAGAGAGTAATTAGATAGGAGAGAGCAGTCCTACAGGAGAGAGTAATTAGATAGGAGAGAGCAGTCCTACAGGAGAGAGTAATTAGATAGGAGAGAGCAGTCCTACAGGAGAGAGTAATTAGATAGGAGAGAGCAGTCCTACAGGAGAGAGTAATTAGATAGGAGAGAGCAGTCCTACAGGAGAGAGTAATTAGATAGGAGAGAGCAGTCCTACAGGAGAGAGTAATTAGATAGGAGAGAGCAGTCCTACAGGAGAGAGTAATTAGATAGGAGAGAGCAGTCCTACAGGAGAGAGTAATTAGATAGGAGAGAGCAGTCCTACAGGAGAGAGTAATTAGATAGGAGAGAGCAGTCCTACAGGAGAGAGTAATTAGATAGGAGAGAGCAGTCCTACAGGAGAGAGTAATTAGATAGGAGAGAGCAGTCCTACAGGAGAGAGTAATTAGATAGGAGAGAGCAGTCCTACAGGAGAGAGTAATTAGATAGGAGAGAGCAGTCCTACAGGAGAGAGTAATTAGATAGGAGAGAGCAGTCCTACAGGAGAGAGTAATTAGATAGGAGAGAGCAGTCCTACAGGAGAGAGTAATTAGATAGGAGAGAGCAGTCCTACAGGAGAGAGTAATTAGATAGGAGAGAGCAGTCCTACAGGAGAGAGTAATTAGATAGGAGAGAGCAGTCCTACAGGAGAGAGTAATTAGATAGGAGAGAGCAGTCCTACAGGAGAGAGTAATTAGATAGGAGAGAGCAGTCCTACAGGAGAGAGTAATTAGATAGGAGAGAGCAGTCCTACAGGAGAGAGTAATTAGATAGGAGAGAGCAGTCCTACAGGAGAGAGTAATTAGATAGGAGAGAGCAGTCCTACAGGAGAGAGTAATTAGATAGGAGAGAGCAGTCCTACAGGAGAGAGTAATTAGATAGGAGAGAGCAGTCCTACAGGAGAGAGTAATTAGATAGGAGAGAGCAGTCCTACAGGAGAGAGTAATTAGATAGGAGAGAGCAGTCCTACAGGAGAGAGTAATTAGATAGGAGAGAGCAGTCCTACAGGAGAGAGTAATTAGATAGGAGAGAGCAGTCCTACAGGAGAGAGTAATTAGATAGGAGAGAGCAGTCCTACAGGAGAGAGTAATTAGATAGGAGAGAGCAGTCCTACAGGAGAGAGTAATTAGATAGGAGAGAGCAGTCCTACAGGAGAGAGTAATTAGATAGGAGAGAGCAGTCCTACAGGAGAGAGTAATTAGATAGGAGAGAGCAGTCCTACAGGAGAGAGTAATTAGATAGGAGAGAGCAGTCCTACAGGAGAGAGTAATTAGATAGGAGAGAGCAGTCCTACAGGAGAGAGTAATTAGATAGGAGAGAGCAGTCCTACAGGAGAGAGTAATTAGATAGGAGAGAGCAGTCCTACAGGAGAGAGTAATTAGATAGGAGAGAGCAGTCCTACAGGAGAGAGTAATTAGATAGGAGAGAGCAGTCCTACAGGAGAGAGTAATTAGATAGGAGAGAGCAGTCCTACAGGAGAGAGTAATTAGATAGGAGAGAGCAGTCCTACAGGAGAGAGTAATTAGATAGGAGAGAGCAGTCCTACAGGAGAGAGTAATTAGATAGGAGAGAGCAGTCCTACAGGAGAGAGTAATTAGATAGGAGAGAGCAGTCCTACAGGAGAGAGTAATTAGATAGGAGAGAGCAGTCCTACAGGAGAGAGTAATTAGATAGGAGAGAGCAGTCCTACAGGAGAGAGTAATTAGATAGGAGAGAGCAGTCCTACAGGAGAGAGTAATTAGATAGGAGAGAGCAGTCCTACAGGAGAGAGTAATTAGATAGGAGAGAGCAGTCCTACAGGAGAGAGTAATTAGATAGGAGAGAGCAGTCCTACAGGAGAGAGTAATTAGATAGGAGAGAGCAGTCCTACAGGAGAGAGTAATTAGATAGGAGAGAGCAGTCCTACAGGAGAGAGTAATTAGATAGGAGAGAGCAGTCCTACAGGAGAGAGTAATTAGATAGGAGAGAGCAGTCCTACAGGAGAGAGTAATTAGATAGGAGAGAGCAGTCCTACAGGAGAGAGTAATTAGATAGGAGAGAGCAGTCCTACAGGAGAGAGTAATTAGATAGGAGAGAGCAGTCCTACAGGAGAGAGTAATTAGATAGGAGAGAGCAGTCCTACAGGAGAGAGTAATTAGATAGGAGAGAGCAGTCCTACAGGAGAGAGTAATTAGATAGGAGAGAGCAGTCCTACAGGAGAGAGTAATTAGATAGGAGAGAGCAGTCCTACAGGAGAGAGTAATTAGATAGGAGAGAGCAGTCCTACAGGAGAGAGTAATTAGATAGGAGAGAGCAGTCCTACAGGAGAGAGTAATTAGATAGGAGAGAGCAGTCCTACAGGAGAGAGTAATTAGATAGGAGAGAGCAGTCCTACAGGAGAGAGTAATTAGATAGGAGAGAGCAGTCCTACAGGAGAGAGTAATTAGATAGGAGAGAGCAGTCCTACAGGAGAGAGTAATTAGATAGGAGAGAGCAGTCCTACAGGAGAGAGTAATTAGATAGGAGAGAGCAGTCCTACAGGAGAGAGTAATTAGATAGGAGAGAGCAGTCCTACAGGAGAGAGTAATTAGATAGGAGAGAGCAGTCCTACAGGAGAGAGTAATTAGATAGGAGAATGCAGTCCTACAGAGAGAGTAATTAGATAGGAGAGAGCAGTCCTACAGGAGAGGAGTAATTAGTTAGGAGAGAGCAGTCCTACAGGAGAGAGTAATTAGATAGGAGGAAGCAGTCCTACAGGAGAGAGTAATTAGATAGGAGAGAGCAGTCCTACAGGAGAGAGTAATTAGATAGGAGAGAGCAGTCCTACAGGAGAGAGTAATTAGATAGGAGAGAGCAGTCCCACAGGAGAGAGTAATTAGATAGGAGAGAGCAGTCCTAAAGGAGAGAGTAATTAGATAGGAGAGAGCAGTCCGACAGGAGAGAGTAATTAGATAGGAGAGAGCAGTCATACAGGAGAGAGTAATTAGATAGGAGAGAGCAGTCCTACAGGAGAGAGTAATTAGATAGGAGAGAGCAGTCCTACAGGGAGAGAGTAATTAGATAGGAGAGAGCAGTCCTACAGGAGAGAGTAATTAGATAGGAGAGAGCAGTCCTACAGGAGAGAGTAATTAGATAGGAGAGAGCAGTCCTACAGGAGAGAGTAATTAGATAGGAGAGAGCAGTCCTACAGGAGAGAGTAATTAGATAGGAGAGAGCAGTCCTACAGGAGAGAGTAATTAGATAGGAGAGAGCAGTCCTACAGGAGAGAGTAATTAGATAGGAGAGAGCAGTCCTACAGGAGAGAGTAATTAGATAGGAGAGAGCAGTCCTACAGGAGAGAGTAATTAGATAGGAGAGAGCAGTCCTACAGGAGAGAGTAATTAGATAGGAGAGAGCAGTCCTACAGGAGAGAGTAATTAGATAGGAGAGAGCAGTCCTACAGGAGAGAGTAATTAGATAGGAGAGAGCAGTCCTACAGGAGAGAGTAATTAGATAGGAGAGAGCAGTCCTACAGGAGAGAGTAATTAGATAGGAGAGAGCAGTCCTACAGGAGAGAGTAATTAGATAGGAGAGAGCAGTCCTACAGGAGAGAGTAATTAGATAGGAGAGAGCAGTCCTACAGGAGAGAGTAATTAGATAGGAGAGAGCAGTCCTACAGGAGAGAGTAATTAGATAGGAGAGAGCAGTCCTACAGGAGAGAGTAATTAGATAGGAGAGAGCAGTCCTACAGGAGAGAGTAATTAGATAGGAGAGAGCAGTCCTACAGGAGAGAGTAATTAGATAGGAGAGAGCAGTCCTACAGGAGAGAGTAATTAGATAGGAGAGAGCAGTCCTACAGGAGAGAGTAATTAGATAGGAGAGAGCAGTCCTACAGGAGAGAGTAATTAGATAGGAGAGAGCAGTCCTACAGGAGAGAGTAATTAGATAGGAGAGAGCAGTCCTACAGGAGAGAGTAATTAGATAGGAGAGAGCAGTCCTACAGGAGAGAGTAATTAGATAGGAGAGAGCAGTCCTACAGGAGAGAGTAATTAGATAGGAGAGAGCAGTCCTACAGGAGAGAGTAATTAGATAGGAGAGAGCAGTCCTACAGGAGAGAGTAATTAGATAGGAGAGAGCAGTCCTACAGGAGAGAGTAATTAGATAGGAGAGAGCAGTCCTACAGGAGAGAGTAATTAGATAGGAGAGAGCAGTCCTACAGGAGAGAGTAATTAGATAGGAGAGAGCAGTCCTACAGGAGAGAGTAATTAGATAGGAGAGAGCAGTCCTACAGGAGAGAGTAATTAGATAGGAGAGAGCAGTCCTACAGGAGAGAGTAATTAGATAGGAGAGAGCAGTCCTACAGGAGAGAGTAATTAGATAGGAGAGAGCAGTCCTACAGGAGAGAGTAATTAGATAGGAGAGAGCAGTCCTACAGGAGAGAGTAATTAGATAGGAGAGAGCAGTCCTACAGGAGAGAGTAATTAGATAGGAGAGAGCAGTCCTACAGGAGAGAGTAATTAGATAGGAGAGAGCAGTCCTACAGGAGAGAGTAATTAGATAGGAGAGAGCAGTCCTACAGGAGAGAGTAATTAGATAGGAGAGAGCAGTCCTACAGGAGAGAGTAATTAGATAGGAGAGAGCAGTCCTACAGGAGAGAGTAATTAGATAGGAGAGAGCAGTCCTACAGGAGAGAGTAATTAGATAGGAGAGAGCAGTCCTACAGGAGAGAGTAATTAGATAGGAGAGAGCAGTCCTACAGGAGAGAGTAATTAGATAGGAGAGAGCAGTCCTACAGGAGAGAGTAATTAGATAGGAGAGAGCAGTCCTACAGGAGAGAGTAATTAGATAGGAGAGAGCAGTCCTACAGGAGAGAGTAATTAGATAGGAGAGAGCAGTCCTACAGGAGAGAGTAATTAGATAGGAGAGAGCAGTCCTACAGGAGAGAGTAATTAGATAGGAGAGAGCAGTCCTACAGGAGAGAGTAATTAGATAGGAGAGAGCAGTCCTACAGGAGAGAGTAATTAGATAGGAGAGAGCAGTCCTACAGGAGAGAGTAATTAGATAGGAGAGAGCAGTCCTACAGGAGAGAGTAATTAGATAGGAGAGAGCAGTCCTACAGGAGAGAGTAATTAGATAGGAGAGAGCAGTCCTACAGGAGAGAGTAATTAGATAGGAGAGAGCAGTCCTACAGGAGAGAGTAATTAGATAGGAGAGAGCAGTCCTACAGGAGAGAGTAATTAGATAGGAGAGAGCAGTCCTACAGGAGAGAGTAATTAGATAGGAGAGAGCAGTCCTACAGGAGAGAGTAATTAGATAGGAGAGAGCAGTCCTACAGGAGAGAGTAATTAGATAGGAGAGAGCAGTCCTACAGGAGAGAGTAATTAGATAGGAGAGAGCAGTCCTACAGGAGAGAGTAATTAGATAGGAGAGAGCAGTCCTACAGGAGAGAGTAATTAGATAGGAGAGAGCAGTCCTACAGGAGAGAGTAATTAGATAGGAGAGAGCAGTCCTACAGGAGAGAGTAATTAGATAGGAGAGAGCAGTCCTACAGGAGAGAGTAATTAGATAGGAGAGAGCAGTCCTACAGGAGAGAGTAATTAGATAGGAGAGAGCAGTCCTACAGGAGAGAGTAATTAGATAGGAGAGAGCAGTCCTACAGGAGAGAGTAATTAGATAGGAGAGAGCAGTCCTACAGGAGAGAGTAATTAGATAGGAGAGAGCAGTCCTACAGGGAGAGAGTAATTAGATAGGAGAGAGCAGTCCTACAGGAGAGAGTAATTAGATAGGAGAGCAGCAGTCCTGCAGGAGAGAGTAATTAGATAGGAGAGAGCAGTCCTACAGGAGAGAGTAATTAGATAGGAGAGAGCAGTCCTACAGGAGAGAGGAATTAGATAGGAGAGAGCAGTCCTGCAGGGGAGAGTAATTAGATAGGAGAGAGCAGTCCTGCAGGAGAGAGTAATTAGATAGGAGGAAAGCAGTCCTACAGGAGAGAGTAATTAGATAGGAGAGAGCAGTCCTACAGGAGAGAGTAATTAGATCGGAGAGAGCAGTCCTACAGGAGAGAGTAATTAGATAGGAGAGAGCAGTCTGCATGGAGAGAGTAATTAGATAGGAGAGAGCAGTCCTACAGGGAGAGTAATAGAAAGGATAGAGCAGTCCTACAGGAGAGAGTAATTAGATAGGAGAGAGCAGTCCTACAGGAGAGAGTAATTAGATAGGAGAGAGCAGTCCTACAGGAGAGAGTAATTAGATAGGAGAGAGCAGTCCTACAGGAGAGAGTAATTAGATAGGAGAGAGCAGTCCTACAGGAGAGAGTAATTAGATAGGAGAGAGCAGTCCTACAGGAGAGAGTAATTAGATAGGAGAGAGCAGTCCTACAGGAGAGAGTAATTAGATAGGAGAGAGCAGTCCTACAGGAGAGAGTAATTAGATAGGAGAGAGCAGTCCTACAGGAGAGAGTAATTAGATAGGAGAGAGCAGTCCTACAGGAGAGAGTAATTAGATAGGAGAGAGCAGTCCTACAGGAGAGAGTAATTAGATAGGAGAGAGCAGTCCTACAGGAGAGAGTAATTAGATAGGAGAGAGCAGTCCTACAGGAGAGAGTAATTAGATAGGAGAGAGCAGTCCTACAGGAGAGAGTAATTAGATAGGAGAGAGCAGTCCTACAGGAGAGAGTAATTAGATAGGAGAGAGCAGTCCTACAGGAGAGAGTAATTAGATAGGAGAGAGCAGTCCTACAGGAGAGAGTAATTAGATAGGAGAGAGCAGTCCTACAGGAGAGAGTAATTAGATAGGAGAGAGCAGTCCTACAGGAGAGAGTAATTAGATAGGAGAGAGCAGTCCTACAGGAGAGAGTAATTAGATAGGAGAGAGCAGTCCTACAGGAGAGAGTAATTAGATAGGAGAGAGCAGTCCTACAGGAGAGAGTAATTAGATAGGAGAGAGCAGTCCTACAGGAGAGAGTAATTAGATAGGAGAGAGCAGTCCTACAGGAGAGAGTAATTAGATAGGAGAGAGCAGTCCTACAGGAGAGAGTAATTAGATAGGAGAGAGCAGTCCTACAGGAGAGAGTAATTAGATAGGAGAGAGCAGTCCTACAGGAGAGAGTAATTAGATAGGAGAGAGCAGTCCTACAGGAGAGAGTAATTAGATAGGAGAGAGCAGTCCTACAGGAGAGAGTAATTAGATAGGAGAGAGCAGTCCTACAGGAGAGAGTAATTAGATAGGAGAGAGCAGTCCTACAGGAGAGAGTAATTAGATAGGAGAGAGCAGTCCTACAGGAGAGAGTAATTAGATAGGAGAGAGCAGTCCTACAGGAGAGAGTAATTAGATAGGAGAGAGCAGTCCTACAGGAGAGAGTAATTAGATAGGAGAGAGCAGTCCTACAGGAGAGAGTAATTAGATAGGAGAGAGCAGTCCTACAGGAGAGAGTAATTAGATAGGAGAGAGCAGTCCTACAGGAGAGAGTAATTAGATAGGAGAGAGCAGTCCTACAGGAGAGAGTAATTAGATAGGAGAGAGCAGTCCTACAGGAGAGAGTAATTAGATAGGAGAGAGCAGTCCTACAGGAGAGAGTAATTAGATAGGAGAGAGCAGTCCTACAGGAGAGAGTAATTAGATAGGAGAGAGCAGTCCTACAGGAGAGAGTATTAGATAGCGAGAAGCCAGTCCTCAGGAAGAGTAATTAGATAGGATAGAGCAAGTCCTACAGGGAGAGTGTAATTCAGATAGAGAGCAGGCCACAGGGAGAGAGTAATCAGATAGGAGAGAGCAGTCCAACAGGAGAGAGTAATCAGATAGGAGAGAGCAGGTCCAACAGGAGAGAGTAATCAGATAGGAGAGAGCAGTCCTACAGGAGAGAGTAATCAGATAGGAGAGAAGCAGTCCAACAGGAGAGAGTAATTAGATAGGAGAGAGCAGTCCTACAGGAGGAGAGTAATTCAGATAGGAGAGAGCAGTCCTACAGGAGAGAGTAATTAGATAGGAGACAGCAGTCCGACCAGGAGAGAGTAATATGATAGAGAGAGCAGTCCTACAGGAGAGAGTAATTCGCTAGGAGACAGCAGTCCTACAGGACGAGAGTTCTTAGATAGGAGAGAGCAGTCCTACAGGGCCAGAGGTAATCAGATAGGAGAGAGCAGTCCTACAGGAGAGAGTAATTAGATAGGAGAGAGCAGTCCTACAGGAGAGAGTAATTAGATAGGAGAGAGCAGTCCTACAGGAGAGAGTAATTAGATAGGAGAGAGCAGTCCTACAGGAGAGAGTAATTAGATAGGAGAGAGCAGTCCTACAGGAGAGAGTAATTAGATAGGAGAGAGCAGTCCTACAGGAGAGAGTAATTAGATAGGAGAGAGCAGTCCTACAGGAGAGAGTAATTAGATAGGAGAGAGCAGTCCTACAGGAGAGAGTAATTAGATAGGAGAGAGCAGTCCTACAGGAGAGAGTAATTAGATAGGAGAGAGCAGTCCTACAGGAGAGAGTAATTAGATAGGAGAGAGCAGTCCTACAGGAGAGAGTAATTAGATAGGAGAGAGCAGTCCTACAGGAGAGAGTAATTAGATAGGAGAGAGCAGTCCTACAGGAGAGAGTAATTAGATAGGAGAGAGCAGTCCTACAGGAGAGAGTAATTAGATAGGAGAGAGCAGTCCTACAGGGGGAGTAATTAGATAGGAGAGAGCAGTCCTACAGGAGAGAGTAATTAGATAGGAGAGAGCAGTCCAACAGGAGAGAGTAATTAGATAGGAGAGAGCAGTCCCTACAGGAGAGAGTAATTAGATAGGAGAGAGCAGTCCTACAGGAGAGAGGTAATTAGATAGGAGAGAGCAGTCCCTACCGGAGAGAGTAATTAGATAGGATATAGCGAGTCCTACAGGAGAGAGTAATTAGATAGGAGAGAGCAGTCCTACAGGAGAGAGTAATTAGATAGGAGAGAGCAGTCCTACAGGAGAGAGTAATTAGATAGGAGAGAGCAGTCCTACAGGAGAGAGTAATTAGATAGGATAGAGCAGTCCTACAGGAGAGAGTAATTAGGATAGGAGAGAGCAGTCCTACAGGAGAGAGTAATTAGATAGGAGAGAGCAGTCCTACCGGAGAGAGTAATTAGATAGGAGAGAGCAGTCCTACAGGAGAGAGTAATTAGATTAGGAGAGAGCAGTCCTACAGGAGAGAGTAATTAGATAGGAGAGAGCAGTCCTACAGGAGAGAGTAATTAGATAGGAGAGAGCAGTCCTACAGGAGAGAGTAATTAGATAGGAGAGAGCAGTCCTACAGGAGAGAGTAATTAGATAGGAGAGAGCAGTCCTACAGGAGAGAGTAATTAGATAGGAGAGAGCAGTCCTACAGGAGAGAGTAATTAGATAGGAGAGAGCAGTCCTACAGGAGAGAGTAATTAGATAGGAGAGAGCAGTCCTACAGGAGAGAGTAATAGATAGGAGAGAGCAGTCCTACAGGAGAGAGTAATTAGATAGGAGGAAGCAGTCCTACAGGAGAGAGTAATTAGATAGGAGAGAGCAGTCCTACAGGAGAGAGTAATTAGATAGGAGAGAGCAGTCCTACAGGAGAGAGTAATTAGATAGGAGAGAGCAGTCCTACAGGAGAGAGTAATTAGATAGGAGAGAGCAGTCCTACAGGAGAGAGTAATTAGATAGGAGAGAGCAGTCCTACAGGAGAGAGTAATTAGATAGGAGAGAGCAGTCCTACAGGGAGAGAGTAATTAGATAGGAGAGAGCAGTCCTACAGGAGAGAGTAATTAGATAGGAGAGAGCAGTCCTACAGGAGAGAGTAATTAGATAGGAGAGAGCAGTCCTACAGGAGAGAGTAATTAGATAGGAGAGAGCTGTCCTACAGGAGAGAGTAATTAGATAGAGAGAGCAGTCCTGCAGGAGAGAGTAATTAGATAGGAGAAAGCAGTCCTACAGGAGAGAGTAATCAGATAGGAGAGAGCAGTCATACAGGAGAGAGTAATTAGATAGGAGAGAGCAGTCCTACAGGAGAGAGTAATTAGATAGGAGAGAGCAGTCCTACAGGGGGAGTAATTAGATAGGAGAGAGCAGTCCTACAGGAGAGAGTAATTAGATAGGAGAGAGCAGTCCTACAGGAGAGTAATTAGATAGGAGAGAGCAGTCCTACAGGAGAGAGTAATTAGATAGGAGAGAGCAGTCCTACAGGAGAGAGTAATTAGATAGGAGAGAGCAGTCCTACAGGAGAGAGTAATTAGATAGGAGAGAGCAGTCCTACAGGAGAGAGTAATTAGATAGGAGAGAGCAGTCCTACAGGAGAGAGTAATTAGATAGGAGAGAGCAGTCCTACAGGAGAGAGTAATTAGATAGGAGAGAGCAGTCCTACAGGAGAGAGTAATTAGATAGGAGGAAGCAGTCCTACAGGAGAGAGTAATTAGATAGGAGAGAGCAGTCCTACAGGAGAGAGTAATTAGATAGGAGAGAGCAGTCCTACAGGAGAGAGTAATTAGATAGGAGAGAGCAGTCCTACAGGAGAGAGTAATTAGATAGGAGAGAGCAGTCCTACAGGAGAGAGTAATTAGATAGGAGAGAGCAGTCCTACAGGAGAGAGTAATTAGATAGGAGAGAGCAGTCCTACAGGAGAGAGTAATTAGATAGGAGAGAGCAGTCCTACAGGAGAGAGTAATTAGATAGGAGAGAGCAGTCCTACAGGAGAGAGTAATTAGATAGGAGAGAGCAGTCCTACAGGAGAGAGTAATTAGATAGGAGAGAGCAGTCCTACAGGAGAGAGTAATTAGATAGGAGAGAGCAGTCCTACAGGAGAGAGTAATTAGATAGGAGAGAGCAGTCCTACAGGAGAGAGTAATTAGATAGGAGAGAGCAGTCCTACAGGAGAGAGTAATTAGATAGGAGAGAGCAGTCCTACAGGAGAGAGTAATTAGATAGGAGAGAGCAGTCCTACAGGAGAGAGTAATTAGATAGGAGAGAGCAGTCCTACAGGAGAGAGTAATTAGATAGGAGAGAGCAGTCCTACAGGAGAGAGTAATTAGATAGGAGAGAGCAGTCCTACAGGAGAGAGTAATTAGATAGGAGAGAGCAGTCCTACAGGAGAGAGTAATTAGATAGGAGAGAGCAGTCCTACAGGAGAGAGTAATTAGATAGGAGAGAGCAGTCCTACAGGAGAGAGTAATTAGATAGGAGAGAGCAGTCCTACAGGAGAGAGTAATTAGATAGGAGAGAGCAGTCCTACAGGAGAGAGTAATTAGATAGGAGAGAGCAGTCCTACAGGAGAGAGTAATTAGATAGGAGAGAGCAGTCCTACAGGAGAGAGTAATTAGATAGGAGAGAGCAGTCCTACAGGAGAGAGTAATTAGATAGGAGAGAGCAGTCCTACAGGAGAGAGTAATTAGATAGGAGAGAGCAGTCCTACAGGAGAGAGTAATTAGATAGGAGAGAGCAGTCCTACAGGAGAGAGTAATTAGATAGGAGAGAGCAGTCCTACAGGAGAGAGTAATTAGATAGGAGAGAGCAGTCCTACAGGAGAGAGTAATTAGATAGGAGAGAGCAGTCCTACAGGAGAGAGTAATTAGATAGGAGAGAGCAGTCCTACAGGAGAGAGTAATTAGATAGGAGAGAGCAGTCCTACAGGAGAGAGTAATTAGATAGGAGAGAGCAGTCCTACAGGAGAGAGTAATTAGATAGGAGAGAGCAGTCCTACAGGAGAGAGTAATTAGATAGGAGAGAGCAGTCCTACAGGAGAGAGTAATTAGATAGGAGAGAGCAGTCCTACAGGAGAGAGTAATTAGATAGGAGAGAGCAGTCCTACAGGAGAGAGTAATTAGATAGGAGAGAGCAGTCCTACAGGAGAGAGTAATTAGATAGGAGAGAGCAGTCCTACAGGAGAGAGTAATTAGATAGGAGAGAGCAGTCCTACAGGAGAGAGTAATTAGATAGGAGAGAGCAGTCCTACAGGAGAGAGTAATTAGATAGGAGAGAGCAGTCCTACAGGAGAGAGTAATTAGATAGGAGAGAGCAGTCCTACAGGAGAGAGTAATTAGATAGGAGAGAGCAGTCCTACAGGAGAGAGTAATTAGATAGGAGAGAGCAGTCCTACAGGAGAGAGTAATTAGATAGGAGAGAGCAGTCCTACAGGAGAGAGTAATTAGATAGGAGAGAGCAGTCCTACAGGAGAGAGTAATTAGATAGGAGAGAGCAGTCCTACAGGAGAGAGTAATTAGATAGGAGAGAGCAGTCCTACAGGAGAGAGTAATTAGATAGGAGAGAGCAGTCCTACAGGAGAGAGTAATTAGATAGGAGAGAGCAGTCCTACAGGAGAGAGTAATTAGATAGGAGAGAGCAGTCCTACAGGAGAGAGTAATTAGATAGGAGAGAGCAGTCCTACAGGAGAGAGTAATTAGATAGGAGAGAGCAGTCCTACAGGAGAGAGTAATTAGATAGGAGAGAGCAGTCCTACAGGAGAGAGTAATTAGATAGGAGAGAGCAGTCCTACAGGAGAGAGTAATTAGATAGGAGAGAGCAGTCCTACAGGAGAGAGTAATTAGATAGGAGAGAGCAGTCCTACAGGAGAGAGTAATTAGATAGGAGAGAGCAGTCCTACAGGAGAGAGTAATTAGATAGGAGAGAGCAGTCCTACAGGAGAGAGTAATTAGATAGGAGAGAGCAGTCCTACAGGAGAGAGTAATTAGATAGGAGAGAGCAGTCCTACAGGAGAGAGTAATTAGATAGGAGAGAGCAGTCCTACAGGAGAGAGTAATTAGATAGGAGAGAGCAGTCCTACAGGAGAGAGTAATTAGATAGGAGAGAGCAGTCCTACAGGAGAGAGTAATTAGATAGGAGAGAGCAGTCCTACAGGAGAGAGTAATTAGATAGGAGAGAGCAGTCCTACAGGAGAGAGTAATTAGATAGGAGAGAGCAGTCCTACAGGAGAGAGTAATTAGATAGGAGAGAGCAGTCCTACAGGAGAGAGTAATTAGATAGGAGAGAGCAGTCCTACAGGAGAGAGTAATTAGATAGGAGAGAGCAGTCCTACAGGAGAGAGTAATTAGATAGGAGAGAGCAGTCCTACAGGAGAGAGTAATTAGATAGGAGAGAGCAGTCCTACAGGAGAGAGTAATTAGATAGGAGAGAGCAGTCCTACAGGAGAGAGTAATTAGATAGGAGAGAGCAGTCCTACAGGAGAGAGTAATTAGATAGGAGAGAGCAGTCCTACAGGAGAGAGTAATTAGATAGGAGAGAGCAGTCCTACAGGAGAGAGTAATTAGATAGGAGAGAGCAGTCCTACAGGAGAGAGTAATTAGATAGGAGAGAGCAGTCCTACAGGAGAGAGTAATTAGATAGGAGAGAGCAGTCCTACAGGAGAGAGTAATTAGATAGGAGAGAGCAGTCCTACAGGAGAGAGTAATTAGATAGGAGAGAGCAGTCCTACAGGAGAGAGTAATTAGATAGGAGAGAGCAGTCCTACAGGAGAGAGTAATTAGATAGGAGAGAGCAGTCCTACAGGAGAGAGTAATTAGATAGGAGAGAGCAGTCCTACAGGAGAGAGTAATTAGATAGGAGAGAGCAGTCCTACAGGAGAGAGTAATTAGATAGGAGAGAGCAGTCCTACAGGAGAGAGTAATTAGATAGGAGAGAGCAGTCCTACAGGAGAGAGTAATTAGATAGGAGAGAGCAGTCCTACAGGAGAGAGTAATTAGATAGGAGAGAGCAGTCCTACAGGAGAGAGTAATTAGATAGGAGAGAGCAGTCCTACAGGAGAGAGTAATTAGATAGGAGAGAGCAGTCCTACAGGAGAGAGTAATTAGATAGGAGAGAGCAGTCCTACAGGAGAGAGTAATTAGATAGGAGAGAGCAGTCCTACAGGAGAGAGTAATTAGATAGGAGAGAGCAGTCCTACAGGAGAGAGTAATTAGATAGGAGAGAGCAGTCCTACAGGAGAGAGTAATTAGATAGGAGAGAGCAGTCCTACAGGAGAGAGTAATTAGATAGGAGAGAGCAGTCCTACAGGAGAGAGTAATTAGATAGGAGAGAGCAGTCCTACAGGAGAGAGTAATTAGATAGGAGAGAGCAGTCCTACAGGAGAGAGTAATTAGATAGGAGAGAGCAGTCCTACAGGAGAGAGTAATTAGATAGGAGAGAGCAGTCCTACAGGAGAGAGTAATTAGATAGGAGAGAGCAGTCCTACAGGAGAGAGTAATTAGATAGGAGAGAGCAGTCCTACAGGAGAGAGTAATTAGATAGGAGAGAGCAGTCCTACAGGAGAGAGTAATTAGATAGGAGAGAGCAGTCCTACAGGAGAGAGTAATTAGATAGGAGAGAGCAGTCCTACAGGAGAGAGTAATTAGATAGGAGAGAGCAGTCCTACAGGAGAGAGTAATTAGATAGGAGAGAGCAGTCCTACAGGAGAGAGTAATTAGATAGGAGAGAGCAGTCCTACAGGAGAGAGTAATTAGATAGGAGAGAGCAGTCCTACAGGAGAGAGTAATTAGATAGGAGAGAGCAGTCCTACAGGAGAGAGTAATTAGATAGGAGAGAGCAGTCCTACAGGAGAGAGTAATTAGATAGGAGAGAGCAGTCCTACAGGAGAGAGTAATTAGATAGGAGAGAGCAGTCCTACAGGAGAGAGTAATTAGATAGGAGAGAGCAGTCCTACAGGAGAGAGTAATTAGATAGGAGAGAGCAGTCCTACAGGAGAGAGTAATTAGATAGGAGAGAGCAGTCCTACAGGAGAGAGTAATTAGATAGGAGAGAGCAGTCCTACAGGAGAGAGTAATTAGATAGGAGAGAGCAGTCCTACAGGAGAGAGTAATTAGATAGGAGAGAGCAGTCCTACAGGAGAGAGTAATTAGATAGGAGAGAGCAGTCCTACAGGAGAGAGTAATTAGATAGGAGAGAGCAGTCCTACAGGAGAGAGTAATTAGATAGGAGAGAGCAGTCCTACAGGAGAGAGTAATTAGATAGGAGAGAGCAGTCCTACAGGAGAGAGTAATTAGATAGGAGAGAGCAGTCCTACAGGAGAGAGTAATTAGATAGGAGAGAGCAGTCCTACAGGAGAGAGTAATTAGATAGGAGAGAGCAGTCCTACAGGAGAGAGTAATTAGATAGGAGAGAGCAGTCCTACAGGAGAGAGTAATTAGATAGGAGAGAGCAGTCCTACAGGAGAGAGTAATTAGATAGGAGAGAGCAGTCCTACAGGAGAGAGTAATTAGATAGGAGAGAGCAGTCCTACAGGAGAGAGTAATTAGATAGGAGAGAGCAGTCCTACAGGAGAGAGTAATTAGATAGGAGAGAGCAGTCCTACAGGAGAGAGTAATTAGATAGGAGAGAGCAGTCCTACAGGAGAGAGTAATTAGATAGGAGAGAGCAGTCCTACAGGAGAGAGTAATTAGATAGGAGAGAGCAGTCCTACAGGAGAGAGTAATTAGATAGGAGAGAGCAGTCCTACAGGAGAGAGTAATTAGATAGGAGAGAGCAGTCCTACAGGAGAGAGTAATTAGATAGGAGAGAGCAGTCCTACAGGAGAGAGTAATTAGATAGGAGAGAGCAGTCCTACAGGAGAGAGTAATTAGATAGGAGAGAGCAGTCCTACAGGAGAGAGTAATTAGATAGGAGAGAGCAGTCCTACAGGAGAGAGTAATTAGATAGGAGAGAGCAGTCCTACAGGAGAGAGTAATTAGATAGGAGAGAGCAGTCCTACAGGAGAGAGTAATTAGATAGGAGAGAGCAGTCCTACAGGAGAGAGTAATTAGATAGGAGAGAGCAGTCCTACAGGAGAGAGTAATTAGATAGGAGAGAGCAGTCCTACAGGAGAGAGTAATTAGATAGGAGAGAGCAGTCCTACAGGAGAGAGTAATTAGATAGGAGAGAGCAGTCCTACAGGAGAGAGTAATTAGATAGGAGAGAGCAGTCCTACAGGAGAGAGTAATTAGATAGGAGAGAGCAGTCCTACAGGAGAGAGTAATTAGATAGGAGAGAGCAGTCCTACAGGAGAGAGTAATTAGATAGGAGAGAGCAGTCCTACAGGAGAGAGTAATTAGATAGGAGAGAGCAGTCCTACAGGAGAGAGTAATTAGATAGGAGAGAGCAGTCCTACAGGAGAGAGTAATTAGATAGGAGAGAGCAGTCCTACAGGAGAGAGTAATTAGATAGGAGAGAGCAGTCCTACAGGAGAGAGTAATTAGATAGGAGAGAGCAGTCCTACAGGAGAGAGTAATTAGATAGGAGAGAGCAGTCCTACAGGAGAGAGTAATTAGATAGGAGAGAGCAGTCCTACAGGAGAGAGTAATTAGATAGGAGAGAGCAGTCCTACAGGAGAGAGTAATTAGATAGGAGAGAGCAGTCCTACAGGAGAGAGTAATTAGATAGGAGAGAGCAGTCCTACAGGAGAGAGTAATTAGATAGGAGAGAGCAGTCCTACAGGAGAGAGTAATTAGATAGGAGAGAGCAGTCCTACAGGAGAGAGTAATTAGATAGGAGAGAGCAGTCCTACAGGAGAGAGTAATTAGATAGGAGAGAGCAGTCCTACAGGAGAGAGTAATTAGATAGGAGAGAGCAGTCCTACAGGAGAGAGTAATTAGATAGGAGAGAGCAGTCCTACAGGAGAGAGTAATTAGATAGGAGAGAGCAGTCCTACAGGAGAGAGTAATTAGATAGGAGAGAGCAGTCCTACAGGAGAGAGTAATTAGATAGGAGAGAGCAGTCCTACAGGAGAGAGTAATTAGATAGGAGAGAGCAGTCCTACAGGAGAGAGTAATTAGATAGGAGAGAGCAGTCCTACAGGAGAGAGTAATTAGATAGGAGAGAGCAGTCCTACAGGAGAGAGTAATTAGATAGGAGAGAGCAGTCCTACAGGAGAGAGTAATTAGATAGGAGAGAGCAGTCCTACAGGAGAGAGTAATTAGATAGGAGAGAGCAGTCCTACAGGAGAGAGTAATTAGATAGGAGAGAGCAGTCCTACAGGAGAGAGTAATTAGATAGGAGAGAGCAGTCCTACAGGAGAGAGTAATTAGATAGGAGAGAGCAGTCCTACAGGAGAGAGTAATTAGATAGGAGAGAGCAGTCCTACAGGAGAGAGTAATTAGATAGGAGAGAGCAGTCCTACAGGAGAGAGTAATTAGATAGGAGAGAGCAGTCCTACAGGAGAGAGTAATTAGATAGGAGAGAGCAGTCCTACAGGAGAGAGTAATTAGATAGGAGAGAGCAGTCCTACAGGAGAGAGTAATTAGATAGGAGAGAGCAGTCCTACAGGAGAGAGTAATTAGATAGGAGAGAGCAGTCCTACAGGAGAGAGTAATTAGATAGGAGAGAGCAGTCCTACAGGAGAGAGTAATTAGATAGGAGAGAGCAGTCCTACAGGAGAGAGTAATTAGATAGGAGAGAGCAGTCCTACAGGAGAGAGTAATTAGATAGGAGAGAGCAGTCCTACAGGAGAGAGTAATTAGATAGGAGAGAGCAGTCCTACAGGAGAGAGTAATTAGATAGGAGAGAGCAGTCCTACAGGAGAGAGTAATTAGATAGGAGAGAGCAGTCCTACAGGAGAGAGTAATTAGATAGGAGAGAGCAGTCCTACAGGAGAGAGTAATTAGATAGGAGAGAGCAGTCCTACAGGAGAGAGTAATTAGATAGGAGAGAGCAGTCCTACAGGAGAGAGTAATTAGATAGGAGAGAGCAGTCCTACAGGAGAGAGTAATTAGATAGGAGAGAGCAGTCCTACAGGAGAGAGTAATTAGATAGGAGAGAGCAGTCCTACAGGAGAGAGTAATTAGATAGGAGAGAGCAGTCCTACAGGAGAGAGTAATTAGATAGGAGAGAGCAGTCCTACAGGAGAGAGTAATTAGATAGGAGAGAGCAGTCCTACAGGAGAGAGTAATTAGATAGGAGAGAGCAGTCCTACAGGAGAGAGTAATTAGATAGGAGAGAGCAGTCCTACAGGAGAGAGTAATTAGATAGGAGAGAGCAGTCCTACAGGAGAGAGTAATTAGATAGGAGAGAGCAGTCCTACAGGAGAGAGTAATTAGATAGGAGAGAGCAGTCCTACAGGAGAGAGTAATTAGATAGGAGAGAGCAGTCCTACAGGAGAGAGTAATTAGATAGGAGAGAGCAGTCCTACAGGAGAGAGTAATTAGATAGGAGAGAGCAGTCCTACAGGAGAGAGTAATTAGATAGGAGAGAGCAGTCCTACAGGAGAGAGTAATTAGATAGGAGAGAGCAGTCCTACAGGAGAGAGTAATTAGATAGGAGAGAGCAGTCCTACAGGAGAGAGTAATTAGATAGGAGAGAGCAGTCCTACAGGAGAGAGTAATTAGATAGGAGAGAGCAGTCCTACAGGAGAGAGTAATTAGATAGGAGAGAGCAGTCCTACAGGAGAGAGTAATTAGATAGGAGAGAGCAGTCCTACAGGAGAGAGTAATTAGATAGGAGAGAGCAGTCCTACAGGAGAGAGTAATTAGATAGGAGAGAGCAGTCCTACAGGAGAGAGTAATTAGATAGGAGAGAGCAGTCCTACAGGAGAGAGTAATTAGATAGGAGAGAGCAGTCCTACAGGAGAGAGTAATTAGATAGGAGAGAGCAGTCCTACAGGAGAGAGTAATTAGATAGGAGAGAGCAGTCCTACAGGAGAGAGTAATTAGATAGGAGAGAGCAGTCCTACAGGAGAGAGTAATTAGATAGGAGAGAGCAGTCCTACAGGAGAGAGTAATTAGATAGGAGAGAGCAGTCCTACAGGAGAGAGTAATTAGATAGGAGAGAGCAGTCCTACAGGAGAGAGTAATTAGATAGGAGAGAGCAGTCCTACAGGAGAGAGTAATTAGATAGGAGAGAGCAGTCCTACAGGAGAGAGTAATTAGATAGGAGAGCAGTCCTACAGGAGAGAGTAATTAGATCGGAGAGCAGTCCTACAGGAGAGAGTAATTAGATAGGAGAGAGCAGTCCCACAGAGAGAGTAATTAGATAGGAGAGAGCAGTCCTACAGGAGAGAGTAATTAGATAGGAGAGAGCAGTCCTACAGGAGAGAGTAATTAGATAGGAGAGAGCAGTCCTACAGGAGAGAGTAATTAGATAGGAGAGAGCAGTCCCACAGGAGAGAGTAATTAGATAGGAGAGAGCAGTCCTACAGGAGAGAGTAATTAGATAGGAGAGCAGTCCTACAGCGGGAGTAATTAGATAGGAGAGAGCAGTCCTACCGGAGAGAGTAATTAGATAGGAGAGAGCAGTCCTACAGGAGAGAGTAATTAGATAGGAGAGAGCAGTCCTACAGGAGAGAGTAATTAGATAGGAGAGAGCAGTCCTACAGGAGAGAGTAATTAGATAGGAGAGAGCAGTCCTACAGGAGAGAGTAATTAGATAGGAGAGAGCAGTCCTACAGGAGAGAGTAATTAGATAGGAGAGAACAGTCCTACAGGAGAGAGTAATTAGATAGGAGAGAGCAGTCCTACAGGAGAGAGTAATTAGATAGGAGAGAGCAGTTCTACAGGAGAGAGTAATTAGATAGGAGGAGCAGTCCTACAGGAGAGAGTAATTAGATAGGAGAGAGCAGTCCTACAGGAGAGAGTAATTAGATAGGAGAGAGCAGTCCTACAGGAGAGAGTAATTAGATAGGAGAGAGCAGTCCTACAGGAGAGAGTAATTAGATAGGAGAGAGCAGTCCTACAGGAGAGAGTAATTAGATAGGAGAGAGCAGTCCTACAGGAGAGAGTAATTAGATAGGAGAGAGCAGTCCTACAGGAGAGAGTAATTAGATAGGAGAGAGCAGTCCTACAGGAGAGAGTAATTAGATAGGAGAGAGCAGTCCTACAGGAGAGTAATTAGATAGGAGAGAGCAGTCCTACAAGAGAGTAATTAGATAGGAGAGAGCAGTCCTACAGGAGAGAGTAATTAGATAGGAGAGAGCAGTCCTACAGGAGAGAGTAATTAGATAGGAGAGAACAGTCCTACAGGGGGAGTAATTAGATAGGAGAGAGCAGTCCTACAGGAGAGAGTAATTAGATAGGAGAGAGCAGTCCTGCAGAAGAGAGATATTAGATAGGAGAGAGCATGACTGCAGGAGAGAGTAATTAGATAGGAGAGAGCAGTCCTACAGGAGAGAGTAATTAGATAGGAGAGAACAGTCCTACAGGAGAGAGTAATTAGATAGGAGAGAGCAGTCCTACAGGAGAGAGTAATTAGATAGGAGAGAGCAGTCCTACAGGAGAGAGTAATTAGATAGGAGAGAGCAGTCCTACAGGAGAGAGTAATTAGATAGGAGAGAGCAGTCCTACAGGAGAGAGTAATTAGATAGGAGAGAGCAGTCCTACAGGAGAGAGTAATTAGATAGGAGAGAGCAGTCCTACAGGAGAGAGTAATTAGATAGGAGAGAGCAGTCCTACAGGAGAGAGTAATTAGATAGGAGAGAGCAGTCCTACAGGAGAGAGTAATTAGATAGGAGAGAGCAGTCCTACAGGAGAGTAATTAGATAGGAGAGAGCAGTCCTACAGGAGAGAGTAATTAGATAGGAGAGAGCAGTCCTACGGAGAGAGTAATTAGATAGGAGAGAGCAGTCCTACAGGAGAGAGTAATTAGATAGGAGAGAGCAGTCCTACAGGAGAGAGTAATTAGATAGGAGAGAGCAGTCCTACAGGAGAGAGTAATTAGATAGGAGAGCAGTCCTACAGGAGAGAGTAATTAGATAGGAGAGAGCAGTCCTACAGGAGAGAGTAATTAGATAGGAGAGAGCAGTCCTACAGGAGAGAGTAATTAGATAGGAGAGAGCAGTCCTACAGGAGAGAGTAATTAGATAGGAGAGAGCAGTCCTACAGGAGAGAGTAATTAGATAGGAGAGAGCAGTCCTACAGGAGAGAGTAATTAGATAGGAGAGAGCAGTCCTACAGGAGAGAGTAATTAGATAGGAGAGAGCAGTCCTACAGGAGAGAGTAATTAGATAGGAGAGAGCAGTCCTACAGGAGAGAGTAATTAGATAGGAGAGAGCAGTCCTACAGGAGAGAGTAATTAGATAGGAGAGAGCAGTCCTACAGGAGAGAGTAATTAGATAGGAGAGAGCAGTCCTACAGGAGAGAGTAATTAGATAGGAGAGAGCAGTCCGACAGGAGAGAGTAATTAGATAGGAGAGAGCAGTCCTACAGGAGAGAGTAATTAGATAGGAGAGAGCAGTCCTACAGGAGAGAGTAATTAGATAGGAGAGAGCAGTCCTACAGGAGAGAGTAATTAGATAGGAGAGAGCAGTCCTACAGGAGAGAGTAATTAGATAGGAGAGAGCAGTCCTACAGGAGAGAGTAATTAGATAGGAGAGAGCAGTCCTACAGGAGAGAGTAATTAGATAGGAGAGAGCAGTCCTACAGGAGAGAGTAATTAGATAGGAGAGAGCAGTCCTACAGGAGAGAGTAATTAGATAGGAGAGAGCAGTCCTACAGGAGAGAGTAATTAGATAGGAGAGAGCAGTCCTACAGGAGAGAGTAATTAGATAGGAGAGAGCAGTCCTACAGGAGAGAGTAATTAGATAGGAGAGAGCAGTCCTACAGGAGAGAGTAATTAGATAGGAGAGAGCAGTCCTACAGGAGAGAGTAATTAGATAGGAGAGAGCAGTCCTACAGGAGAGAGTAATTAGATAGGAGAGAGCAGTCCTACAGGAGAGAGTAATTAGATAGGAGAGAGCAGTCCTACAGGAGAGAGTAATTAGATAGGAGAGAGCAGTCCTACAGGAGAGAGTAATTAGATAGGAGAGAGCAGTCCTACAGGAGAGAGTAATAGATAGGAGAGAGCATCCTACAGGAGAGAGTAATTAGATAGGAGAGAGCAGTCCTACAGGAGAGAGTAATTAGATAGGAGATAGCAGTCCAACGGGAGAGAGTAATTAGATAGGAGAGAGCAGTCCTACAGGAGAGAGTAATCAGATAGGAGAGAGCAGTCCTACAGGAGAGAGTAATTAGATAGGAGAGAGCAGTCCTACAGGAGAGAGTAATTAGATAGGAGAGAAGCATCCTACAGGAGAGAGTAATTAGATGGGATAGAGCAGTCCTACAGAGGGAGGTAATTAGATAGGAGAGAGCAGTCCTACAGGAGAGTAATTAGATAGAGAGAGCAGTCCTACAGGAGAGAGTAATTAGATAGGAGAGAAGCAGTCCTACAGGAGAGAGTAAATTAGTAGGAGAATAGCAGTCCTACAGGAGAGAGTAATAGATAGGAGAGAGCAGTCCTACAGGAGAGAGTAATTAGATAGGAGAGCAGTCCTACAGGAGAGAGTAATTAGATAGGAGATAGCAGTCCTACAGGAGAGAGTAATTAGATAGGAGAGAGCAGTCCTACAGGAGAGAGTAATTAGATAGGAGAGAGCAGTCCTACAGGAGAGAGTAATTAGATAGGAGAGAGCAGTCCTACAGGAGAGAGTAATTAGATAGGAGAGAGCAGTCCTACAGGAGAGAGTAATTAGATAGGAGAGAGCAGTCCTACAGGAGAGAGTAATTAGATAGGAGAGAGCAGTCCTACAGGAGAGAGTAATTAGATAGGAGAGAGCAGTCCTACAGGAGAGAGTAATTAGATAGGAGAGAGCAGTCCTACAGGAGAGAGTAATTAGATAGGAGAGAGCAGTCCTACGGAGAGAGTAATTAGATAGGAGAGAGCAGTCCTACAGGAGTGAGTAATTAGATAGAGAGAGCAGTCCTACAGGAGAGAGTAATTAGATAGGAGAGAGCAGTCCTACAGGAGAGAGTAATTAGATAGGAGAGAGCAGTCCTACAGGAGAGAGTAATTAGATAGGAGAGAGCAGTCCTACAGGAGAGAGTAATTAGATAGGAGAGAGCAGTCCTACAGGAGAGAGTAATTAGATAGGAGAGAGCAGTCCTACAGGAGAGAGTAATTAGATAGGAGAGAGCAGTCCTACAGGAGAGAGTAATTAGATAGGAGAGAGCAGTCCTACAGGAGAGAGTAATTAGATAGGAGAGAGCAGTCCTACAGGAGAGAGTAATTAGATAGGAGAGAGCAGTCCTACAGGAGAGAGTAATTAGATAGGAGAGAGCAGTCCTACAGGAGAGAGTAATTAGATAGGAGAGAGCAGTCCTACAGGAGAGAGTAATTAGATAGGAGAGAGCAGTCCTACAGGAGAGAGTAATTAGATAGGAGAGAGCAGTCCTACAGGAGAGAGTAATTAGATAGGAGAGAGCAGTCCTACAGGAGAGAGTAATTAGATAGGAGAGAGCAGTCCTACAGGAGAGAGTAATTAGATAGGAGAGAGCAGTCCTACAGGAGAGAGTAATTAGATAGGAGAGAGCAGTTCTACAGGAGAGAGTAATTACATCGGAGGGAACAGTCCCACAGGAGAGAATAATTAGATCGGAGGGAACAGTCCTGCAGCAGAGAGTAATTACATAGGAGAGAGCAATCCTACAGGAGAGAGTAATTAGATAGGAGAGAGCAGTCCTACAGGAGTGAATCATTAGATAGGAGGAGTAGTCCGACAGGAGAGATTAATTAGATAGGAGAGAGCAGTCCTACAGGAGAGAGTAATTAGATAGGAGAGAGCAGTCCCACAGGAGGGAGTAATTAGATAGGAGAGAGCAGTCCTGCAGGAGAGAGTAATTAGATAGGAGAGAGCAGTCCTACAGGAGTGAATAATTAGATAGAAGAGAGCAGTCCTACAGGAGAGAGTAATTAGATAGGAGAGAGCTGTCCTACAGTGGGGGCAATTGGATAGGAGAGAGCATTCCTAACAGAGAGAGTAATTAGTTTGGAGAGAGAAGTCCGACCGGAGAGAGTAATTAGATAGGAGTGAGAAGTCCAACCGGAGAGAGTAATTAGATAGGAGAGAACAATCCTACTGGGGGAGTAATTAGATAGGAGAGAGCATGCCTGCAGGAGAGAGCAATCAGATAGGAGAGAACAGTCCCACAGGAAAGAGTAATTAGATAGGAGAGAGCAGTCCTACAGCAGAGAGTAATTTGATCGGCGAGAGCAGTCCTACAGTAGAGAGTAATTAGATAGGAGAGAGCAGTCCCACAGGAGAGAGTAATTAGAGCGGAGAGAACAGTCCTACAGGAGAGAGTAATTAGATAGGAGAGAGCAGTCCTACAGGAGAGAGTAATTAGATAGGAGAGAGCAGTCCTACAGGAGAGAGTAATCAGATAGGAGAGAACAGTCCTACAGGAGAGAGTAATTAGATAGGAGAGAGCAGTCCTTCAGGAGAGAGTAATTAGATAGGAGAGAGCAGTCCGACAGGAGAGAGTTATTAGATGGGAGAGAGCAGTCCTACAGGAGAGAGTAATTAGATTGGAGAGACCCGTCCTACAGGGGTGAGTAATTAGATAGGAGAGAGCAGTCCTACAGGGGAGAGTAATTAGATAGGAGAGAGCAGTCCTACAGGAGAGAGTAATTAGATAGGAGAGAGCAGTCCTACAGGAGAGAGTAATTAGATAGGAGAGAGCAGTCCTAACGGAGAGAGTAATTAGATAGGAGAGAGCAGTCCTACAGGAGAGAGTAATTAGATAGGAGAGAGCAGTCCTACAGGAGAGAGTAATTAGATAGGAGAGAGCAGTCCGACAGGAGAGAGTAATTAGATAGGAGAGAGCAGTCCTACAGGAGAGAGTAATTAGATAGGAGAGAGCAGTCCTACAGGAGAGAGTAATTAGATAGGAGAGAGCAGTCCTACAGGAGAGAGTAATTAGATAGGAGAGAGCAGTCCTACAGGAGAGAGTAATTAGATAGGAGAGAGCAGTCCTAACGGAGAGAGTAATTAGATAGGAGAGAGCAGTCCTGCAGGAGAGAGTAATTAGATAGGAGAGAGCAGTCCTACAGGAGAGAGTAATTAGATAGGAGAGAGCAGTCCTACAGGAGAGAGTAATTAGATAGGAGAGAGCAGTCCTACAGGAGAGAGTAATTAGATAGGAGAGAGCAGTCCTACAGGAGAGAGTAATTAGATAGGAGAGAGCAGTCCTACAGGAGAGAGTAATTAGATAGGAGAGAGCAGTCCTACAGGAGAGAGTAATTAGATAGGAGAGAGCAGTCCTACAGGAGAGAGTAATTAGATAGGAGAGAGCAGTCCTACAGGAGAGAGTAATTAGATAGGAGAGAGCAGTCCTACAGGAGAGAGTAATTAGATAGGAGAGAGCAGTCCCACAGGAGAGAGTAATTAGATAGGAGAGAGCAGTCCTACAGGAGAGAGTAATTAGATAGGAGAGAGCAGTCCTACAGGAGAGAGTAATTAGATAGGAGAGAGCAGTCCTACAGGAGAGAGTAATTAGATAGGAGAGAGCAGTCCTACAGGAGAGAGTAATTAGATAGGAGAGTAAGGCAGTCCTACAGGAGAGAGTAATTAGATAGGAGAGAGCAGTCCTACAGGAGAGAGTAATTAGATAGGAGAGAGCAGTCCTACAGGAGAGAGTAATTAGATAGGAGAGAGCAGTCCTACAGGAGAGAGTAATTAGATAGGAGAGAGCAGTCCTACAGGAGAGAGTAATTAGATAGGAGAGAGCAGTCCTACAGGAGAGAGTAATTAGATAGGAGAGAGCAGTCCTACAGGAGAGAGTAATTAGATAGGAGAGAGCAGTCCTACAGGAGAGAGTAATTAGATAGGAGAGAGCAGTCCTACAGGAGAGAGTAATTAGATAGGAGAGAGCAGTCCTACAGGAGAGAGTAATTAGATAGGAGAGAGCAGTCCTACAGGAGAGAGTAATTAGATAGGAGAGAGCAGTCCTACAGGAGAGAGTAATTAGATAGGAGAGAGCAGTCCTACAGGAGAGAGTAATTAGATAGGAGAGAGCAGTCCTACAGGAGAGAGTAATTAGATAGGAGAGAGCAGTCCTACAGGAGAGAGTAATTAGATAGGAGAGAGCAGTCCTACAGGAGAGAGTAATTAGATAGGAGAGAGCAGTCCTACAGGAGAGAGTAATTAGATAGGAGAGAGCAGTCCTACAGGAGAGAGTAATTAGATAGGAGAGAGCAGTCCTACAGGAGAGAGTAATTAGATAGGAGAGAGCAGTCCTACAGGAGAGAGTAATTAGATAGGAGAGAGCAGTCCTACAGGAGAGAGTAATTAGATAGGAGAGAGCAGTCCTACAGGAGAGAGTAATTAGATAGGAGAGAGCAGTCCTACAGGAGAGAGTAATTAGATAGGAGAGAGCAGTCCTACAGGAGAGAGTAATTAGATAGGAGAGAGCAGTCCTACAGGAGAGAGTAATTAGATAGGAGAGAGCAGTCCTACAGGAGAGAGTAATTAGATAGGAGAGAGCAGTCCTACAGGAGAGAGTAATTAGATAGGAGAGAGCAGTCCTACAGGAGAGAGTAATTAGATAGGAGAGAGCAGTCCTACCGGAGAGAGTAATTAGATAGGAGAGAGCAGGTCCTACAGGAGAGAGTAATAGATAGGAGAGAGCAGTCCTACAGGAGAGAGTAATTAGACAGGAGAGAGCAGTCCTACAGGAGAGAGTAATTAGATAGGAGAGAGCAGTCCTACAGGAGAGAGTAATTAGATAGGAGAGAGCAGTCCTACAGGAGAGAGTAATCTAGATAGGAGAGAGCAGTCCTACGGAGAGAGTAATTAGTAGAGGACTAAGTCCTACAGGAGAGAGTAATTAGATAGGAGAGAGCAGTCCTACAGGAGAGAGTAATTAGATAGGAGAGAGCAGTCCTACAGGAGAGGAGTAATTAGATAGGAGAGAGCAGTCCTACAGGAGAGAGTAATTAGATAGGAGAGAGCAGTCCTACAGGAGAGAGTAATTAGATAGGAGAGAGCAGTCTTCCAGGAGAGAGAATTAGATAGGAGAGAGCAGTCCTACAGGAGAGAGTAATTAGATAGGAGAGAGCAGTCCTACAGGAGAGAGTAATTAGATAGGAGAGAGCAGTCCTAAGGAGAGAGTAATTAGATAGGAGAGAGCAGTCCTACAGGAGAGAGTAATTAGATAGGAGAGAGCAGTCCTACAGGAGAGAGTAATTAGATAGGAGAGAGCAGTCCTACAGGAGAGAGTAATTAGATAGGAGAGAGCAGTCCTACAGGAGAGAGTAATTAGATAGGAGAGAGCAGTCCTACAGGAGAGAGTAATTAGATAGGAGAGAGCAGTCCTACAGGAGAGAGTAATTAGATAGGAGAGAGCAGTCCTACAGGAGAGAGTAATTAGATAGGAGAGAGCAGTCCTACAGGAGAGAGTAATTAGATAGGAGAGAGCAGTCCTACAGGAGAGAGTAATTAGATAGGAGAGAGCAGTCCTACAGGAGAGAGTAATTAGATAGGAGAGAGCAGTCCTACAGGAGAGAGTAATTAGATAGGAGAGAGCAGTCCTACAGGAGAGAGTAATTAGATAGGAGAGAGCAGTCCTACAGGAGAGAGTAATTAGATAGGAGAGAGCAGTCCTACAGGAGAGAGTAATTAGATAGGAGAGAGCAGTCCTACAGGAGAGAGTAATTAGATAGGAGAGAGCAGTCCTACAGGAGAGAGTAATTAGATAGGAGGAAGCAGTCCTACAGGAGAGAGTAATTAGATAGGAGAGAGCAGTCCTACAGGAGAGAGTAATTAGATAGGAGAGAGCAGTCCTACAGGAGAGAGTAATTAGATAGGAGAGAGCAGTCCTACAGGAGAGAGTAATTAGATAGGAGAGAGCAGTCCTACAGGAGAGAGTAATTAGATAGGAGAGAGCAGTCCTACAGGAGAGAGTAATTAGATAGGAGAGAGCAGTCCTACAGGAGAGAGTAATTAGATAGGAGAGAGCAGTCCTACAGGAGAGAGTAATTAGATAGGAGAGAGCAGTCCTACAGGAGAGAGTAATTAGATAGGAGAGAGCAGTCCTACAGGAGAGAGTAATTAGATAGGAGAGAGCAGTCCTACAGGAGAGAGTAATTAGATAGGAGAGAGCAGTCCTACAGGAGAGAGTAATTAGATAGGAGAGAGCAGTCCTACAGGAGAGAGTAATTAGATAGGAGAGAGCAGTCCTACAGGAGAGAGTAATTAGATAGGAGAGAGCAGTCCTACAGGAGAGAGTAATTAGATAGGAGAGAGCAGTCCTACAGGAGAGAGTAATTAGATAGGAGAGAGCAGTCCTACAGGAGAGAGTAATTAGATAGGAGAGAGCAGTCCTACAGGGGAGAGTAATTAGATAGGAGAGACAGTCCTACAGGAGAGAGTAATTAGATAGGAGAGAGCAGTCCTACAGGAGAGAGTATTTAGATAGGAGAGAGCAGTCCTACAGGAGAGAGTAATTAGATAGGAGAGAGCAGGCCTACAGGAGAGAGTAATTCGATAGGACAGAGCCGTCCAACAGGGTGAGTCGTTAGATAGGAGGAAGCAGTCCTCCAGGTCTATGTCATTGTGTAGAAGTGGAGAGCAATCTTTTGGAGAGACCATTTACAGGGAAAAAAACATTTATCTGGAAGGAGAGAGTAATCATGTTGGTGAGTGCAGGCCCAATGGATGGAATAACCATATAGAAAGAAAGAGCAATCATAAAAGTGATAATTATCACATAGGATGGAGCATCGTATAAAGTAGAACAGTCACACTGCAGATAGCAATGAAATATGAGGAGACAAGCATCACTTAGGAGTGACAATCAACATTTGTAGAATCAGCATATAAAAGAGAACAGGCACATATAAGGAAGCAGCCATATCGGATAAAGCAATCATATGGGCGAGAGCAATCCTCGGAGGGAATGATTCTACAGGAAAGAACAAATAAAGAAAAGTAGAATTGGCAAATAGAAGGAACAGTTATAAAGTTGAAGAGAACAATCACATCGGAGAAAACAGTCACATAGGGAACGGTAGCATCGTGGCTATGATACTGGACTCGTAATCCAGAGGCCTGGACTAATAATCCGGGGATGTGAGTTCAAATCACCACCACTGGCAGCTGGGGAATTTAAATTCAGATAATTAAATAAATCATAGAATCATAGAAGATAGAAGCAGGAGTAGGCCATTCGGCCCCTCGAGCCTGCTCCGCCATTCAATGAGATCATGGCTGATCATCCAAATTCAGTACCCTGTCCCTGCCTTCTCCCCATATCCCTTGAGCCCTTCAGCCTTAAGAAATATATCTAACTCCTTCTTGAATATATTTAATGAGTTGGCCTCAACTGCCTTCTGTGGTAGAGAATTCCACAGGTTCACCACTCTCTGGGTGAAGAAATTCCTCCTCATATCTGTCCTAAATGGCTTACCCCTTATCCTTAGACTGTGACCCCTGGTTCTGGACTCCCCGGCCATCGGGAACATCCTTCCTGCGTCTAGTCCTGTTAGAATTTTATAAGTTTCAATGAGATCCCCTCTCATTCTTCTAAACTCCAGCGAGTATAAGCCCAATCGACCCAATCTCTCCTCATACATCATTCCTGCCATCCCAGGTATCAGTCTGGTGAATCTTCGCTGCACTCCCTCCATGGCAAGAACATCCTTCCTCAGATAAGGCGACCAAAACTGCACACAATACTCAAGATGTGGTCTCACCAAGGCTCTGTACAACTGCAGCAAGACATCCTTGTTCCTGTACTCAAACCCTCTCGCTAAGAACGCCAACATACCATTTGCCGCCTTAACCGCCTGCTGCACCTGCATGCTTACCTTCAGCGACTGGTGCACAAGGACACCCAGGTCTCGTTCCAGTTCCCCTTCTCCAATCTATTGCCGTTCAGATAATAATCTGCCTTCCTGTTTTTGCCACCAAAGTGGATAACCTTGCATTTATCCACATTGTACTGCATTTGCCATGCATCTGCCCAATCACCCAACCTATCCAAATCATACAGGAGTTTCTCAGCATCCTTCTCACAGCACGCATGCCCACCCAGCTTTGTGTCATCTGCAAACTTGGAGATATTACATCTAGTTCTCTCGTCTAGATCATTAATATATTGTGAATAGCTGGGGTCCTAGGACCGATCCCTGCGGTACCCCACTAGTCACTGCCTGCCACTCGGAAAAAGACCCGTTTATTCCAACTCTTTGCTTCCTGTCTGCCAACCAGTTCTCTATCCAAATCAGTACCAAATGGGAGGGAAATTTGCTACGGCTCTTCGGGGGGGTTTAAACTAATTTGTCAGGGGGATGGGAAAAAGGGCTGTAGTCCAGGAGCCAGTGGTGAGTGTAGGGAGGTACTGAGGAGGGTATCAAGGTCGCAGGAATGTACCGGCAGACAGGAAGATGGCTTCAAGTGTGTCTACTTCAATGCAAGGAGCATCCGGAATAAGGTAGGAGAACTTGGAGCGTGGATTGGTACTTGGGACTACGATGTGGTGGCCATTACGGAGACATGGTTAGAACAGGGACAGGAATGGTTGTTGGAAGTTCTGGGGTATAGATGTTTCAGTAAGAGTAGGGAAGGTGGTAAGAAAGGTGGAGGAGTAGCATTGTTAATCAAGGATAGTTTAACAGCGGCAGAAAGGCAGTTCGAGGGGGATCTGCCGTCTGAGGTAATATGGGCTGAAGTTAGAAATAGGAAAGGAGCGGTCACGTTGTTAGGAATTTTCTACAGGCCCCCAAATAGTAATAGAGATGTGGAGGAGGAAATTGCAAAGCAGATTATGAATAGGTGTGGAGGTCACAGAGTAGTTGTCATGGGTGACTTCAACTTTCCAAATATTGATTGGAACCTTTATAGGTCAAACAGTTCGGATGGGATAGTTTTTGCACAGTGTGTGCAGGAGGGTTTCCTGACACAATATGTGGATAGGCCGACAAGAGGTGGGGCCACATTGGATTTGGTACTGGGTAATGAACCGGGCCAAGTGTTTGATTTGTATGTGGGAGAGCACTTTGGAGATAGTGACCACAATTCGGTGACTTTCACTATTGCAATGGAGAGGGATAGGGCCATACGGCAGGGCAGGGTTTATAATTGGGGGACGGGTAATTATGATGCGATTAGGCAAGAATTAGGGAGCATAAGATGGGAACAGAAACTATCAGGGAAAGGCACAAACGAAAAGTGGAGCTTTTTCATGGAGCAATTACTGCGTGTCCTTGATAGGTATGTCCCTGTCAGGCAGGGAGGAAATGGCCGAGTGAGAGAACATGGTTCACAAAAGAGGTTGAATGTCTAGTCAAGTTGAAAAAGGAAGCGTATGTAAGGATGAGAAAACAAGGTTCAGTTGGGTCGATTGAGGGGTACAAGGTAGCAAGGAATGAGCTAAAAAAAGAGCTTAGGAGAGCTAGGAGGGGGCATGAGAAGTCCTTGGCGGGTCGGATCAAGGAAAACCCCAAGGCTTTTTACTCTTATGTGAGAAATAAAAGAATGACCAGGGTGAGGGTAGGGCCGGTCAAGGACAGTAGTGGGAACTTGTGCATGGAGTCAGAAGAGATAGGAGAGGTGATGAATGAATACTTTTCTTCAGTGTTCACCGAGGAGCGGGGCCATGTTTTTGAGGATGAGAGTGTGATAAAGGTGGATAGGCTGGAGGAGGTAGATGTTCTGAGGGAAGATGTTTTAGCAATTTTGAAGAACCTGAGGGTCGATAAGTCCCCTGGGCCAGATGGGATATATCCTAGGATTCTTTGGGAGGAAAGGGAGGAGATTGCGGAGCCTTTGGCTTTGATCTTTGGGTCCTCACTGTCCACGGGGATGGTGCCAGAGGACTGGAGAGTGGCGAATGTTGTTCCTCTCTTCAAGAAAGGAAATAGGAATGACCCTGGTAATTATAGGCCGGTTAGTCTTACTTCGGTGGTTGGTAAGATAATGGAAAAGGTCCTGAGGGATAGGATTTATGACCATTTGGAAAGAGGCAACTTAATCAGGGATAGTCAACACGGATTCGTGAAGGGTAAGTCTTGCCTAACAAATTTGATTGAATTCTTTGAGGAGGTAACTAAGTGTGTAGATGAAGGTAGAGCAGTTGATGTCGTATACATGGATTTTAGTAAGGCGTTTGATAAGGTTCCCCATGGTCGGCTCATGAAGAAAGTAAGGAGTTGTGGGATAGAGGGAAATTTGGCCGATTGGATAAGTAACTGGCTATCTCATAGAAGGCAGAGGGTGGTGGTGGATGGAACATTTTCGGACTGGAGACCAGTTACCAGCGGTGTGCCACAGGGGTCGGTGCTGGGTCCTCTGCTGTTTGTGATTTTTATCAATGACTTGGAGGAGGGGACTGAAGGGTGGATCAGTAAATTTGCTGATGACACCAAGATTGGTGGAGTAGTCGATGAGGTGGAGGGCTGTTGTAGGCTGCAAAGAGACATTGATAGGATGCAGAGCTGGGCCGAAAAATGGCAGATGGAATTTAACCCTGATAAGTGCGAGGTGATTCATTTTGGTAGGGCAAATTTGAATAAGGATTACAGGGTCAACGGCAGGGTTCTGAGGAATGTGGAGGAACAGAGGGATCTGGGGGTTCATATCCACAGATCTCTGAAGGTTGCCACTCAAGTGGATAGAGCAGTAAAGAAGGCCTATAGTGTGTTAGCGTTTATTAACAAGGGGTTTGAGTTTAATTAAGGATGAAATAGCGGAGCACTTAGCAAATGGGGACAGGATAGGACAGAGTCAACATGGATTTACAAAGGGTAAATCGTGCTTGACTAATCTATTGGAATTTTTTGAGGGAGTAACTGGTAAAATAGATGGGGGAGAGCCAGTAGATGTGGTGTACCTGGACTTCCAAAAGGCCTTCGATAAGGTCCCACATAAAAGATTAGCAGGGAAAATTGAAGCTCATGGGATAAAGGGGAAAGTATTGACGTGGATAGAGAACTGGCTGTCAGATAGAAAACAGAGAGTTGGAATAAACGGCTCATTTTCTGAATGGCAGGCAGTAACAAGTGGGGTACCACAGGGATCTGTCCTGGGTCCCCAGCTGTTCACAATTTACATTAATGACCTGGATCAGGGAGTCGGATGCAGCATTTCCAAATTTGCAGACGACACTAAACTAGGAGGGGGGGTGGGCTCAGAGGAGGAGACCAGGAAGCTCCAGAGCGATTTGGACAGACTGGGTGATTGGGCGGATAAATGGCAGATGCACTATAATGTGGACAAGTGCGAAGTTATCCACCTTGGGTGCAGGAACGGGAGGGCAAATTATTATTTAAATGGCAATAAATTGGGAGAGGGGGAAGTACAGAGAGACCTGGGTGTTCTTGTACACCAGTCACTGAAGGCGAGCATGCAGGTGCAACAGGCGGTCAAGAAGGCAAACGGTATGCTGGCCTTCATAGCAAAAGGGTTGGAATACAGGAACAGGGATACCTTGCTGCAGCTGTACAGGGCACTGGTGAGACCACACCTCGAGTACTGTGTACAGTTTTGGTCGCCTCATCTGAGGAAAGATGTTCTTGCCATGGAGGGGGTGCAGCGGCGATTCACCAGGCTGATACCAGGAATGGCGGGATTGACCTATGAGGAGAGACTATGTAGTTTAGGTATGTACACACTGGAGTTTAGAAGATTGAGAGGGGACCTCATAGAAGTGTATAAAATTCTGACAGGTCTAGACAGACTAGATGCAGAAGGAATGTTTCCCTTGGCGGGTGAGAACAGAACTAGAGGACATAATTTAAGGATAAGGGCTAAACCATTTAGGACAGAAATGAGGGGGAATTTCTTCACTCAGAGGGTGGTGAACCTGTGGAACTCATTGCCACAGAGGGCAGTGTACGCCAGCTCATTAAATATATTTAAGAGGGAATTAGATATATTTCTACAGGCAAAAGGGGTTAAGGGTTATGGAGAGAAGGCGGGGACGGGATACTGAATTGGAGGATCAGCCATGATCTCATTAAATGGCGGAGCAGGCTCGAAGGGCCGGATGGCCTACTCCTGCTCCTATCTTCTATGTATCTATGTATCTATGTGAGGTTATGCTACAACTGTACAGGACCTTGGTGAGACCACATTTGGAATATTGTGTGCAGTTCTGGTCACCTCACTGTAGGAAGGACGTGGAAGCATTGGAAAGAGTGCAAAGGAGATTTACCAGGATGCTGCCTGGTTTGGGGGGGAGTCTTATGAGGAAAGATTGAGGGAGTTAGGGCTTTTCTCTTTAGGGCGGAGGAGGATGAGAAGCGACTTAATAGAGGTTTATAAGATGATGAGGGGGATAGATAGAGTGGATGTTCAGAGACTATTTCCTCGGGTGGAGGTAGCTGTTACAAGGGGGCATAACTATAAGGTGCATGGGGGGAGATATAGAAGGGATGTCCGAGGTAGATTCTTTACTCAGAGAGTGGTTGGGGTGTGGAATGGACTGCCTGCTGTGATAGTGGAGTCGGACACTTTAGGAACTTTCAAGCGGTTATTGGATAAGCACATGGAGCACACCAGAATGATAGGGAGTGGGATAGCTTGATCTTGGTTTCGGACAATGCTCGGCACAACATCGAGGGCCGAAGGGCCTGTACTGTGCTGTACTGTTCTATGTTCTATGTTCTATGTTCTACCCTGCCCCCAATCCCATGTGTCTTAACTTTACACGCTAATCTCTTATGCGGGACCTTATCGAAAGCCTTCTGAAAGTCCAAAATACACCACATCCACTGGTTCTCCCTTATCTATTCTACCAGTTACATCCTCAAAAAATTCCAGTAGATTAGTCAAGCACGATTTACCTTTTGTAAATCCATGTTGACTTTGTCCGATCCTGTCACTGTTTTCCAAGTGCTCTGCTATTACATCTTTTATAATGGACTCTAGCATTTTCCCCACGACCGATGTCAGGCTTACCAGTCTATAATTCCCCATTTTCTCTCTACCACCTTTTTTGAATAGTGGGGTAACATTAGCTACCCTCCAATCCATGGGAACTGTTCCAGAGTCTATAGAATTTTGGAAGATGACCAGTAATGCATCTACTATTTCTAGGGCCACTTCCTTAAGTACCCTAGGATGTAGATTATCAGGCCCTGGGGATTTATCGGCCTTCAATCCCATCAATTTCCCTAACACCATTTCCCTACAAATACTGATTTCTTTCAGTTCCTCCCTCTCATTAGACCCTATGTTCCCCGACATCTCTGGGAGGTTATTTGTGTCCTCCTTTGTGAAGACAGAACCAAAGTATGTATTTAATTGGTCTGCCATTTCTTTGTTCCCCATTATAAATTCCCCATTATAAATCTGGAATGAAAAGCGAGTATCAGTAATGGTGACTATGAAACTATCGGATTGTCGTAAAAACCCATCTGGTTCTCTTATGTACCTTAGGGAAGGAAATCTGCCATCTTTACCTGGTTAAAGTCTGTATGTGACTCCAGACCCAATGTGGTTGGCTCTTAACTGCCCTCAGAAATGACCTAGCAAGCCACTCAGTTGTAAAATACCAGTACAAAAAACAGCATGAATTAAAGCGGACGGACCACCCGGCATCGACCTCGGCACCGGCTGTGGACACGACAATGGCATACCCAGCCCAGTCAACCCTGCAAAGTCCTCCTCACCAACATCTGGGGACTTGTGCCAAAATTGGGAGAGCTGTCCCACAGACTAGTCAACCAACAGCCTGACATAGTCATACTCACGGAATCATACCTTTCAGCCAATGTCTCAAACTCCTCCATCACCATCCCTGGGTATGTCCTGTCCAACTGGCAGGACAGACACATCAGGGGTGGCGGCACAGTGATATACAGTCAGGAAGGAGTGGCCGTGGGAGTCCTCAACATTGATTCCAGACCCCATGAATTCTCATGGCTTCAGGTCAAGCATGGGCAAGGAAATCTCCTGCTGATTACCACCTACCGCCCTCCCTCAGCTAATGAATCAGTACTCCTCCGTGTTGAACACCACTTGGAAGAAGCACTGAGAGTAGCAAGGGCACAGAATATACTCTGGGTGGGGGGACTTCCATGTCCATCACCAAGTGTGGCTTGGTAGCACCATTACTGACCGAGCTGGCAAAGTCCTGAGGGACATAGCTGCCAGTCTGGGCCTGCGACAGGTGGTGAGAGAACCAACACAAGGCAAAAACCTACTTAATCTCATCCTCACCAATCTACCTGTCGTAGATGCATCTGTCCATGACAGCATTAGTAGCAGTGACCATCACACAGTCATTGCGAATATGAAGTCCCGTCTTCACACTGAGGACACCCTTCATCGTGTAGTGTGGCACTACCACTGTGCTAAATAGGATAAAAATGAGAAGTCGCACAACACCAGGTTATAGCCCAACAGTTTTATTTGAAATTACGAGCTTTCGGAGCTCTGCTCCTTCGTCAGGTACAGTGAGGGAATACAAATCGATTACAAAGTATATATAGACAGAGAACAATGTGTCTGCAGAGATACAATCCGTCAAGGAGGCATTACATCAAAGACACAGCAGAGTACAGCTAAGACAATGAGGTGCGTCACAGGGGGTCCAACGTGTCAAATGCTGCAGTCTGCAGTTAAGCTTTTAACTTTTTTTTTTAAACTGGAAATCACACCTGTGAACCAGACAACGATGTCGAGTCACGTTCTGTAGCGTGACATGAAACCGAGATCCTGGTTGAGGCCGTCCTCATGGGTGCAGAACTTGGCTATCAGTTTCTGCTCGATGATTTTGTGTTGTCGTGTGTCTCGAAGGCCGCCTTGGAGAACGCTAACCCGCAGATCCGAGGCTGAATGTCCTTGACTGCTGAAGTGTTCCGCGACTGGGAGGTAACAATCCTGCCTGGCGATTGTTGTGCGGTGTCTGTTCATACGTTGTCACGGTGTCTGCATGGTCTCGCCGATGTACCATGCCGCGGTGCATTCTTTCCTGCAACGTATGAGGTAGACAACATTGGCCGAATCACATGAGTATGTACCATGTACCTGGTGGGTAGTGTCCTCATGTGATGATGGTATCTGTGTTGGTGATCTGGCATGTCTTGCAGAGGTTGCCGTGGCAGGGTTGTGTCTATAACCTGGTGTTGTGCGACTTCTCATTTTTGTCCACCCCAGTCCAACACCGGCATCTCCGCATCATGACCACTAAATAGGATAGATTCAGAACAGATCTAGCAGCTCAAAACTGGGCATCCATGAGGCGCTGTGGGCCATCAGCAGCAGCAGAATTGTAACCTCATGGCCCGGCATATCCCTCACTCTGCCATTACCATCAAGCCAGGGGACCAACTCTGGTTCAATAAGGAGTGTAGAAAAGCATGCCAGGAGCAGCACCAGGCATACCTAAAAATGCAGTGCCAATCTGGGGAATTTGCTACACAGGACTACATGCATGCTAAAAAGCAGAAGCAGCATGCTATAGACAGATCTAAGCGACCCCACAATCAACGGATCAGATCAAAGTTCTGCAGTCCTGCCTCATCCAGTTGTGAATGGTGGTGGACCATTAAACAAGTAACGGGAGGAGGAGGCTCCATGAATATCCCAATCCTCAATCATGGTGGAGCCCAGCACGTGAGTGCAAAAGACAAGGCTGAAGCGTTTGCAACCATCTTCAGCCAGAAGTGCCGAGTGGATGATCCATATCGGCCTCCTCCTGAGTCCCCACCACCACAGAAGCCAGTCTTCAGCCAATTCAATTCACTCCACGTGATATCAAGAAACGACTGAGCGCACTGGATACAGCAAAGGCTGTGGGCCCCGATAACATCTTGGCTGTCGTGCTGAAAACTTGTGCTCCAGAACTAGACGCGCCTCTAGCCAAGCTGTTCCAGTACAGCTACAACAATGGCATCTATCCGACAATGTGGAAAACTGCCAAAGTATGCCCTGTCCACAAAAAGCAGGACAAATCCAATCCGGCCAATTACCGTCCCATCAATATACTCTCAATCATCAGCAAAGTGATGGAAGGTGTCGTCGACAGTGCTATCAAGCAGCACTTACTCACCAATAACCTGCTCACTGATGCCCAGTTTGGATTCCACCAACACCACTCGGCTCCAGACCTCATTACAGCCTTGGTCCAAACAAATTAATTCCAGAGATGAGGTGAGAGTGACTGCCCGAGTGTGGCATCAAGGAGCCCGAGTAAAACTGAAGTCAATGGGAATTGTGGGGAAAACTCCCACTGGCTGGAGTCATACCTAGCACAAAGGAAGATGGTTGTGGTGGTTGGAAGTCAATCATCACAGCCCCAGGACATCGCTGCAGGTGTTCCTCAGGACAGTGTCCTAGGCCCAATCATCTTCAGCTGATTCATCAATGACTTTCCCTCCATCATAAGGTCAGAAGTGGGGATGTTCGCTGATGACTGCACAGTGTTCAGTGTCATGCGCAACTCCTCAGATAATGAAACAGTCCATGCCCGCATGCAAGCAAGACCTGGACGACATTCAGGCTTGGGCTGCTAAGTGGCAGGTAACATTCGTGCCACACAAGTGCGAGGCAATGACTATCTCCAACAAGTGAACGTCTAACCACTGCCCCTTGACATTCAACGGCATTACCATTGTCGAATCCCCACCATCAACATCCTGGGGAGTCACCATTGACAAGAAACTTAACTGGACCAGCCATATAAATACAGTGGCAACAGAAGCAGGTCAGAGGCTGGGTATTCTGCGGCAAGTGTCTCACCTCCTGACTTCCCAAACCCTTTCCACCATCAACAAGGCACAAGTCAGGAGTGTGATGGAATGCTCTCCACTTGCCTGGATGAATGCAACTCCAACAAGACTCAAGAAACTCGACACCATCCAAGACAAAACAGCCCATTTGATTAGCACCCCATCTACCACCTTAAACATTCACTTCCTCCACCACCGGCATACCTTGGCTGCAGTGTGTACCATCTACAAGATGCATTGCAGCAACTCACCAAGGCTTCTTCGGCAGCACCTCCCAAACCCGCATCCTCTACCACCTAGAAGGACAAGGGCAGCAGGCAAATGGGAATACCACCACCTCCAAATTCCCCTCCAAGTCACACATCATCCTGACTTGGAAGTATATCGCCGATCCTTCATCGTCACTGGGTCAAAATCCTGGAACTCCCTCCCTCAGAGCACTGTGGGAGTACCTTCACCACACAGACTGCAGCGGTTCAAGAAGGTGGCTCACCATCACCTTCTCAAGGGCAATAGGGATGGGCAATAAATGCTGGCCTTGCCAGCAATGCCCACATCCCATGAATGAATAAAAAAAGGAGAGAACAGTCACATAGGAGAGAACAGTCACATAGGAGAGAACAGTCATGTAGGAGAGAACAGTCATAGAGCTGAAGGGAGGAGTCATATTGGAGAAAACTCTCATATAAATGGAGAGCAACCATAGTTGGATAGATCAGTTACATAGGAGAGAAGAGTCACATTAAAGGAGAGAATAGTCATATAGGAGGAAGGAGTTACACAGGAGAAAGCAGTCATATAGAAGAGAGAAGTCATATAGAAGAGAGCAAGCATATAGGAGGGCAGTGACATTGGAGAAAGCAGTTCTATAGATGAAGAGAACAGCGATGTAGGATGGAACAATCATCTAGATGGAGAAAGCAGCCATATAGGAGTGAGCATTCATTGGAATGAGCATTCACAAGTGAGAGCGAGAATTCTGAAGGAGAGGATGGACATGTAGAAGGAAAAAACAGTCAAATAGATAGAAAAATCAGTCATATAGGAGGAAGCAGTCACATAGAAGAAAACATACACACTGAAAGAGAACAGTCATATAGGAGGGATGACCTATAGGGAAGGTGCAAGCAGTCAGATAGAAGGAAGGAGCAGTCATACAGGAGACAGCCCTCATATAGGAGAGCAGTTACATAGGACGGAGCAGTAGGAGAGGGTAGCTGTATGGAAGACAACTGTCATATAGATGAAAGCAGTACTAAGACGAAGCAGTCATATGGGAGGGAGCAGCCATCGAAGGCGCAGGGGAGCAGTCACATAAAATAGAGGGGTCATATAGTGAACAGACATAGTGGGGGAGAAAATGATCATATATAAATCATATAGGATAGAATAAGCATATAAAAGAGAACAGACACATAGGAGAGAGCAGTCATATAGGATAAAGCATATAGTCATACAGGATAGAGCAATAACAGAAATCACAAAGACAATTAAAAAAAAAATTGTTTATGGGATCAAGACGTCGCTGGCAATGCCAGCATTTATTGGCCTATCCCTAGTTGCCCTTGAGAAGGTGGTGGTGAGTCGCCTTCTTGAACCGCTGCAGTCCATGTGGTGAAGGTACTCCCACAGTGCTGTTAGGTAGGAAGTTCCAGGATTTTGACCCAGCGACGATGAAGGATCGGCGATATACTTCTAAGTCAGGATGGTGTGTGACGTGGAGGGGTACTTGGAGGTGGTGGTGTTCCCATGCGCCTGCTGCCCTTGTCCTTCTAGGTGGAAGAGGTCGCGGGTTTGGGAAGTGCTGCCGAAGAAGCCTTGGCGAGTTGCTGCAGTGCATCTTGTAGATGGTACACACTACAGCCACGGTACGCCGGTGGTGGAGGGAGTGAATGTTTAAGGTGGTGGATGGGGTGCCAATCAAGTGGGCTGCTTTGTCCTGGATGGTGTCGAGCTTCTTGAATGTTGTTGGAGCTGCACTCATCCAGGCAAGTGGAGAGTATTCCATCACACTCCTTACTTGTGCCTTGTAGATGGTGGAAAGGCTTTGGGGAGTCAGGAGGTGAGACACTCGCCGCAGAATACCTAGCCTCTGATCTGCTCTTGTTGCCACAGTATTTATGTGGCTGGTCCAGTTAAGTTTCTGGTTAATGGTGACCCCCGGATGTTGATAGTGGGGATTCGGCGATGGTAATGCCATTGAATGTCAAGGGGAGGTGGTTAGACTCTCGCTTGTTGGAGATAGTCATTGCCTGCCACTTCTGTGGCGCGAATGTTACCTGCCACTTTTCAGCCCAAGCCTTTACTTCCTCCAGGTCTTGTTGCATACGGGCATGGACTCCTTCATTATCTGAGGAGTTGCAAATGGCGCTGAACACTGTGCAGTCATCAGCGAACATCCCCATTTCTGACCTTATGTTGGAGGGAAGGTCATTGATGAAGCAGCTGAAGATGGTTGGGCCTAGGACACTGCCCTGAGGAACTCCTGCAGCGATGTCCTGGGGCTGTGATGATTGACCTTCAACCACCACAACCATCTTCCTTTGTGCTAGGTATGACTCCAGCCGGTGGAGCGTTTTCCCCCTGATTCCCATTGACTTCAGTTTTACTAGGGCTCCTTGATGCCAGACTCGGTCAAATGCTGCCTTGATGTCAAGGGCAGTGACTGTCACCTCACCTCTGGAATTCAGCTCCTTTGTCCATGTTTGGATCAAGGCTGTAATGAGGTTGGGACCTGAGTGGTGTTGGCGGAACCCAAACTGGGCATCAGTGAGCAGGTTATTGGTGAGTAAGTGCTGCTTTGATAGCACTGTCGATGACACCTTCCATCACTTTGCTGATGATTCAGAGTAGACTGATGGGGCAGTAATTGGTCGGGTTGGATTTGTCCTGCTTTTTGTGGACAGGACATACCTGGGCAGTTTTCCACATTGTCGGATAGATACCAGTGTTGTAACTGTACTGGAACAGCTTGGCTAGAGGCGCGGCTAGTTCTGGAGCACAAGTCTTCAGCACGATAGCCAGGGCCCATAGCCTTTGCTGTATCCAGTGCACCCAGCCGTTTCTTGATAACACGTGGAGTGAATCGAATTGGCTGAAGACTGGCTTCTGTGATGGTGGGGACCTCGGGAGTAGGCCGATATAGATCATCCACTCGGCACTTCTGGCTGCAAACGCTTCAGCCTTGTCTTTTGCACTCATTTGCTGGGCTCCGCCATCATTGAGGATGGGGATATTCTTGGAGCCTCCTCCTCCCATTAGTTGTTTAATGGTCCACCACCATTCGCGACTGCAGAGCTTTGATCTGATCCGTTGATTATGGGATCGCTTAGCCCTGTCTATAGCATGCATGTAGTCCTGTGTTGCAGCTTCCCCAGGTTGGCACCTCATTTTTAGGTACGCCTGGTGCTGCTCCTGGCATGCTCTTCTACACTCGTTGTTGAACCAGGGTTGGTCCCCTGGCTTGGTGGCAATGGTAGAGTGAGGGATATGCCGGGCCATGAGGGTATAGATTGTGGTGGAATACAATTCTGCTGCTTCTGATGGCCCACAGCGCCTCATGGATGCCCAGTTTTGAGCTGCTAGATCTGTTCTGAATCTATCCCATTTAGCACGGTGGTAGTGCCACACAACACGATGGAGGGTGTTCTCAGTGTGAAGACGGGACTTCGTCTCCACAATGACTGTGCAGTGGTCAGTGCTGGTAATGCTGTCATTGGCAGATGCATCTGCGACAGGTAGATTGGTGAGGACGAGGTCAAGTATGTCTTTCCCTCGTGTCGGTTCTCTCTCCACCTATCGCAGGCCCAGACTGGCAGTTATGTCCTTCAGGACTCGGCCAGCTGTGGTGCTACCGAGCCACTCTTGGTGATGGACATTGAAGTCCCCCACGCAGAGTACATTCTGTGCCCTTGCTACTCTCAGTGCTTCTTCCAAGTGGTGTTCAACATGGAGGAGTACTGATTCATCAGCTGAGGGAGAGCGGTAGGTGGCAATCAGCAGGAGGTTTCCTTGCTTGACCTGAAGCCATGAGACTTCATGGGGTCTGGAGTCAATGTTGAGGACTCCTAGGGCCACTCCTTCCCGACTGTATACCACTGTACCACCACCTCTGGTGGGACTGTCCTGCAGGTGGGACAGGACATACTCAGGGATGGTGATGGAGGAGTCTGGGACATTTGGCTGTAAAAGTATGATTCTGTGAGTATGACTATGTCAGGCTGTTGCTTGTCTAGTCTGTGGGACAGCTCGCCTAATTTTGGTACAAGTCCCCAGATGTTGGTGAGGAGGACTTTGCAGGGTTGACTGGGCTGGGTGTGCCGTTGCCAGTGAATTCTTATTATTTTGTTTTGTAGCAGTTAGTTACAACTGAGTGACTTGCTAGGCCATTTCAGAGGGCAGTTAAGAGTCAACCACATTGCTGTGGGTCTGGAGTCACATATAGGCCAGACAAGGACAGCAGATTTCCTTCCCTGAAGGACAATTAGTGAACCAGATGTGTTTTTAACGACAATCCGATAGTTTCATGGTTATCATTACTGATACTAGCTTTTTATTCCAGATTTATTTAATGTGGAATAACGTAGTGGGATTTGAACTCACGTCTCTGGATCATTAAGTCCAGGCTTTCTGGATTATTTAGCCCAGTGACATTACCACTACGCTACCGTTCCCGGGTAATGTATCAGAAAGATGTGCACTTCTGTCCTCCATGGACCTCCTCAGATCACACTGATAGAAAACTGGCGTTGATTCATTTTTAGTACAGCACTCCAACAAGTACTCTTCAAACAGACGTGAACCAGATACTCGTGTGTTCTGAGAGTTAACAAAAGTGATCATTTTCCCGCCGTTACGATAAATACATTCAACCCTCCAAAAATGGTTTTGAACCTGACATTCATAAGACTCGGACCACTTGTCCCAGTACTGACCGAGGACAGGACAAAGTAGGACTTGGTTATTAAAGAGCGCTGTCAGTACATAGATCAGACCTGGGTTCTGTCAGCATTTCATATAAGTGGGTCGGCTATTCGTTGGCGAGGGGAAGCAGCAAATTGCAGCTCATGGAAAGACAGCTTCTTGAACAAAGTCCCTGCTCCCGGGATCAGAATCTACAAAGCAACATATCAGAGATGACAAGTGGCCAATTGGACTGAACGTGGTCACGTTGAACACATTTATGCACCAATTCTAGTGCGAGATCTTGGTTTATTTTTTTCCCCTTTGCCTCACATTTAGAGGAATGCTGTTGCAGTTTAAGGAATTAGTTGCACGCCAGTAGCTTGTCCAAGTTTTAGCAGCGTTGCCGTTGATAAGATGCAGGATCCCTATCTAAAATATGGCCGGGGCTCGCTCTCCTTCCCTTTGTTGAAAGATGTGTTAAACACTCGGGCACTTACACTGGGACATGACATGACTGTTAGATAAATCAAAGTGCCTATATTTGGTTTGTAAAAATCGTTAGAAGAATACTTTTTTATAAAAATGCAATCATAAAACAAACATATTTCAGTGATAGACAGTTGACATCCGTTCATTGTTTATACATCGCATTGAAAGGTACTCTTCAAACAAACATGGAGCAGAGACGTGCACGTTCTGAGACTTGAAAAAAATGATCGTTTTCCTGCGTCTTACGATAAGTAGGACAACAAATAAATGCATCAGTTCTGGTTGCCACATGAAGCTTGCGCCCAATAAGTTATCAAAAAAAACACCCCAAACATCTCAATATCCATGTGATTTATAGTGAAATGCAGTTAATTGTAAACATGCACCCATTTGGACCCAGCATTGCAATAGCTCTGTCTAAATATGCTTCACAGAATATCCATCGCCCGTAAACAAATGGTTTGAAAAGAGTACAGCGGTGAAACTGGTTGCGTGAGTGCTTGGCGCGGCCTCTGTGCCAACTTGAGTCTGGCCCAACCGAATCTGGGCCCCTTTTTTGAGTCCTGCCATCCTGTGCCATCTTGGCAATAGGCACCAGCTTAGAGCCTGTACGGCTGGAAGAGAGGCCGTTCTGAGGCACTGTGTGTGTGTGTGTGTGTGGCACAGTGAATCTGAGACAATGGTCCGAATCTATTATCCAGCCCACATTGAAGTGATGCGAGAGCCGCCCCCAGCCGCTGGCCCTAGATGAATTGCATTTGTCCAGTCTTACCCTCAGTTGCTAATGGATGTGGGCCGACTTTGAGGTTCAGGCTGAGCCATATTTCGGAGGCACAGTAGAGGGAGTGTTATCCTGCAGCCAGTTTAGTTCTGTGGAGTGCTTGAGAGCGACACTGAAAGAGCCAGTAAGTCCCATTCCACTAATATCCCTGGCCTTGAACACACAAATTGATCAGAGAAACATGTTCTATTGTGGGAACGTGCTACGAGGCACCCGGAGATTACCTTCAAAAAAAAATTGTCCCTTGCTTTAGTTTGCCAATCGGAGTTCGTGCTGCTTTTGGAGAACTGTGTGGCATTCTGATAAATATGTGACAATTAATATTTTGTTCCATTTTGGAGAACTTTTACCATTAAGAGTTAAGAGTTTTATAGTGCTTTAAAACAAAGTCTGTGCCCTGACTGGAGTCGTTCTGTGTCACTGCGAGCCTGGTGTGTCAGTCTCAGACAGTTGTGTGGGTTTACTTTTTACAGATGCTGTGCCATCTCGCCGCCCGTGTCATTCTATGAGTGTGCCACTCTGAATTTCCGCCTGGCGAGCCGTGTCCTGCAGACCGAGGTGAAGGAGTTTCCCTCCGCGGCACCGTGGGCTGTTACTTGTGTAATATTAGTCAGAGGAGTGTGTGATTTGTTTTTTTGGCTGAGTGTTTGATCACAGCCAATCCGAGCCCCACATTCTGATAACATCCACATGCAGAGTCTCTGATCAGCCAGAAGTGAGACTCAACGGCGCTGGCTGTACAACCAGCCCAGTCTGAAGCTCTCTTCACCTCCACTTGTGTGTGTGTCTGTGTGTGTATATGGGACTCAGCCCTCCAGACAACAGGGCAGCTCACTCCTGACAACCCTCACAACAGATCAACATCCCAGACGGTAGACATCAGCGCTGCGACGGGCCAGCACCTCGGCTTTACAGGTAAGGGCAATTAAAACATGGACAAGGGTGAACAACAAGGGAGATGGACCCTTCCAATCTAACATCAAAATCTGCAATATCAAACCATGGGTATCGACCTATGGTCTGATACTGATCATTGATGAATGTTACAGACTGTAACGTGTTCAGTAGAGCAGTATTTTAAGGCATGATGTTTAGTCATGGGACTTTGTTATACTTTTCGGAAGACTTTTCGTTTTGCAATTACCTTGTTTATTTTCCCCGAGTATATATATATATATATTTACAACCCTGTAATACTTGAGGCGCTGTGGATGGACCAAGTCTGTGCTCTTGAGCTGGGGGGTAATCACTGACGGGTGACCTTATAGAAGCGGTTCCCTTTCACCACGTAGAGTTTAGAGATCTTCCACTTCGAACGTGTGCCGCACACACAGTCCCTCTCTCGCGTCTTTCAAGTGGCATTTTATTAAGGTGAAACCGGATCAGTAAATTACAGTTCCCAAGTGGTTTCAGCCGAGAGAAGCTGGATAAAGTTTTTTTTTACGGGCCAGGTGTCAGCAGTGGGCACTGGTTACTTCACAGCGGTCTCTCCATCCTATCACTCTTTGATCAGTCGCGGTGGCAATCCTGAAGAGCGCGTTCTGTCATCCCGAGTTCCCGATCCGTGTGACGCTCCGCATGGACGATGGATGGAATTCACTGAGTATCCAGGTGGGAATAGAAAGGGGATTTTATTTTCCCTCTGACAAGCCTAAAAGTCAGAAACTGGACCTTTATTTGGGTTCATTTCTCACCCTGGTTGTCAGCTATTTTGGAACCAAGCAGAATGATGCTGCATTTTGCAAAGTAGCGCCGAGTAAAGGAAGTGTTATTTTGGACCGAATCCCGCGTGTGATGGGAATGACAGGCGCCCAGGGCGGTCTCGGCACCATCTCTGCCACTACAAAAACAGAGTTAAAGGAACACTCGCCCACCTTTCAAATGCCCTGGTTTTACGGACTGACGGTGATCATTCCGCACAGCATGTTTGGGGCGCGGGTCTGCCACCATCTCTGACAATCTTCACACACAAAAAAAACCAAATAGTAACACGCCGCTATTCCACCAGGAAAGCGGCACAAACAGAAGTAACTTTGAAAGGAGAATGAAATGCTCAGAAGTGATATTAACAGTTCTGCTATGAATTTCCCCGTTGATGTTCCAACCAGGTTGCTGCAGTACTTATTTCGCCCCTTTTTTTTGATAATTCCTCTCCTCCCCCCCCACACACACACACACACACTCAGATGGAAGGCGTGCAACTTGCTCACAAACCTAGAGCAGACCGCTAGGGGGACGGCGAGCCCACTCGCTTTCCCCACCAGTGGTGAAGTCTCTCCGCTCATCACCCACCCCAGCCCATGATCGCCCATACAAGTGGGAAACTCACTGATCTGCATTTACTGGAATGAATAGCCCAGGGCCACAGATTGAAGGCAAAATCTGGCATGGCTGTGAGGTGGTGTTAAAAGTACCAGCCACCGCGCTGAAACACGGTGGAATTGTAGTCCACACACACTCATGGCGAGTTTCTTATCTCAATAATAAAAGACTTACATTTATATAGCGCCTTTCTACGACCAGCGGTCATCCCAAAGCGCTTTACAGCCAATTAAGTACTTTTTTTTGAAGTGTAGTCACTGTTGTAATGTAGGAAACGCAGCAACCAATTTGCACACAGCAAGCTCCACAAACAGCAATGTGATAACAACCAGATCATCTATTTTAGTGATGTTGATTGAGTGAGAAATATTGGCCAGGACACCGGGGATAACTCCCCCTGCTCTTCTTCCAAATAGGATATTTTACTTCCACCTAAGAGAGCAGTTTAACTTCTCATCCAAAAAGCAGCACCTCCTGCCAGTGCAGCCCTCCCTCAGTACTGCACTGGAGTGTCAGCCTAGTGCTCAAGTCTCTGGAGTGGGACTTGAACCCACAACCTCCGAGACTGAAGGGGAGTATGCTACCAACTGAGCCACGGCTGCTGCGGCCCAGTTAATGCCAAGTTAGACCCTGCCCTGGGCGACCTGCTAGCAGCTGGTTTCAGAGTCACACATCTTCAGAGTCACTCCTTGGGGCTCAAGCCAGATGTTGTGCCCAGCACAGAGAAACAAAAAAAAGAGGAGAAAATGAACCGTGGTGTGTTGGTGGAGAGAAGATGCTGGGCAGTACCAGAACCTCCCTCCACATACTCCACTGTCCCATTCCCTTTATGATCAGCAGGCTTCGGTCGAAAGGGACAGGAGTATCAGTAAATCCTCGGCGAGTTTAGTCAGAGCTTGAAATATTGACCTCGAAAATCGTCGAAGTCCGGCAAAATCAGCGAGGACTTGGCGACACCTCGCTGCCCCGTTTCAATGTAACCAGGGTAAATGATTGCAGTGCGGGCCGGGCTGAAGCCAGCTTTTCCCCGCAGCACCTCATATTCCATCATTTTCTTTCACTGAGTGACATTTTAATGAGATTTTCCAGTGGGTGAAGAGATCTCAGTAAAGTGCAATGTTTCTCGGGTCTCCTCGGTAACAGATCTGTTGTCAGTGCTGTTTTGCCTCAGTAAAGTGTTGGCACCGCGCACAGGGCTCCAGTCTGCCGTCTCCTAACTAGATTTATACCAAGAGACCGACATATCAATGTTGGAATGGGCATCTATTCAGCTTCCCACTCCTATCTACAGACACGCACACACTTTATATTTATATATCTGCCCTTGGTTCTTAGCTTCTCGCTTTCATGTATTCTATCAGATAGGGCGACAGAGATCAGGAAGGCGGCCTCGCCTCCCCCGCCTTCTCTGCTTCAGAACTTGGTCCTGAGAAAAGCAGCGTTGAAATATCGACAAAGAGGGTGGATGTGCGCCCCCCCCGGGGGATATCGCTCATCCCGGCTCTGCTCTCGTGGGCTGGGGCTGGGCTGGGACTGGGTTGAATGTCCCCACTGGCTGTAGTGGAACTTACTATCACCCCGCCACCACTAAGGGGCTCAATCGCAGCATCAGCCAGTTCACATTTAACCGTTGTAGCTCTTTTGGAGAAGATCCAGAAATGGTTGTTAGTGATTGGGAAAACAAATCAGGATTATCTCCTGCAAAGATCGAGTTGTTTACTTTGCACCAAGTTCGATCAAAGGACGGAGAGATCGAGACATTGAACATTCATTGATGGTGAACTTTTGGTTTAAAATGTCCGTATTCTTAGATTCAGGGTGAACCTTCTCCAGGTACCCCGAGGATTCGGTCAGTTTCTCTGATCAGGAATCACCATCTATCCCCCCGGTCGCTCCAGTTCCAGCCTTTAGCCAGTCCCGAATGGGCCAGTCAAAGGCTAGGCTCCCGCTACCCGCCGACTCGGTACAGTGTGCAGCAGTTTGAATGACTGGAGCTCAGCACCATCATCACAGGCACTCGCGAAACCAAAAATCGCGTGGCGATCGCCAGCTTCAACACTCTGCAGTCACTGCCGGCTGTGAAGGGGACACGAGGACTGTCCATAGTCCCCAGATCCAACGCCATCCATTACCCGCCGCTGATGTAAAGACGCGTGACTTCTAATGTGGATGCGCTATTCATGGATAACCCATCTAAAAACAAACCTTAAAAACACACACCCGCTATTTTCATGCGTGCGCGAGTTTTTAACGATTTCCCACACGCATTGTTTGTAAATATGTTCCCCAATGCGTTAAAACTAACACAACAGACAATACCTGTAGCAACCCACACCCAAAGAACATTTTAATTTTCAATGTTTTGCAGCTCAGTGGTACGGCCCTATTTGATTCCACTCTTACCTATTAGATGGTAGCCAGCAATGGCTTGTCTTCCCACCCACCCCCATCAATGCCCCCAGAGTCCCCCAATTATCTGTTCTTGGCCCTCTTCCCACCTGCTGCCCCTTGGCGACATCATCCGCAGACATGGGGTCAGCTTCCGCATAGAAGATAGGAGCAGGAGTAGGCCATTCGGTCCCTGGAGCCTGCTCCGCCATTTAATGAGATCATGGCTGATCATCCAAATTCAGTACCCTGTCCCTGCTTTCTCCCCATATCCCTTGATCCCTTTAGCCTTAAGAAATATATCAATCTCCTTCTTGAATATATTTAATGAATTGGCCTCTACTGCCTTCTGTGGTAGAGAATTCCACAGGTTCACCACTCTCTGGGTGAAGAAATTCCTCCTCATCTCAGTCCGAAATGGCTTACCCCTTATCCTTAGACTGTGACCCCTGGTTCTGGACTCCCCCGCCATCGGGAACATCCTTCCTGCATCTAGTCTGTCTAGTCCTGTTAGAATTTTATAAGTTTCAATGAGATCCCCTCTCATTCTTCGAAACTCACATGTATGCTGACCACACCTAGCTCGAGCGCTCCACCGCCGCTCTCGACCCGTCTATTGCCTCTATGTTGTCAGACTTACCTCAGATATTCAGTCTTCATGAACTGTAATTTCCTCCAGTTAAACATTGGAAAAACTGAAGTCATCGTCTTCGGTCCCCGCCACAAAATCTGCATGATCACCACTGATTCCAGCCCCCTCCTTAGCCACTGTCTCAGGATGAACCAGACTGTTCACAATTTCGGCGTCCTATTAAACTGTGAGCTGAGCTTCTGACCCCATATTCGCTCCATCATGAAGACTGCCTACTTCAACCTCCATAGTATCACCTGCCTCAGCCACTGCTTCAGCCCATCTACTACTGAAACCCTTATTCATGCTTTTTTCACACCCAGACTTAACTATGCTAATGCTTTCCAGCCTCCCATCCTTCATCCTCTGTAATCTTCAGCTCAACCAAAAATCTGCTGCCCCTATTCTATCTTGCACCAAGTCCTGCTCGCCCATTATCCCTGTCTTTGCTGACCTACATTGGCTCCTGGTTCCCCAATACCCCCAATTTTAAATTCTCATCCTCATGTTTAAATCCTTTTATGACCTTGGCCCTCCTTATCTCTGTAGCCTCCTCTGGTCCTGCTCTCCGTAAACTATCCATTCCTCCAACTCTGGCCTCTTGTGCATCCCCTCACCCTATGCCCCACCATTGGTGCTGTGCCTTCTGCCCTCTATAGAATTCCCTCCTGTTTCTCCAGCACCCTCTCTTCCTTTAAGGCTCTCTTTAAAACCTACCTTCTGACCAAGCTTTTGGTCATCCCACCTAATATCTTCTTTGTTTTGGCATTCATTTTTGTCTGATTACACCTCTGTAAAGTGCCTTGGGACTTTTTCCTACATTAAAAGCACTATTAAAAGCAAGTTGTTGCTGCTGCTGATGTTGACTGTGGACATTTCAGGTTGAAATCAGTAGAGCTGCAATATATAAGGAATCAAATTATACCTGAGCAACGCTGGGATACAATGTGTAGTCTGCAATCCACTGTATATAAAAAGGTTGCAAGAGGAAGAGATGGAATGAGTGAATATGGGTGGCCTAAATTTCTAGTGTGGACAACTTGACGTGAAGTACTAAAAGCCTGAACTGTGTGGGATCTTCAGAGTGTGGTCCATAGTGAGAACAGACACAGAGAAGCCAACATGAAGAAAATCTGAGGAGTGAGATTCATGATAAAAAATGAGACAAATCACAAAACTGTTGCAGTAAAAGGAGCTGTCCAGTGGAAGTAAGTTAAATGATTGGGAGTTGAAAAGACGAGGATAGGTTTCGGGTAGATACAAAGTACAGTTCTTCAACACTGAGTAGGGTTATAAAATTAATAATAATCTAATGAATCTTGGGTTATCTAGTCTTTGCTCTCAGTAACTGTTTATTTCAGGGCGGTGGGACAAGAATCACCCCAAGATTTTTCTTTATTAAAACTCACCTAAAACTAGAGCCAAAAGCCCCATATGGATGCGATGTTTTAAATTTGTCCTTGGGATGTGGGCGACCCTGGCAAAGCTGGATTCATTACCCATCCCTAGTTGCTCTGAGAAGGTGCAGTGGGTCTGCTAACTTCATAACGATTATCTCTACAACTGAATGGCTTGCTAGGCCACTTCATAGGGCATTAAGAATTGATCACAGTGTAGACTAGAGGCACGTGTAGACTATATCAGGTGGGAGTGACAGGTTCCCTTCCCTGAAGGACATTAGTAAACCAGTGGGGTACTTGCAGCAACCCGACAGCTTTCATGACCGTTTTATCTGGTGCTAACCAACAAATTATCAGAACTCAATTTCACAACTTGCCAAGGTAAACTTGACCTCTAGAATCCAACTGTGTATAACCACAATAGTAACATGCTCATCATCATCTTTGTTGCATGCTCCTTCAGAAGGTTGCTTGGTGAGAATTGTATGTCTCCATCTCTCACAAACCTCCGCTCTCCTGATGGTGGAGAAGATCCCTATATTCTGGGATCTGAGTTCAGCTGTAACAGTCGAGAGCCAGCTGCTTCGTGGCTTCCAGAGGGGCGTTTCAAGGTCTTTGGAGGTCAGATTCTGAGACTCCTGGAGGTGTCATGTGACCGGTTGAGTCTGGTCACATGCTCAAACAGTGATAAAGGCCTTTCGCAATTGTGATACTTAGGGGAGGATGAGCAGCCATCTTTCTAACCTGACTAGTTCACATCACTGAATGCAGAAGATGCAACAACGACTCCATTGGTCCGCTGCTTCAATTTATGCCTAGTATGTTTGGAGTGATGTCCGCTGCTTCAATTTATGCCTAGTATGTTTGGAGTGATGCAAGCATTATACAGGCAAAGGTTTGTTGGGAGCGGGCGATGCGATGACCTTATGTTCTTGCCCAGGTCCATCATTACCTGGCGCATCAGCACGATTCTGCGTCATACTGCTGGCGTGCTTTGACATGACTCGTGGATCACTGATCCCAGATATGTAAACTGCTCCATGCATTTCACAGTGCCACCAGTAATCCCTGGATTATGCGACCACGGGAGAAAGTCGGTGAGTGGCTGGACTCTTATTATCATCTAGTTGACTTGCAAGCCTAAAGTCCGACTTCCTCGGTGAAGATTTCAAAAGTCGGGACAAGATACACATATAATATCCCACTACCCAATGTACCATAGGTGCAGTCATATTGCTGCCCAGCAGTTTCAGGTGGGCAATGACATGAAGATGGCACTAGAACTCAGGAGAGTTATCTAACGTAAGATAGACACAAGCTTGAATTTGAACGTGCCTGGTGCAGCACAATGGCAACCCAGGCGAAATTCCCAGATCATCAAAAGCACCTCCTCGGTATTTTATAAAATTATTTTTCGACCTTTTTAATATTACGAGATGCTGCTGTCCGGGCCCACATAACATTACAAAAAATACAACTCAGAACTGGAAGTCAGGAGTGTTTGCAAATAAATCAAGCAGCGATTTGCTGAACACAAAATGAGGATGGCATAAATCACATTAAAACATATCACTTGTGTGTTACATTATTATGATGAAAATGACATGTCAATTTTCCATGCCTATAAACAAAGATTTGCCAAACGCTTTTACACAAAGTTAGTATCCTTTTAAAATGACGAAGTACAGTAACTATTCAACAGATAATAAAATGCGTGACTATAAATTTACAGAAAGTGAAGCTGGCACACAGGCATTCAACTAACAAATATACTTCATATAAAAGCATGTACCTCATATGTTTATAAAGTGAAAAGCTTTCAAGCAACAGAAATTAATAGAGCAGTAGTGGCTAACAAAGGGGTTTAATTGTTCTTGTCTAGTTAACACGACGTTGATTTACAGGTGGCTCAATAACTCAAGTGGTACAGCCCATGATGCCTAAATGAGTCTAAGCTCCAGGGCTGCCCATCACTCATACTTTACACTTGGCTTCATTGTGGGAGTTTATTTTATGGATAGTTTTCAGCTGGGTTGCTGGATGGAGCGATGCCCAGAGAAATGGGAGAGGGTGTTTGTGTCTCAGGAGAACATAATGGTAACCAACCAGCTTTACCCAAATTAAACATTTGTGGAATTTCGTTGACCATAGCAGGATCTGCGTCTCTGGCAGTGCTGACGTCCAGTTCAAGGCGGGTTGTGAGGGGATGAGCAGCATTAATGATCAGAGATAATCTAAGGATAAGGGGTAAGCCATTTAGAACAGAAATGAGGAAGAATATCTTCACCCAGAGAGTGGTGAACCTGTGGAATTCTCTACCACAGAAGTTAGTTGAGGCCAAGTCATTAAATATATTCAAGAATGAGTTAGATATATTTCATAAAGCTAAAGGTATCAAGGGATATGGGGAGAAGGCAGGTACAGGGTACTGAGTTTGGATGATCAGCCATGATCTCATCGAATGGTGGAGCAGGCTCGAGGGGCCGAATGGCCTACTCCTGCTCCTATCTTCTATGTTTCATGTATTCTCAGATAGCGCTGCGGCTTCGCGTGGGACATCCTCCGACACGGCTCCATGAGGGTCCCTCAGAGTTAGGAACAGAGACTGTAGCATGCACAAGAGGCTGTGTAAACATCAGTCACATGTGGGCCAGTCTCACCACACACAGCGCTAGCTGAAACTCAGGAGTCTGTAAGAAATGGTCTTGGATCAACTCAAAGTGCAAATCTGCTACAGATACATTATAAACCCAGCAGGATTGGGGTTGATTTCATACTGTGATTGTCTGTGAATTATGTCGAATGTATTTTAAATTAGACATTAGTAAACCAGCCTAGCCTAATGGAGTCCATTAAATACTTGGCGGAGGATCATAGCCAACTGAAAGTATGCAGGAGAGTAAGGCCACAGCAGTATGCGTAAAAGAAGCTCTTCAGCAACCTCTTGAGAATTCCAATATGTAAATCCGAACAATTTCCCACAGCCAGCGTCAGGCTGTGTACACACACACAAACACACATGCATGTGTACTCACACACAAACACACACGCATGTGTACACACACGCATGTGTACTCACACACAAACACACACGTATGTGTACACACATGCATGTGTACTCACACACAAACACACACATATGTGTACACACACGCATGTGTACTCACACACAAACATATGCATGTGTATACACATACGCATGTGTACTCACACACAAACACACACATGTGTACACACACGCATGTGTACTCACACACAAGACACATGCATATGTACACACACGTATGTGTACTCACACACAAACACACACATGTGTACACGCGTACGCATGTGTACTCTCACACAAACACACACACATGTGTACACACACACGTGTACTCACACACAAACACACACGCACATAGAGTCTTCATTCTGCCTTAAAACAAAAGTGATTCCTGAGTTATTTACAAATTAATTTGTTTCTTATCTCACCAAATCTGGAAAGAAACTAGCGATAGATTTTTCTAGCCTTTATTATAAATATACATAGTAAGGTAGATAAGAGGCATTATTAATAATAGTGTGCAATCAGAAGCAACTGTAATGGGAAAAGACTTCTCATGAACCTAACCCTGGTTGCTGCTGGGAGGACAGTAAGACCTTCAGAAATTGTACTGTGGTCTCAGATGATGAGCCAGAGATTTTTCATAACCTAATGCATGTTCCGTCAACATTGATTTACATCTTCACTGTCCATAGTACTAAATATCATACCACACTTTGAGTCGGACCCTCTTAATAACAGTTATACAGATGGAACTTATGAAGGGATGTGTTTGATAGATGAAAAATAACTTAAAAATATCAATCATCTGTTAGTCGGTAGGACGGAAGATGTTACATCAACAACAACTTACATTTATGTAGCACTCCTCACATAAAGGAACGGCTCTGAATGCCTTGCAGAAAGGAAAGGTAGACACTAAGCAGGAAGTAAAGGGAACCAAACGCACAATTAGAGAGATTGTTTTTTATGAGGCTTTTGAAGCCAAGGACGAGGTAGCAAATTCACTACAACTAAACTTATCTGTACAAGATGCATGGTTAGTAAAATTATGGAAGAAATTTGGGATCAAATTCCGCAAATGTAGATAACCTGATGATCCAGACTATTTTGGTCCCAATAGCAGCACTAGAAATTCATGGTGCTGGGTGGACCCGTCACCTCATGAGATAACACCCACAATATATGATCTTCATGGAACTATTTCCATAAAAGAATGAAATTGTCCTATGAGGAGTGAGTGAGTAGACTAGGCCTATATTTTTAGAGTTTAGAAGAATGAGAGGTGATCTCATTGAAACATATAAAATTCTTAAGGGGCTTGACAGGGTAAATGCTGGGAGGATGTTTCCCCTGGCTGGAGAGTCTAGAACTAGGGGCTGGAATAAGGGGTCGGCCACTTAGGACTGAGTTGAGGAGAAATTTCTTCACGCAAAGTGTTGTGGATCTTTGGAATTCTCTACCCCAGAGAGCTGTGAATGCTCAGTCGTTGAGTATATTCAAGACAGACATTGATGATACGAAGGGAATCAAGGGATATGGGGATAGTGTGGGAAGGGGAAGTTGATAGAAGATCAGCCATGATCTTATTGAATAGCGGAGCAGGCTCGAAGGGCCATATGGCCTACTTCTGCTCCTACTTCTTATGTCCTTATGGGATCACTGTTTAAACACTTACCAACTGTTTTCCCTTCACCCACATCCTATGGAATATCACACACTAAAAACAAACACCTCCCTATCAATGATAGTGCCACCAATGAGCTGAACTATGAACCAGTGAATAAGCTAAAAACGTTCAGCTCTAGTACTCCTGAAACGTACACTAGACCCTGTTTGAGAAAGTAAGCAGGGGATCTGTTCTTCAGTCCCTGCCATTGCTACCCATATTGGGTTACTTGACTGCATACAAGGGCATTCTTGTGCCCTCTGCATTGGGTAGTGTCCTGTGCTGCTTGTCACTTTCCCACAACAGTGTTTTCTGAGATAGGAAGCTCACCATTAAGAAGAATTGCAGTTGTAAACCTGCACCCTCTGCTACTTTGTGCACTGACACACAGCCGTAAAAAATACATCGCATTCATATCAAAGCCTTAGTGCCTTGAATCAATGACAAATAAGATGTGTTTGGAGCTAAGACTTCTTCCTGAACTTAATTCTTTGTCTCTGATATTGCAAAGTCTTTAGAACTGTTCACTGAAAATTTATTTAAAAATATTGTTAAACTAACAAATACATCCACACTCATAATTTAACAGCAACAATGAACTCAGTGGCATGCGTTTAAAAATAATTGTATTTAAATCGCTCTTTACTTATAAAGAAAGACTTGCATTTATATAGCACCTTTTATGACCACCGGACGTCTCAAAGCGCTTTACAGTCAACAAAGTACTTTTTTGAAGTGGAGTCACTGTTGTAATGTGGGAAACGCGGCAGCCAATTTGCGCACAGCAAGGTCCCACAAACAGCAATGTGATAATGACCAGATAATTTGTTTTTGTTATGTTGGTTGAGGGATAAATATTGGCCAGGACACTGGGGATAACTCCCCTGCTCTTCTTCAAAATTGTGCCATGGGATCTTTTACGTCCACCTGAGAGAGCAGACGGGGCCTCGGTTTAACGTCTCATCCGAAAGACGGCACCTCCGACAGTGCAGCACTCCCTCAGTACTGCACTGGAGTGTCAGCCTAGCTTTATGTACTCAAGTCCCTGGAGTGGGACTTGAACCCACAACCTTCTGACTCAGACGCGAGTGGGCTACCAACTGAGCCACAGCTGACACTATGGGTAATATGAAAATAGTTATTGAATCCCATGATTAACACTCTTAATTATTTAACAAAAAAGGGGGGCTGCAGCCCTGTCGAGGAGTTTGAACCATGTCCTAAACCACCAGTCCGAACTTGAAGGACTGTTGTAGCTGCAAGAGTATGTTATAGCATGCGCACAATCCCAAATTCTTTTTCTCAGCTTTCTAATTGGCCTTTTATTGCCAGAATTTATGTCTCCTGTTACTCGGTGTATTAACGCTGAGGATCACAGTTACCGTGGACTAAACTGATAGTAAAGGTTCACTAGGTTACAATGCAATTTGTTTTACATAGGTATAGGTCTGTGCTGTATGTTACACTGAATGTACTTCCTATATGATTAGTCCTTTGTTTTGCGATTTTGGTTCATCCACATGGATAGGACTTGCACAACTTCTCTTGAATCAACTGCCCTCAGCAAAGTTGGATCTCCTTTATCCAAGAGAACACACTGTATGTTATGCAGTCCCTCCTGACTATGTCCAATGACCTAGTACGGTCAGCGCACGTGTTAAACAGTGTACATTGCATGGATGTTACGTGCTTTAAATCCTGCTTATGTCAAATGGTGCAGTAAAATTTCTTTGTTGATGCTATATAAAAACTGTTCCATCACCACAGATACTAAACTATAACTGTAGTTTTAATTTGTCAATTTGCGAGCAATGGAAATTTTGACAAGTGTTGTGAGACCACTTTCATTGTAGTGTAACTGGCATGAAGCCATCTTTTCAAATGAAAATAAAGTTCAGGATAGTTGACTCTTTATTAACATTCTGATACCGGTGAGTGGAGCTCGGCACAATGCATGCCCAGAGCCAGAACTTTGTGTGAGTACACCACGTGGAGCCGTCAGTATAATGTGGTCCTGCTGGCTTTCACTGTTGTTATTAAGGGCCCGTTAGTAAACGGTTAAGTAAAATCAATGATTCTGGCCAGCAGTCAGTAATAGGGTTGCAAATAGCATTCCAGAAAATGTTGTACTGGGATAAGGGACACAGAGCTTAAAAGGATAAGACTATTCCAGCCAAAATATTCAGTGTAACTATTAGATGAATGACTTTTTAAATCCGTTCTTAGAGTGTGCTGGTTCACAGTCTATTAACCTAGACACTTTCTGAACTATTGCACCCATTTCTTTTATCATGTATTAATTCCTGCTTTTACAGTAAAGACTTTTGAATTGAAGCATAATTCTTAAGCCCCGATTTTAACCTAACCCGTTTGGTGGGAACGAGGCGGATTCAGGTCAGATGCTCATTTTACACCCCATTGTCTTTTCATTTTTGGCCAGGTCCTGCACCACAGTTCTTGGCCCTTCACCCATGTTTCTAAAAAAAAAAGTAACTGCCATAAAGTCAGCTTCAATCAACCAATGTGTACACGGGCACATTTTTCAATTGCGTATCTTTAGGTCCATTAGGAGATACGTGATCAATTGTAGATTGACCAGAAGATGATGGAGTTTAATTCTCAGTAGCTTAAGAGCCCACAGAAGGCAAGGGAGACAGCTTTTAATATTTATTAATACATCAATTCACCACGGAGAGGAAGCAGACAATCCCGTACAAAAGTAAAATCATGACAAAATTGCTAAGTAGCATCTGATTTTTCCAAAATTTTCTCTCTTTAAGGGCACCCGTCACCACAGATCCCTGCAGGAAGCCTGTTAACATTGTTCCTTTACTGTATCAGTCAAGGATGGATACCAAATGGAATCACGGGAACGACGTCAACTTTCCCTCCCAAGATGGGAAATCTCATCTCTGTGCAGTGCTCCATCTAGTGGAATGGCTAAGAGTTAATAAACTATCAATTGAATGCTGTAGGTCCAAAAGTCAGGCTGGGGACTCAAATATGCCATCTCCTGGTTGTGAGGGAACTGTTCATTTATTTCTGTTGCTGAATTGCTTGTACGGTCTGTGACTGTCAGTTTCAAATAACAACAGGCATCGCTAGATGTGAACAACAAACTGACATAGTATCAATTCAGACCCACAATTACATGTGATACGTTCTGCGTGTTGTGCTACTGTGGGGAGGAAGTAAGGCCTTTTTCCTCTTAGGAGGGAAGGAAGGAGAAAAAAATAAGATGGACTTCATAGCAGCCAGTTACAGAGCAGCACTAGGGGAGCTCCTGGATCCGATCCTCCACCTACCCTCTTAACAACAACAGCTTGCATTTGCACAGTGCCTTGAACATCCCAAGGTGCTTCACAGGAGTGTAATCAGACAAAAATTGACGCCGAGCCAAAGATGGAGACATTGGGACAGGTGACCAAATGCTTGGTCAAAGAGGTCGGTTTTAAGCAGCGTCTTAAAGGAGCAGAGAGAGATGGAGAGGTGAAGAGGTTTGGGGAGGGAATTCCAGAGCTTAGAGCCTAGATCGCTGAAGGCACAGCTACCAATGGTGGGGTGAAGGAAGTGGGGAGATGCACAAGAGGCTAACCAGGAATTGTGTATTAGATATGAAATGCCAAGAAAGGGAATGCACCTGGAAATTGGAATGGGGGTCTCATCTTGAACAAAATGTGTGTTCACTCTGTACTGGTGAATCTCAGAACTGATATTGCATAAGATCATAACAGTATGAAAAAGTGACATTACCACTGCAGCAAGCTGATTGGAATGATTATATTTTATTTTAAATTGGAGAACATTAATACACCCTTTTCATCAAAAGACAAGGAATGATAATAAAACAGATAATACAAAGTTGTTGAATCTCACTTCACTGTTGACTCTGTTTTTCTGTAGGATGTATCCGAAACTTGTCATCCTTCTTTTCCTGGTGGGGATGTTAATGGTAGCAGTGGAGATGAAGAAAAATCGGCCTCCAGGAGCCATCCCACCTCTTTACAAGGGGAACACCAACAGCTCGGAGAAACGCACACATCGGAGGCAGGACGTGCTTGCCTCCAGCCAAGAGGCCCTGGTGGTGACGGAGAGAAAGTACCTGAAGAGCGACTGGTGCAAAACCCAGCCCCTTAGGCAGACCATCAACGAGGATGGTTGCGTGAGCCGAACTGTCATCAACAGATTCTGCTATGGACAGTGCAACTCCTTCTATATCCCCAGGCATGTTAAAAGGGATCAAGAGTCCTTCCAGTCCTGCGCCTTCTGTAAACCGCAGAAATTTACTACCCTGACTGTCAAGCTGAACTGCCCTGACCTGCAGCCTCCCTTCAGACACAAGAAAATCCAACGAGTCAAGCAGTGCAAATGTATATCAGTAAATGTGAATGACTGGAGCAAGCAGTGAGATAAGATAAACAATCACAGCCTCCCCAGTCAGTAGGAAATACACCCAACTCTCAACACAGCCATCAGATAAATACCCGTAGAAAGCAAACACTGTACAAAACCCTGCCCTAATGTGTGAGCAACTTTTTAGTTTGAGCACGGCCAACTTTTAGCAGGGAGGGAGCATTGAATTGGGCACCCCCAGCACCCAAACATTGGATGCCCATAAGAATTCTTATTTGTTACAGAAATGGGTGTAAAATTCTTTTGATAACATTTTTGTTTTAAAAAAAAAAAATTCTGCTCTAATATTACAAGCCACCCTAAACCCAGTCACAGACTCCAAATAGTCGAAACACAGCCATCCCTATTCTGACTATCTTTAAAGATTTTTTTTTACAGTCTGGACATTTTCACTTTCATTTTGCTCACTGCTGTCGCCTGCGATTTGATACGGATGTGGTGCCAAAACAGATAGGAGACTTTTTGATGGTTCAATGCAGATAAGAGAATTTGAACTGCTTAGACTGTGGACAGACATGCACTGTGCTCCTGGAAGCACAGAGATAGAGCCTGGGACTGAGCCAGCACTCTGCACCTCTGGACTGCCAGAAATCCAAATTCTCAACAATGTTTTATATGGATTATTCTGATCAACCTGCATTGAAGATAATAGTATATATTTAACTATACAAAACATTGTTTAATTATTATTTTCCTTCGTTATGCCTTTTATATTTCAGTACTCATGACCATAATTTTGTACATGTAAGTATGAATTAATGGCACTTTTCAAAACATAATCCCATTGAAGCTGAACATAGCAAAGACACTAAAAGACGATGGATTATATTTCCTTTCTTTTTTTATAAACAATTATTGTTAATATATGATGAAAGTGTAAATTAGTACAGTTATTGATGTATATTCTTTATTTTATCTTTTTAAACTGCATGTGGACAGTATTTTGTTCTGATGATTCAGAAGTGCCAGTGACCCATGTTATGGAGGTCTCAATAATACTCCCCTGTAATAGGATGCAGTTATTCTGGTGTATGCTTTTGTTGTGTTCAGTACCACATAGAAATGCAAGTTGAAACTTAACTATCAGAAAGGACATGGTATTACTTAAGAGAAAAGTTTGTGCCGTGAACATTTTTGCTCAATTAAGCCCTCCCAGTGAAACGTAAAAATACCAAGTATTACTGCAGATTAAATAGAACAATGGGGAAAACTGCATTCATAGCATTACTATTTTACGATTGAAAGGATTTTAAGCACTTGGGATCCAAATATCAGACTCAAAAGACACAAGCAGAAAAATGTAGAGTTGTAATGCTAAAAGCTTTTTAATTGAACTGTTCAGTTGGTTGATAGGCAAAAACATTTTTGTTGCGTTGATTGCAGCAAACATTGTTTAGACGGTGTTGCAGTGTGTCTGTAACTCTTAGCATGACACTTAGATCAATTCTGTTTAACAGTCGAATGCTAAAATGGACGTGTAACATACATAGCTGGGTCTGAGCTGACCCATTGACTGGGGTTATGGGGTGGTACTGATGATCTCATTGTGTCGACCGTGACAGGTTGGTTGTTAGACTTAGGTCTTTTGCAGCAGAGGTGGCTTGCCAAACCCAGCTGTGACGTACAACTTCTAAAACACACATCACAGCTTCTCAAAGTTTTGACTGTGGTCTGCCTTTCCAGACCTCTTGCCAGATCTCTATGAATCTGCTTTCTTTTAGTCGAACTTTATCTAACTGTAAACTTAGCTATGACTTCTCAAGAGTCAATTTGCTTTTGCAACTCCTCATCCTCTGATTTATGGTGTTTTTAAAACACCTTTCTCTTGGCCACCAAAAGTACATGTTCCTTCCTTAAGCTCTCAGTACAGAACAGTATAGTCCTGGGAGTCTGACATTCTCACCATGCACTCAATTCATCTTATTTGTGCTTTCACCAGCATGGACTCAATCTCAGTTGTTCCTCTTCCAAATTAGATATCCATGTTGGGGGTGGTGGGGGGGCGGGGAGGAGGGGGGGCTTGTCCTGTCACTTGATGTTAAAACCGGCATGGAGCAACTTCATGAGAAAATTCCTTTAGTTTCTTGCTGTGCTTACGATAACCACACAGATTTCATAGCTATAGAGTAAAGTTGTCAGCATTACAGCATGGTAGACCTTTATTTCAGTTTGCAAGTCTGATACCACGTTAGCCCGCCAAATTTATTATTGTATCATTGGATAAGGTGTTACTCAGGTAGATAAACTGTGTTACAGGATGCAGTGTAGTACTCACAATGTTCATGGAGAATGGAGGTTGAGCATTCTGAGTCTTAGACTGGTACATCATTTCCATTGAGTAGCATTCTAACCAATACTTTGCCGGCTATGGAGAGAAGGGAAGTACCCCTATAGTTCCCACAGTCTGATTTGTCTCCTTTCTGTTTGTACAGAGTGACAATACACGCGTCCTTCAAATCTTATAGACCACCTAATCTTCAAATTGTAAGAAGTCTGCCAATTCTTATCATCACATTTAAATACACATTAACCACATCGAATAATTGTACCGAGGAAATATCGGGCATACTGTTAGATTTGATTCATTCAAAGAGGTTTCTCTGAACAATGTAATGTTCCTATCAGGGGTCCTGATGTATAAAAGTGGTTGCCCTGTACTGGTTAGACAAACTTACAAAGGTTTATGGATACTATCAAAATGAAGAAATGCTATGAAACTGAGAAATATGATTATTTTATAGGTATTCTGTAAATTATATAGAATAAAATAATAAAGAAGTTCTTGAATTTAAAAAATTCACTTTGTCCAAAGTCTCAATTTTTGTGAATTACATTTCTCTGAAATATCCAGGTGTTATCTGCAAACTTAGACACTGCACTTGTAATCCTTTTATTGAGGTGAATCATAAATATTATACACATCTATACTGTTCAGCCCATGAGATAAAACCCACCTTTACTCATTTTTACAGAGGACTTTTTGTCTTTTTCCATCCTTATGTTCTCATGTTGTTAACATTGCAATTAGATGATGTAATTGGAATAGCCAAAACATCATCTCTGTACTAGGCAACAGCCACGCTAGGGAGCAATCAAATTGGACGAATGTTTGTAAAATAATTTTTTTAAAGATGTGAAAGATGTGAATGGTTCATTTATTGAACTAAATATTTCCAGGTTTACCTGGTGGTTTGGAGATAAAGTCACCATTTCTGATCCACACACAGCAGCAATGTACAGGTTTGACCCTCAGTATACACTGAGTTTGCTGACCTCAGCAGGGAGCAGTGGTAAGGGTATTACAGTTGAATCCAAGATAATTACCCAGGGATCATGCGTCACATGCAGGGACACCTACTGGAAAATTGCATGTGTGGATGCTGCATGAAGGCATAATCCTGCTTTCCTGTGAGGTGTTCTACAGTTGGATAATCTGCTCGTGCTCGCTGTCAAGGCTCTCACAAGAATAATGGTCACCTGTGTGACATACGACAACAACAACAACTTGTATTTATATAGCGCCTTTAACGTAGTAAAATGTCCCAAGGCGCTTCACAAGAGTGTTATGAAACAAAACTCGACACCGAGCTACATAAGGAGATTTTAGGGCAGATGACCAAAAGCTTGGTTAAAGATGTAGGTTTTAAGGAGCATCTTAAAGGAGGAACGAGAGGTAGTTAGGTGGAGAGGCTTAGGAAGGGAAGTCCAGAGCTTAGGGCCTAGGCAGCTGAAGGCAGGGCTGCCAATGGTGGAGCGATTAAAATCGGGGATGCTCAAGAGGAGCGCAGATATCTCAGAGTGTTGTGAGGCTGGTGGAGATTACAGAGATAGGGAGGGACAAGGCCATGGAGGGATTTGAAAACAAGGCTGAGAATTTTAAATTCGAGGCATTGCTAAACTGGATGCCAATGTATGTCAGCGAGCACAGGGGTGATGGGTGAATGGGACATGGTGCGAGTTAGGACATGGGCAGCAGACTTTCGGATGACCTCAAGTTTACGGAGGGTAGAACGGGGGAAGCCAACCAGGAGTGCATTGGAATAGTCAAGTCTAGAGGTAACAAAGGCATGGATGAGGGTTTCAGGGATTAGGGTAAAGACCATGCAACTATATCTTAGCAAGAGTCATTGTCTTCAGGAAAGGAAGGGGAGAACAGTGGAATCATTCATCGCCAGATCTGGCTCAACCATGTCAGGCTTTATCGTACCTTTCTCTCCTCAGTCAAGATTCTCCATTGCTCCAGGACCACAGTGAAGGTCAAAGACAAACTGGGCTCTTTCTTTCCAATGACCAACCAACTCCTCAAACTCCTCTCCCCGTCCCCTCTACTCACACCTCAAATGCTGTGCATGGAGTGTAGGCATTTCTTTGTCTCCAAGATCGAGAACCTTCATGCAACTGCATCTGTCGTGCCCTCAGCATCCCAAATTTCTGAGTTTCTCACCAATTCTGGTTCTTAACCCCATTGTCCTCTCCAAGCACATTTCATGCATGAAACTCATTTACTGCTCCTTCGATCCCCTGCCTCTTCAGCTCTTGACTACTCAACTCCTCTTCCTGGTCCCATACATTGTCAGTGGTTTCTTCAGAAACCATTCATTTTGCCTTTAAAACCACTGTTATCGTGGACTGCTTAAAACCCATTCTCCACCCATCTGTTTTCTGGAAATGCACTGGCTGCTGTCTGAGGTAGGAATGAAACCAAGCAAGGGCAGTCCCATGGAGTTGGATGGCAGAAGAGATGGATGAGAAGACCCATCAGTTTTCTCCATAATACCACCTCATCTCCAACCTTTTCATCCTCTCAAAATCTTAGAATGTCTCTTCACCTCCCAGCTCTACCTCCATCTTTCCCAAAGCTCCCTGTTTGAATTCCTCCAGTTTGACTTCTGCCCTTCTCACAGCATCAAAACAGCCCAACTTAAGTCATGAATGATATCCTGTGTAATAGTAACAGTGATGTATTTTCCCTTCTTGACTTTTCCACAGCATTCAACAGGGTTGACAAAGGGGTCGACCTCCAACGTCCATCTCTTCTGCCATCCAGCTCCATCGGACTGCTCTTACTTGCTTTTATTCCTACCTCTGACAGCAGCCAGTGCATTTCCAACAACGGCTTCTCTTCTCTCTCCCATATTGTCACCTCTAGAGGCCTTCTTGCTCTACATGCTACCCTTTATTAACATCATCTGCCGACAGGGAGTTAGCGTTCAGATGACTCTACTTCTCCAAAACCTCTCAACCTTTCAGCTTCCTCTGTGTTGCCAGTCTGCTTGTCTGACATCTAGGGGCTGATTTTCAACTGGCCGCTACCTGTTTTTAGTCTTAAAAATTAGTGTCCAGCAGTTGAAAATGGGGAAGGGGGGTGGGGGGCACCCCCGCCCCTCCCCATTCCTGCCTAAGGCCCATCTGATGTAATTTTCAGGTGCCCCTGTAAATGGGTGAGCAGCACACCTGCCTGTTTCCAGCGAGTGGTTGCTTAAATATGCAAGTAGGGGTCTTATGCCAGTTGTACGACCTTAAAGGGACCGCTGGAGAATGCTCAAAAATGGCCTGCTGCTGACTCGGTGTGGGAGACGACTGATTCTCCACCCTACCGCAACTGGAGAGCTGCAGCATGCTTAATGCTCACAGCTCGCCAGTGACAGTTAAATGAGGCCCAACCCCAAAAATAGTTTGGGCTTCCCACACCAGTTCTGAGCTGCTGGCACACCTATTCCGCCGACTTTGCGTCCATTTTGGGTAGAAGTCTAAAATCATCCCCCCTTGTCTCATATGAGTCCTCCTGCTCAACATTGGGGAGACCATTATTTTTGCCACACCCTCTCCTCCTGCCACAAACTCCACTCCCATGCCATTGACTACATGTCCCTTCCTGGCTACTTTCTGAGGTGAGCTATAAACCCCATATCCTGCCCATTACAAAGACTGTTTAATTCTATCTCTGGAACATTGCCTGCCCCAATCTTAATTCACCCCCATCACCGCTGAAACCCTTATACATGTCCTTGTCACCTCCAAACTTGACTATTCGAATGCTTTCTTTCTTCTCCTCCTATGTTAAACTTCAAATTATCTAAAACTCTGCTCTATGTATCCTGTCCTGCAATAAGTCCCACTTGCCCGTTACCACCATCCTCACTGAACTATATTGGCTCCTAGTCCCCCAACACATTAAATTTAATATCTTCACCCTTGTCTTTAAATCCTACCACGGTCTTGCCCCACCCTATTTTTGCAATCTTCTCCAGCTCTGTATGCCCTCCTGAATACTCAGCACACATCGAGCGGACAGTGGGTGGAGTGATCGTACTGCCCAGCTGATGGCTCTAGCAAGAGGCCCGGACCATTTTTTATGGTCGTGCCTCATGTGACTGGGATTAGCCAGCGGTCAATGTTTGCGGACAGGCAGCTTGCCGGCTAGGCCGCTCTGCATCCAGTACCAGTGGGTGGAGTGTGCACAAAAGGAGGAAGTTCTCATTAGCAAAAGGTGGAAGATTAACAGGCTTTGAGGGTGATCATTGATCAGTGGCTGGAAGTACAAAGTCACTGTGAAGCTGCAATGCTTATCACATACTGGAATGTATCTTGAAGGCACTTATTTACAAGTCACAACAGGCTGTTTCAATCCTGTATTTTGAAATTGTGGAAAATTCTTGGTAGTTTATCTTTAACAGGATATAAATACATTGGAATGGTGCAGAGAAGGTCACAATAAGGATGGCAATGGAATTTAGCGCTTCAAACAACGAAGACTGAACTGGTTTTAGGTGAGAAAAAAAGATTGACATGGCCTAGAATCATACAGTTCAGAGGTGCCTGTGCCGGCTCTTTGAAAGAGCTATCCTGCTTTTTCCCCATAGCCCTTAAATTTTTCCTTTTCAAGTATATATCCAATTCCCTTTTGAAAGTTAGTCTAGGTTGGTCTAAGCTTTTAAAATGAAAAAAAAAAATCATCAATTTTGTGGATTAAAAAAAGATTTAATTTAAACTGCAACTGCAAACTAAAGGCTGTGAGTGTATAACGACAAGCTTCAAGGATGGCTAGAGATTAGAAGCAGCTTTGCTTTTCCCACACAGTGGATATGGGGAACAGACTCCCAACAAAAGTAATTTATTCCACATTTAACTTCTTTAAAAAAATGCTTAATTATCTAAGAATGGAATTGAAGGTTGTAAGGCTAAGGATAAATTGGGATGATCTAATATTCTGTGGAATATCCTGTTTCTTGCATGTCTAGAAGCATTAATGGGCCACCTGCAAAATGCAAGTGGTAAGATCATACAATGGTTACAGCACAGAAGGAGGCCTTTTGGCTCGTCGAGCCTGAGCTGGCTCTCTGCAAGAGCGCTTCAGCTAATCCCACTCCCCCGCCCTTTCCCCGTAGCCCTGCAATTTTTTTTCCTTCAGGTACTTATCCAATTCCCTCTTGAAAGTCACGATTGAATCTGCCTCCACCACCCTTTCAGGCAGTGCATTCCAGATCCTAACCACGTGCTGCGTATAAAAGGTTTTCCTCATGTCGCCTTTGGTTCTTCTGCCAATCACCTTAAATCTGTGCCCTCTGGTTCTCGACCCTTCCTCCAATGGGAACAGTTTTTCTCTATCTACCCTGTCTGGACCCCTCATGATTTTGACTTGGTGGCTGTAGCTCCTCTCCCCAGGATAAGGTCTTTTACTTGGGACACCCCAGTTCCTCCTCAGGGAGTATAATTACTGCATTACCTCAAATGCTATGTTTTGTTTTCTCACTAGCTTTATTGCCATTAGGAGACAGTTACATCTGGCTCTGAGTGTGGTTTTCAACTCCATGTGCCATGACTGTGCACAACATTTCAGTGTGCCTAAAGTTAATTGTTGTTTTTATCCCCATGTAAAAGATTTACTGCTGTGTTAAACCTGTGTTAGATAATACAAACCAGTAGAAATACCTCCCAGATGACATAATACCTAGAACTTCATTCTACACACAGTCAATGGAAAAAATCAACCCTATATAATTCTTTTTATGTTTCAAATTGAATAACACTGTTCACTACCTGAAAATATATTATAGAAAATTATTGAACAAATCCTGTTTACAGAATGTAGTAATCTGTAACAATATTTGTTGTTCAAATACTATGTACATTTGTTCTATTGAGAGACTTTATAATGGACTTTCTTTCAAGCCCTGCGATGACCTTGTTAGATAGACACCCCAACAAGGTCACAGTCTGGTTCTGGTGGATCATCAGCTACAGAAGAACTTGATGTTGGCCCAACAGCCCACCCAGAGATCGGAAGACTCAAAGGAATCCTGAAGGCTGACATCCAGGAGCTGTGAGACAGAGTGTTGCTGGGTTCTTGCCATTGCACCGAGCAGATAAACAAGGGAGACAACATACTCTATCAACTGGATAACATTGCACAAAAATCAACAACTGGGTGTTACTAGACCACACAATGTCAAAAGCAGTTCCAATGACTGGAGGAAGCAGAAATGTGACCTTCTCCAGTGTACTCTGGGTACAGGGTTTGGTTGTTGAGAGGCTAGCACCTGTCAGCTGTGGCTGGTTCCCCCTCAGTCTTTTATGGCACGCCCTTCAGCTTATTTGAGAGTACCTAGAATCCTGTGGAGGATCCTTCTATATATGGACAGTCCCGCAGCGTCTTGGCAGCACAATGTAGAGTCTGGACTTTGCACCCCATGGTTTTCAAAAACTGTGTATAGCCCCCCGCACCCCCACCCCACTCCTTACCAAATGTTTCAGTCACAGACATTATCCTTGGTCCCCTACAATAAAATAATAATGAGGATTGGAAGAATTATGGTTGGAGTAAGAAAAATATCTCTATTAACTAATTTTGAACTGTTAAGGGCTTTTGTGTTCTAGTGTTAAGTTTGTGTTAAGTTTTCAACTATGGGGGTCCCTAATTCAGATTTCCTATTAAAGTGGGCTGCAGCCTATCCAGCTGCTGAATGGCTCCCAGCATCGATTGGATGTCAGCAGGAGTCTTGTGCAAAAAGACGCGCACACGCATTGCTTCAGGCCAACGAAAGACAGATGGAGACTATCCCCTCTGGTCGGGACTTTGATTAAGAGCTGGTTGCAAGCAGTTTGAACTGAGCATGAACTGCACGCTTGTACAATAACACTGTTTCGAAACATGGTGTGTTATAAGGCCCAATTTTCCATCCTTGTGACCTAGGAACTGAGCGCTCTCCAGGCACAAAGGGCAGGAAAAAGGGACAAGAGACTAGGATTACTGGGTCTCCACCCCTTTCATAATGACTTGGGATCTCTAGGGCTATCCTGGCGGGTGGAGCCTGGACTGCACCTGCGAATGAGGACTGGCCGTTAAATTCAGTTGAGCCTCTCAATTAGGCAATGTTCCCACCCTGGACTTAAAATTGACCCCAGAGGGTCTGTAACAGTGATGGTCTTTGTGACCAACTGAAAACATTTATCATTTCAACTGGTTAAAGCAAACATCCATAGAACACTGTCCCTATAAATGATTTATGTATTAAAAAGACTTCCCCTCCTTCTAAATGGCATGTCCTCCTTTGTAGATTTTCTTCTGTTACCTACCTACTCCAAGCAAACGTATTCAAATTCTGTCCTTGACTTTTAAGAAAAAAGCCACCCCAATGAAGTTTACTGAATGAACCCTAAAGCCAGAATCACCACAGATTGGCAGGGTTAAGGGGGCTAGAGCTGAACACTCCTTTTTAATAAAATTCTACTTGAAGCAGTACTTGCACAATGCTTGGGCACAGGGATGATGGTGTATGGGATAGAAGATGGGTTGCAGAATTTAACTTAAGGAAACAATTTGGGATCACAATTTTTAAATGAAGTAAGCAGTCATATAACAACACAGAAACTGACTACATACCATCATTTTGTTCTACGGACTATAACAGAACTTTCAACTGTAATCGTTCTATTAGGAGAGAAATTTAAAATGTTGACGATCATTATAATTAGGCTTGAACACACGTACAATCTATATTTATGTAGCACTTTTCATATGACCAAATGTCTTCAGGCTCTTTACAGGGGGAGCAGTTGACATAAGCAGGAGGTTACAGGAGGTAACTGAAAGCATAGTCAAAGCGGTAGGGTTTGAGGATGATGTTGAAAGTGGGGAAGAGAGGTAGTGAGGTGAGATTAGGGAGAGAATTTGTGTATGGGAATGGTGGCTAAATGACCTGATTCCTATGCTGGACATAAGAGGGGAGGGGGAGGGGTGAGGGTGTGGAAACTATGCAATAGAACATAGTTGGAAAGGTACAGTATGTAACGTACAGTTTAGGGTTGACAAGAGTTCAGAAGGATGGTGGAGCAATGCCATGAAGGAATTTGAAAACAAGAGCAAGTATTTTCATAGAGTCATACAGCACAGAAAGAGGCCATTTGGCCCATCGTGCCTGTGCCGGCTCTTGGAAGGAGATATTCAATTAGTCCCACACTTACCCCATAGCTCTGCAAATGTTTCCTTTTCAAGCATATATCCAATTCCCTTACTCTAACCTTTCCGACAGTGCATTCCAGATCATAACAACTCGCTGTGTAAAAAACAAAATTGCCCCATCACCCCTCTGGTTCTGTAGCCAATTACCTTACATCTGTGTCCTCTGGTTACCGACCCAACCACTGCTCCAAATGTACGAGCAGTTAGTCGATGGAATGTTACTGCTGCCCGAGCATGAATATTGGTCTGGTCTCTCGTTGCCAACACTGGGCAGGTGTCCCAAACATGCCATCCACCTGATGCATTTAAGGGGAAGCTAGATAAGTACATGCGGGAGAAAGGAATAGAAGGATGTGCTGATAGGGTGAGATGAAATAGAATGGGAAGAGACTTATGTGGAGCATAAACTCTGTCAATGGGAAGCCTTCAAAGAGGAGATGGTTCAGGTACAGAGTAGACACATTCCCATGAGGGGGAAAGGAAGGGCATCCAAAGCTACAGCTCCCTGGATGATTAAAGGTATAGCGGTTACAATGAGACAGAAAAAGGAGGGTTATGACAAATGTAAGGTTCATAATACAGTAGAGAACCAAGCTGAATATAGAAAGTACAGAGCAGATCTAAAAAAAAGGAAAATGGGGGAAAGAGAGATTATGAGAATAGATTAGCGGTTAACATAAAAGGGAAACCAAAAGTATTTTATAACCACATAAATAATAAAAGGGTAGTCAAAGGAAGGGTGGGGCCGATAAGGGATCAAAGAGGAGATATGCTTGTGGAGGCAGAGGGCATGGCTGAGGTACTAAATGAATACCTTGCATCTGTCTTCACTACAGAAAAGGATGCTGCCAATGTACAACAACAACAACTTGTATTTATATAGCACCTTTAACATAGTAAAATGTCCCAAAGGACGCTTCACAGACATATTTAGCAGTAAAGGAGGAGACAGTAGCCTTATTGGATAGGATAAAAGTAGATAAAGCTGGGGTACTCAAAAGGGTGGCAGTCCTCAAAGTAGAAAAATCACCGGTCCAGATGGGATGCACCCTAGGTTACGGAGGGAAGTAAGAGTGGAAATTGTGAATGCTCAGGCCACAATCTTCCAATCCTCCTTGGCTATGGGGGTGGTGCTAGAGGACGGGAGGACTGCAAATGTTACACCTCTGTGTAAAAAAGGTAGAGGGATAAACCTGGCAGCTACAGGCTAGTCAGCCTAATGTTGGTGGTGGGGAAACCTTTAGAAACAATAATCCGGGACAAAATTAATTGGCATTTGGAAAAGGATGGGCTAATAAATGAAAGTCAGCACGGATTTGTTCAAGGATAATCATGTTTGACCAACTTGATTGAGCTCTTTGATGAAGTAATGGAGAAGGTTATTGAGGGTAGTACAGTTGATGTTGTGTACGTGGACTTTCAAAAGGCGTTTGACAAAGTACCACGTAATAGACATGCTAGCAAAATTAAAGCTGATGGGATTGAAAGGTCAGTGGCAGCATGGATACAAAATTGGCTAAGGGACAGAAAGCAGCGAGTAGTGGTGAACGGTTGTTTTTCAGACTGGAGGGAGGTATACAGTGGTGTTTCCTGGGGGTCGGTAGTAGGACCTCTGCTCTTTTTGATATGATGTGGAGATGCCGGCGTTGGACTGGGGTGGACAAAAATGAGAAGTCGCACAACACCAGGTTATAGTCCAACAGATTTATTTAATTTTACAAGCTTTCGGAGCAGTTCGCTCCTTCGTCAGGTAAGTTTAGCAGTGAGAGAATCTCCCAGAATTCACAATTTAAACACAGACACAGATATATATCAATGACCTGGACTTGGGTATACAGGGCATAATTTCAAAGTTTGCAGATGAAACAAAACTCAGAAATGTAGTCAAAAATGAGGAGGATAGTAACAGACTTCAGGAAGACATAAGCAGACTGGTGAAATGGACAGACACATGGCAGATGTAATTTAACTCAGAAGTGTGAAGTGATGTATTTTGGTAGGAAAAATGAGGAGAGGCAATATGAAATAAATGATACAATTTTAAAAGGGGGTGAAGGAAGAGAGAGACCGGGGAGTATATGCACACAAATCTTTGAAGGTGGAAAGACAAGTTGAGAAGGTTGTCAAAAAAAGCATATGGGATCCATAGCTTTATTAATAGAGGAATAGAGTACAAAAGCAAGGAAGTTATGCTGAACCTTTATAAAACACTGGTTAGGCCTCAGCTGGGATATTGTGTCCAATTCTGGGCACCACACTTTCGGAAAAATGTCAAGGCCTTGGAGAGGGTGCAGAAGAAATTTACTAAAATGGCACCAGGGATGAGGGACTTCAGTTACGTGGAGAGATTGGAGAAGCTGGGGTTGTTCTCCTTAAAGCAGAGATGGTTAAGAGGAGATTTGATTGAGTTGTTCAAAATCATAAATTGTTTTGATAGAGTAAAAAAGGAGAAACTGTTTCCAGTTACAATTACAGGGCTATGGGGAAAGGGCAGGAGAGTGGGACTAATTGGATAGCTCTATCAAAGAGCTGGCACAGGCACAGTGGGCCGAATGACTTCCTTCTGTGCTGTATCATTCTATGATAGACTAGTTGGGCTGAATGGTCTGTTTCTGTGCTGTAAATTCTGCTGAACTGGAAAATCAGTCACGGTTTCTCTTGGTAGTCCACTATCACTTTGAAAATAACAACGGTGGTTGACCAGAAATCTGACTAATACACTACATAGTTGACAGCACTTTCTCAAAATACACTGCACAGTCTCAGTTCCATCACACATAAAAAGTAAAGTTACCAACTTTATCTTTCCTTAATTAATACAATGACTGTAAAACATGACCTCCTCCCAGATTTCACCGACATTATCACCAATCTCCTTGTTGTCCTTCAATTATAAATGTTGGAAGTAGAAAATGATGTAAGGTCACATTTCTTATTAATTCTGATCCACAAAAACATTGGCCAGTGACAATTAAATAAAATTAACTGATGTTCATCCAGTTACATTACTGACATTTTACAGGACTACATAGTTTTTGAACACTAATGACTGAAGGAAATTAGAGTTATTTCTTCATATATATGTAACCTGATTCCAAAAGGATAGTGGACCAGTGGGAGACATCAAAATGTTAAAAATTATTACTTTGTTTTCTGACCCTATGCCTTACATTTGGGACCATTTAGCTAAGACAAACCTTACGAAGAATTATAGTTTTTATTTCATAGAAGTGAATTGTCACATCACTGTGCATGGTGCAATGAAATCTGCAGTCAAACTCATGGAATAGAGATAAGCAATCCATATTCTGTAAGTGGTGTGACTTTTTTTTAATTAATGTTAGTTCAAATTTACTATCTATCAAATTATGTTAATGAAAACTATAACACTTGGTTACCTAGAAAAATAAAAATTAAAAAAGACCAGAGAGAAACAAATCAAAATTAATGGATCGTATCTTTTGATTTTAATGGCTGTATACTCGCTGTAGAAAGTCTCTCTCTCTTTGTTATTCTATGCCGTATAATGGGGGGATATTCCTGGCTCTGTGCCCAGCTTACTGGATCGCCAGTGTTCAGAGACTACAACAGGCTGGAGCTCCGAAGGGGGCAGAGCGCCTGTGCCTACAAACAGCTATCGTAGCAGTATGAATATTAAAGAACGCCATTTGGAGGAATGCCTGGATAAGCTCTTGCATCCAGGCTGGAGGATTTGAGAGGTGCAGGCAGCAAAACCAGAGAGGGTTAAAAATGTAAGTCTCCCTCAAAGGTTGCGCTCCATCCTGCAGCAGCAGCTGGATTTCCGCCTCCTCAATTCTGGGCACGCATCCCTGTCAGGGGCTATGCCTGACCTAGTTCAAACAACCATGAAACTAGGCGTGACTTTGGTGCATCCGTCACGTAAGCAATGTCACAGGAAATCCAGTTCATGAGGAAATAAAAGGGGTCCACCCAGCTGGAACCCCACTGTGCTGCTACCCTACAGTCCCATGATGGCTTCCACTGTGAAGTACTCCTAAGACCCGCTCCTCCCTCAGTCCCATTGGATTATTGGCCAATGGCCCCTCCCTCAGTCCTGCTGCGCTACTCTGCCACTGTATTGTACATTAGCCCCGTTGTGCTGGTGTGCTACATGCATGTGGGGAGGCCCAGTGTTGGTGATGCTAATACTAGAATTTCTACCTAAGCATTTTTCGATAGCCTGTTTTCTTCCCAGCCTGTATGTGGTTTTAAAAAAAACAATCATGAGACTGTTTCTGCGAGTACAACAATGCAGGATGAAATGGATAGGGGGAGGAGGTACTAGATTGAAACGAATATAATGAAAACATTTTTTAAAAATTCACAGCATCATGATTGAACTGAAGTATCAAATTGTATTTTGTGTTTGAGCACCATCATTAATAATTTTATTTGAAGGCTTCAGGTTCTCTTGAAACCCTGGGGTTGAACTTGACCTTTATCATCACTCTGCCGTCACTCTGTTCATTCAGAGAGGATGCACAATTCCCCAGCAAGCATCAGTAGGATCTCAGTCCAAGTGAAAGACAATGGGCTGGATTTTGCTCCCAGTGGCTAACGAACAGCGCCAGCCGTTCATTACACTTATCCACACATTTTCTATGGAATTTTGCACTGGAACTTGCGGTTATTAGAAATCCATTTTGGCATGACACCCTCTACAGGGGATCTGGGACCTGAAGAATTCTTAATGAGCAGCGCAGAGTCCAAACCAGGAAGTGCAAGTTAGAATATTTAATTCAATGCCAAATCATGTACAGAAAGCGAAAGAAAGATTGAATTGAGATAAAAGAGACAAAGAAAAAGTAAACAAAAATATTTAAAACTTTTTTTTAACCTCCAACAATAATTAAAATCTGAAGGAATGAGACTCCACACTTGTAAAAGTAAATTTTCCGTGCCAGAGCGCTTGTTTGGCAGTAAGGCTTATCAGCTGTTAAAAATCCATTTACACTAGAATGGACAAGCCGTAACTTTTTCTGGCGTGTTTACTGGATATCTAGTGGGGAAAGTACAACAACTTCACATGTTCCATGTGTTTCAATGCCAAGTCTCTCAGAGGAGCAGGACAACTCGGACAGCAACTTCCTGATTTCCGCGTTTAACTGCGCATGTGCGGACGGCGGAAGTTGCTTACCCATTTACTCTTTAATAACGGTGAGCGCCGATAGCCTCACTTATTTCTATTGCAAAATCCAGGCCAATATCTCTGTATGGTGTAAAGCGATGAGTTTCTTTCTAAATTTTCCCCCAATAATTTGAAAACAAGCTAAGTTCCATTTTTTTCATGGAAAATGTTCACATTTATTATCAACTGATTAATTTTTAGTGCTACTGGTATATAAAGAAAACACTAGGAGGCTGAAAATGTGCCTCCTAGTGCGGCACTCCAGATGCAAGTCTGCCGAGAGAGCAGTGTGGTGGCTGGAACCCCGATACACCAGGTCCCAGACTCTGTTCGAAGCTTTGGTGGGGGTTGGGGGCTGCTGTTTGGGGAAGAACCTTCATTCACCAAAACATTGTTGCTGACATTAAAGGGGGCAAGGAACGCAATGCCAGCCCTCAGCCTGGGGCCTACCTGGGGGCTGCAGGCCTGGATCGCCAAAAAAAGTCATCTTTTTGGATGAACAGTGTCCTGGCCAAAATTCCTCTCTCAAACACCACCACCAAGAACAAATGATCTTTTGTGGAATCTTGCAAAATGGCTGGCATATATGTCTACGTAACAATAGTCATGACAATTTCAAAGTAATTAAGCGCATGTTAAGTACTCCGTTCTTTCTGAGACACAAGACGGGATATAATGCAAGCCTTTTCTCGCCAAGTGCCAAGTCCTCAGCCACTTTGTTCCCCTATGCTATTTATATTTCAAGGGTAAGCCCATCCTTGAAACAATTTAGGAATGCAGGCTTTTCTCCATGTTCTTGAATAAACTTTTCTGGCTTTGATTTCCTTAGAAGTTCCCAATAGTTTCAAAATAATGGAAAAACTGAAGGAATCTAAAGACTAGCATATTTGCGTGCCACGCTTTCCTGAGTGTTCAAAAGTTATGAATATTTCTGTATTGAAAAAATCTCAACCTCAAATTCTCATTTTCTGATGATTTTTGAAAATAAACAGTTTCTTATTAATTGCATTCACCAATGCTGGACAATGACAGGGAAAGTAATTTTCATTTGTTCAAAATGATTTAACAACTTGCACCAATGGACTCAGATTTTATTTTATTTCCATTCTTGGTCAGCCATTAGTTTTAACTCAAAAGACTTTAGTCTCTCCAGGACAGGGTTAGCCATTGATAACTGTACGTACATTCTTATTAGACAATAATAGTGCTTATTGTTCCTTAGATACTTTTATCTGCCAATATGCAACTAATATAATGAAGGTGTAAAAGAGATTGAACTGGTATTTGTGGATCACCCATTGTTATAACAGTCAATGAAAAAAGTTTATATATTGTTTTTAATCCTGAACTGAAAGGAACTTGATTCTGGAATACATCCCAATATCTACTGCCAAGGGTTCTAGTGCTAAAGTAAACAGTAGTATAGCAGTAGAGACAGAAGACAGTCTTGTCTAGTGCCTATTTTTAAAATGGAAAGAAATCAATCCACTGGTTGTTAATGACACTAGAGGAGCAAATTATATACTACAGTCTATTCTATTCAACAATGTTGTGGCTTGTATATTAGATGCGACTTTAATTATCAGCAGTTTCATTCTAAAACCTACCCAATCTTCACAAGCTAGTAAGTTCAGAAAAACAAATAACTTGTTACTAGTTGGTATAATATTTAAATATTTTACAAAGCTTTTGCAATCTTTAATAAGTAGTGATATAGAGTAGTTATTGCCAAAAAATCAGTTTTCTTCAACTCCTTCCCAATATGCTCCAGCCTTGGGCTGCTGTTGTATCTTGTGTGTTCGACTTGAAAGAATGCTTGTGACCTTGTTACGTTTGCAGGTGCAATTTTGGTAAAAGGGAAAAACCAGAACAGATTTCTTTACTTAGTGTGTGTTCCATACCTTTAAAGGCAAAGTGCTGAAGGGAAGCGCATAGTTCAAACTCCCTCCCCAACAGCACTGTGGGGAGTACCTTCACCACACGGACTGCAGCGGTTCAAGAAGGCAGCTCATGACCACCTTCTCAAGGGCAATTAGGGATGGGCAATAAATGCTGGCCTTGTCAGCCATGCCCACATCCCATATACAAATTTAAAAAACACCCATTTACACCTAAAATTCAAAATGGTAAATTGGAAAATTTTTTAAACTTGAAATTAAGGAGCTTCTACAAACCTAATGAAATGAGATATCAACTGAACAAAAAGTAAAATATACTTGAATTTTATTGTTAGCATATATTACAAGTGAAAAAGGAAACCATTGGTGACCCAGACATAAAAGTATGGCCTTCAAATATGCTACTATCCTTTTGTCCCAAAATAGATGGTGCTCTTTTTCCTCCTTTTAACATTTTCTATCCAGATTTTTGGGTACCAATATGACTTCAGTAATTCTTGTGTCAGGTTAGTGTAATAATTACAGATAGCATTGATAAATGAGCCCATTTATAATTCGGTCATGTTTACTGCTGTACACTTGATTAATTTACAGACCATTTCACTGCACATTAACATTAGGTTAAGCGCATGCAATATGACTAAATAGTGAATTCTACAGTTAAACCATAAATAAGTGAATACATTAGGCTGCACTGAGGGCATCACAGAGAATTTTGACCTCCTCTGGAAGCTTTTACTTTTGAGCGCGCACACTCTTACTTATTCAGTTTTGTCTCCTTGCTCGTCCCTCTTGTGGTCAACAGATTGGGGTGGGCAGACCGCTCCCAGATTATTGCCAATATCTTGCTTGGCATCTGGGATGCAGTGGGCAGAGGGGGGCGGGGGGTGCTTGGTGAACAGTCCATTTCCAACTTTAGGTCGTCATATTGCAGAAAAGCAGGTGCTGGGAAGGAGATAAAGGCCGTGATTCAATTGATGGGCTTCGCAGGCACACACAAATCTACTCAAGCTTTAATCCTGCATTGAAGGATATTACAACTGGGCACAATCTCACAACTCCCCTCATTAAGGTATAGTTAAACATACCACAAAAAAACTTCTGAGTATTAGTCAAGTTTTATTTATCAGAAAAAAAACCTACAGTACATTTCATATAAATTAACAGACCTCGAAAAGAAACTCCAAATAGAAATACTAAATACAGTATTGCACTTGGCGATTTTAACAGACTATTGTCAACTTACAGCATTATACAAATATAAGTTATCCTGACACAATAGAATCTAAAATCGACATGCTGTTATATACCTACATTTAAATAATTTAATATTTTGTTGTCTTATGAACAGCAATAAGACACCAAATTTACATTTAAAACACAAAATAACAATGAGGTGTACAGATAAGTGTTTATTATTATAGCTTTATAACTTAATCCTAGTAAAAGCTTAACAGCAGTGCATTTCATTGCCACAACCATCCCCAGCAGACAGAGCTCCACCTTAATACTAGGAAATGTCCACTGCAGACAAACTGTAACCCCCTCACAGCAATACCAGCTCATCCTAACCAAATCAAAAATACTCGTAACTTTTAACTGTGGTGATTAATCCCTTCAAGATGAAATTTGTCCGTGTGCATACCTTGCCAAAGTACAGCAAGTCACAGGGGTTAGAAAGTGATACTTAAGAAAATAACGGATCTATTTCTCATGCTCAGTTAATGTTTATCCATTGGACAAAAAAATCTAGAATCTGTCCAAATCACTGAATTAATTAATGCTGTCCTGGAATATATATATTTTTAATGTAAAATACGCAGTGCCAGTGAAAGGATTAAACACCTGCAATCACTGATTGTGTTGCCTTCCTCGACAAATCATCAGTTCAGCAGCTACTGACCTAAAGACCCGAAAATCCAGTATCCCTTCAGGTCTGTAGTTTGCTGTGAAATGCTTTCCAGAAGATGTCGTGTCCTGTTGCTTGTCTAATGAGCATGCAGTCAGTGAATGCAATGCCCTTATGTAGCAGATAAAGAGTAGTACAATCATATGGCTGAATGGACCAATCAAGTAGTGAGCGATAACATCTCTACGTAATGGGCACAGAAGAGTGTGATAATATGCCATTACATGGGTAGAAACGTATAAGGTAAGGGAAAAGGTGGTATGCATGTAGCCTCTAATTCCTAGGGATAAGATTCACTAACACGTTTGTCTTTCATAGTCACTTTTGCTTTCTGTAAAATAAAAGTAAAAAGTGATTAAAATTTTAATTTGCTATACAGTAACTCAAATACACAAACAAGTTCAACTAAGCTGATTTGCAAATGAATACTTGTTGGGAGAGAATCACAAGAATTAGCACAAGGAACCGGGAGCCACTTTAAATGCTGTTTACGTGCAGAAGCCCTTCTGCCTGAATACAGAATAGCACCAGGAGACCATCAGAGAGGAACTGTTGGTTGAAAGAAAGAAAAGAAAAAAGGAAAGAGGAAAGAAAGGTGATAATATGCTAATTTGAACTGCAATTTTGTTTATGATACCTGCTTTGGTTAATTAAATCAAACCGTCTTGGCAACAAAATGACAACAATTTGAATTTCTATAGCGCCTTTATCGCAGTTAAACTTCCCAAGGTGCTTCACAGCAGCGTTCTCAAACAAAATTTGACACCGAGCCACATAAGGAGATATTAGGATAGTGACCAAAAACTTGGTCATGAGGCAGGTTTTGAAAAAGTGCTGGTCTCCAATACCTATTAGGTGGACACGATTGATCTCCCTGGGATAGGCCACAGAAATTGTGTGTGTTTTTAATCATATGTATGTTTGTCAGCATTATTTAACTTTTGAAAGATACATATTGGATTCCCTTTGCCCTGCAAGTGGATGAAAGAGTTGCATTTATGCAAGGCAGATCTTTACAACCATCTTTCCCAGCTCCTCAGAGGCCATCAATGGAAGGGCTGCAAGTCCACAAAGGAATAGCCAAAGAGCCTCATATAACGTCATTAATAGATCCTATCTCAGGGCCAGTGGTATTAAGAGAATTAATGAAGGGTCCTATCTCTTCATTACTTAATGTATTTGAGCAAGAATAGATACGTTTCATAAACTACTATAAATTATGTTAATCGATAATGCTTATGACATTTCTTTTCAATGTCCTGTGATAGAATGCTTATTCGACTGAATTTTTAAATCAGGTTATTTAATGTGTGACATTCAGTAAGCTAAAAACAGTAACCAAGATTTTTGTATGATCCAGGGCTGCACTACAACACGATGCTGCATGTGTCGAGGCACAGGAGTGTACAGTGAGTGGTCACTGATGCTGAGCACGAGAAATAGTTAAGCACAACTCAAAAATGTAATCCTCTTCTAGGAAAATCTCTAATAAAATAAAGCTTTCATATTGGGCTAAAAGTCCTGAGGAACTAGTGTTTGTTTAATGTGGGGGGGGGGGGGGGGGGGGTTTATTTGCCTCGCTTTTCCTCTCTTCCCCCACCCACCCCCCATCCTATTATTTTTAAAAAGAGGAAAGGCAAAGAGAAGTAAGGCATTCCACAGTTTTAGGATCCCAGGAAAAATGAGAGTAGAAGAGTTGGAGACGAGTCTCGAGTGCAACTCAGTGAGGATTGGAAAGCAGAGTATGTGGAACGTAAAAGAACAAGGGTGCAAGACCAAAGGAGCACTATCCATGGTAGCATTGATGATGTAGAGAAAGAGAAGAAAGACTGAGAAAGAAAGTAAGTTGTGGAACAGTGGTGAGAGGGGAGCGCTCTTGATTTTCATCTACACTAAATGGAAATAAAAATCGGGAGAGATGTATAACTGGCAGCTGAATCATAGAAACACAGAAAAATAGGAGTAGGAGTAGGCCATTCGGCTCTTTGAGCCTGCTCCGCCATTCAATATGATCATGGCTGACCCTCTATCTCAATGCCATATTCCCGCTCTCTCCCCATACCCCTTGATGCCTTTTGTGTCTAGAAATCTATCTATCTCCTTCTTAAATATATTCAGTGACTTGGCCTCCACAGCCTTCTGTGGTAGAGAATTCCACAGGTTCACCACCCTCTGAGTGAAGACATTTCTACTCATCTCAGTCCTAAATGTCCTATCCCGTATCCTGAGACTGTAACCCCTCGTTCTAGACCCCCCAGCCAGGGGAAACATCCTCCCTGCATCCAGTCTGTCTAGCCCTGTCAGAATTTTATAAGTTTCAATGAGATCCCGTCTCATTCTTCGAATCGATATGGCCTGTTTCACACCATCATCCAAAAGTCAAAATTACCCCCTATAGGTGGCAAATCAGAAGCGGTGCACCCAATGGCCAATAAAGGGATTTAGTTTGATGGAGGAGAACTGATAATGGCCATCTTCATGTGGACATGATTAAAAAAAAAATCATGTATGCAGAGTTATACTGAAGCAGAACCACAATCTATAGGTTTACATTGGAGCTTGAACGAATTGATCGCAGGTTCATTTCTTTTATTTTAAAAAGGCTGCTTTGGATTATAATTTTCATTAAGCTTTTCACTTTATTTTTTTACAATTACAGAAAAAAAATCAAGAAGTCGGAATGTTGAGGCAAACCATCGCTGCATTTCATCCATTTGGTTTTATTTTCATTGAGTAATTGTGCGTTTCATTTGAGCTGCATGGTCTATTGAAATCTCAATTTAAAAAGAAAACAGGTTTAGAAATGATGTTCCCCTGAAGCTAATTTTAGTTTGAACTCGAAGGGCTGATAAAAGTACACCAGTTGGTGAAACTGAACCTCTGGCGTTTCCTGGATTTTTATTTTTAGCCAGAACAACACAATCACGCTGCTTGAGTTTCAGGTATTTTGCTGAAGCATTTTTCTTTGCTAGGTCTTTGGCTCATAGGTCTTTGGCATTTGTACTTAAAAAAAAAAATGTATTTCCTTTCAAAGAGCTCAAAATTATTCTCAGCGTCATTTACAAGTCTGATTCAGGGAATGCGTTATAAAGTCAGGATCATGCTGCTACCAGGCCTCCAGTATGAAAGCTGGCCCAAATGCAGGAAAATGCTGATCGCCATTGATTTCATTGGGGGTTGGAGCCATGATAATTACCTTCTAACGGTTTCTGGCGAGGGCAATGATGGAGCGGCGTAACAATCTCAGGAAAATATGGAAGGCCATAAATAATGACGCAAGTCACTTACACAATAATTTCCTCTTTCTTTTGTGCCGTTCAAGGGTCCCTACAATGTAGATGCGTCATTAAATTAGTGCAAATCTCCAGGAAAATTTAGGGCGATAGTTCACTTCCTCAAACTATATGCCAGAGCATTATCCCTGCTTCTAGCTGACACTCTGTCTGACTCGACACATGCGCCTTGACAGAACTGGAATCCAAGGTCTCTTGCGTCTGAAGAAATGGAGCTGGGACATCCTCGTCATTCAAGGCGGCTTTTTGTGCGGAGAGGGAGATGATTATATACGTTCAGGCGGCCGCCTGAAATGAGTACAGGAGCCTCAATATTGAAATAAGGCTCCTGCGCTCATTTCAGACCCTGAATCCTAAATTTGTTTTCCCTAGTCGAAGCTTCCACTGGCATTTCAGAGTCTTAACCAGTGTCCTTAATGGGACTGCTGGAGACCACACCAAAAAAGGACCCAAAGCTTCCAACGTTTTGTGGAGTCAGAAGGAGCAGGAATGCTCCTTAAAGGAAGTGCAAGCTATCGGCCGGCCCTCTACCCCGCTCTCAATCACCTCCATTCGCCCAGACTTACCTCTGGGCCTCGGCACAGGATGACATTTTTACAGCCCTGACAGAGAGTTGCGTCTGATGGGCGCCCGCCGCTCGCTTGATTTATTCTGATGAGGCCAAAGGACGAATTTTCTTCTTGGGCCTCTCTGTTCCAGCACGTTGTGTTGCTGTGCGCCGTCAGAATTGCGCCCGCTAATGAATTTAGGCCCCAATGTTTCACTGACCCCCTCGCCTCTACAATCTCAGTAGCTGCATGTGCAGACTGAATAGGAAAGAAGTCTACTTTCCTTGGAAGTACTCAAGTGACCTTTCCTCCCTGCTGCAGAGTCAAGCGCAGCTGGCAAGGTGCTGCGATCCTTACTTACTAATTAAATGAATATATCAGCTAACTGCTGATTCCCAACAATGTCAAAATCCCATTGCAGCTTCAGTTGCATTTTTTTTAAAATACTATTTTTTGAATGGAATGTAAATATTATATTGATAATTTCCACATTCAAGAACAGCAAAATTACATCATTTTGTTTTGGGAGTCATGTCTTCCAAATGGTTTCCCGATAGTCGTTTCAACACAAGTCAATACCCAACATCCAGTTCTTCCTTCTGAGCCCTGAGTACATGCATCAGAGAAAACACAGTCATACCGAGAGTCAAATACATGGCAAATCCCACTTATTCTAGGAGAATTGGAGTTCAGCATCTCTCAAACATATTGCACCAACTCACCATCCCAGTTTTGACTTTTTCCTTGACGTTGTAAGACCTTTCTTTCTTCTGACTATATAAATGTGCTTCTGCCTCTTTGATCCTAAAATAAAAACAAGAAAAAAAATTATTCTACAGATGTGCGGTTCGTGTCTTAACGGCAGAAATAAGCAAGTGGGCAAAGTTTTCAGCCCACAAAGTGATCATGCCAATGCTGACATATGGCAGTAAAATCTGGGTAATAAAATGTGCAGAAAGACTTTAAGCAGAAGTGGCTGTCAGAGGAAAAAATGACAGTGACTGGGCAGTATTGGTGATTTGGAAACAATCAGCTGTATATTAGACAGCAGATAGGGCCATTAAAACTTGGCTCAAATAAAGACTTAAAAGGGAGGCGGGTGGGGCAGATCTGGATAAAATGAAGGATAAAATGACCAAACAAGAGAGATTAGGGAACGATTTATGAAGAGCGACATACAATTTGGAGACTTCAAACTTTCATTAACTTGCTCACTATAATGTTCATACAAATAATAATGGTGGACACAATGTAGAGTATTAAGATATTACTCAGAAAAATGGTTTAATTTGCCCTCTAATAGAATCAAGGAAATTGCCTAAACTTGCATTACAATTTGTACTACAAACATCACTGTTAACTGATTTACTGTACATACCATTGTGGAAAGATATTGATTGGCACGTGAAGTGCTTTGAAGTATTTGAATACACGTCGCATACAAAAATGATTTTATCCATTTGTAATGTTAAATGTCAAAGATTTGGCAACACTTACAGAAACAAATCAATTCACTGTGTTCTTGGACTAAACTAAAAAAAAAACTTCAACTGTGATGGATTTTACCAGCGTTGAACTCTTTCCTCAGAGTTTAAGTTAATGAAAAAGGAATGTTTCAGTGTGGTTTTAAAGAGCTTATCAACTGTACACATTTTTACAAATTGTACCTTCGGGCTATGAACAGCAAAATATTTTTCGTGTAAATACTGGATCATTTAGCTGAAGATTCAAACAAACTCATTTCAGGCTTAAAGAAAAAAAGTTGCAAATTAATTTCTGTGTAAACCCGAACTGCTTTTAACATTTATACAGGGGGCAAAAATGGTTGACTCGCCAGGGAAAATTTTTGTGGCACATTTTAAATCATATCGTCAGCATCACTATTGTCCTTCAACTGTAGCAATGAAACTGGGCTACCATCAGGCCTCTGATTTTTCTTTCAACTTCACCTCTTTCCACCAGTGATTAAAGTGAGCCAACATGCAGTCCTGGTAAAGGCAATTAGAAGCTGTCAAATGGTGCAATGTTATCATCCGCTTCCTGAAACAGCAGGGATATTGCCCAAGATATGACAAGTACCAATCAGCAGGAGGTTCAGGTAGCAGGTGGGGTTAGAAAGTCATAGAAAGCGTGATTGGCCGAATGGTAAATTGCAACATTTGGTGGGTGCAGGGATAGAGACACATCCCAAAAGATGCGACGTGGGATGGGAGAGGCACAAAGGGGGACTGAAGGGAATAAATTTAGAGTTGCACAGAGGGCACTGTGAGCATCCTGTGTGACTTCTGATGTGAAATATCTCTGTTAAAGGGTAGTTGTTAATCCTGAGGCACACCAAACCCATTCATCACCCCATAACACAAGGTCATAGGTTTCAGACCATTGGAGGCAAGGGTCTGCCAGATGGAAATTGTCCTGTTGCTGTGAGCATGGATAACATGCATTTGGGTAAATCTGTAATAGCATTTGAAGTTTAAAACTCAAATTGAATATCTGTAATAGACCCATTTGTAGTCACAAAAATCATGCAAAGTGTTGTGAATAGGGTTGAGGGTCTTCAGTTATGTGGAGAAGCTGGGATTGTTCTCCTTAGAGCAGAGAAGGTTAAGCATAGATATAATAGAGGCATTCAAAAGTATGAGTGGTTTTGATAAAGTGAATAAGGAGAAACTGTTTCCACTGGCAGGAGGGTTGGTAACCAGAGGATACAGATTTAAGATAATTAGCAAAAGAACCAGAGGCGAGTTGAGGAAATTTTTTTTACACAACGAGTTAAGATGATCTGGAATGCACTACCTGAAAGGGTGGTGGAAGAACCTTCAATAGTAACTTTCAAATGATTCTTACAGCTGGAGTTATACAAAGGATGAGACAATGCCATTGTGAATATTGGTCCAGAAATATCTCTCAACTAAACATAATGCAGACGCTAGTCAATTCGAAAGAAAATTCATACAACTTACACTTGTATAGCACCTTTAATGTAACAAGATGTCCCAAAGCACTTCACAAGTATGTTGTCAGTAATTTAACATTTTGTAATATTGTTGTGCTTCTAACATAATTGAACATTTGACACAACTTCCAGTTATATTAAAGGGTTCATTTCAAGAACTAAATGAACCTTCAGCTAACAGTTGCTAGCATATCGTAGGACTGGCTATGTAAGTTCATACAAAACTCATCAACACGTTTCCTCAGCAAATTGCTTATGTCCACTTCAATGGTTCTTTAATACTTTGCCGCGTATGTATTGTGAGCGCAGTGTCTGAGCAATCAGAGTCAAAGCTCGACGTGGATGCCTGATGGGCATCTTCTGCTCACAAAAGTTTAAGGCAACATAATACCCATAACTAAATAGATGGTGGTCAGACAGTCTGTTTGAAAGTTATAAAAAAAACTTCTCTTGTAAATCTCTGGGCACATTCCAAAACAATTAAACTCTCAATTAGCAGAAATCTGCTCAAAGCAGAGTTCCAAAAGATGTCTTCTTTTGTGGGGGTGGGGGGTGGCAGAAGAACTGAGTTTACTGATTACGCGAGTCGTAATAACGGATTCTACCAGTGGTAATTGGGAGAGCAGCTTTGCGATCATTTCCTTATTGCTCACCACTCAGACCCATGTTTCGAGCAATGCAAGAAAGACTTGTGCACTAAAGTGCATTCTGTCGACAAAACAGCACAATTGCTGGTTAGGAGGGGAAACAAAAATACTGGTTAACCTGCATTGTATCTGCAATGTATTCTTTCTGCCCCTATAATTGGGATGTTGCAGAGGGGAACCCTCAGGAAGTACCCAATTTTGGTGCGATTCTGTGTATACAAATTAATGGCGAGTTTATTCAGCGCTCCCCTGGTACTGAGCGCGGCTGCGGAAGAGAAGCAGGTGCAGGCTGTCAGGGATGCAGAGTGGCAACCAAAGGCACAGTATCTGAGCTTTCACTGTGCTGTCAGTCAGGTGTACCGCCTCAGGCACAGCTAGCAAGTACTGACTCGCGAGTAGTGCCTCAAGAGGCTGCAGGGAGACACTGATGGAGCAGTGCCATCTCCAAGAGGATGATGTCTAGTCAATATTCAGCAGTCTGGACAACACTGCCAGTAGCCATCACTGTCACCCCAGCAAAAATCTTTATGCTTCCAGCTCCTTCGAGACAAGCTATTGGAAACATAGACTGTGCCTCACAGTTCACTGCTCACAAATGCATCCCGCTTGGTTTTAGGATGATCTTCACAATATTGTGCAAGAAAAGGCTGCACAATTCTACAGCACTGCTGGCTATCCACAGGTACAAGGGGTAATCGATTGCATTCATGTCGCCATCTGGGTCCCTGTCATACATGAACATAAAGGGGGCCTACTAATGTTGCTTTAAAGACTGGTGCGCCAGACATTAATACAAGATGCATCTAGCAAAGTGCCCAAGCTGCCGCTTTAAAAGGACCCTCAAACGTACCAAAGAAACTAGCCCAAAGCACCTTCAGTAAAACAGTCTTTAGCACTGCCTCCACTTCCGTCAATGCTCATTTTTGTTGTGGTACTGCAATATTCTACACAAAGACATTCTCAGCAGAATATATGTATCAAGTGCATTAACTTTATTGAGTAATAAGTGAATGGCATCAGTGAATTTTGCTACTGCTGTTTCTGGGGCTTGTGCTTTGTTTCAGTGTCACACCAACTGCCCATCCCTCTAAACGATGTGGAAAGATTAAGGCCCAGAATTTGCTGTAACCGGTCAATGAACTGTGCCCGCCGTAAGTTAGACTTGCCCTTGCCCGTTTAATCTCCATGATATTTTATCCTGCAAATTGCTGGAAGTGGGAGATGGAAACAGCACAGTGCCCTCTACAGGGCATCTGAGTGAACAGGACAAGCAACTGTGTATCTTCTTAACCAATCAGATTGAAGGAATGTTAAATGAACAGCGCAGTCTGAACCAGGAAGTGTCAGTTAGAATAGTGAATTCAATGTCAAATCAGGTACAGAAAGAGAAATAAAGGGCTGAATGTTTACTTTGCTGTCGGGATGGGTGTGGGGGTGAGGGGCCATGAATCGGGTCGGGAACCCGGAAGGTGGAGAGGCGCGTTTTGCAGTGGCGTTTTAACAAAGCCACTGCAATTGAATTAGACATCCAGGTTTCTCCACCAATTAACTGGAGCGGGTCCGATGACGTCACAGATGACTCGACTTCAGCTGAGCTATTTAAAAGGAGCAATTCACGGATTTCATTTGAAGGCAGGTGGAGGTGGAAGCCAGATTGTGACAGAGGGGAATTGCTTGAGCTATAACAATTTGACAATACTAAATCCTTAATTATCCAGAGTCAAAGGCAGAAAGCAGTCCCCAGGTTTAGTAGTGCCTCCTTGGAGATATTACACCAAGGAGCGAGGGCCTGCAGGGACATCCTGTACCCTGCTGATGGAAGGAAGAGGCCAGCATCACTGACCAAAACTGCATGGCTGCAGATAGCAGAAGAAGTGAGCAGCAGCAGTGTTGTTCAGAGGACATGGATCCAGTGTAGCAAACGCTTTGACATCATGAGGTCAGGAAAGGCGAGTGCAATGCCACACTGCCCTACATCCTGATGTGCGCGTCACCCCAAACCCCTCAATCCTACCCAATCCTACTCCTGCACATCACTCCTCACACCAACCTACCTTGCAGATGCACCCATCCCTCACTGTCTATGCACTTGCTCATATCCCCATCTGACTAGCCACCACTGACACTCACCCTCATCTTAATGTAATGTAATGTTACGCCTCTCCCTCAGTCACTCTCAACAGATGTAATCCATCCATCCCTTACACTCATTCCATCACTCTCACTTAAAGGTCTCTTGTTCCCCTTCTTGCAGGAGAAGAGAGCGCAGAACACCCGTGAGAGGCAGCGAACCAGTGGTGGCCCACCAGTAACCACATCGCTGACATCAGCAGAGGAGGCAGTCCTGAGCTGAGCCGCGGTGCGGAGCTGCTGGCGGTGAGAGATGGAGAGAAGGGATCCTCCCAGCTACCTGATGACAGAATTCAATATCAAACAGCCACATGGCAAACAGCAGTCACTCATGTTGACTTGATGTCAGCAGCCAGTGAAATATGCTCATGTGCATAATGGTAACTTAAAACATTCATAGAACAGTTCTAATTCATGTCTTTACTCTCCCACAGGCCCATCAAGTGCCCCCCACGCCCCCACCCACTGTCCAGTGAGAAGAGGAAGACGACTCCTCAGAGGAAGCTGCGGACTCTGACGGTGCACCGTCACATGACCCATGCGCACCCAGCACCAGCGCAGATACGCGCACACCGGTGGGTCCAGTAAGAGAGAGAGTAATGTTGTCACCTGGTGTCTCAGATCACGTGACCAAGCGCAGATGGTGGAGACAGCAGTGGAGAGTCCCCGTCGGAGGGCGCCGGACGCTCCGAGCAGTGCTCAGCTGGACAAAGATGCTGAACCTCAGGGGCCGTTTACAAAGTGGATGATTCTTGAGGATCAACAACAAATGCGGGAGGCTCTGGCAGCTTTTCCAGCCGCGATGTGCTTGATTGTGGGGAGAATGGAGGAGTCCCTCTCCAACATGAGCAACATGATGTTGCAGGCCATGGCTATGATGTCGCAAGCAATGGCTATGATGTGCTCTTCCATGGAAAGGGTGGCTACCTGCAGGGAGCATCAAATGCGCCAGTCGAACGAGTGCATGCTTGCTGTGAACAAAAGCTTGCAGACTCTGATTCTATCCATCCTAGATGTCCATATCAAGGACGGATAGAAACCTAGCGTTGGCCCTTAATCACCTCACTGAAGTGCAGCAAAGTGCCCTCCAGTTCCTTGCTAGCAGGGAAGTGTGGGTGGGCCATAATAGGGATAATGGTGAGAGGGGACATGGAAGTGGGGGCTCTGTTCAAAAAACTCCCACTTCTCACACGCTGCCCCCCCCGCGCCAGTCAGAGGCCCACATGCTGCCTTGTATCCCAATGGTCGAGTCTAACCCTGCACAGGTGCAGGAGGAGCAGTCTTTTGCGGGGCCCTCAGGCTCCAAAACCCAGAGGACGTCCGCCAAAAGTGTATAAGCAGTCAGAGCAGGGAAGTGAGCAGCCTGTCTCTACCTCTGCTGAATCCAGAGGGTTTTAAAAAAATTTGTGCATGGGATGTGCGTGTCGCTGGCAAGGCCAGCATTTATCGCCCATCCCTAATTGCCCTTGAGAAGGTGGTGGTGAGCCGCCTTCTTGAACGGTTGCAGTCCGTGTGGTGAAGGTACTCCCACAGTGCTGTTAAGTAGGGCGTTCCAGAATTTTGACCCAGTGACGATGAAGGATCGGCGATATACTTCCAAGTCAGGATGGTATGTGACTTGGAGGGGAACTTGGAGGTGGTGGTGTTCCCATGCGCCTCCTTGTCCTTCTAGGTGGAAGAGGTCGCGGGTTTGGGAGGTGCTGTCGAAGAGCCTTGGCGAGTTGCTGCAGTGCATCTTGTAGATGGTACACACTGCAGCCACGGTACGACAGTGGTGGAGGGAGTGAACGTTTAAGGTGGTGGATGGGGTGCCAATCAAGCGGATTGCTTTGTCTTGGATGGTGTCGAGCTTCTTGAGTGTTGTTGGAGCTGCACTCATCCAGGGAAGTAGAGAATATTCCATCACACTCCTTACTTGTGCCTTGTAGATGGTGGAAAGGCTTTGGGCAGTCAGGTGGTGAGACACTCACCACAGAATACCCAGCCTCTGACCTGCTCTTGTAGCAAAAGTATTTATGTGGCTGGTCCAGTGAAGTTTCTGGTCAATGGTGACCCCCAGGATATTGATGATGGGGGATTTGGTGATGGTAATGTTGTTGAATGTCAAGAGGTGGTGGTTAGACGCTCGCTTGTTGGAGATGCTCATTACCTGGCACTTCTGTGGCGTGAATGTTACCTGCCACTTATCAGCCCAAGCCTGAATGTCGTCTAGGTCTTGCTGCATGCGGGCATGGACTGCTTCATTATCTGAGGAGCTGCGAATTGCGCTGAACACTGTGCAGTCATCAGCGAACATCCCCATTTCTGACCTTATGATGGAGGGAAGGTCATTGATGAAGCAGCTGAAGATGGAGGGAAGGTCATTGATGAAGCAGCTGAAGATGGTTGGGCCTAGGACACTGCCCTGAGGAACTCCTGCAGCGATGTCCTGGGGCTGTGATGATTGACCTCCAACCATCACAATCATCTTCCTTTGTGCTCGGTATGACTCCAGCCAGTGGAGAGCTTTCCCCCCTATTCCCATTGACTTCAGTTTTACGAGGGCTCCTTGATGCCACACTCCGTCAAATGCTGCCTTAATGTCAAGGGCAATCACTCTCACCTCACCTCCGGAATTCAGCTCTTTTGTCCATGTTTGGACCAAGGCTGTAATGAGGTCTGGAGCGGAGTTGTCCTGGCGGAACCCAAAACGGCATCAGTGAGCAGGTTATTGGTGAGTAAGTGCTGCTTGATAGCATTGTCGACGACACCGTCCATCACTTTGCTGATGATTGAGTAGTCTGATGGGGCGGTAATTGGCCAGATTGGATTTGTCCTTTTTGTGGACAGGACATATCTGGGCAGTTTTCCACATTGTCGGATAGATACCAGTGTTATAGCTGCACTGGAACAGCTTGGCTAGAGGCGCGGCTAGTTCTGGAGCACAAGTCTTCAGCACGATAGCCGGGATGTTGTCGGGGCCCATAGCCTTTGCTGTATCCAGTGCGCTCAGCCATTTCTGGATATCACATGGAGTGAATCGAATTGGCTGAAGACTGGCTTCTGTGGTGGTGGGGACCTCAGGAGGAGGCTGATATGGATCATCCACTTGGCACTTTTGGCTGAAGATGGTTGCAAACGCTTCAGCTTTGTCACGTGCTGGGCTCCCCATCATTGAGGATGGGGATATTTATGGAGCCTCCTCCTTCTGTTAGTTGTTTAATGGTCCACTACCATTCATGACTGAATGTGGCCGGACTGCAGAGCTTTGATCTGATCCATTGATTGTGGAATTGCTTAGCTCTGTCTATAGCATGCTGCTTCTGCTTTTTAGCATGCATGTAGTTCTGTGTTGAAGCTTCCCCAGGTTGGCACCACATTTTTAGGTACACCTGGTGCTGCTTCCCAGCATGCTCTTCTACACTCCTTATTGAACCAGGGTTGGTCCCCTGGCTTGATGGTAATGGTAGAATGAGGGATATGCCGGGCCATGACGTTACAGATTGTGGTGGAATACAATTCTGTGGCTGATGGCCCACAGCGCCTCATGGATACCCAGTTTTGAGCTGCTAGATCTGTTCTGAATCTATCTCATTTAGCACGGTGGTAGTGCCACACAACACGATGGAGGGTGTCTTCAGTGTGAAGACGGGACTTTGTCTCCACAGTGACACTGCGGTGGTCAGTGCTAGCAATGCTGTCATGGGCAGATGCATCTGCGACAGGTAGATTGGTGAGGATGAGGTCAAGTAGGTTTTTTCTTCATGTTGGTTCTCTCACCACCTGTCGCAGGCCCAGACTGGCAGCTATGTCCTTCAGAACTGGGCCAGCTCAATCAGTAGTGGTGCTACCGAGCCACTCTTGGTGATGGACATTGAAGTCCCCCCACCCAGGGTACATTCTGTGTCCTTGTTGCTCTCAGTGCTTCTTCCAAGTGGTGTTCAACACGGAGGAGTACTGATTCATCAGCTGAGGGAGCGCAGTAGGTGGTAATCAGCAGGAGATTTCCTTGCCCATGCTTGACCTGAAGCCATGAGACTTCATGGGGTCAGGAGTCAATGTTGAGGACTGTATACCACCCCTGGTGGGTCTGTCCTGGTGGGAAAGTTTGGAGTTTGGGACATTGGTTAAAAGGTGAGTATAACTATGTCAGGCTGTTGCTTGATTAGTCCGTGGGACAGATCTCCCAATTTTGGCACAAATCCTCAGACGTTGGTGAGGAGCATTTTGCACGGTTGACTGGGCTGGGTGTGCCGTTGTTGTGTCCATAGCCAGTCGAGGTCGATCCTGCTCTAAAGGTGGGTTTTTACAACAATCTGATAGTTTCATGGTACTGATACTAGCTTTTTATTCCAGATTTATTTACTTAACTGAATTTAAATTCCCCAGCTGCCTGTGGTGGGATTTGAACTCACGTCTCCGGATCATTAGTCCAGGCCTCTGGATTACTCGTCCAGTAACATAACCACTATGCTTCCGTTCCCATGTCGAAGGAGTTGTAGAAATAGAAAGACGACACAATTGTAGATGCACAAGGGTGTGCTATAAAATGTAAGATGGCGAAGTTTCTGTTGAAGTTATAAGCCACCTAAATTTATTTCTTTGCACCACTTTCCTGTCTTGTCAGTTGGCGTGGATGGCAAGACATTACTTAACTTTGAGCAATGGGTGTGTGTGACAGGAATGGTTTGTTCATTTTAGAACTGCTTTGTGGTGGTGGCAGGGGGAAAGTTGGTTCAGTATCTGGGTGCCATATGGGTGCACTGGTGAAACTTAACTAAATTGTGCCATTACGACGCAATGTGTGCCGCTGCTGGTGCCATCTCCACCTGAGGTTCCTCTTCATCCTGCTCCTCCTCCGAAGCGGTTCAGCGCTTTGCGCCTTGCTCCTCCTGCAGCTCCAAGCCTCGCTGCTGCACTGTGTTGTGCAGAGCATAGCATACGACCATCATTCTGGAGAACCTGGCTGGTGCGTATTGAGGGGCTCCTCCAGATCTGCCCAGGCATCTGAAGCGCATCTTCAGCAACCCAATTGCTTGCTCTATTACACATCTCGTCGTTAACTGGCTTTAATTGTAGTGCTCTTTGGCCTCATTGCTTGGCCTCCTCAAGGATGTCATCAGCCACGTCTTCAGTGGATGCCTCTCATCTCCAAGCAGCCAGCCGGTAAGTCTGGTTGGAGGTACAAAGAGTTGCGGGAGGTTGGACTAGCACAGGATGAATGAGTCATGACAGCTCCCTGGGAATCTGGCACACACATGCAGGATGATCTTTTAGTGGTTGCAGACGAGCTACACATTGATGGAGTGGAAGCCCTTATGGTTTACGAACACTCTTGGGTGATCTGGGGTTGCCGTGATGGGCACGTGTGCAATCGATGACACCTTGCACCTGTGGGAAGCCAGCCAGAGCCGCAAAGCCGAGCCCCCGCTCAGTCTGATTGGCAGAGTGTACATAAGTGCCTGCCTGGTCAAACCCAGGTGATGCATTTGTGGGCAGTTGACTGCAAGATCCTGCAAATGTCTCCTGCAGATCCCTGGAAGGTGCCTGAGGTGAAGAAGTGAAGGGTGGTGGTGGACTTTGACAGCCACTGGTAACGCGTGCCCACCAGGTCCATTTGGCAGCAGGTCTTCTTCCAACAGACTACCAATGTCTGCCACGACCTGATGCGATAGCCTGAGCCCTGAGGCACTGGTGTCCAGTCATGTCCAGGAAGCTGATCCTCTATCTATATACACTGTGTTGGGAGCATCGCCTCCTGTGAGGTGCACCCCTGTGCTCATCCCCCCTTTCCTGTGGAGCGTCAGGTCGACGAGGAGAAGGCTGCTGCTGCTGCTTCTGCTCCGGCTGGGGCTCATCTTGGTCCGAATCTGAGGTCCAAGGTGAAACAGCATAAGCGGCACCCATGCTGATCTGATAGATGCCAGGTAAAGTGGAGATCAGAGGCACAATCCTCCAATGTAACGAGAGTGACTTCCAAAGTTGTAAAAATCACCTGCAAACTCCTGAGAGCAAACTCTCAGCACAAATGGTGTCAGCAAGAGCCCTTCCCTTAGGCAAGGAAGCAGGTGTGAGGTGTGAGCATGAGAGATTTTTTTTGAACTGTCAATTGTTCAACTCCCACAATGGCCGCTCTGCTCTCGCCTTGCTTTCACTGGGGAGGTTTAGCAAGCCCGGGAATCCCATGGACAGCCAGTAAAAGCTGCAACATCAGGTTAAAAAGGCTGTTAATAGCCTCTTAATGAGCTCTAAACTCTTTAATTAGGTCACCCGCCTCTCCCGAGCGGGTCTCTGGCGTGCTGACTAACGCGCCCGAGTTAAAGGCGGAAGCCGGCGGGTTTAAGTCAGCTTCATGATGCGTGGTCAATTTCAGTACTTTTAACTGGCCACCCACTCGCAAACATGCACATGCTTCAAAGTCAAAAGTCAAAAAGCCCAAAGAGAGGGAAAGAAGATTGAATTTTGAGAGGGGGTGACTAGGTGTGTGGATCAGGGTAGTGCAGTTGATGTAGTCTACATGGACTTCAGTAAGGCTTTTGACAAAGTCCCACATGGGAGACTGGTCAAGAAGGTAACAGCCCATGGGATCCAGGGCAATTTGGCACATTGGATCCAAAATTGGCTTAGTGGCAGGAGGCAGAGGGTGATGGTCGAAAGTTGTTTTTGTGACTGGAAGCCTGTGTCCAGTGGTGTACCGCAGGGATCGGTGCTGGGTCCTTTGCTGTTTGTAGTGTACATTAATGATTTAGATATTAATGTAGGAGGTATGATCAGTAAGTTCGCAGATGACACGAAAATTGGTGGAGTGGTAAATAGCGAGGAGGGAAGCCTCAGGCTACAGGTCGACATAGACGGGTTGGTCAGATGGGCAGAACAGTGGCAAATGGAATTTAACCCTGAAAAGTGTGAGGTGATGCATTTTGGGTGGACTAACAAGGCAAGGGAATACACAATGAATGATAGGACCCTAGGAAGGACAGAGGATCAGAGGGACCTTGGTGTGCATGTACATAGATCCCTGAAGGCAGCAGGACAGGTAGATAAGTTGGTTAAAAAGGCATATGGGATACTTGCCTTCATTAGCCGAGGCATAGAATATAAGAGCAGGGAGGTTATGATGGAGCTGTACAAAACGCTAGTTAGGCCACAGCTGGAATACTGTGTGCAGTTCTGGTCACCACACTATAGGAAGGATGTGATTGCATTGGAGAGGGTGCAGAGGAGATTCACCAGGATGTTACCTGGGCTGCAGCGCTTCAGCTGTGAAGAGAGACTGGACAGGCTGGGGTTGTTTTCCTTAGAGCAGAGAAGGCTGAGGGAGGACCTGATTGAGGTGTACAAAATTATGAGGGGCATAGATAGGGTAGATAAAAAGGAACTTTTCCCCTTAGTAGAGGGGTCAATAACCAGGGGGGCATAGTTTCAAGGTAAGGGGCAGGAGGTTTAGAGGGGATTTGAGGAAAAACTTTTTCACCCAGAGGGTGGTTGGAATCTGGAACTCACTGTCTGAAAGGGTGGTAGAGGCAGGAACCCTCACAACATTCAAGAAGCATTTAGACTGAGCACTTGAAACGCCATAGCATACAAGGCTACGGACCAAGTGCTGGAAAATGGGATTAAAATAGGCAGGGCTTGATGGCCAGCGCGGACACGATGGGCCTCTTTCTGTGCTGTATAACTATGACTCTATGACTCAGAGAAAAAAGGGACAAATAAAAATGAACACTTTTTTTTTTAAATGAAAAAAATCTCCAACAATTAAAACCTGAAGGAATGAGACTCCACACTTGTAATAGTCAATTTTCAGTGTCAGTAGTTAATACATCACATTGTAAAAAGGGTACTTAGATATAAAATGACTTGACTTTGTGGCGAGTTTAATTTGTATCTACTGTGTAAATACAGGAACTTCATGCTGTTCAATGCATTTCAGTGGTAAGGCAGACAACGAGATCTCATTTTCGTGAAGCTAACGGTGAAGCGGCCGCATCTCGGACAGCAACTTTTGGATTTCCACGTTCAACCTCACATCTGCCCTCGCCTGAACTTGCTGTGCGATTTGCGCATAAATAACGGCGAGTGCCGTTAGCCTCACCGTTATTTGACAGCAAATTCTGGGCTTAAGTGTGTTGGCTGGCTGCAGGGGTTCACTCCAGCTGTTAAAATTTTGCTGGGTCGATACCTCGTAGGCTGTGAATTGCAAGGGCACTGCGTCAGAGACTGTGTCATTACCCGCTTTAAACCAACTCCTCCCATGTTGGTGCTCCAGGTGCCTTTGGGGAAGAGCACGTGGTCATTATTCCTTTAAACTGTGTGCTTTCTCTCTAAATCCATGCAGCACCTACAACTACAAGTGGTTTTCCTCAGTCGGGAACGCTCAATTCTACAGTAATTTTGCTGAGTAAACAACTGGCTTTGCCTTCCCAGGTTTTTTTTATTCGCCATGTGCTTAACTGACACCTAACTGCAATTCACAGCCGACTTAGAAAATTAGTAGTGCTCTCTTTTCATTAGCTGGCTCCCTCTGAGGGGGATAGCGCCTGCAGTTTTGCCAAACAGCAAATTGGGTGTAAATGAGCAGGAGCAATTTAAAAAAAAACATTCATTCTTAAGACGTTGGCAATCAGGTGACGCTAAAATTGGATTTTTAAAAGTCCAGTGATTGTAGGAGGGGGACAATATTAAGGCTGCGTATGAGGTTCCAGTTTTGAGGTTTGAGGAAAGAGTGAGTTAGAGTAAGAGACTGTGCAATGAGTCAAGTTGAAATGTAGAATAGTGTATGTGGAGTTAACAAGGAACAGAAGACAGTTCAGAAGATCACTGATCAGAGTAGTATTGATAAAATAAAGACAAGATAGGATACAGCAGAGAGGGTGGAAGCTGGGAATGAAAGACAGACTGCCCATCACGTACTGAACAAAAATGTAAGAAGTGGTACATGAATCTCCCTAAATATGGAACTATTATTCAAGTCTTGGATGCAAAGTTGCATTTAGCATGAAAAACAAAATTAAGCATCTTGGTGGCAGCAGTCACAACTTGCATTTATATAGTGCTTTTAACGCAGTTAAATGTCCCAAGGCGTTAAACAATATTTAATACCGAGCCACACAAGGACATATTAGCGCACGTAACCAAAAGCTTGGTCGAGAGGTAGGTTTTAAGAAGAGTTTTAAAGGAGGAGAGAGAGAGGCGGAGATGTTTAGTGAGGGAATTCCAGAGCTTAGGGCCTCGGCAGCTGAAGGCACGTCCGTCAATGGTGGTGAGATGAAAATCGGGGATGTGCAAGAGGCCAGAATTGAAGGAGCGCAGATATCTCAGGGGGGGCGATGTAGGGCTAGAGGAGGTTACAGAGATAGGAAGTGGCGAGGCCATGGAGGGATTTGAAAACAAGGATGATGATTTTAAAATTGAGGTATAGCCGGACTGGGAGCCAACATAGAGCAGCGAATACTGGGGTGATGGGTGAACGGGGCTCGGTGAGCAGATTGGCAGCTGCAGAAATGTTGTGGTGAATGGAGGACCAAAGTATAGACAGTAGGGAATTTGAAAGTGTCATTGTAAGTGATGGGCAAGTATTTTTCCAGGAGCGGACTCAGAAGGAAGTGGGGTTGGGAAGGAGAAAGGGGAAGTGAGGAGAGGGATAAGGAAGTGCTTAAAGATGGCCATATCTGCGATTGACGCGATGGGAGTAGAGAGGCCACGTGGAATGGCAAGATTGAATACGGGTAGGCAAGCTTATATGAAGGGAGAGATTAAGGGAGGATAGGAGGGCAGTGAACTTAGAGGAGAAAGGGCATGATGAGTTTAGATGGAGGTTGAAATCACCGAGGATGAGAAGCCGCTCGGTGCAGAGGCTGAGAGGGGAAAGCATTGAAGATGTCTCGGTGAGAAACTTGGCTGGAAGTTACATCTGAGGTCAGAGAAGATTGTGGAACCAAGAATGCAGTCAGGTGAAGGACCATGAATCAAACCTTCAAAAGATAAGAAATAGTAGCTGTTGGTTAGATTTTTGAGACGCAAAGAAAATGTGTCTGAAGAATCAACAAGATTTTCACTGAGCTATTGAAGGGCGTGGAGTAGATCTAGATGTAGTGATTCAGCCATGGCACTACAAGAAAATGGGGGGGCTTTGAGCATGGAGGTCATGCAGTCTGAAGGAGGCTGAATGATTAGTGCAAAAAAACAAAATCAGCAAAACCGTTAATAGTTAGATCATGAGAGAAAGGAAATGATATAAAGCAGGAAGTAAAGGAAAGAAAAGGAGCAGGGTAAGGGAAGGAGTGGGGAAGAAGGGAAGGAGCAGGAAAAGGAAAGGGAAGGGAAGGGGGAAGGGAAGGGAATGGAAGGAGTGGGGAAAGGGAAGGTAAGGAGTGGAGGAAAGAAAGAAAATGTCCTGGAAAACCCCAAATTAATGAAAAAGAGCAAGAGGATGAATAAAATCAAAATGTTATTGCATACAAGGAGGTAATTTGGCCCGTTGTGTCTGTGCCGGCACCCTGAACACACTATCCATTTAATACCATTCCTGTCCTTTGTTCTTTTGAAAGTATTTATCCACCTTCCTTTTAAATTCTGCTTCAAACACTGTTTCTAATAGGGCAATCTGTGTCCCAACAACCATCTTGCTAATAAAAATACCCTCCTAACTAGTCCCTTCATTCTTTCTGGCAACAATGCATTTATGCCCTCTAGTTACTAACTCATGGCTCCTGTAACCGATTAGTCATGGTACTGGACTAGCAATCCAGATGTCATGAGTTTAAAATCCCACTGTGGCATTCAATAAATCTGGTAATATGTTGGCTAGCAAGAGGAAAAATACCTCTATAAAAATAAGTGGTCCCAGTGGGGGAAGGGCCGGGGCGGGAAGGAGCAGGGAAGGGGGCAGGATAGGGATGTGCGGCCCCTTTAAGGAGCTGTGCGACCCATTCACAGTTTCGCGTGTGCTTGAAATTTTACATTGAAGAAGCTGGTCCCGGGCTACGCGGGACCGGCAGAGACAGCCGCGCACCTTATAGGGAACATTGCCCAACACTGATCCCCACCATTTAACATCCCGCTGTTGCAAAACAACATCCAGCCACTTTGGGTTTTTTGGTCCAGTTTCCACCTTCCTACCCATACCATCACATTTTCTTGAGTCTCATGTTCCTTAACTTTAACAAGCTTCCTATCACCACCTTAACAAATGCCTTTGAAACTCCATATATACAACATTCACTGCATCGCTTTTAGCCATACATTTCATTATTTCCTCAAAAGTCTCTCAAGTTTGCCAAATGTGACTTGCCTTTTAAACCCCATGCTGGCTGATGTTAATTAACCTACTACTTTCTAGGAAAATGTTGATTTTATCCTGTATTGTGGCCTCTTGATGCTAACCCACTGCCGATGTTAAGGCTGACTGATCTATAACTACATGGTGCATCTCTTTCACCCTTTTTGATCAAAACTTTTACATTGGCAACCTTTCAGTCCTGTGGTTTAACTTCCATTTCTGATGATGCTTTCTCTCTGACTTCGCTCAGCTTTCTAGGATGCATGCAATTAGAGCTCAGTACCTTTCCCACTTTGAATGCCAACAATTTTTCACTTCCACTTCTTTATCTAGTTATTCTGCCTAATTGGTCCACTTTGTGTTTTTGCACCCTTCATTTGTACTACCACACTTCTGTGAAAACTGAGGCAAAGTACTCACTTAGTATCTCTGCCATTCCTTCATCTACTAGAAGATATTCTTTCGCATCTCTAATCAACTCAACTCATTCTTCAGCTATTCTTTTACTTTTCATTTGTTTATAATAATGCGTCCCCTTCCTATTCCTGAATTCTTTTTTGCACAATCCCTATATTAGAGTGCTATAATGGAATCTGTGATTAACACTGCCATCCATCCCCCCCTTTCTTCCCTATTCTATCCTGTTGAATATTTTATAACCGGAATGCTCGACTCCAATTCCAGCTCTAGCCTAAACCTTTTTTTTTCCCCCCTGCTTGATCTCTCTGCTTCTCCTGGCCCCACAAAAAAATACAGCGGCCTGCTGGAGCGGAGAAATGAGAGAGAAAAGAAAGGATCACTTGTTAGGCCATTCACCGACTGGTATAAATGGGCAGAGCCCAGTTATACTTCAGAATTGCAATCTGGATCCTTCAATGGTGTAGGACCCTGACTTGCATATTTGAACAGACTCTTGCCTGAAACAGGATACCGTACTATTTGCCCTTTTCAAGGCCAGTCTTGAAAATCGCATCGAGGAGCTTTGGCTGTTGAAGGGGTGGCAAGGCTCAACAGATTAATACACGTATTTTGCATTCCAACAACATGGGGTCCATGTACTACGTAATGCAACATCTAGAAGCAGATTTTAAAAGCAATGGTCCCAACCACTTCCGGAAGATTTTTTTTCAATAAAATAGGGTACCTTAAGGCTCTACTGAACAAAATATGAGAAAGTTCATACAGGTACGAGATTAGATGCTAAACACTGCTGGCAGGCATGAAGCTGGGATTTCTTTGGAGAATTACTTTGACGACAGAAGTGAGAAGAATGAGATTGTGTGGGATACTAAATATAATAAAATTTGTATGGAATTTACAGTGACACAAGTCATCTTCAAACTGTTAGTTTGACACTACCATCCCCTTACCTGAATAAACTTTACTACGTTTTGTTCAGTTGCACATTAAAATTCCTCACTTAATGGGAAAATATCCTTCCAGAAGTGTTTAGTCTTTAAATATGTTTTCAGAAGTTGCATTAAGTTCATAGGATTACAGAGGATATACGGCACGGAAACAGGCCATTCAGCGTTTATGTTCCACACGAGCCTCCTTCAGTCTTTCCTCATCTAAATCTATCAGCGTAACCCTCTATTCCCTTTTCCCTCACATGTTTGTCCAGCCTCCCCTTAAATGCATCTATACTATTTGCTTCAACCACTCCCTGTGGTAGCGAGTTCCACATTCTCACCACTCTTTGGGTAAAGAAGTTTCTTCTGAATTCCCTATTGGATTTTTTGGTGACTATCTTATATTGATGGCCTCTAGTTATGCTCTTCCCACAAGTGGAAACATTCTCTCTGTATCCACTCTATCAAAACCTTTCATAATTTTAAAGACCTCTATTAGGTCACCCCTCAGCCTTCTTTTTTCAAGAGAAAAGAGACCCAGCCTGTTCACCCTTTCCTGATATGTATACCCTCGCATTTCTGGTATCATCCTTGTACATCTTCTCTGCACCCTCTCCAGTGCCTCTATATCCTTTTTATAATATGGCGACCAGAACTGTAAACAGTACTCGAAGTGTGGTCTAACCAAGGTTCGATACAGGTTTAGCATCACTTCCCTACTTTTCAATTCTATACCTCTAGAAATAAACCTAGTGCTTGGTTTGCTTTTTTTATGGTCTTGCTAACCTGTGTCGCAACTTTAAATGATTTGTGTATTTGTACTCAGATCCTTTTTTCCTCTACCCCACCTAGACTCGCACCCTCCAAGTAATAAGTGACCTCCCTATTCTTCCTACCAAAATGTAATACCTCACATTTATCTGTGTTGAAACTAGTTTGTCAATTACATACCCACTCTGCAAGTTTATTAATAACCTCCTCCTCAGTATTGACTATCCCCCCAATTTGGTATCATCTGCAAATTTAGAAATTGTGTTTTTGATTCCAAAGTCTAAATCGTTAATGTAAACTGTGAGCAGCAGTGGTCCCAGCACTGATCCTTGTGGAACACCACTACCCACCTTCTGCCACTGTGAATAGCTAACCTTTAGTCCTACAGCCAGCCAGCAATCCATTCTGCTACTTGTCCCCTGACTCCACATTCTCTGACCTTGCTCATCTGTCTATTATGGGGTACCTTATCGAAGGTCTTTTGAAAATCCAGATAAATTACATCTACTGCATTACCATTGTCTACTCTGTCTGCTACCTCTTCAAGAAATTCAATCAGGTTGGTCAAGCAAGACTTTCCTTTTTGAAATCCATGCTGACTATTCATTATTATATTTTTGGTTTCTAGATGTTCTTCTATTTTCTCCTTTAGTAGGGATTCCATTATTTTTCCTACCACCGATGTTAAGCTGACTGGTCTATAATTCCCTGGACATGTTCTATCTCCCTTCTTAAATATAGGTATTACGTTAGCTATCTGCCAGTCCTCTGGCACTGCACCTTTTTCGAACGAATTATTAAATATGTGTAGTAATGCCTCTGCTATCTCTTCCCTAGATTCTTTTAAAATGCGTGGATGCAATCCATCCGGACCAGAGGTTTTATCCTCTTTGAGTTTGATTAGTTTATTTAATATATCCACTTTTTATTTTAAATGCACTTATCTCATTATCCAATGTCATGTCCACCTGTTCGATCACCCTGGTATAAATACTGAAGCAAAATAATTATTGAATATTTCTGCCATCTCTCTTATCCGTGGTATTATCTTGTTATCCCTTAATGGCCATATTCCCATCCCAACCTTCCTTTTTTTTATTGATGTGCCTATAAAATATTTTACTATTTTGTTTTATGTTCCTTGATAATTTAATTTCATAGTTCCTCTTTGCCTCCTGAATTTTTTTTTTTACTTCTCTCCTAATCTTTTCATATTCTCCCTTATCATGCACTCCCCTGCTGTCTATGTACTTAATGTATGCCTCTTTCCTTACCCTCAATTGTTCCCTAATGGTTTTATTCATCCATGGAGTCTCAATTATTGTTTAGTTTGTTCTTTCCTTTTAGCGGAATATATTTTTCCTGCACTCTGTTGAACACCATTTTAAATGTTTCACATTGCTGCTCTACATTGTTGTCTGCCAATATTGTTCCCCATTTATTTCCCCCAAGTTCTATTCTCAGCCCCTCAAAATCAGCTTTTTTCCAATCTATTAACCTGGTTTTCGTCATACTTAAGTCATTCTCAGTTACCATCTTAAAGAGTATTATATTATGGTCACTATTGCCTATATGTTCCCCTACTTTTACTTCTCTTATCTGCTCTGGTTCATTCCCCATTACCAGATCCAATAACAAATCCTCCCTTGTTGTGCTTTTTACATATTGGGTTAGAAAGGAGTCCTGTACACAGTGTAGGAACTCCATTCCCTTATCCCCTTCACCTACCTCTTCTGTCCAATTAATATCGGGGGTAGTTGAAATTCCCCATGATTATTATTCTATGTTTTTTAATCATTTCCCTAATTTGTCTGCATATTTCTTCCTCCACCTCCTTTCCACTATTAGCCGGTCTGTAGACTATGCCTATTAGTGTGATTGATCCATTATATAAGGTATTGGTGAGACCGCAGCTGGAATACTGCATACAGTTTTGGTGTCCATACTTAAGAAAAGACATACTTGCTCTCGAGGCAGTACAAAGAAGGTTCACTCGGTTAATCCCGGGGATGAGGGGGTGGACATATGAGGAGAGGTTGAGTAGATTGGGACTCTACTCATTGGAGTTCAGAAGAATGAGAGGCGATCTTATTGAAACATAAGATTGTGAAGGGGCTTGACCGGGTGGATGCGGTAAGGATGTTCCCAAGGATGGGTGAAACTAGAACTAGGGGGCATAATCTTAGAATAAGGGGCTGCTCTTTCAAAACTGAGATGAGGAGAAACTTCTTCACTCAGAGGGTAGTAGGTCTGTGGAATTTGCTGCCCCAGGAAGCTGTGGAAGCTACATCATTAAATAAATTTAAAACAGAAATAGACAGTTTCCTAGAAGTAAAGGGAATTAGGGGTTACGGGGAGCGGGCAGGAAATTGGACATGAGGCGGAGTTCGGATCGGTCAAGGCCCTGTGGGTGGCGGAGTGGGCCCAGGGGCTGAGTGGCCAGGGTCCTGCTCCTACTTCTTGTGTTCTTTAGATTTGAGGTTAGGATCAGATCAGCCATGATCTTATTGAATGGCGGAGCAGGCTCGAGGGGCCGATTGGCCTACTCCTGCTCCTATTTCTTATGTTCTTATTATCTTTTATCTCTATCCATATGGATTCTATTTTTGTCTTTCTGATATGTGTCACTTTTTTCTACTGCCATTATGTTAACCCTAATAAGTACAGCTCCCTATCTTTTCTAAATATGTTATACCCTGCAATGTTTAATTCCCAGTCCTGATTTTTCTATAGCCATGTCTCAGTAATACCTACTATGTCTGGTTCCTCACAATACATGATTGCCTCCAGCTCCCCTGTTTTATTACGGACACTGTGTGCATTGCTGTACAGACAGCTTAACTCATGAATAGGATTTCCTCTCACTTTATGTTTAACCATCTTTTTAGACTCCTGTTCTATAACTCTATTTATTCCCTTGCCATCAATATCCTCCCTTACTTTATTCTTTCCTATGCTCTCTTTTCCTGTTTTGTTTATATTTAGGCTGGTTATGTTTCTTGTAGATCCCTCCCCCCATCTATTAATTAACCTGGGGAATAATATAGTTGTCTTTGGTGTGTGCCCGTTGAGTTTTGCATATGAAACTTTGTAGTATAATGCAAAGACGCCGAAGCATTTATTTATCGAACCTTCTTCGCACAATCTAAAAATGTTGGAGTTACTATTCGTTAAATTGAAGAGGGACAGTCCCATTTGAGAAAGAAGAGACTAGTTAATCTAACATAGTTAGCGTTTTGGGTCTCTGATAATTTTGTTAAGGTAAGCTTGCTCTAAAAGGGTAACCTCAGCAGCATTCAGGAGACATTTAAGCAGAGTGCATGCATATTGTGTACATCAAAAGCTGGGCACTCCAAGAGAAAAAGTCTCCACTGGCAACAATCGGGTTACTGCCCTGTTCCCTGTGGATATGGCGTGCACAAGAGAATTCAGTGGCGATGCCAGTGGAGAACATCTGCGCGCACTAAATGTCAATCTGCCAATAGTCGTTTAACAGACTGCTCTTTAGAGCCAGATGAGCTCTTTTATTGGAAAAAAAGAGGCCATGGAGAGACACAAGGCGGTGAATACTATACACAGAAAAGCTACCTCCCACCAACCTTCCCCCTCCCCACACCAACATTCTTCTTCAAATGCAATTGTGAAAGGACAGAATTATTGATTGATGACCCATTACAACATTCATAAATGCCAAATCTACTGGTAGTGCTGGCGGTCTGATGTTTTAGGTATTTTTCTTTTGGTTCTCATGTGGGCAGAGAGATAAAGTTATGTTAAAAAGTCCCTGTTAAGATTAAACTTTCATTTTAGAGGGTACTGGGGACTATTAAAATATCTTTACACTGAAATACTAATAAAATTATATGTTCAATATTGTCTCTTTCCCTCTTAATTCATGCTGAGATACAGGACCACAGGCATTGGCAGCCCAACTACCAATGTTCTGTGTAATAGAGAGTGTCAGAGAATTTGATTGTGGTAGGTTTGAGGCAGGGGGAGAAATGTTACAATTTGGCAGAATCCAGATACTTTTTAAACTCACATTCAATGCAACAGTCAGCTTTCGTAGGGAAGTACATGATTCCTATCAACCAAAATGTCACCATATATGGAACAGTATCAAGGAAGCAGACTTTTGGGAAAAGAATGAAGGCTTTTACTATTGAGGTACGCACTGGAGATAATACTGGATACCATATATTCCTGATCTCTGAAAGACACCAGGCCGATCGATCTCATGACTGGGATGAAAACAGAAGGAGAAACACAGAAGATTTGGAAAGATTACAAAACTTTACTTAATTTACAAAACAGGCGTTGATAATGAGAAGTCAATCACTCCTCCCAGGTCTTGCATCTGACTAAACTAACTGTCTTCCAGTCATTTTCCACTTGTGTGGCACGTTATTTCGTCCAATCTGCATTTGCCAGTATTAAATCTCATTTGTCTGGCCAACTGCATAAGCGATCCAAATCTTTTGCTGCATCTTGGATTACTATTGCTCTCCCTATTTTAGTATCATCTTAAAATTTGAGAGTTTTACATTTCTGTTTGACTGTCTAGATTATTGACGTAAACTAGATAGTCTCCACTGAGGTGAGCGACATCGGTTTGGCGTCTGGATCAAGGCTCTGATGTTTTGCTACTAATCTGGCCTGTCCATTAAGGTCACTGTTCAAGTACTCCCTGTTGGCAAGTAGCTTTAATAGGCCTCGAGTTTAATTGCCGTTTGGTAAGAAAGTTCACAGGTCAGAAAACCAAACAGACTGCCTTTCTGCCTCTCTTTTAAAAAATACTTTTGCCACTCTGGAGTGAAAGGTATGCTCTCAATACTTTTAGATGAATAAATGAGAAACAAGGTTGCTCTAAGTATTCAAATAGAATAGATGAGAAACGAGAGAGGTCCAAGTAACGATACTGCCCCAGCCTGACTTTACACCTCATGAATACCATCTCCTATCCTCAACCAACATTATATTCAGACTAATACCTGACTGCCCGTGGCTTTCAATTTAATTAGAAGTCTTCCATGTGGAGTTTGTCAAAAGCTTTCGCCAGGTGCAAATCAAGTGCATCGTGGGGAATTCCATATCAACACCATTTGCAATATTCTCAAAAGGAGATGATTTTACAATTTCATATCTGAGTAAAGCCACGTTACAATTCATTTCCATTCTAATGCCCTTGTTTCAATGTGTGTACAGGCTATATTCTGGGCTGCATACTCCATGTGTGCTGGCAAAGTTGCTCCACTAACCATTGACAGAAATTGTATTCTTATAGGGTGGGACCATTTCTGTAAGTGTCACTCCTCACTACTTTCTCTTACACATCTCTGAACTCTCCTTTCCTTCCCTACCCCCCAGCCCTTGAATGCTTCATCAACAGACTGGCAGCAAACAAGTGAAACGCAAACAACTTCAGTATCCATCATAACGATGGTACAAATATGTATCTCGAGTTTAATATTCTACTGTATAGCTAGCAGAATCACCTAATTCAAGCAAAGAAGGAATCAAGGAAACAGATTTATGCTTCCTAAGCGACTATATTGTTATTAACTTGTGAAAAAGTAAACACAAAACCACAATTATGTTCGTTCAGTATAGAAATAAAAGCCGTTTAGTTTTCAAGGCGACCTAATTGAAGCTTTAAAGAAAGAGAAAGAGAGAAACTAAGAAAGAAAGCGAAAGAAAGAAGAAGAAAAGGAATGAATGAAAGAAAGACAGACAGACGTGCATTTATATAGCACCTTTCATGACCTCAAAGCACTTTACAGCCAATGAAGTACTTTTGGAGTGTAGTCACTGTTGTAATGTAGGACATGCGGGAGCCAATTGCACACAGCAAGCTCCCACCAACAGCAATGTGATAATGACCAGATAATCTGTTTTTGTTATGTTGATTGAGGGATAAATATTGGCCAGGACACCGGGGATAACTCCGCTGCTCTTCTTCGAAACAGTGCCATGGGATCTTTCACGTCCACTTGAGGGGGCAGACGGGGCCTCAGTTTTCACGTCTCATCCGAAAGACGACACCTCAGATAGTACTGCACTGGAGTATCAGCCTAGATTGTTGTGCTCAAGTCTCTGGAGTAGACAGTCAACAGGCTTGGGTTTGAATCCTCACTCAAAGAAGAGAACATACAAGAACTCCTCCCAAGAGGCACAGTGAGCAAAATAACTATCATAAAATGTATAACTGAATTGCTATTATCTTTCCAACCACAGCATGTACTCACTGCATACCCTATTAATTACTGGTTCTACCAGTTGACATACTGAAGAGCTTGAGCAGAAATTCTTGCCTATCTGCAGCCCAAGCAAGGTAGGCACTAAACCATGGATATAGGAGACAGATAATTGAGCCACAGGGGAGTCGAGGGTTATGGGGAACAGGCAGGAAAGTGGAGTTGAGGCCAAGATCAGATATGATCTTATTGAATGGCAGAGCAGGCTCGAGGGGCCGAATGGCCTACTCCTATTGTTCTTAAGTTCTTATGTCGGAGTTCCTGGACACATACTTGTCTCCAGATAATGCCTTCGAGCAGTTGATGCCCAAGCCTCTGAGCTCCTTCATCAGCTATATGAACATCTGCTTTCAGCGTACTGGAAAGAGCTACTTAGAACATCTTGTGGTTTGCCAGCCCCCCTGATCTTCGAGACATCCAAAGCCATGTAGCAGGCTTACTAATCAGCAGTTGCTTTGTCCAGGTCCTCACATAAACTTTAGCAAAGAGATATGCTCACCATGTGACTGACTCCCTGCTCCGGGCTGTTGAGTAACAGGACACTGTAGATCAGAGTACACCACAAATTTAACATGCAATGACATTTTGCTGTCCTTAAAAATGAACCACAGTCCCTTTCACCACTTCTCAGCTTAGTCCAAAAAAACTCTGTCCAAACTAAAGTTGGCATCCATCAGAACTTCCAGGTAGCAATATGAATGAATTGTGACAGTTGTACATTGTATCTTCCAAACACTAATTTTGAGATCCTCTCGAGACCTGGTATGCTGCACTTGCTATCCTGAATGGACTAGCTAATGCAGTATTATGGCAGAGCCATAATTCAGCACTTGGGAGTACCACCATACCCGACTCCTATTCCATTCAGGACGCACTAGATCTGGAGAGTCTGCCAATACAACGGCCCATAATTTGCGGTCAGCAGCGAAGCAAAGGCGCTCGCTGTTGGCTTCAAAGGAAGTTGCCCACAGAGATCTCTCAATCTCTGTAGCAAGAGGTTTGCCTTTCTCGAAGTGCAATTGATTGTAGCGCAGCGTAATGGGAATTCCCAGCGAAGAGCTGCAGCGACGTCAACAAGCTGTCTAAGCAGCCAATCACATTGAAGAATTCGCTCACAGACAGCAAATCAGGAAACGAAAAGCAGCTTTTATCCGCACTTTTTAAAAATGTTAGAGAACGAAATAAAGATTGGGACATTCACATGGGGATAGGTTAGAAGCTGAAATATCATGAACAAACTTAAAAAAGTTAAAGTTTTAAAAAAATTGTAATTTTGATCATAATGGAGAGATTTGACACTCCACAAATATAAAATTTAGTTTTTCAGGGGTCAGTATGGCTGCTTAGCAGTCAATATGCTGTTAAATCCCCAGTTACACCTATTCCAACAAGGCTTAACATTTAATGGGGTATTGAACAGTGATATTACCATGGAAAACCCTAAGGTTTTTGTCAGTTTCACCGCCTTTTTTTGGGGGGGGGGGGGGGGGGGGAGGGGTCTCCACAGCGCAGCCATTGTTGGAGCAGTGAATGACTGACCGCAATGTCAGGATTTCTGAGTTTAGATGCACATGTGCTACATCCTGAAGTTGCGATCAGTTTCAGAGGGTTAACGATGGCGAATGCTGACAGTTCACCGTCATTAACCAACACAAAATCCAGGCCATTATAACCTGTGAAAAGCAGCAGCACAACTCTCAAAAATAGTCATTCTGAGACTGTTCCTTATGATGCCATCCAACATACCATTAATGCATTGAATAGGATGAATAACAATGGACAATCTTGTCTTAGTCCTTTTTTGAGCTAGTCTCCCATTACAGATATTGGATCTGGAGTGCAGATAAAAAAAAAAATATCGAAGCTTAAAACATGTACTTCCTTACGTTCCAGCTTCTTTATCAGGGCTGCTTGAGGCACTAGGTTGAAAGCCATATAAAAGTTGATGCAAGTGGGGTTTCCTGGAGCATTACAATACTCTGGGATCCTGTATACAGCTACAATCAAGCCCACACATTCCTCAAGATAACAAAGCTATCTGACCCTTTTTGATTACTTTTCAGTCATCCAACACATCTGATATACATGTCCCAGTAATAGAATTAACCATTTTAAGAGCCACTAATATCAGCAAGATTTTTCAGTACTTCATAGTCTCACTTGGATACGACAGCTGTACTCAAAACAGAGAGAGCATGAGTGCCTCAAACAGAATTCTATTCTCCATCCTTAGAAAAGCAGGCCCAAGGTGAATTAGAAGTTTGAAGGCCATTGCTATTTCTTCCCAGTTCTTGACCAGAGCAGCTTTTAAGAATTTGGCTTGCACAGTGGTGCCACACACATTTTACTCCTCTTCTTAGGCAGTCCCTGGGAACCGAGGATGACTTGCTTCCACATTAAAAATCAGTTCTCAGGTGACTGATGAGTCCAATGCGAGACCTACAGTCTCTATCACGGGTGAGGCAGACGGTGGTTGAAGGGGCGAGTGGGTGGGTTGCTTGGGTTGACGTGCGCTCCTTGCGCTTGGCTTCTGCTTGCTCCCGGCGAAGAGACTTGGTGTTCAGCGCCTTCCCGGATTTTACTATTAGCTAGGCAACACGTCGTGAAGTTCAGTAACTCCCAGTGAATTGCTTCATTCCATCAGCTTTACCAAGAGAGGTCTCTATGATAACCTATTTGGTTGGACCTTTGTACACAAAGAGTAATAAACTTCGGGAATAAGTTACCATGGAAGGGTTCCTGAAGAAGGAGAATTTATAAAAGGGGTTCAAAAGACCATTACATGGATTTCCGGAGACAGAACAGATTGAGTTAATATGGTCAGAACACAGGTAGGTGGAATTAATTTACTGAAAATGAATGGTTTTCTCGTCCTAAATATTCTTTAACCCAACCTGCCTACTCATGATATTAAGTGACCGAGCCAACTTCACTCAATGGGAGATTTTGGAGTAAATTCAGATCATAATAGACATTTCTATTCTAGCGAATCTGCTGTGATTTGACTCTCAGACTTAAACCCATTGACCTGCTTCTAGTTTTTCAACTCTATCTGCTTCTAATAAAAGAACTATTTATGGATCTGCACGTCCTCCCTTTTCCTAGAACGTGGGTATTGCCAGATTCATCAGATTGCAAATTAAAACAAACTGGCGCAGAAAATATGGTCCTGCATCAAGTTGCAGCCTCTACAGCATTAAGGACGACAGAAACTATCCACAACAATGAAAAACACAATGCACGCATCAAACCAGATTCCAACTCTTTTGTAGAATAGATGGAGGGTGTGGAAGTACTGACAGGAACAGACGCTAATGTAGCGCTGTCATTTCTCCGGCAATGCAAACAAATGGGTCTTCCAGTTCAGCTCAGCTGAAAATGATGAATGCCAAATCGTAGAGTGAGAGTGAAGTCACTGACAGTTCACTTTAAGAGGCTTAGCTTTTCATATAAAGTTAACCTCTATTTTCGCTGAATGATAACATTTTTGATAACAGCAATGCCCTATAATGAATATTTTTACTGCCCATATAAGTGATAACTCACTGATCCAGATGGGATATAATGTTGCTCACTCCACCCATACTGAAGACAGACAAAACCACTGGTGCCTGTTGCACTTGTGAGTCACGGGTCTTTAATAATTTTGAATGAACGCTTCTGTGTTGCAGTGGTGACGTTATGTTTAATTCAAGATTTGTATCTGGTAGACTTTACAACAAAAAGTAATCATTTAGGCACAAAGCATTCATTGTCAGAAAAATGTATGTTTTGAATTCGTGCTTTAATTTTTTTTAAAAAGGGTCTCACTGCATTATTTCCCAGTTAGTTGGTCAAATTTCAGACCTTTGAGAGTGCGCCACTCACTATTGGGGAGGGGGTTGAAGAGGGGAAATATGTAAAATTGTTCTAGGGTGATTTATCTGCTAATTCTTTCCAGCCAGAGAGAAGAAGAAGAAAAAAAATTAGCTTTTGATCAGTGGATTCGTGCCTGTGTCGGCTCTTTGAAAGAGCTATCCAATTAGTCCCACTCCCCTGCTCTTTCCCCGTGGCCCTGCAAAATTTTCCCCTTCAATTATTTATCCAATTCCCTTTTAAAAGTAGTCATGATGTGGAGATGCCGGCGTTGGACTGGGGTGGACAAAAATGAGAAGTCGCACAACACCAGGTTATAGTCCAACAGATTTATTTAATTTTACAAGCTTTCGGAGCAGTTCGCTCCTTCGTCAGGTAAGTTAGCAGTGAGAGAACCTCCCAGAATTCACAATTTAAACCCAGACAAAATCTATTCACATCTTTCCCTACATCAAAGAGCACAGCCAAGACAATGAGATGTGTCCCAGGGGGTCCAACGTGTCAAACCACCTGCTGGCTGCATATCCTGTCAATTTGTGTAGGTTCTTGTGTTAGTCTTTTTAAAAAAAAAAAACACCTGGGAAGACCGGCCATGATGTCAAGTCACGTTCTGTATCGTGACATGAACCCGATATCGCGATTGAGGCCATCCTCATGAGTGCGGAACTTGGCTATCAGTTTCTGCTCTATGATTTTGCGCTGTCGTGTATCTCGAAGGCCGCCTTGGAGAACGCTTACCCGCAGATCCGAGGCTGAATGCCCCTGGCTGCTGAAGTGTTCCCCGACTGGGAGGCAACCCTCCTGCCTGGCGATTGTTGCGCGGTGTCCGTTCATACGTTGTCTCAGTGTCTGCATGGTCTCGCCGATGTACCATGCTCTGGAGCATCCGTAGGTGTCCATCGCGTTCCTCCTCGTCTGAGCAGATCCTGTGTATTCGCAGGGCTTGTCCATAGGGGATGGCTTCTTCAAACTCACCATGGACTACTCCTCAGAATCGGTTTCATTCTTGGACACACGAATCTCCATCAAAGACGGACGCCTCAGCACTTCACTCTACCGCAAGCCCACGGACAACCTCACGATGCTCCACTTCTCCAGCTTCCACCCTAACCACGTTAAAGAAGCCATCCCCTATGGACAAGCCCTGCGAATACACAGGATCTGCTCAGACGAGGAGGAACGCGATGGACACCTACGGACACTGAAAGACGCCCTCGTAAGAACGGGATATGACGCTCGACTCGTCGATCGACAGTTCCGACGGGCCACAGCGAAAAACCGCATAGACCTCCTCAGAAGACGAACACGGGACACAACCAACAGAGTACCCTACGTCGTCCAGTACTTCCCCGGAGCGGAAAAACTACGCCATGTTCTTCGCAGCCTTCAACATGTCATCGATGACGACGAACACCTTGCTAAGGCCATCCCCACGCCTCCACTACTCGCCTTCAAGAAGCCGCCTAACCTCAAAAGTACCATCGTTCGCAGCAGATTACCCATCTTTCAGGAGAACAGCAACCAAGACACCACACAACCCTGCCACGGCAACCTCTGCAAGACATGCCAAATCATGGACACAGATACCATCATCACACGTGAGGACACTACCCACCAGGTACACGGTACATACTCATGTGACTCGGCCAACGTTGTCTACCTGATACGTTGCAGTAAAGGATGCTCCAGAGCATGGTACATCGGCGAGACCATGCAGACACTGAGACAACGTATGAACGGACACCGCGCAACAATCGCCAGGCAGGAGGGTTGCCTCCCAGTCGGGGAACACTTCAGCAGCCAGGGGCATTCAGCCTCGGATCTGCGGGTAAGCGTTCTCCAAGGCGGCCTTCGAGATACACGACAGCGCAAAATCATAGAGCAGAAACTGATAGCCAAGTTCCGCACTCATGAGGATGGCCTCAATCGCGATATCGGGTTCATGTCACGATACAGAACGTGACTTGACATCATGGCCGGTCTTCCCAGGTGTTTTTTTTTTTTAAAAAGACTAACAAGAACCTACACAAATTGACAGGATATGCAGCCAGCAGGTGGTTTGACACGTTGGACCCCCTGGGACACATCTCATTGTCTTGGCTGTGCTCTTTGATGTAGGGAAAGATGTGAATAGATTTTGTCTGTGTTTAAATTGTGAATTCTGGGAGATTCTCTCACTGCTAACTTACCTGACGAAGGAGCGAACTGCTCCGAAAGCTTGTAAAATTAAATAAATCTGTTGGACTATAACCTGGTGTTGTGCGACTTCTCACTTTTAAAAGTAATTATTGAATCTGCTTCCACCACCCTTTCAGGCAGTGCATTCCATTAATATGGAATCGTGCCACATTTTCTGTATCCTACCACTCTGTTATAAAGCATGTTGGAGCAACACAACACCTTTTGTGTGAACATCTTTCAAACGAAGAATATATTACATAATCCCTCAGCTCTACAATGTAGAATGCATCTTTAAAAAAAAAACATGAAATCCTGTCTTACTGACTGTATAATTTTTAGACTCCCACTCATTGCAGTCTTAAGATTACAATCAATGAAATCAAGACACTATAATTAAGTTCACACAAGCCAAGCTTTGTGGCTCCAACTGGAGCTATCTGACACCACTGTTCACTTGCTTTTGATATTAGAAATGTTATTCCTACTTTTAACAATTGAACAATGTGAAAAGAAAATACATCATGGAAGCAAAGCAGAGAAAGCTGCTACAATTGTGTAAACAAAATCCTATAGTATTGACTGACTAATGTATATTAAATAAAAATGTTAACTTTTTTTTAATGCTTTGCTGTTATTTACGAAGAGCTCATCTCTCTTAATCATCACTATTAAGAGCCACCAGTGAGATTCCTATTATTTCCTTTTAAATACTGATCTATTAATGATTGAACTGTAGCAATATCTGATTCCTGCCAATGATAGCATCATTGCTTACTTGCTTAGGTACAGCGAGTGACCTCACACACAAACTTGTGTTTCATGACTGACTGCAAGGTTTCAGAACTGCTGAAGTTTATAAGCTTCACTCACCATCACTCAAATATAATTTGGATGACATCTTCCTCATTGAGTCCAACATGACGAGGATATCGAGAACACTCCAGAGTTTCAGACTTTCTGGAAGAACGCTATTGAACTTGGAAGCCCGAGCTGCGTGGAGCTACAAATAATTGAAGTGGCACCAGTGGGGACTGAAAAATGAATTTTAGGAGCAGTAAAAGATCACTGGGCCCAACAAGTCTGTCCCTCTTACCTTGATCAACCTCAGCTACTGGCTGCTTTACCATATTCATTCTTCCACAAATGCATCCAATTGTCCCTTAAACCCATTTGTAATGTTTGCTTTAATCGCCTCCTTGGCAATTTTTTGTGATTCGCTTGGGCTTTGGGTGAAATGTCCCAGCTTTGTTTCTGATTCCTCACTAATTAATTTTTAACTCGCGTCCCCTGGGATTTGAACCTTTCACTGTACTGAACAATTTGCCTGAATCAATTATCAAATCCGTTCGTCATCTTCAAAAGGGAACGGTGGTGTGCTGGTCATGTTACTGGACTAACAATCCAGAGGCCATGGAATGTGAAATCCAATCCCACCACGGCAGTCTGAGAATTTGAAATCATATTTAATTTTTTTTTTTAAATCTGGAAATAAAAAAAATCTTGGATCAGCACAAGTGACCATGATGCTGTCGGATTGTTGTAAAACCCAACTGGCTCACTAATGTCCTACAGGATAGGTAGGAAACCTGCCGTCCTTACTTGGTCTGGCCTATATGTGACTCCAGTCCCACACCAACATTGTTGACTTTCAACTCCCCTCTGAAGTAACATAGTAAGCCACTCAGTTGGCCCAACACCACTTTCTCAGGGCAACTAAGGATGGGCAATAAATGCCAGCCTTGCCAGTGATGCCCACTTCCCAAGAATGGATATACAAAACTGATTAAGTCTCCTCTTTTCCAAGAAAACAAGCCCAACATCCTTGACCTTTACTCTTAACTTAATCTCGCCATTCCCCAAATCATCTTTGTTGCTTACCTTTACAATGTCCCAAGAGCTACAATATGGCAGTTATGGAGAGCAAATATGGAAGATGTGTTCAATATTACACAAGCTGAAAATCAGTTCCTTTGAAGAGAGCAGTAGTTGCATGCAGAGGTTGGGTCCACAGGCTTATAGAGATGCAGTAGAAAGAGGACAGACATGAAGAAAGATCCTGCTCTCTGTAGAGAGAGTACATGTAATAGAAAGGCTGATGCGGAGGATAAAGTGAAGAGAGGGAGCTGTCACAGAACTAGAAATTCACAAGTCAGGATTATATGCAGGTCCTCCCACATCACACAAAATATTAACATAAGCAAAACAGAAGTAAGCAAGAACTGGGAAATGAAAGAAATGAGAAGGTTGGTAGGGAGTGGAGGGTGGGATGGGTGGAGTTGAACAATTGACACGTGCATGTATCCAAGAAAATACAAATTTAGAATTAACCAGTGTGACCCGTGACTCTAGCAACAAAACTTCAACAGAAACAATCCACTCAAATAGGGAGCAGTTTGCAAGCTTAATGGGTTAAACATTTATCACACATGTGCACGCACACACTCACTTTACAAAGATGTAACTTGTTGGCTCTTGAAACAGCTCTTCAACTGAATGGATTAATCATTTTAAATAATTATAATGTGTTCTTACCTCTGTATCTAATAATCTCCTTCCCCACACAATAGAAATACTTGGCTAACTTTTAAATTCCATAGTGTGGGCGTTTCCATAAGACACCAGAGATCAAGGGAGAATATCTCAATTTACAAGAAAAATAATTCTAGGAAGAATTTGAAGACCATGAAGGAAAAAACAAAAATAGATGATAAATGTGAAAACAAACCGAGAAGAATTAAGCCAAGGCGTTGAGTATTTCTCAACATCTGGATGCAAGGAACAGCTCATTCCAAAAAGAGAGACAGCTCCACTCAGAGCTGGCTACCTGAAGCAGCTCGTGCTTCGGTACAAAATTACTACAATGCTGTTTTTGCTTTATAACTGGTAAGGTAAATACAGGAAAACCAAGAGTTTTGAAAGTGAGAAGTCGCACAACACCAGGTTATAGTCCAACAGCTTTATTTGAAATCACAAGCTTTCGGAGCGCTGCTCCTTCGTCAGGTGAAGTCTTCACCTGACGAAGGAGCAGCGCTCCGAAAGCTTGGTGATTTCAAATAAAGCTGTTGGACTATAACCTGGTGTTGTGCGACTTCTCACATTTGTCCACCCCAGTCCAACACCGGCATCTCCGCATCAAGAGTTTTGAATATAGGTAATCCAATGACATACATCGCTAGTCACAAATTTAACATTATCCAGAAGACAATAATTGTGGCTGAACCGCAGAGAAAGCGCTCATTTTTACCACTGACGGTTACAACAGAAAGGAAATAGAATTACACTGGGGCAGTAGAAAATGCAAATTGAAACATAAGAGGAAAGGAATGCAAACATGCTTTCCTTAAGATACAGAATTGGCAATAAGCCAAATTAATGTAAACATCGCTTTAAATAAAAACATATCTAACTCTTGAGACTCTCATGGTGCAGTTCTCTCAAATTGCTACTGAACCACTCAAAAATATGCCATCTTATCTCCCAACTTGTCCCTTAAAAGCAGAGGGAAACTACTAAAGGGTCTACATTCTCAGCAGGGGTTCAAATACAATTTGTGCGAGTCAAAGTTAAAAGTTTAGGTAACCTTGAAAGTCAATAATGAAACACATACAAGGAGGATTCAATTTTCAGACATCATAGTCGAAACTGCAGGATTACTGCCAAGTTCTCTTTATCTCAAACTCTTTTGAGCTACTTTGTTTTGGGCGCGGGGGGGGGGGGGGGGGGGTGGGGGGCGAAGAAAATGTATCTGATCCTGCAACTGACTGCTCAGCTCCTCTGCAGATAAGAGGTGCATTACACTGTACCTGGCCCCATTGAACTGACTGATGAAATCCGAACTCGAATTTAAAACAAAGAGGTTGTGTGTTGCAGCATCAGAACATCACAGCCAACTTCTTCCATGGCTCCCGTCAGGATCGTGTACCAGACAACAGCTGACTAAAAGCACTATAATTTATCTCCTTTGAATCGCAGTGCCAAGGACAAACACAAACTGAAAATCTAATCTAGTCCTTTTACAAGATACCCACTCAGAATTCAGAGAATCACGTCAGCTTAATAATGCTTCACTCATTCCCCATGAGTAGATTGACACTCATGATTTCAACACAATTTTATGATTTAAATGTCTTTAGTTTTGTTGTAAAATTGAAGAACAAAACATTTTTTCTCCAAATTTTCAAATAGATTTTCTCCAATGGTTGAATATTTGTTGGGAATATAGAAGTTATTTACTATGCTTTGTAAATCATCATGATTTTTAAAACCTCATTGATTTCTTCGGTTGAAATGTACGATTTTTCTTCAGTAAACAGCAACCTAAATGTGTCGAATATTATTGAGAGGTAGCACTCCGATTCTAGAAGAAAACAATTACTTTAATTAGCAAAGTAACCTTTATTACCATTCGGAGATTTACTATAGCATTGCTCATAGTTGACAGCTGGAAGCAGAGTCAGAGCACGAGACATAGGCCTTGCATGTAGGAGGTGGGAATTGATACTGGGAGACATGAATGGACCAGCCTGGCCAAAACATTGACATGCTGGGGTGAGTAAGGTTGGGTGTGGAGCCAGAGCCCTTAAAGTGGGCCTGAACCAGGCCAGAAAGCACGAAGGCAGCAGATAGGTTGGTATGCACACAAGCTAAACTAGGCTGGAATCAGATTGGAAAGCAGTTGGGGATGAAAAAAGGCACGTTTAGAAAAATGTGTCTGAAGGAGCTGTAATAGTCCACTGAAGGGTTGGCACTGAAGTCATACATGAGTGGAGGCCCAAAAAATATTAGGAAGGGAGCTACAGTGAAAACAAGGAAGCCTCAGGAAAGAAACAAACTCAAGCTCCAGACCCTTGAGAGAAAGTAGGTCTCCAGAGCGAAAAAAACTTAGCATATGGATTTCCAAAAGGAAAATGCAGCAAGAGCATGGGAACACCACCACCTCCAAGGTCCCCTCCAGGTCAAACACTATCCTGACTTAGAAATATATCGCCGTTTCTTCATCGTCGCTGGGTTAAAATCCTGGAACTCCCTCCCTAACAGCACTGTGGGAGTACCTTCACCACACGGGCTGCAGCTGTTGAAGGCGGTGGCTCACCGCCACCTTCTCAAGGGCAATTAGGGATGGGAAATAAATGCCAGCAATGCCCACATCCCACAAATGAATTAAAGAGACAATTTTTACGAGTAACAATTTGAACATTTTATGAATTTTGTTTGTTTTTGGTGTTAAAATAGTTTTTTTTGTGCAGCTGAGGAAACAACTCAAAGAAATCAAAAAACAGACCCGAATATTTGGTAGTTTTGGAAAGAAAAGTGAGTTATTCAGTTGGTTACTTCTGGGTGGATTGCTGGCGAATGATCAATAACCTTACCTACTGGTGCGTTTAGATAGAGTTTCCTGCCTCCCTTTGTTTGAGCAAATAAACATGGTTAACTTGTCATTTTGAGCTACTCAGGTGCAAGTGTGTCAGACACTTTGAATGTGAGATGGATACTTTTTCATGCACTATGGGCAAGTACCAGACACAAAACTTTTAATAATATAGACAGGACAATTCAGTGAATAGCAGATCATTTGGAGTGCTTTAATCAGGCTTTGCAGTGAAATTTAATATTAATTGCTCATTTTACAAATAATATATTCTACAAGACTTATTAAAAAATCTTAAAATCTGTGATATTATCTGTTTTGGCAGTGCATGCCCAATTGTAAATGCAATGTTGAATTCTTTGAAGTAACCAAAAATTAACTATTGAATCCAACAGAATGGCCCAGATTTTCCAATCGGATGCTTCCAACTGGAAAAAATCTACGCCCTTACCGGAGGGCTCCGGCGGTCCGGACACTTCCGATCCTGGGCCTCTCCTGGTGCGCGCGTGCAGAGGCCCAGGTATCCCAGGGGCGCAGGCGGTTCACAAGCGTCCCTGGGATCACGCGGGCCATGGGGAACCAATGGAAGAAGTGAATCCCACTTCATACTTTTGACAGGTCTCAGCTTAGACCTGTCAAAAGTATGAATGGCGATATCACAAAAAACACAACTCAAAACATTAAAAACATTTTTTTTAAATCACGTATTTAAAATTAGTTAAAATTACATTAAATTAAATATTTTAAACAAAAATTTAATTTTTTGAAAAAAAATTAAAGTTTTTACAGGGGCTAAAAATAAACTTACCTTTTTTTAAAAAGTATTTTTATATTATAAATGAGTGAAAAAAAATATTTTTTTACTTTTTTTAAACTCTTATGCTGGTAAAAGCAAGCCTTACGCCTGCTTTTACCAGGCATAAGATTTTTAAGTGTTTTCAGCGGGCGGAGGTTCTGCAGAAAGCGGAACTCTCCACCCGCAGAGGCCCTTCTCCAGGGCAGGCGTGCGATCTGTCAAGAGGATTCTTGACAGATCGGAAGTGCAAGTTTTCAGCGCATGCGCTTCGCATGCCTGAAACCGGCACTTGCGAGGCCCCTGCTGGTGTGTACACAGCCCGTACACACCCATAGGGATCAGAAAATACGGGCCTATATTTCTCCTATATGTGCATCAATGCAGATTAGAGAGTTCTCCAGCTGACATATGAGAGGTAACACAACCTGTAGGCAAGTGCAATCAGCATGAACAATATTTATGGGGATGGTGTGGCCCTGTGCTAGATCCATATGTGAACTCTAATTTTAAAAGAGCACAGAAGTGATAAATGCCATCTTCCTTATTTTTTTGCAAATACAAGCAGCACCCTGATGGGTTACAGTGGGAAATTGCGATCAGTTCTGTTTCCCAGTCCCATCACCTTATGACACATTATAATAGTTCAGGTTTGTATCTGTGTTTCAAAAGTCATGACATATCCAGAATATTTTGGATCCCGGAAATCTCTTAATATCTAACCCCTTACCTCCCCATTGTTCTTCCAGAAAGTTTAATAATTCTGCCCGTTATGATTTACATATATTCTACAACACTGGCTCTTGGCTGCGAGCCTTCTAATTTGAAACAAAACCCTTGCTTTGGAAAGCACAGGGTGCTTAGTCCTCATTGTAAGTGCTGCTAACTAAGTTGGCATTAATGTGTGGATAATGGAGGAACAGCATGTGTTGTCACTGTTACCAGGCAGATATTAGATGCAAGGTCAACTGGATCATATGCGACAGTTGTATCGATCTGAAATCTATCCAAATTTTAGATGTTGCTTACTTAAGAATGCCATCTTGTCAATTATTTCCTTCATCAATCCCCAGTGATCAGACATGCCATTACCTGATTAATTAACATCTAACCTGGTTAAATTGCGCCATTAGTTCCAACCACTCTCACTCCTGGGCACAGGTCAGAAATGGGGATGTGCGTTGATGACTGCAGTGTTCAGCGCCATTCGCAACTCTTCACATAATGAAGCAGTCCATGCCTGCATGCAACAAGACCTGGACGATGTTCAGGCTTGGGCTGATAAGTGGCAGGTAACATTCGCGCCACAGAAGTGCCAGGCAATAACTATCTCCAACAAGCGAGAGTCTAACCACCTCCCCTTGACATTCAACAGCATTACCATCGCTGAATCCCCCACCATCAACATCCTGGGGTCACCATTGATCAGAAACTTAACTGGACCAGCCATATCAATACTGTGGCAACAAGAGCAGGTCAGAGGCTGGGTATTCTGTGGCGAGTGTCTCACCTCCTGACTCCCCAAAGCCTTTCCACCATCTGCAAGGCACAAGTAAGGAGTGTGATGGAATACTCTCCACTTGCCTGGATGAGTGCAGCTGCAACAACATTCAAGAAGCTCGACACCATCCAGGACAAAGCAGCCCACTTGATTGGCACCCCATCCACCACCTTAAAAATTTAATCCCTCCACCCCCAGCGCACCGTGGCTGCAGTGTGTACCATCTACAAGATGCACTGCAGCAACTCGCCAAGGCTTCTTTGGCAGCACCTCCCAAACCTGCGACCTCTTCCACCTAGAAGGACAAGAGCAGCAGGCGCATGGGAACACCACCACCTCCAAGTTCCCGTCCAAGTCACACACCATCCTGACTAGGAAATATATCGCCGATCCTTCATCGTCGCTGGGTCAAAATCCTAGAACTCCCTCCCTAACAGCACTGTGGGAGTACCTTCACCACACGGACTGCAGCGGTTCAAGAAGGCGGCTCACCACCACCTTCTCGAGGGCAACTAGGGATGGGCAATAAATGCTGGCCTTGCCAGCAACGCCCAAATCCCATAAGCGAATTAAAAAGTCAAACAAATAATCAACAGAACGCAGTCTTCAGCATTTACTAACTTTGCTTATTGAAAAACGCACAACCTTCATATAATGAGTATTTACTTCTTCTGCTTTGCGTGTTATTAGAGGGCTGGCTTTGCCTCTTCTTGGCTGGGTAGCAGTGGGACAGGACTTGCACTCACCACTGTAAAAGTGGCCAAAGATGTAAAAAAAAAGGGGGGCGGGGGAAAGAGAGGCCATGCAGAGAATGAGCCCTCAAGTTTGTGTTTGGGGCTTGTATGGAGGGACAGGAGGTCACTATTAGTCCCGATCCCTTCATGAGATGACTTAAGCAGCTTACCATCGCTGCCCCAGGGCCTACTGCCACCCGTCTCCTGGTGGTTTCTGTGGCAAGTGAGGAAGGGGTGGCCAGGGTGGGAACATGGCGGTCGGCCTCACCAGTCGATTTTGCTCTGTTCTCTCGCTACACCCATCTAATTTCGGGTGGGGTAGCAGAGGAAATCCAGCCCCTTGGGTTGTGTGTAATCCTTTGTTGCTTTGACAAAGCCTTGGACAGTAGGTGTGTTAATTAGGAAATGTCACATCAATACATATTAATTCTGAAGTCAGTAAACCATTGCGTCACTAGTGACAACTCTGCAAGATGCCAAAACTTGTCACATGATGCATATTGTCAGATCCAAATGGCACCATCAATTTTGATTTCTTTTCTTCTAACTCATGCTGCTTCAAATTCACAACGGCATTCTTCATGCCGAGCAAATAGCAATAAGGAAACAAGTAGGTCTGAATGATGTACTTTTAAAAAAGTGCATAATACGAGACAAATGGGAGTAAAGACTCATCATCAGTGGTTTTGTTTTCATTATTTTCCACTAAAAATACAGATTAAATTACTGCTTACAATTCACTCAGAGATAACAGTTGCTCTCAAGATTCTGTTTTGACAGAGCCATTAATCAATTTCATATTCCAAGATGCAATCTTGATTTTGCTAGATGTCATTCGAAATGGATAGAGGACAAAAATACCAACCACAGTATATTCTTTCAAAATGACAACCCCTCACTGTTGTGTTTCACAAATCATGTGCGAATCCCATCACTATCGGGGTTTACTTTGAGAGGCAACATATAAAGCACGTTTCCTTAAGAAAATCCCTCTGGTTTTCTTTAATCCATCTCATTGTCAGGGAAGAAAATCCTAATGAAATGGGTTTCGACTAATGAAGAGGAATCACCCCCCAACCCCCCCCCCCGCCCCCAAAAAAATGATCAGCAAACCCTACATACCATCTATTACGGTTTAAAAATCCTAAATCTTGCCTTGTTCTTTCATCAATCTATTTTGCTAGGTACAAGAAAGAGAATTGATAAACAGCAGAATTACCGTATAAAGTCTGTAGAATGTTTAGTCCCCCTAAATTCATTATACTTATTTTCAGAAAACACTCTCCCGCCGCCTCCTTCCCCCACCTCCATTAAAAGGAGGAAAGAGGGGTAGCGAGGCGGAGAGGTTTAGGCAGGGAATTCCAGAGCTTAGGGCCTAGGCAACAGAAGGCACAGCCACCAAAGGTTGAGCGATTATAATCAGGGATGCTCAAGAGGGCAGAATTTGAGGAGCGCAGATATCTCCCGGGGGGGGGGGGGGGGGGGGGGGGGGGGAGGTTGTGGGGCTGATGGAGATTGCAGAGATAGGGAGGGGTGAGGCCATGGAGGGATTTGAAAACAAGGATGAGAATTTTGAAATCGAGGCGCTGCTTAACTGGGAGCCAATGTAGGTCAGCGAGCACAGGGGTGGTGGTGGGCGAAAGGGACTTGGTGAGAGTTAGGACACGGGCAGCCAAGTTTTGGATGACCTCAAGTTTACGTAGGGTGGAGTGTGGGAGGCCAGCCAGGAGTGCATTGGAATAGTCGAGTCTAGAGGTAACAAAGGCAATCAAGTTGAAAAAGCATCAGAATTAAACCCTTATCAAGTCAATGTGGGCAATTTCCCACTTGTCTTTCTTTTGGAATGACCTCTGCACTCAGGATAGCAGCTCAAAAACCACTCCCAGTCCTTTTTCCCCCTCATCTTTGTCAGAACCCACAGGATCTCAGCATTCGGCAACTATTGCACTACCACATTCAGACAAAGCCGTTTTGAGTGGACATTAATGTAAAAAAGGTATGTGTAACTCAGCAGTCAGATCTGGTGATCGGACTCTCGAGTACACCAAGAGTGGCGGGATTACGTCTAATAGAAATATTGGCAGCTCTTGGAAATCGCGCCACGTGTAGCACAGCTTGGGCCCCGTGAAAAGCCACATTTTAAAAAGTCTCAAGGCTGTCCAGTGGACTTCCTGGGAATGTTGAGAACCACCAACATTCCTGCCGACCCTGTTAAAATGAATAATTAACCATCTGGGAGTAGAGCTCTGCGCATGTGTAGTGTTCCTTAACTGCTGATTTCAGTGTGGTCCGCAGCCAGGAACATAACTTGGATTCACCAATTGTGGATACCAGGAATTGATCGAAGACTAGTAGCTGGAGTATAATGGTAGTCCAAGATAGTACAGTTTCAGGCTCAAATAGTACAGTTTTTTGTTCATCAAACCTTTGAAGAAGCCATTTGGATTGCTAGAGACGACATACGCATGGGTTTTCCGCCCACCTTCCTGATGCTGCCATGACCCTAGCCCATTTCCCTTGGTTACTCGTTAACAAACAGAAGCCCGACAGTGGGGAGACAACAGCCCCATTAAAGAGGAAGAGCAGCTTTGAAGACCAAAACAACTGTCTCACTGCGGCCAGGACAGAGGTCATTAGCAGGTAGGTGCTGGGGATTGAAATGGAGAGAGAGACAGACAAGACTCCTCCAAGGCTCTCCATCCTCCATTAGCGGCCATCCTGCTGCTATCCCAGAGGGATGCCCCAGGGGCTTCACCAGACAGTCCCAGAGAGCGGCAGGAAAGTCCGCTGGCAACCTGAGGCCCTGTCAGCATTTGCATGTGGTGAATGGGTAAGGTGCAGCCACCGGCAGTCCTGGCAGGGGCAGAGAAGAGAAACGGAGGTTGGGGTGGGGAGGCAGGGGTAGGCCATGCTGCCCGATTCTCCCTCATTATCCTGCTTGATTTGTGGCAGAAAAGCATAGGAAAATCCAGCCTGTGGTCACTCTATACAGTCAATAACTCAAAATTGAATGACACACAGTTACAAGTTGAGTTTTACTTTTGATTCAGTAAAATTCAGAGCACCTTGGTTTATCAAGTTCCCCTTTTTAAAAAAATAAAAAATGGTCGAAATGAAGCTGATAATGTATTCCTCAGCCAAAGACAAAGCTGGGTAAGCATCGCAATAGCATTCAAAATTCTTGTATATCCTCTGGCACAAACAAAATAATTTAGTCTCTCAAATTAAAGCCAATTATGCTGCCAAAATATAGCTTAAACCTCATAAATTAGTCATCGCATTTTTCATAATTAAGTGTGAGCACTTTAAACCTCAGCATTCCATTATCTAAGGTATTTTAAAATTGGCAAAAATGATAAAATACTTGAACTCACATCCTTTGCTGTCTCAATTCCAACATTAATCATGTACCTGTTTATCTAGAAATAGGAGTTCAACCAAACTTCAATTCTTTCACCTTGGATTATAGCCACCCAACCCTGTCATTCTCCAGTAAATGTAATTCATCTTATTTGGTCTTACTACAGTTTTGGAGTGTCCTGAAGCGATACTAGCCACATCTCCTTCATAGTGCTTGCATATCTTACAATCCACAACTCTAGGAACATGGTTGAATAAGAAAAATCCATATGCAACTCTTTATAATGTGCTGTCAAAGACCACTCTATAAAAGGAGGTAGTCAGAATGAACTTACTGAGATTTACTCAGCCAAGTTCACTGAATTCTGGAAAAATCACATCCATTTAAAACTTAAATAATGAAAGTCCGGAGGAAGATCTTGAACTCTTTGCAAGGACAACACACTGGAGCAAATAGCTTTCAATGGCAACAACAACTATAGTGCCTTTAACATAGTGAAACATCCCAAGGCACTTCACAGGAGCGTTATCAGACAAAATTTGACACCGAGCCACATAAGGCGATTTTAGGACTGGTGACCAAAAGCTTGATCAAAGAGGTTGGTTTCAAGGAGCGTCTTAAAGGAGGAGAGAGAGTTAGAGATGCGGAGAGGTTTAGGGAGGGAATTCCATGGTGGGGCGAAGGAAATCGGGAATGCACAAGAGGCCAGAATTGAAGGAACTCAAGAGTTCTCGGAAGGTTGTGGGGCTATAGGGAGGGGCGAGGCCATGAAGGGATTTGGACACAAGAATGATCATTTTAATTTTGAGGCGTTGCTGGATCAGGAGCCAATGTAGGTCAGCAAGCACGAGGGTGATTGGTGAACGGGAGTTAGTGCAAGTTAGGATACAGGCAGCAGAGATTGGGAGGTCTACAGAGGGTGGAAGATGAGAGGTCAGCCAGGAGAGCATTGGAATAGTCAAGTATAGAGGCAACAAAAACATGGATGAGGGTTTCAGTAGCAGATGAGCTGAGGCAGGGGTGGATTCAGGCGATATTACAGAGGTGGAAGTAGGCAGTCTTGGTGATGGAGAGGATATGGACAGGATATATGCAGAAGAAACAAAGTTGAACAGGTATGGCTCTAGGCAAGGTATAAAGTCAACACAGGAGCATCAAGCAACATCGTAATAATGGTGGTTCAAAGCAAATTATTAAAGTAGACATGTCTTTCCTGGTTAGAAGTGCCAACTTGCTGATAAGCTCGTACTGTGTGGAGATTTAAAGAGCTGCAATAGTACAGCCCAGTAAATAAGACATTTAAATCTGCTTTCAGTATGGGGGGGAAAAATCACATTTACTACTTTCTCCACCTTCCCCCAAGGGGGAAGAAAAATTGCTTTCATCATTGGTCTTTATCCAATTTGTACTTAGTTTTGCAAGGCCAGAATTATTACATGTACATTTTTAAAAATTTAAGTTATTGAAATAATTGGGTGACTGACTTAAATGAACGACTTAATGAATGTCATGCAACTTATACTAATTCCATGATTCTGAATTCTGCTATTGCTTTCTTTTGGATCAGCACAATTGATGCCAGTAATTGTGTGGTCTGGATTGCAAACACAGCTAGGTCAATCAGAATAGAAAAATGGGGACCTTTTCCAAGAATTAGGTTGCATGCTTGAATTTCTAAAGTGCGTGCAGGACAACTTTTACATTGTACAATTTTTCATTTAAGAAAAGGAATTTCCATTTGAAGGAGCTCGTTTATTCTCCGGTATGCAGGACGGAGGCATAAAATGTAACATTCGAATTGTTGATAGAAACTGGAGTGCTAACATTTCCCAATAGTCCGACTGCACTTAATAAAAATGTTATTTTACGGCTACACGGAAAGATGTAGTTAAAGTGGATCATCTGACAGCTTTCTGCATGAGTACAAATAAAGCATGCTTGAGCTCTTTTCAAACCAGGACCTGGAAAGCTTTTCAACCCTTTAATTAATTGTGCTCATTAAAAAATGCGCAAATCAATATCGGAAGCGCAGACACCTGAAAGGCCGTTTACGATGAACTGAGTGTCCACACAGGGTGCCTATTAGGAATATTTATGTAATGACCAGGCCATAAGTATATACGCACATTTGAGAGTATGTTTGTCCTGCTTTTTTGGACACAAGTAGATTCTAATGTGGCCCAGATGTATTTTCCATGTTACAGCATGGTAACGCTTTTAATGGAGCTGTTTGCACTGCAGCGACTGTGTGGGACAGTAACTGGAGGAACTTCTGCCTGGTTTCCGCAATGTGACGACTGCTGTTTGGTAGTGACTGGAGAAACAGTATTGCAGCACAATGAAGAGATACTATTTGACCCACTGGTCTGCAAGATGAGAGGACAGTTAGTTCCATTTGTTTAAATTGGATTTTATCCACAGGTACAAATGTAGCTTTAAATATAATGCTGGCAAAAATGATATCCAAAGAGTCCAGAGACGTAGATTTGGTCTAAGTACATGCATGTGCTAATTGTAATGTTAAGCACATTCCTCATAACTTCTTTCCCCTGTAGCCATCATTTTTCTTAATTAACAAATCTGGAATTTTTGGCTGCAGTGCGAAGTGAAATAAAACTGACATTGCAGTCCTCAAAGAGCAAATGAGAGCCATTTGTCGTATTCTTCTGAGGCATGCGTATGAATGCAAGCCCGTTCTTTCCTGAGGCTGCAACGAACAGTACGACAGCAGAGTCGGTGCAAAATGGCCTCGCTTTGCACCAAAGCCAAAGTTGTGGCGTAAATCCAGAGTCAGGGCCCAACTTGTCTCCGGGGGTGAAGTGGAGTGAAAGAGTTTGCAAAAACAGGAAGCCACTTCCAAATCTACATGTTTGAAAAACATGATAAGGTCACGTCGTAACAAGTCCAAGTATGTTTCTGACTTGGATAACAATGAAATATTCTGCATACAGACAAACAATTCTAGTTATAAGAAGGTTTTCTCATGTAGGACTCGCATAATATAAGATAGGATCTTACAGCAGCATAAACTTGTCTATAAGACGAGAATGTTAGGTTACTGTTTGGGTTTGGAAATAGGGAGTTTAACCCAACTCCCCCTTACCAATCTTAAATGTGAGTCATTGAGGTCGACAGTATTGTAGCTCACTCTGGGGAAGTGCATTCTTCTGGCTTGGTCCCACTCTTGTCCATTCTGGACCTTCTGGTTTTCTACTTTTCTACCCACCCCATCTCCTTCTCTACTATCTGTGTGCAGAGCTAGCAGCGTGTAAAACAGTCAGCACGCATTGAAATCACATTTTCTGCTCTCAAGTGACAATGATTGGTGGGGAGGTTCCAAAGAACGTGTGACAATTGATTTTAATGTTCCACATAACATACTGTTATATGTAGCAAGCACCTTGGGACGTTTTAATAAGTTAAAGGCGTTATATAAATGCAAGTTGCTGTTGTTACTATGTACAAGTGGGAAGTGAGGGGACTGGGAGCCAGATAGAGGGGGACCGGGAAACCAGGACTGGAGAGGTATTGTTGCGTGGTTCCTCAAAATCTCATTACAAAGTTAGCCAACTAGTTGTAGCTGCAAAAAAAAAAAAAAATTCTCTGATGGATTGCAATTTGAGTTGCGTTTGCAACATAAAACAATACATCCTTGTCACATTCTCAGACTGGAATAATCAAAATAAAACAAATCTAATACTGTGCAGAACTCGATTTGAAATTTCCTCCTGTTTGGAGGTTTTTTGGGCTGGAACGCGTATGCGTGGGGTGGGGTGGTGTTCTCGCACACAAGTATACACAATAATCCAGTGGTCACATTGGTGTACGAACAGAATATGCTACAAATTGCCATGTGTTTTTCTTGCGCCTGCAATTCTCCACAGCGAGTCTCAAGCTCAAAAGGGCCAAAGGGAGCTTTACCACAACCCATGGGTTGCTCACGCGCCCAACAGATAAATGGAATATTGGGAAATGGTTGGGAATATGCCATCTGAATATTTCGTTCAACCCTAGAGGCAGAGGAGAGAACTAAGGAGAAGGATAAGTTGCAACAGGAAAAAAAAAATGACACCACATACATTCTCCAAAGTACACCTCAACAGCTTTCAGCAACTTGCAAAACCACTGAGGTAATGCAGCTCACATCAAACTCTTCTTCAAAAATAAAGTAATCGCCGAGAACACATCCAAGTTAGCTATTTTTCTTTTTATATTAAAAAGTGTTTTATATTATATTTTCCAGCGGTCTGATAGATAGTCTGCCAGGAACACTAATATATTCCAACAGTGAAAAGCAGTGGGTGGAATCAGGAGGTGAGCAGAGGCGCTGCATTCTCCCACCTAGAGTTTTTATTACAAACAAATGTCAAAAAAACAAAGAAACCGCAGCTGTGGTCTTTGTGGTAATGCAACATAACAACCCACCAGTGTTGAGTAATGTTCTCTGGCTTTGGTTAACAAAGCATCCTGACATGCAAGGAAAGGTGGAAACTGAGCCCACTGTTTTCAAAATACTTCACAAAAAGTGTGAACTCCATAGCATGTGGTTCACAGCAGAAGAAAACACAGATCAATCATACAGACCTAAACAATGACACCAGAAAGGCGTCCTTTTCTCAAAACTATGCAGTTGTGTACTTGATATTTATCTTAGGAGTTGGACAGGTAGATCCTTTGGTATTCCACAAATGTGCAGCAATCTTCAGTCCCTGCCACGTGTGCGCCCTGTTTAGGTGGACAGCTTTATAAAGACAATAGTCACACTCTTCCTAACAAATTGCTTTTCTGAAAGCACGTTCAATTTACTATAATGTACAACAGGGTCATTTATTTGGGGGGGGGGGGGGGTGGGGGGGGGGGAGGTGGAGAGACATGGCTTTGCAGCGTGTATTTCTAGAATGTTCCATTTAATTAGAAACTAAGTTTTCAATCACTCAGTAGAATTTTCGGTGAAACAGTTTCCAAAAATAAGCTTTGAAGAATGGGGATACATTTTTTGGAATTTATATTCTATAATAGATAAGAGAACTACTAGTACACATCTTTCTTCTGTGCTGTATATTCTATGTAATTCTATGTAACATTGTTTTCTTTGAATTAAATGAGCATTACTCCTCTATTGCTGATACTGGTACACTAGTGATACAATAACCCAAACTAATAAAACTTGTTTGACGAAAGGTCATCGGCCTGAAACGTCAACTCTGTTTCTCTCTCCACAGATGCTGCCTGACCTGCTGAGTGTTTCGGTTTTTATTTCAAATTAAACAAAATGCCCATCACATCTCTCATCCAATTGCCTTTAAGTACTTGCATTAGGAAGATTGTAATAAGACGAGCTTGCTCAGGGTCAATAGAATATGCTGTTTGTGCCAATGAGTGGGATGGGTATCGGAAATATGCACTGAATGGCCTTTAGGTGGCTTTAATTGTTTGATAAGTGCACACTACCACAAACGGAGAGGGGGTTTTTCGGTACCTGTGAAAATCACAGTAGGCACAAATGACTAAGTGGGACAAACATCATAAAGCTAGTCGAAAACTATTGGGCCAGAATTTGCTGTAGCAGGGTACCTAACGGCATCTGCTATTAGTTAGACATGCCCCTGCACCCTTCAGCTCAAAACATTTTTTGCCCTCAAAGTTGCTGAAAGTGCGAGCTGATAACGACGCAGCGAGGGAAACAGGGCATCTGGAAGCTGAGTGAACAGGGCAACCAACACAACCAACATTGGGAAATAAACACAGGAAGGAATGGGAAGGAGAGTGAATTCAATGTCAAATCAGGTACAGAAAGAGAAAGGGAAAGAAAGATCGGATTGAGAGAGAGAACAGACAGAAAGCAAAAGTCAGAAAAAAAAACTAAAATTAAAATTTTACATTTTAAAAATCTTCCTGAAAAATTCAAAACCTTAAGGAATGAGACTCCACATTTGCCATTGCTAATTTTGGTGCCAGAGTTGCAGACAGTGACACTCATCACATTGTTAAAAGGGTACTTACGTTTGTATTGACAAGACTTACCGTGGTGAGTTTAATGGGCAATTAATGGGCAAAGACAGCAAGTTCCTAAAAGAAATGGGGAGGCTAAGGGTGAGAATACGTTTTCGCGAAGTTAACGGTGAAGCGGTGCAAATCGGACAGCAACTTTTGGATATTCTTATTTAACCGCGCTTCTGCTGCTCACCTGAAGTTACTGCACCATTTACCAAAATTAACGGGGAGCGCCATTAGCCTTGCCATTACTTTGACAGCAAATTCTGGCCCATTAAGTTTTTGTTCAAGTTGTTACACCATTTAAAAAGTCGAAGGCCACTCAATAAATGGAACCATCCAGTTCTGTGTCTGATACCCGAGCCGACCCAAGATATTTGAAAAAAATAAAACCTTGAAACACTGATGCTCCACTGCCAGGCACTATGATAACATTAGTGCTGTAGAACCCTGAGGCACCTCATCAACAAATCTTAATTTTAATCACTCTGCAGTAAATAATCCCAACAATAAAGTGACAAACAAAAATTAGCAATCACCAGTTGAATTTTTATTACTACTTATCAACTGAAACCACATGCTGCATTGAAGAGAGATGATTGAGGTAGGTCTATATCATTTACTCAAGACACCACCATTCACTGAAGGCATAAAAACCATGTATTGAACATTAGCCAATCGGTCTCTGATGGGAATCAGCTAATCAACACATCTCTGCATTAGGATCAATTAACTATCTTTTAAAATCTCTGCTTCAGGCCTACCACGTTCCACCATAACTGGCCATGTACGTCACTTTGGGCAAGGAAAGTTGATGTGCAAATCAATGTGAACTGCTGTAGCCATTTAAGATGATGGTCTCCATTGAATTTGAGAACCATCGCTGACCAAATCTGGGTAATAGCAGTGCCAAATATGAGGAACTAGTTGGTGAGTAAACTTAACTTTATGGGCCAGTAAAGATGGCAGTCTCATATTAAAAAGTGCTCTGCGCTTGCAGGTATCTGCCCTAGTTAGCCAACTTCCCAATTTGTTTTCCTGGCAGAATAGGGATTTTCCAAATTTAATCTAGATCTGTGCACAACAGAGGAGTCTGACAGGCTGAGCAAAGGAAAGTCAAAGTACAGAGGGAATCTCTACAGTAAGAACTGCATGGAACTGAAAAATTCTACAAGAAGTGTGTGTGTGTGTGTGTGTGTGTGTGTGTGTGTGTGTGTGTGTGTGTGTGTGTGTGTGTGTGTGTGTGTGTAACCTGGAACTGGAAAGGCATTGCATGCGGATAAAGCCACTAAACCCAAAATTGAATCTCTACTGTAGACTGGGACATAAAGTCCAAGAATTAGAAGAGATATGTGAACCGTCAAAGATGACACGACCAGGGTCTAGTGTGTGTTTGAGTTGGGCTTCATCCTCTTCCTCATAAAAGATACGGTCCTGAAAAGGAGTTTGTAATCTCTTCATGGATCAAACCTACATAAGATTTTTACCAGTTTTAAAAACTTTTATTCTTGATCAGGAACAAGCAACTGCACAAAGGGTTTGGGTGACTCACTCGTAACTAATTTCCCCTCCTGAGCAAGGTGAAAATGGACATTGGGAGTGCCTGGCCACCATCCAGGTCATTCTAATGGCAACAGACAATGTATCAATACGGTAACTTGGAAAATGTAAATCAGTTTCACTACTTAGTAACAAAAGAAATATGGAAAATACTAAATGTACTTACTTTTCCTTTAGAATAACTTTGTTTTCCTTTTTCCAGTACTCTTTGAAGTCTGTACAAAACTCATGCCACAGGGTAAATAAATGATTTGGAGTGACTTCTTTGTCTCCTGACTTTGGCTTCATGCTAAAGTATGCTGCTGTTTCCAAGAAGCTGACAAAAGAAAACAATATAATTAAAAGTGTCTTTCAGGCTTATATTTTGATCTTCTGCTATTAGTCAGTAACAATTAGCAATGAAGAGAACTGCACTGTTGACAAATACTTAAACAATTTTAAACTGGTTTTAGTTCAGGACAAAGCAGCCCGCTTGATTTGCACCCCATCCACCACCTTAAACATTCACTCCCTCCACCACCGGCGTACCGTGGCTGCAGTGTACCCCATCTACGAGATGCACTGCAGCAACTCGCCAAGGCTTCTTCAGCAGCTACTCCCAAACAGGAGCAAGGATGTCTTACTACAGTTATACAGGGCCTTGGTGAGACCACACCTGGAGTAGTGTGCGCAGTTTTGGTCTCCTTACCTAAGAAAGGATATACTTGCCATAGAGGGAGTGCAGCGAAGGTTCACCAGACTGATTCCTGGGATGGCAGGACTGTCGTATGAGGAGAGATTGTGTCGACTAGGCCTGTATTCACTAGAGTTTAGAAGAATGAGAGGGGATCTCATTGAAACGTATAAAATTCTGACAGGGCTAGACAGACTGGATGCAGGGAGGATGCTTCCCCAGGCTGGGGGGTCTAGAACGAGGGGTCACAGTCTCAGGATATGGGGTAGGACATTTAGGACTGAGATGAGGAGAAATTTCTTCACTCAGAGGGTGGTGAACCTGTGGAATTCTCTACCACAGAAGGCTATGGAGGCCAAGTCACTGAATATATTTAAGGAGAGAGATAGATTTCTAGACACAAAAGGCATCAAGTGGTATGGGGAGAGCGCAGGAATATGGTATGGAGATAGAGGATCAGCCATGATCATATTGAATGGCGGAGCAGGCTCGAAGGGACTACTCCTGCTCCTATTTTTCTGTTTTTCTATGAATTTTTTCTATCTTGTCCGTGCCGGCCGACACAGAGCTATCCAGCCTAATCCCACTTTCCAACACTTGGTTCATATCCTTGCAGGTTATGGCACTTCAAGTGCATATCCAAGTACTTTTTAAATGTGATGAGGGTCTCTGCCTCTACCACCCTTTCAGGCAGTGAGTTCCAGACCCCCACCACCCTCTGGGTGAAAAAGTTTCTCCTCAAATCTCCATTAAACCTCCTACCAATTACTTTAAAACTATGCCCCCTGGTTATCGACCCCTCTGCCAAGGGAAATAGGTCCTTCCTAGCCACTCTATCTAGGCCCCTCATAATTTTAATGTTTAGAATTGCTGAGTTTGCAATTAACATTTCTCATGCAATTTTTACTTTTGGCGATATTGTAAACGGGGCGATATCAGATCAACTGCCTGTTCTACACATCTCCAAATTTTAATTTCCATTGACTTCAGTAAAACTCTCAATGACACAAACACAAGTACTGGCAGTAGGGTCGGTAACCACAGGATACAGATTCAAGATAACTGGCAAAAAAATCACAGGGGAGATGGAGAGAATTTTTTTTTTTTACGCAGCGAGTTATTATGACCTGGAATGCACTGCCTGAAAGGGTGGTGGAAGTAGATTCAATACTAACATTCAAAGGGAATTGAATATATACTTGAAAAGGAAAAAAATTGCAGGGCTATGGGGAAAGGGTGGGGGACTAATTTGGATAGTTCTTTCAAAGAACCAGCACAGGCACGATGGGCTGAATGGCCTCCTTCTGTGCTGTAAGATTCTATTGAAATCCCTTGGGATTGTGTTATGATATCAACCTGATTTGTTTTCCGGCACACTTCTCCCAAAGATGCTGACTAATACTGGCGTCACTTTCCAAGATCTTGTTGACTTTTCCCACAGATAGAATTTGGAGTTACTTTTAAATATTGGGTTTTCACACTAAAGTGTATTCACACAAATTTTAAAAAGGCTCCATGATGATAGGTGGCTAATGAACTAAACTTGGATGTTGTTTCTCCATAGACTATAAATAATAAGGAATTCCTTAGGTAGTTATTCAATAACTACCTAACAGCCATTGCGTTGGCAAGTCTCTGGTCATTTCTTAAGGTGAGCAGAGGGAGATAAAAATAGAGAGACAGACCATCATCAGCTTCAGCGAAGGCTGTGCAGTTCGTCAGGTTTCAAACAAAGTTGTGAGGGTTGAGTTTTAGTCAGGCTCAGGAAGAAAATGAAGGAGGATAGTTAGAAAGTATTTTGTTGCACTAAGTTGACCCACTGACATTGGGAAGCCATAGCGTGTTCATTATTTTTTATTACACAAAGACAAATTGTGCTGATTGAATCAAATGCTTTTTTGGTCTGCCTTCTAAAAGATTGAAGAAGCACGTGCAAAAGACACCAATATCCAATTCCGATCACAATGGAATATTATTGTTATACCCATAGTTTATAGTACCATAGATGGTACAGGAACACTCCCTAAATGCAGGACGCTCAGCTCGCTAACGGGAGTAACTAGCTGTAATGGAATAGCCATATTTCAGAAAAATACATCATCCTTTAAACAGATTTGATATTATTAATACAAGACATACTAGGTTTAAAAGTCTGAAAGCCTCGGCGACACAGGCTGTAAAACAGAAATACAGGCTTATGTGATAAGCTGGTTTGTTAACACAAAGCTGTGAACACAAGCTTTGAAATGGGAATTGGTTTGTAAATACAGAGACAAAGCCCCTATTGAAGCAAACCATTGGTGCTTCCAGAATGTCTGAACATTGGAACCAACACAATGGAATGACCCAAGTGTTATAATCTAACACGTCGAACAGGTGCACAGAACATTAAAAAAACCAAGTGCCTTTGAAAAAATGACATCAAGTAAAAGAAATACCTGTCGTAAAATAGTTTATGTTAAACTTAGAAATAGGAAACACGATTAAATATGCAACCAATTGAGATAGCAAGAAAACAAGTAAACACCCTAAGAGAAGTGTTTTCAATTTACAAGTTGTAAAATATACCTATAGGAAGGCTTTGAAAATATTACTTCAATGGATGCATCAAGCAATTACATTGTTCTTGTATTGAAAATGGAATAGTTAGGAGACACGACGTCTGGTTTACAAGTAGTTAAGTGATATTAGAAACTCAATAGAAAGACTTCCTAAGAATCACATTAAATAAATACTACTGTCATATTGTTTTTTATGATGGTTTTTGAAACACCTAATCAGGAGACAAGTCTAAAAGCTAACAGCTGATATGACAGTAAAGAATAGAACAAAGTCAGAAAAGAATGACTTGAGACAATGAGCTTACAGCAGAATACTTCAAAGGATAAACCACCAAAAAAAGATATAAAAATAAAGAGCTTTTCAGAAGTCGCTGGGAAGGCAAGCGTTTCTCAACTTCACAGACACGCTCTGTAAGTTTACAACTCTGAGTCTCGGGTAATCAAGGTATTTGATTTTGGTGGATATTCTGGATTAAGAAATAAGTAGAAGTGTGGAAATGTAACGAAGTTAAGATATGAGAATAAGGATCTCTGATAAGAAATGTAAGCTATTTGTATTTTGAACGGTTAAAGTTGCGATTGCCATACTAAATGTTGGTTCTTTAATAAATCTATATAGTTTTAAAATTGTCTCAAAGAGTATTCCTGTATAAACTTGCGAACTCAATTTCTGTACACTCTTCACAAAGGAGTTGCAGAATTCTGGGGGGTATTCCGGACCCTCATAATATCCGGAAGGTTACAGTCTAGTTAAACTTATTAAAAGTACTATCCGGAGGACGGTAACATTTTCAGACTGTTTCTTTCCTTTAGGGAGAGATAGTCTGACCTTTAGACCCAATTAAGCGTCTTATGGGATCCGGCTATCTCTAACTTTAGTTGAAGGTGAACGTCTGGGGAATACGCCTGATCTGGGGTAGTCCGAAAGGGCTAGGACTTGTAATTATCCCTTCGTAGCATTACTATACCCAAGGATATCTAGGCCTGTGTGCGACCCCTTTGCTAGCAAAGGCCTGAGGCACTAGGGAGTAAACAAGCAACCAGGCATGTCTAGGGCCTGGTGCTTTATTGATTTGCAGGCCATCAAGGGTAGCAACAGGGCTGAGAGATAATTGACATCAAAAATGCTAGGGGGAAAAATTCAGTATCGCAAATTATATTTTGGGGCGCTAATATCAGCCGGGCGCAAAGTTTAGCGCCCGGCACAAATTATCGCCTCCGACTGCAAAATTCACCTCTATCGACCCTGGAGGTGATTTGAGCGCTAAATCAGGCGCTACACACCTCTCAAGATGCAAACGTCAAGGAGCGAGGCGCTACCTCAGAACGCTACCAAAGCTCAGGTGATGCCAATTACCATGGAATCCAGACAGACTGGCGCCGTCCAGTTCTTAAGGGGAGGAGCCTCTTGCTGGCCAGCCACACCCTGCTCATTGCAGCCTTGAATCTCGGCCTGGAGAGATCTCAAAAGCAATTGTGTTGGAAGCACTAATGGATAGGCCCAGGGAAAGAGCTCAAAAGTGGTGCTGAGGGCTAAAACTCCTTAGACAGTGTTAAATCCAAATATTTTGCCGACAAGAAAAGGCAGGAAGCGCCCGCCTTTAAATAGCACTCCCCCAGCCCCTTCCCGACTTGAAAACGTTCCCCTCTACCTGTCGCTCCTAGCGGCAGGCGCTAAGGCAGGGGGCACGGCTCAATATCCGGTCTGGGGAGCTACCAGGGCATTGCACTCTTGACTGACGTCACGATCTGTGGGCGCAGGAGATCGTGGTGGTAGCGTTTAGCGCCGCTGCAAAACGACTGGTCAATTTTGCGAGCGGCGCTAAAACCGCCGCGCTTGGGCGCTAAGTTCCTAGCAGCCCCCCCCCCCCCCCCCCGGAGGCGCTAATGGGAGGCACTAATCAACCAAATTTTTTCCCCCTAATCTCTTCTAGTATATGTCACTCAGATTGCTCAATAGAATTGAGGAAGTTTCTTTGGAAAATAATATACAAGATATTGTTTTGGACACTAAAGTCCTCAGTCCTTAATTTAGTTCCAGTTCCTTTAGTCTTTGTAGAAGATGTAAGAGTTCTTTGTCCAGTATATGTAGAAGGGTATCTCTGTACAATCAGAAATGGTATACCATACGATCTAACTTCTATAACTGAGATCAAGGGAGGTGAGATTTAAACCAGCTGGACCAGATACAGCTACCAACATGGGAAGTTACTTTACCCAGGAGCAGAAGATCCAGGAGGAATGCATAGCACCTCTACAGATGGAGGTTTATCACTGTGACATCTCAGAAGGCTAACACCATCCTCCCAGGGGAAGGAGAAGTAACCAATTTATCCACAACCGCTGTTATTTATTTCATCAGTTAATCCTATCTACTAATTACTTGCATACTCAATGGCCTAGAAATTCGATTCGGAGGCTTGCCGCAGGGGTAAGGATCGCGCGCGCTCTTACCCACCGCGCCTGCCGTTGTGTTTCGGGCCCACAGGAACTTCGGGTCCTGGGCCTCTCCCAAGAGCCGGCGCTCAGTGCTTGCGTGTTCCATGGGGTGCAGTTAGTGCGATGCGACCCCTGGGATCACGTGGGCCATGGAGAGCCAATGGCAGCAGACCATCTTTCATTCATAGATTTGACAGGAGACCTGTCAAATCTATGAATTGAAATCGGCCCCAAAAGAACAGCTAAACCTCAAATAATTTTTTTAAAAAACCATCACATTTATAAAATAACTATAGTTAAATAAATTAACCACTTTAAACAAAAATTTAAATTTTTGAAAAAATCAAAATACTTTTAAAAGTTATAAAAATAAACTTACCTTTCTTTAAAGTCTCTAAAAAAAATAAACCTGTTGAAATAAATTTAAAATTATACTTAATTAACTACTTACCTTGTTCAAAAGGGGTCTTACGCCTCCTTTTTACTTGCGTAGAATCTTCCATACTTACCCTCGCGTTGAAACCTGAAAAAAAACCTAAGTGTGCTGCGTGCGCGCAGCCTCTAGTGTGCACGCGGTTCACCTAGGAACCGCCCCCTTCACCATACCGGAAGTGCCGGTTTCCCGCGCATGCGCAGTGCATGCAGGAAACCGGCACTTCGGGAACGAATACAGGTGAGTACGCACTGAGTACTCACCCGTTCTCGGCCGAATTTTTGGGCCAATGTTTAAGTGCTACTAACTATGATTCTAAGGCTAATAAACAATTGCTAGTTAATGACTTTATTTTTTGACTTCCTTGAGAATTGGCAAGAAGGGTTAATTTATTCACTTAGTAGCTTACATGGATCCTGATGGGAGGTTGGTAGTGTCAATAATACTATGAATATGCTTAATACAAGACAGTTTGACAAGCCAAATTTAGGCATCATTAACTCTTAAGGTTATAGATTAAGGATTTGTCTGGTGCCCTCAATGAATATTCTCGTCAGGGTATCAACCCCAGTGGTTTTAGTTTTTACCTCATTTTCTCCCACACCTAGGGCTGGATTTTTCCAACCTCGGCGGGTCCATGGCGGGCGACGTCTGTGGCGTCTGGGGACCCCGCATCTGTCTCGATCCCGGCCTCCAACAGGATTTTCCATTGATGGGGCTGGTTAAGCCCGCCCTGCGAGGTTCCCGACCAATTAATAGGAAGCGAGTCTGATGACATCATTTGATGACGTGTAAGCAACCGGTTTCCTTAAAAGGGACCATGTCCACAATCATTTTGACAGTTCTGCTGTCAGTGTTCTGCAGCATTGAGGTGCTGCAAACACTGCACAAAGGTGCACAGCTGCACCCAGGCTCTCCTATGACTCCCTCCGTATGCTAATGGAGGGAGTCACAGAATGCAGGGAGGTTCTCTTCCCTTCCAAAGGGCGGAAGAGACCTCCCCAGGAGACTAACGCAGCCTGGTTGCACATTGCAGAGGAGGGCACAAGCAGGGATGTAGTCAGGAGGACCAGGCTGCAGTGACCCAAACCTTTCAATGATCTCAGAAGATCACAAAATGTTACTGTAAAGCCACACTCAGCCTCATCCTGCTGTGCCACTCATCACATCCCCATCACTCTGCCTTCCCTACCCTACTCCTGCACATCCTTACTCACACCAACTTACCTTGCACCTCCACCCATCCCTCTCTATCTACATTATCACTTCCCCATCTCACTAGCCACCCCTCACACTCCCCCTCATCCTTGTCCAATCTTACTAATTAACACACAAGGGTAGCCATTTGGGTGTTATCGCCAATGTTCATGTAAAGTTTCTGTTAATGTGTTGTCAAACATTGAAATCTTTATTTTCAACACTTTGCATTCTTGGACAGATTTGTGTTCACCTTTGGAAGTGGCTTAATGAGTTGCAGTGAATGGTGAGACATAACAGTACCCCCTGCAATGGTCATGAGTGTGAAAGGAATGGCTGGGGCATTGTAGAGATAATTTATGGTGTTGGTGTGGGGTGGTGCCAACCTGGTGCATCATGTGGCAGCCAGGCTGTACAGCGTCAACTGAAGTAAATATGGCTATGGTGAGGTCATCTCTGGCGTCCCGACAGCAATGCGCTCGGGTGCTGATGCCCTGTGTCCTATGCAGCATCAGGTGATTGCAGAGAAGGTTGGTGTGGATGTTGGTGCTGCTGGTGTGCCCGGTGATGCTGGTGTTGGGGCTGATTTTTTCCAAGGGCACCGATGCTGATTGAATAGATGGCAGCTGAGGTTGAGATGACAGAAGCGATCTGTCAATGGTGAGAGGTTGTTCCAATGAGGTGACACTGGATAGAGAGTTTGCTCCAAACACTTCAAACCTCCATAAAGCTGAAAAGTGTGTTCCAAATCCTGAAGGCTCCAGCCTCTAAGATTGGAAAGTGAACAGCTGTGAAATGGTAGCTTTTATACCACTTTTACAGCTGTCAACTATTCACAGCAATGCAGAATCATTGCGAACCCGACACACTTACCTGACGTTATGCCCGGGCGCTGGGAACCTCGCAAAAAACATGGAAAAATCGTTAGGACCTGGCAAAATGCTGCTTAAATACCTTTAAGCAGCTTCTTAAGTATCTGAATTGCCTGACCTGCCGCTTAGTGCCGGGTCTGCAAACCGCAGGCAGAGCCGGCACTTGGGAAATTAACAAGGATGCGGGGTCAGAGCAGACTTCTGCCCCGCTGTCAATCAATGCCATTTTGACAGCGGACCGTCCTCCAAACCCGCCCTCTGAGCGCCGGCAAAATTCAGCCTCTTCTATTTTTTTTAAATTATTTTCTGGGGTCTCATGGCCCATTTTGGAAGTGGAACGCACATAGTTAAAAACTTGTCCCTGGCTGAGAAATTGCTCCATGGGCCCAGCGACTCAAAGCAAAGACATGTAAAAATGGATATGGTGATAGCATGGATGTGATCAAGTACATGGCACCGGTTTCATGTGGGTATATAGCCTGGCAGTTATATTACCACACTAGTGGTCTAGGTTCAAATCTTAGCACAGCAACTTCTGAAATTCAAAATCAATAATTCAGGAAATTGGTTGGATAGCATCAGCAAAAGAAGCATGAAAGCTTGCAGATTGTCATGAAAACACAACTGGTTCGCTAACGTCATTCAAGAAATGAAGCCTACCCCTTGCTGGATTAGTTTACATGCGACTCCAGTTCCACACTACATGATTGATATTTTCTGCCCCCTGTAGTGGCCTAGTAAGCCACTCAGTAGTAAACATTCGCTACCAAGTTCAAAAATAAATGTTTGAAAAATCTGACCTACATTTTGGCAACAACCCAGGCATCGTATTAGGCCAAAACTTAGGCAATCTCAGCCCAGTTGACCCTGCAAAGTCTTTTACACTGACATCTGGGAACTGATTCCCAAGTTGGGAGAACCACAGAGTAGTCAAACAAAAGCCCAGCATAGTCATACCGATAGAATCAAATCCAACAGCCAACATACCAGACTCCTCCATTACCATCCCTGGGTATGTCCTGTCCCATCCGCATGATAGAACCACCAGAGGTGGGAGCACAGTGATTATACATTTGGATGGAATCAGTCCGAGGAGTCCTCAACATTTACTCTGAACCATGAGGTTTCATAGTTCCAGGTCAAACAATGTCAAGGAAACCTTCCGTCCATTTCTCAATGGATGAATCAGTATTCCTTCATGTTGAACATAACTTGAAGGAAGCTCTGAAGGAACCAATGGCACAGAATGTAGTTTGGGTTCGGGACTTCCAATGTCCATCAAAAGTGGCTTGGTATTACCACAACTAACCAAGCCCGGAAGAACATAGCTGGTAGACTGGGCTTGTATCAGGTGGTGAGGGAACCATCAAGAGGAAGTAATCTACCCAACTTCATCCTCACCAACCTACCTGTCAGAAACATGCCTGTCCATGATAGCAGTGAGAAGTCGCACAACACCAGGTTATAGTCCAACAGCTTTATTTGAAATCACAAGCTTTCAGAGCGCTGCTCCTTCGTCAGGTGAATTCTTCACCTGAATGACTTCACCTGACGAAGGAGCAGCGCTCCGAAAGCTTGTGATTTCAAATAAAGCTGTTGGCCTATAACCTGGTGTTGTGCGACTTCTCACATTTGTCCACCCCAGTCCAACACCGGCATCTCCACATCATGATAGCAGTGGTAGAAATAACCACTATACAGTCCTTGGGAAGAAAAAGTCTCATTCCCACAGTGTGGGCATACTCTATTGTGTAGTTTTGCACTACCACCACGCTAAGTGGGACAGACTAGGGTATATTTAATAACCCAAAACTGAGCATACACAAGGCACTGTGGGCCATTAGCAGCAGAACTGTATATAACAACACATAACCTCATGGTTCAGTACATCCCTCTCTCCTTCAACACCATCAAGCCTGGAGACCAGCCTTGGTTCATTGAAAATTGTGAAAGGCTGTCAGGAGCAACACCAGGTATACCTTAGAATCATGTACCAACCTAGTGAAGTTGCTGCACAGGACTACCTGCATGCTAAACACCAAAATCTGCAGGCTATGGATAGAGATAAGCAGCCCCATAGCCAACAGATCAGAGGAAAAGCTCTCTAGCTTTCCATATCCAGTTAAGAATGGTGGTGGGCAACTAAGCCATCAGGAGGAGGACACGCCACAAACATTCTCATCTTCAACTATGGTGGAACCCAGCAAGGGACAAGACTGTCTTCATGCTGAGTGGACAATCTGACTCAGGCTCCTCCCGAGGTCCCTACCATCATAAATGCCAGTGTCCAGCCAATTTTGCTTAGTCCAAATGACATTAATTAGCAGCTGAGTGCACGAGACACAATGAAGGCTATGGGCCCCGACAACGTCCCCTTCATCACTGGCACCCTGTGGCTGCAGTACACATGATCTATAGGATTCAATATACCAACTCACCAAGGTTGTGATTTTGCAGTAGGTTTATTGATCTTATATAATATGTGGAGAACTAATGAAGAATGGTCTTTGTATAAGTTTGCATTTTCTTTATTTGCATTCAATGACGTGGCTAGACCCCCTTCTCATTTTGGCACACACCTATAATATTTATTTATCCTTGGGTAGACCAATTTCAAGTTTGGAAGGAAAGTTGCTTAATACCTTATATGGTCCATCAAGGACTTGAAGTAGATACTAAACACACCAAGGAAAAGACTGCTGCACCGTACAAGTCATGAAGGACCACCCAACAAGAGAAGCAGAGGGTGCAAGATGCCTGACAAATAAAGCTAAGTGGAACAAGGGAAGCAATTTGACATTTTGCATTACAAACTACATGTATATTCATGGAATGGAACCACTTTGCTGAAAGAGGTCTTAATTATAGCAAAGTAGACAGAGCCACATGTGCAATTAATTGGACCCAGGACAAATTGCAAATCCCATGTTTATTTGCAAACAAAGACCTGAACAGTTAAAGCATGCAGTACTACTTGTCCAGATGCCTGGTTGATGCTAAATCTCTCCTACAGGTGTCTAATGTAAATAAAGACAATGCTACTGTGAGCTTAACACATACAGGCTGAGCACAACTTCCAACACAGCAGGGCTAAAGATCTCACTTACTACCTCACAAAGCTCTACCACCACTCAATTTCAATTCCAGCTAAACTGGGTGTCCACTGGCTCAATGAGAAATTTATGGATCTATCACAAAGATTGCACACTTCCACCTCTAACGTCGACAGCCTCTGCTCTTACCTCATCCCATCAGTCACTAAAACCCTAACTCATGCCTTTGTTGCCTCCAGACTTGATTATTCCAATTGTCTCCTGGCCAGCCTCACATCCTTCACCTTCCATAAACTTCAGCTCATCCTAAACTTTTTTTGTTACCCTGTATCCTATCTCATATCAAGGCCCTGCTCAACCACCAACCCAATCACACTGACCCCCAGTCCCTCAATGCCTCAATTTTAAAATTCTCATTCTTGTATTTAAATTTCTCCATGGCCGCACCTCTAGTTATACAATACCCTCCAGTCCTACACCGTTCCCCTGAATTCTCTGTTCTTCCGACTTTGGCCTCTTCTGCACCCCCTTGCCTTCACCCCACCATTGGCGCTCATGCCTTTAGCTATCTAGGTCCCACTCTCTGGAATTGCCACCGTAAACCACTGCCTCTCTTTCGTTCTTTAAAATGCTGCTTACAACCCACCTCTTTGGCCAAGCTTTTGGTCATCCCCCTGGAGCTTTCCTTCATTGGCTTGATGTCCATTTTTCCTCATAGTCCTGTGAAGCACCTTGGGATGTTTTTCTACGTTCAATGTGCTATGCAAATATAAGTATTAGTAGTTGTTGTATATCCCTCCTTTTGGGATGAGGGAACCAGAATGAAGTTAGGGTCTCCTTTCATTTGGGTGTGGTAGACATGGATCACATTGTTGAACCTATTCTGCGTCAATATAACAAAATAGATTCCAACAACTCAAACTTTTTTTTTTTGCTCAGAAGCCTTTCTAACCTCCATTACGCACCAAGTACTTGAAGAGAATTTAAAACAATTGCGCAACCCTCATTCATAAATAAGTGAACAAAAAGTAACATTTGTGCTACAAAAGTGTTGAGTAATGGCCACCGCAAAGAAGAGAAAGCCCAGCTACCTCCTTTTGATCATCAATGGTACTACCATTGCTGAGCTCCCCACCAGCAACATTGACCAGAAACTGAACTGGACCAGCACTATCAACACCACAAGAGCAGGGCAGAGGCTGGGTACTTTGCAATAAGTGGCTCATCTCCCAATCCCTCAAAGCCTCTCCCCCATACACAAGGCTCAGATCAGGAGCATGATGGAATACTTGCTACTTGCCTGGATAGGAGCAACCATAATGCGCAAGAAGATCAATACCATCCAGGTCACAGCAGCTGGCTTGATCGGTAGCCCCAAAACTGGAATCAATATCCACCCCACCACCACCGTACTGTGTCTGCAATATGTACGATCTACATGGTGCACTGTAGCAAAGTTACTTGACACTATCCTACCATGCACATGTAATCACCGTTCCTTCATAGTCACTGGTCAAAATTCTGGAAATCCCTGACTAATATTAAGGGAGCATCATCACTTCAAGGACTGCAGCAGTTCAAGAAGGCGGCCCACCATGTGTCGCCCACATTCCAAGAGCGAGTATGTGTACACACCTGCAACATTGTGACCGGTCATTGCCCTTTATAGATGTTGACGGACCTGCTGTCTATTTCAGACTTCCAGCATTCCCACTTTTTCCTTTTGATTTTTCAGTCCATCAGACTTGCCTCAAACATTAGAAAAGCAATCTGAGGTGCAGTCATCTGCTCTTAGCCTGGTTCTATTTTCTGTTCGGGAATATCCAGCACTGGTTTTCACATCATTTACTGTGGTCACGGTGGGCTGGGGGTAGACGGGTGGTTGGGGAAGCAGGGTTTCCCATTTACTTTGGGTAACTCAAACATTTGTTCCCAACGCTGCTCTGTCATTAGTAGATTTAAGAATTACCCAATGAGGGAACCGCACTGAAAGCAGAATTTTCCAAAGGCCCAGCTGCCGAATTCAAACAAATGAGTCCAACGACTTAAGAATACAAGCACAAATAGAATGGAGTCTACACGTTTATAGCTTTAGAGTTCCTCAAAGCCGCACCACCAACAACTTGCACCTTTAATGTAGAAAAATGCCCCAAGCTGCTTCAGAGTTGTAAGACGACAAAAATTGACTCCTAGCCAAAGACCGTGATAGTAGATGGGGCTTGGTCAAAGAGGTGGGTTCTAAGGAGGGTCTTGGAGGAGAGTGAGGTTGAGAGGCGTTAAGGGAGGAAATTCCAGAATGTGGGTGCCGAGCCAGAGTCAGAGGAAGGAGGTAGTTCTGTGGGTGGGGGATTGTATGGCTGGTGGAAATCGAGAGGGATGAGGTCAGGAAGGGTTGTAAACAAGAGGGTGTGAATCTTAAGTTTGAGGCAAGGCAGGACAAGAAGCCAATGTTGGTGAGCAAGGACAGAGATGATGGGCTACTGAGATTTGGTATGGGATAGGAAATGGACAACAGATTTTTGGATGAGCTAAAGTTTATGGAGGGTGGAAGATGGAAGGCCAGCCAGAAGAATGGTCAATTCTGGAGGTGACAGAGGCATTGATGAGAACTTAAGCAGATGAGCTGAGCCACGAGTAGAGGCAAATGATATTTTAGAGGTGGAGTTAGGCAAGTCTTTGTGATGGGTATAAGGAGTCAGAAGCTCAGCTCGAGGTTCTATAGGATATAGGGGTTACAAACAGCCTGGTTCAACCGGACACCATGGCCAGGAGTGGTATGGAATTGGTAGCAAGGGCTGAAGATGATAAGCTCTGGTCTTCCCAGTGTTTAACTGGAGGAAATGATGGCTCATCCAAGACTGGATGTCGTACAAGCAGTCTGACAGAACAGGGTTGAGAGAGGTGAGGGAGAGGTAGAGCTGGGTGTCATCAACGTAGGTGTGGAAGCTGGCCCCTTATGTCACCAAGGGGCAGCATATAGATGAGGAAGAGGAGGCGGCCAAGGATAGAGCCTTGGGGGAATCCCAGAGGTACCAGTGTGGGGGCGGGAAGAGAAGCAAAGCCATTGCTGGAGATGCTCTGGCTATGATTGGATATGTAAGAGTGGAAACAATGGAGAAGGCAGCCCTGCTGAGCTGGACAATGAAGGAGAGGCAAAATAACAACAGAAAATGCTGGAAAAAACTCAGCAGGCCAGGCAGCATCCGTGGAGAGAGAAACAGAGTTAATGTTTCAGGTCAAAGACCTTTCGTCAGAACTGGAAAAAAGCAGAAAATGAAATAGATTTTAAAGCAAGTATAATGCTGGGAAAAGGGGGAGGGGATGAAAGAACAAAAGGGAAGGTCAGTGGTAGGATAGAAAGCAGGAGAGATTAAGAGACATTCAAGGCAAGAGGAGGTGGTAATGTGACAGGTTGAGGAACAAAGGATGGCTCTAGATGAAGTGTGAGATGTGCTGGCAGAATGAAGGACAGCTGCCAGCTTCTGGGAGGGAAGAAAAAAAAGGCCAAACAAAAGGGTGGATGTATATATGATGGGGGCTGGGGTTATGATCTGAAATTGTTGAACTCTATGTTGAGTTATATAATGAAGGAGAGGCATTGGAGGAGGATGGTGTGGTCGACTAAGTTCACCCAGAGAAAGGCAAAATGAAGTAATTCACACTGGGGATGTAAAGCATCACTAATATTAACCATGGAGAACTGTTTCTCCCTCAGTCACCACTGATCCAAGCACGCCACGATGATTCAGTCTGATGCAGCTAACAAGCCGTTACCATAGTCTCTAATTGGGTTTGTACTCAACCAAATAAATAAATACAGCTCAGTGATTACAGACTAATCAGTTGCAAGTATTTACAAACTGTTTTGTTGCTAAAAGCTGTACCACACTGTCTGGGTAATGCGATGTGGCTTCTGATCATTACTATAGACAATTTCATCACATGACCAAACAAGAACGATGGTTAGCAGAACAAAATGATACCAACCTGTTAAAAGATGCCTGGAATGGACACTCAACCAACTAAACCTTTCAAATTGCTGGGGGTGGGGGGGCAGAGGGGGTGGTGAAGAGGAGCAGAAGAGATCTCTAAACGGCAACGGCGATTATTTCATATATTGTCGTTCCTAACACAATTTCAAAAGACATCCAAGAGCTCTAGAACGGTGCTTGGAGATATTGCCGTACTGGCATACTGGGGTCCATTTTAACTTTTGGGCGGCCAATGGGCAGAGCGCACCAGCAGCCTGCCCATCCCAGGGGAAGAATGGCTCCGGCCTCACTTCAATGGAACCGGCGAGCTGCGAGCGCCGAACGGATGTCCCGATGAAGCTCGCCGGATTCAGGCTCGCCTAATGTCAGTCAGTCTAGAAACCACCTAGCCAGCAACAGGGCAAGTCTGGGGGCGGTGTCACAATTGCCCAAGGATGGCAGCAGCTCAGATTATTTTTGTGGTGCCCTGAGGAGCACTCCCGCTTCTGCTGGTCCCACAAAAATAATTTAAAACTGACCTTCCCAGGGACTCTTCGGCTCCATCACCAGTGAAATTGATGAGAGTGTATGGCGCATGCTTAGACCAGTTCTATCCTAAAATGGCAATTGTCCCATGTACGTCATACGACCCTGATTTGCAGATTATAAACAGGCAGGCTCTTCGGCCAATTAGCGGTAGGCCCCTCTTAAACTGGCAGTGGGCTGATTTTGATTTCGAGACCATTACTGCCCTATTAATGTCCATTTCCTCAAGTTAAAATTGACTCACTGTGTACTGCCAACTCCTTTTTTGCAGCATACAACTCCTTGCTAATGCTTTGCACACAGGAAAAAATCTTGGGGATACTAAATTCAACAAAGCTAAAATATAATACTTTCATCAAGTTAACCTAATTTCCACGTAGACGAGATGCCCCAAGAAAAAACTAAATACGGTTCCCTCGAATAAACTGGCGTTTTCCATAGGGCACTTTATTAATAATTTCGCGATGCACAACCACAAGTGAAAATGCTTCTAAAAATGTCAGACCCATTTAACAAAAAACAGCTCATCTGTGTAGGGTTTCCACAGACAGTGAGAGGAGCACTGAATGCTTATCTATGGCTTTCACTGTTTAGTGAACATTTCATGATAAACAGAAAGGTAAGTGCACTGAATCCATTTTCTTGTCAGACCTGGTTATTGTAATGGATTAATCAAGACATCTGGTCTGTGCAATTGTAAACACTGCTCTGTGGCTTCATGTAAATTCAACATTTAACTTTCACCTGACACAGGCTAAATTGCTCAAGTGCCGTGCTCATTTTTATTACACTTTATCAATATTGTAAACGCAATGATGTAATTTGTTTGCGGATTACTGAAAACATTCCATGTCACATCTCTGGTAAGGCCAGCCTGGAGCCTTCCCTGTCTGACTGCATACGCTGTATAAACACAGACCTGTGTGCTTTCATCAGATCATAAAACACCTATTCATAAATATCTTGGATAAAGTGCCTATTTTGATGTAAAGATTCCACCTTTTCACTGGCTGACTTTTGTGTCAAAATCCACTACCCACAGATTAATGAAAAGTAATCCCAAATTTAACTTCTAAAACCATATACAAGTCAAACCTTTCCACGTTAAACCGGTAATGAACATTAATCACATTAATCTCGGTTCATCTAATCTGTTACTTCTCCTTGCGCCTGCCTGACCTTTCTCCTCCTCAGCTATTTCTTTGTGGACCCTTCCAAGAAGTAACTAATCCTCACTTTAACCGTCCACATAAGCACCATAGAATTCTCAGATGTAAAAAGAATCAACCCCACATTGGATTTAACCATAATAACAGGAAAGGAATGTCCTTTTTCAGGAAGGCTAAATTCAATGAACATCCAATTCGCTCAATTGCAAAGCCTGTATTGTGTGTAAATGTAGCCAACAAATTTTGTGTTTGAGGTACAATAAACTGGTACTGGCATTATAAAGTGCCTTTGAAAAGGTTAATGCTTGCATCAGTGGTGGTTAGAGAAATACTGACTCAGTAATGGCAAAAACAGTCTGCAAAACTTTAAACAAAGGTTTTCTTTTGTACAATTGCACCAGCGTGAACTTCGACTTTAACCCTTTTCATCCTAGGAATCTTAGGAATTTCTATTCTCAGTGGAAACATCCCACAGGGAAACAGTTAATTTCCAAGAATTAATATTTTTAAAGATAGTCATCGTATTGCTGAAGTGGTCATACAACGTTTCAACGGGAGATCAGTTTCCCTCACTCTAACACAACCTGTCATTTAGTTTTCTTGAACTGGAGGCAATTTAACAAATGCCTAAACTATTTGTAAATGCCCAATTCATTGACAAGGCTGCAAAACTCTGGTTCAGAATTGAAATCCTGTCGATCTGGGGACAAAACAATCCAACTGTCCATTAAATTATAAAACGGCTATTAAAATTACTCATTCTACCAAAAAAATGAATAAAGCAAAAATAAAAGACTTAAGTGTTCTGCCATCTTGTGAACCAGCAAAAGGCAATCAGTAAAATCTTTAAAACGATTCGGCATATTTTTCTCAGTTAGCCTCTCGATCCAATGGCTCCCAGCACTGAACAGCAATTTTTCAAGTCTCTGTTACTAAACATTTGTCAGTGCTAACAAAATAAACAGCGGCCAGAAGGTGCCCAGACACAAGTGATTTTCCATCCTTATGGAAACATCCAGTTCTCCTAACCTTTCCTCTTGCAACAGCCTGGATCAGGTGTTCTGTGCAAAATTCCAGGTGTAAACTTACAAACCACTATGTGGGGCACAATACCATTCACCCACTCACACAAAATGTCTGGTAGAGTTCATGGGAATATCGACATTAAAGTCTGTACACTATTGCCCAACTTGTTTGGTCGGGGGGGGGCGGGGGCGAAAGAGACCAAAACTAGGGACCATAAATATAAGATAGTCACTAATAAATCCAATAGTGAATTTAGGAGAAACGCCTTTGCCCAGAGTGTGGTTAGAATGTAGACGTCCCTACCACAAGGAGTAGTTGAGGTGAATAGCACAGATGCATTTAATGGGAAGCTAGATAAGTACACGAGGGAGAAAAGAAAAGGTTATGCTGATGGGATTAGATGGTGAGGTGGGGGGAGGCTTGAGTGGGGCACAAACACCGGCATGGACCAGTTGGGCCAGCATTTTGCTTAAAGAAGACACCACAATTTGCATCTGTGGATGATTTTTATAGAATTAGGGGGAACAAGCTCCCTATAAGCTCAGATGGTAAACACAGAGCTGTATACATGAGGAAATTCCCAGATTTGATCCCCAGTCTATACTGTCACTTGAACTTAGCCAAGACGGCAGGCATAATTGGCCTCAGAGTCATCTGTCTGTAGAAGGGGCATGTTTGTGCTCTGGATTGCTATCTGGTGACCCATGCTAGAGATTGGCACCTGATTCAGTTCAAAAACAGCAATGGCTACCATACTATAATAATCCTGTCCCCTCAGGTACAGAGAAGATGCCCTCATACATGGGTACATACCTTGGAGAAAACAGGAGGTGTGTTGTAGTTATTATTGTAAAAAGGATAGAGGTACTAGAGAGGGTGCAAAAAAGATTTTCAAGGATTATGCAAGAACTGCAAGGTTAGACCTGTCAGGAAAGGATCAACAGGCTGGGTCCCTTTTCTCTTGAAAAGAGAAGGCTGAGGGGTGACCTAATAGAGGTCTTTAAAATTATGAAAGGTTTTGATAGAGTAGACACAGAGAGAATGTTTTCACTTGTGGGGAAGAGCAAAACTAGAGGCCATCAATATAAGATAGTCACCAAGAAATCAAATAGGGAATTCAGAAGAAACTTCTTTGCCCAGAGAGTGCTGAGAATGTGGAACTTGCTACTACAAGGAGTAGTTGAGGCGAATAGTATAGATGCATTTAAGAGGAAGCTAGATAAGCATATGAGGGAGAAAGGAATAGAGGGTTATGCGGACAGAGTTAGACGAGGAAGGAATGGGAAGAGGCTGGAGTGGAGCATAAACGCCAGCATGGACTGGTTAGGCCGAATGGTCTGTTTCTGTGCTGTTAATTCTATGTAATTCTATGTTTATACATACACAGCTTAAATTCTATGATGCCTATTTTTAGAAAACCTGAAAGGTATATTTGCCATGATAATGGAGGCAACAGTGGAAAAGTGTTGGGAAAGTATGCTGTAACCAGTTCAACAGCTGAAAGGTGGATTATTCATTTTCAGAAAGTGGCAGTCATTTTTCAACTGAAAGGTATTTTCCACAACCACAACCACAACAAGATATGATAATTTAAAAAAACTCAGAGTTTTCACAATTTCCAGGTCTCTCGAGCGCAACTGTTCATTGAATAAACTTACTGAGCTATCACAGGAGACTGGTTTTTCTGGAACTTGTGGATCGATTGGTATATATACACGAACATACAAAAATACCGGGCAGGGAAAGACCATCTGGTCCATCAACCCTGTCCCACACTGATGATGCCTGACTAGACACTTCCTACATCCTCCTCCCCTGCAACCATGTAATCTCCTGGGAGCAGCAAAAAAAACAGGGCCTCAAGGGGGGAAAAAAAAATCTCTGATCAGAAGGTACGTCTCCAAACCCTCAGGCGATCAAAACCAGTCCAGGACATCACATTGTTCAAATATTCCAAACAGTTTCAATGGGACAGCGCCTGCAGGCCTACCCTTTGTATTTTACTCCAGAGGAAGAGAGCTTGCAGAGCTGAAAGTGGGGATTCTCTCCTCACTTACACAAGTTCGGCAGCAGATATGTATTCCAAATTGCTGCAATTGCAAAACCATCCATTATAAACACAATACGCGGCCCCACCTCCAAAATCACTTCCTTTAGGGACTACATGAAATGTTGTAATAGGCAACTTGTCCTAGCAAGATTATTTTGTATACTTTCTTTGTGAATCAGAGTCACAAATAATTGAAACTGCTTCAGGAGATTAAGATGTGCGAGAGCGGTTATTGAGTGGTTACTTTATCGCAGTTTACATTTAAAATAATTACATTTAAATCCTTATTTCCATAGAGAGTTTGGACATGCCTTTTGGAATCTACTCAATCTTGGATTACATTGCCCTTATTATCTCTTCACAAGTGCTGTGCATGAATTTCACACTTCAACTCTTTCGGCTTAAACATTTCACATTTAAGTCAGTCATTCACCGCTTCACACAGTTCACGCCTGCTGTAAAATATTTATCCATTTTTAATTTATAACCTATTGCATAATTTTCCATCTTCCTGAGTTTTTAAACAGGGTGCAACTATTAACCATGGAGGCGGAATGGGCGAGGACAAATCCACTGGAGTTACGAAGACATTAGATAGAAATGATAGTATGGGGAAAAAAGTATTACAGACACGACGAGGGAACATTTCTCCGCATATTCCTTCCATCTACAGCATAATTTTACATCACTCTCGGCAATTTCCCCCTGGCATTGTCAAAGTGGGGCTTGAAGAATTCAGGAATTTCAAGGAGCATGCAACGCCAAGCAGGAAGAGTGCCATGCTATGTTCTGTTGGCAATTCTAATATACAGCATGGACTTTATCACTGTTCAAGTCCCTTTTGTGATTGACCTAAGTGACAAACATCCCTAAACTGAAATTTCAGGCCAGTTATAAAAAGTTGGATAATAAAGTTGGTGCTAGAAATTTAAAAAAAAAAAGAATTAGCTGGTTTCAAAGGGTAAATGGAGTTGAAGTACAGATCAGCCATGATCTAACTGAATGGTGGATCAGGATCAAGGGGATGGATGGCTAAGTCCTGTTTTCTATGTTCCTATGCAACTGCAGCAATCTCACTCAACACCATCTGACAGTCCGGCTGACCGTTTATTTTCTTTGGTAACCATCCCTACATATAGGAGACGGCACGATATTACTTCAACAAAAGTGAAATCAAAACAGCTAGAATTTTTGCCTTGCAAGCTAACTGATTTTAATGTCCCTTCTCTTTGAAAATAGGCACTGGAGATTTTTTTTTTTAAGTTTGCTTTTCACACAAGGCATCAAGATTCAGAAATATTTTCCTACTTTCTCCCTTTTCTGGACTTACTGGACCATCCAGCCCTTGTGTTCCAGAGGGAGAGCGGCACCTTGGGGCTTCTCCTGATTGGCCGCTGTAACTGTGGTGGAAGATCGGCAGAAACCTTGGCCCAGAATTTGCGGTCAGCGGTGAAGCAAAGGCGTTCGCCGTTGGCCCCGAAGAAAGCTCCCCACAAAGAGCGCGCGATCTCTGTGGCGAGAAGTTTGGGTTTTCCAACGTGTAATTGAAATCAACGCAAGTTAATGGGGATCCCCAGCAAAGAGCTGCTACGAGGTCAACAAGTTGTCTAAAATGAGAAGTCGTACAACACCAGGTTATAGTCCAACAGTTTTATTTGAAATCACAAGCTTTCGGAGCTATCGATCGCCCCTTCCTCAGGTGAAGTAAAGAGATACAGAATCGCCAAAGCATATATAGATAGAGAACAATGCATGTGTTACTTACAAAAGCAGACGACTACATTTAAATCACCCTGACTGTTTATCTGCCATGTTCTTCGCAACATGTCATCGATGACGACGAACACCTCGCTAAGGCCATCCCCACGCCTCCACTACTTGCCTTCAAACAGCCGCCTAACCTCAGAAGTACCATCGTTCGCAGCAAATTACCCAGCTTTCAGGATAACAGCGACCACGACACCACACAACCCTGCCACGGCAACCTCTGCAAGACATGCCAGATCATCAACACAGATACCATCATCACACGTGAGGACACTACCCACCAGGTACATGGTACATACTCATGTGACTCGGCCAACATTGTCTACCTCATACGTTGCAGGAAAGAATGCACCGCGGCATGGTACATCGGCGAGACCATGCAGACACTGAGACAACGTATGAACGGACACCGCGCAACAATCACCAGGCAGGAGTGTTCCCTCCCAGTCGGGGAACACTTCAGCAGTCAAGGACATTCAGCCTCGGATCTGCGGGTAAGCGTTCTCCAAGGCGGACTTAGAAACACACGACAACGCAAAATCATCGAGCAGAAACTGATAGCCAAGTTCCGTACTCATGAGGACGGCCTCAACCGGGATCTTGGGTTTATGTCACGATACATGACGTGATCCAGACTCGAGTCGTCGTTGGCTTGTTAACAGATGTGATTCCCAGTAAAAAAGTAAAAATGTTAAAGTTTATCGTTTCCCATACTGCGGCTTTTGACACATTGGACCCCCTGTGGCTCCACCTCATTGTCTCAGTTGTATCTTGCTATGTCTTTGATGTAACCTGATTGCCTTTTGTCACACCTCGGCAGATAAACAGTCAGGGTGATTTAAATGTAGTCGTCTGCTTTTGTAAGTAACACATGCATTGTTCTCTATCTATATATGCTTTGGCGATTCTGTATCTCTTTACTTCACCTGAGGAAGGGGCGATCGATAGCTCCGAAAGCTTGCGATTTCAAATAAAACTGTTAGACTATAACCTGGTGTTGTGCGACTTCTCATTTTTGTCCACCCCAGTCCAACACCGGCATCTCCGCATCATGACAAGTTGTCTAAGCATACAATCAAAACGCAGAATTCTCAGACAGCAAACCAGGAAGTGGGTAAGCTCCTTTGATTCGAACTTTTTTTAAATGCTGGAGAGAGCAAAACAGAGATTGGGGCTCACATATGGGGAAAAGGCAAACGTGAAATAAAGATGAACAAACTTTAAAAAAAAAGTTGCTTGAAAATTATTTTTTTTATAATTAAAATGGATAAATTTGACACTCCACAAAATTAAAATTAGTTTTTCAGGGCCATAACCTTTGTTTAGCAGTCAATACGCTGTTAAAACCCCATTACACCTAATCCAAAGGGGTCTAACTTTTAATGGGGTATTTAACAGCGGTATTACCGCGGAAGAGCTGTAGTTTAACAGTTTACATGATTTGACAGATTACACTGATTGCTGGCTGTGTGTGTGTGTGTGTGTGTGTGTGTGTGTGTGTGTGTGTGTGTGTGTGTGTGTGTGTGTGTGTGTGTGTGGTGGTGGGGGGGGAAGAGAGAGAGGGGCGGGGACACAGCACAGCCTGTGGAGGAGCAGTGAATGACAGACCGCAACTTCAGGATTTTCACGTTAGGCTGTGCATTCGCTAAATCCTGAAGTTGTGGTCAGTTTCAAAGGTGAAATAACGGCGAACGCTGCCAGTTCGCCAGCATCAGGACCGCAAACTCCGGGCCCTCGATAACGTCTATCCAAGGTTTCCACTGATCTGTTACCAAAGTTATGGCAAACAATCGGGAGAATCCCCAAAGAAATTCCTGGCGTAGATGAATTCAGCTCTCCATCAAACACTGCTCTTGTTCTAACTATTAGGAGATGCACAAATGTGACTCAGTGACTCCTCCACTTGGTTTCAATAATTGGAAAAATTAGGAACTCAGGTTAGTGAAGCATATCCACATCCCAGCACTCCATGGCACTGGGTATTGGTGCTCCAACACATTGTGCCAAACATTTTTTAATGTAGAGGAACATCAAATTTACAACATGCACTAAATATTTTTTTCAGAAAAATGCGCCTATAAATTAGGCAGAGGACTGTCGCTAATGATAAGGGTACAAATAATATGCGTCAATAGAGTGAATTAAATAGCAAATGGAAAGAAAGCCGAAGTAATGTAGGCAAAAATCCAAAATTACAGGATAAAATAATTGGCAAGTACTACTGAGTGTCAGTGATAGATAGGAACTGTTTAGGAAAATAACATGCTGCAAGGATTTTAATAATCTAGAGATAAAGCAGAGACACCAGAAAAAAAAGACAGGGTTTCAAGCAATTCCATAAAGGAGGTGGTCACCAATTACATGCAAAACCAAATTGGAGAACAAATGCATCAGAGATGCAGTACTAGGCAGTCCACTAGAACATATTGGGGCAGAAATGTGTCTTGGGCATTGGTGCTAAATGTGCAGTATCGTAGTAGCTGCCTGTAATACTCCCGTCCCCACCCTGACTGCAATAGAACTGACTATCAAGCAGGGTGTATAACAAGCGGCCGATGCGATATCGCACATTTAGTGTTACTGGCCAAGGCGAATTCTACCCCATTAACTTTTAAGTTGGTTGGTTGGCAATAAAGTTTGAGGCCATTATATAATTGGATTTAACATTTTAAAGCTAACAATACAGAGCCACAATATTTTGGAAAAGCAAATTTGAAGCTGTGGAGGATTACAATTACAAATGATTCCCCCTCCCATAATAGTTAAATGCAAAGTCCAACAAAGCCAACTATTTTTGCAGGTCAACTCCACCTACTGGTCATTTTAATAGCCCAGGTTCTGTGGTAAAAATAAAGGTGAGGGCATCAGGGCTCACCGTTATTAAAGAGTAAATCCAACAGTAACTTCCAGTGGCCGCACCAAGTATGAGAACAAATACACCGCAGTTAAACACGGAAATTAGAACGTTGCTGTCCGTGCAGTCCTGCTCCTCCAGAAGCTCGTCAAGAGACTCAGCAGTGAAACACATGCAGTGGCGTGAAGTCGCTGTACTTACCCACTATATACTCACTAAACACGTCAGAATAAGTTACGGCTTGTCCATTCAAGTGTAAGTGACTTTTTATGGCGTGATAAGTCTTAATTACTGCCAATCAAGCTCCCTGGCACTGAAAATCAACTTTTACAAGTGTGGAGTCTCATTCCTTCAGATTTTAATGATTGGAGATTTTTTTTAAAAGAAATATTTTTTACTTTTTCTTTCCGTCTTTTTTCTCTCTCTCAATCCCATCTTTTTTCCCTCTCTTTATTTCACTTTCTGTACATGATTTGACATTGAATTAACTATTCTAACTTACACTTCCTGGTTTAGCCTATGCGTATCTCAGTAATCTGATTAGTTAAGGAGATGCACAGTTCCTTGCCCTATTCACACAGGTCCCAGATCCCCTGTAGAGGGCGCCGCACTGTTTTGGCTCTCTAATAACCGCAAGTTCCAGTGTAAAAGCCCACAGAAAGTCTGTGGGCAAGGGGAAGTGCTGTATGTTTGCCACTGAGAGCAAAATCCGTGCCATTATCTCTATCCCTCAATTTCTTCTTTTTCCAGAAATGCATAGATCAATTTAGTCAATTCCTAACTGTCTTGAAGCCTCTTCTTTTCTCAACCTGTCCTCATAACAAACTCAGAAGTTCTGTGTTTGCTTCTGCACTCTTTCAAGTTCAAATGTGAAATGTAAATAAATGAGAAAAATGGACCTTGAAAGACCATACTAAGGATACGTAAAAAGTAAAACCTAACAAGCTCTCAACCAAAGTAGCTAAACAAGGTCAACAAAAAGTGAGGAATGATATTCATAATAAAGGTAGTTGTGGATAATTAAAGTAAGCATTAGTAGAGATAAGAGGCATTGCAAAGACTGATTATGTTTAACAAGGGATTTTTTTTTCTTAACCTATTTCCATAGACAACAGCTTTTTTTTTTAAGATAGACCTTTTATGTTCTATATTAAATAGGTCCTTTAGGAGATGAGTGTGTGGAATTATTAGAAAATCAGAAAGTAGCAACAGTATTCAACAGAAGGCTCAGTATTTTAATACTAATAGCAGTAAGAGGACAATCAGAAAAGAGGTGGGAACTTTAAAAGCTGTAAATGAGGTTGAAACGCAGGATGCACATTAGAAAGTTAAGAGTTTGGGCTGTCTAAATCCATCTTCAAAAATCAGCAAAAATATTAAAAAGATGAATGATGTGTGTTTGGAACAAAACTGTTGCTAATAGGCAACATCACACAGATAGGCCGAAGGATAGTTGCTTTTGGAAATGGAAAAGATATCATACTGGTGCAGTAGGTGATGCTCTGATGTCGGGGTTGTTCTATACCTGACAATGGACTTGATACAAACAACAAGTAATATTTATATCGTGCATTTAACGTAGTAAAATGTCCCAAGGCGCTTCACAGGAGTATTAAGACAAAAAAACATTTCAAGCTGCTTGAAACTTAGTGTTGTGCCAACATCCTTCATCTTGATGAGCACAAAGAATTGCTGTGATTAAGGATGTCCGAAGATTATCAAAAAGTGACAATCGATAAACCACACTCCTTTAATCATTCATTCCACAAGTTAGTCTCAAATAAAATAACCGAACAAGGTTATTTTTGAGTGTAGATTTCTAAACTGTACAGCTGCGAAATATTGCCTAAAGTGGGAAAACAAGCAGTAATCTGAGTATTAAAAAGATTAATGAGCATATGTCAGAGAACATAGTGCTCTGGTCAGACCATACCTGGAATATTGCATCCAGTTCTGGTTACTAAGAAATGATAGAGATATTCAAGCAGAGTAGGCAGTGCAGAAAATAGCCTCGAGGCCGATTAGTCAGTGGTCAGAGTTACATAGAAAGACTCGGGGCTTTTTGGCTTGGAAAGGAAATGTCCGGGAGGTAATCTTAGAGGTATACCAGATTGTTACAGGCTATTAAAAAGTTAAGCCAGAATATTACTTTCAATTAAATTGTGGGATTAAAACAAAGTTCAACTTAGTAAAAGGTAATTTTAGGACTGATGTCAAGAAATTCATCTTCACAAAGAGTGATCAACATGTAGAATTAACTTCCTGATAAATGGGTTTTTGCATCCTTCACTCTAAGAAACAACTAGCTGCTACAATGGATGGACATTAGCATCACTCTGGATGGATGCATGCCATGAGTGCAGTAGTGTACTGGTTATGTTACCAGACTAGTAATCCAGAGAATGCGAGTTCAAATCTCACCATGGCATATTGAGAATTTGAATTTAGCTAACAAAAAGTCTGGAAACCAAAGCTGATGCAGTTCCACAGTAACTTGGTTGATGCTGAACTGCCCGCTGAAATGGCCCAGCAAGCCATCGAGTTGTATCAAATCGACAAAGAAAGACTGCAGTCAAACAAGGTTAGCCCACTTCCACCTTCTCAACTAGGGATGGGCAATAAATGCCAGCGATACCCACATCCCGAGAACGAATAATACAATTAAAAAAGTGAAAGGCCCTCCTCATCTGTAATTATTTTGTGAAAACCTTGCTAAAAGAACCTATATTTTCATGGTGACATACCAAAGTGACGCACATAATTCTTAAGCATACATTTGATCTTATTACTTATAACTTTATGGATCACAAAAAGGCAATTCAAACCAGAGTGAAATCTCTCCGTGCTCAGCTCTTGTCCTCTACTTATTTTGAAAGCAGAAGCATTGCCTTTCTTCAGCGTTTATAGTATATAAAAAGAACACAAAACAGACTGACAAGGTCTCTGAGCCACAAGGATAAAGATAATGCTCTTTAATAAGGGTTCAAAGGGATTAGTTTAAAAACAATTTTAGGTAATTTGATTTCTTGTTGGTTTGGCCATCAGAATCACTGCTGGAATCTCAGCAACCATCATACCTTATTAGTTCTCATTTTCAGCACTTTGGTCAAAGTTCAAAGCAGAATTGATCCAAAACACGAGTTCAATGTAGCTAATTATCATATAATAATTATAATACAATGGACGACCTGCAGCAAGTTGGAAGGCAGAGATTCAAATGGCAAGTTATGATATGTACTGCCAGAACAGTATGGCAGGAGAACACAGACTGTCTGATAGGGATTCTTATCCCCTGAATTACTTCCTGCCTTACAAACATATATTTAGGTTTTACTTGATCATTATGTGTAATGCACACCGAGGACAGTAGAGGCAATAAGATGTAGGTGAGAAGGTAATTTAAAAAAAACCATTAAGGATTAAAGGATCACGTCTGGAACTGTTGCAAATTCAATCCTCTTTTTCTAACACAAAGAAAATAAAATATAAACAAAGTGATCACTGGAGTTTTCATAATTCTATGTTCTGTAGCTTATAGTCTGAAAAGATTGAGAGAAAATATACTGATGCTATTCATGTAATTATCCTACTACAGCAAACAAACATTACATTTTGGCTAACTTCATAGCTTCTTTTCATTTTCAGTGAGAATTTTGAGAGATGATATTGAATTATATTAGGGACATAAACTGCTCCATTTCCAACCCAAGACTTGTCCTTGAGCGAAGCAACAGCAATTTTTCCCCTCGAGTAACAAGAATAATATTTAGGTACTGAAAGTTATTGAAGTCAGTAAGCCCACCCTTCTTGATTGATCAACGTCTCTTCTCACTCTATCCCACAATTTCTTGTCTCTCCACAAGCATGTCTAATTGCTCCCTGTACCCATTTATACTGTCCACTTTTATGGTTTTCCTTGGTAACTTTTTCTATACATGTTCCATTTCTCTCTGGACATTTCAAAATCCAAACTCCTTTTATAATCCCACACTTCTCACTGATATTTTTTTTATTTTCCACATGATTTTTATTTCAGAATGTCTTTCCAACATCTTGAAACATTACCAACATTTTCACCTTCAAAATAATCCAATTATTCTTCAACTATCTGCCCTTGCTCATTCCATCAGTGACCGTGTGGCTAACACCACAACAATTGCCCACAAGGAGCATCACAGAGGCTTAGGCCCCGATTTTAACTCCAGGTGGATTCCCCGCTCAGAACTGAGGTAAAATTACAGTCGGGTCTCAATGATGTCATCAGGCTGCAACATGCATATGTAAAGGAGGACCCTGTTGGCTCCGGGCATGTGCCCTTGCTGCCCGCTCAGGAGAACTGGTTAAAATTGCAGACGTTGCGATCATGGCGGCTTTCGGACAGGTAAGAGCCAGGGCGATTTTAACTGCCCTCCCACCAGGTTTCTGCTGAGCAAATAGGGTTAAAATCACCGCCTGTCAGCATCATATAAATCTCTGTTCATCTACCACCCCAACCTGCTGTGCTATTCATAGCCCAGTGGCCTCTTAAATTCTCTATTTGGACATTTTAACCATTTACCAGAGTGAATTCATGGGAAAGAAAGTTGGAAAATTATCAGTTGTTGCGTCCCAATAAAAACCACCATCTTAAACAGTTGGAACATTCCTATTCCAAATTCAATCTGGACACCATATTTTGAATGAGGTGGGTCGGAGGGAGGGAAGGCAGTGGGGAGGAGGAATAGAAATTAGCATTTTACTGCAGTGAACGATCTGTATTAATGAGCTCAGGTCTTGGTGCTTGATCATTCTGGCTCGAATACATAGAAAGTAACATTGGATAGCCCTCATGCTTTCTGTATTTGAGAATTGCGCCTTAAAAAAAAAATAAACTTGCTTCTTCCTTACCAAAGTAACCCCATAAAAAGTTTTTTCAAATACATAAAATTTCTCTCTCGCCCGTCTCAAACAAAGAAAAACAGTTCGAGAGAGTCACAACTGTTGTACCCATCTAGTTTGCTTGATCTCCTTCTCATTGTAATGGAGTCATGCAAAACATTTGTGATAAATCTTCAACATATTAACCATGGAGCCAATAGGACAGCTGCCGGCTGATCTATCATAGTTATCTGATTTTTAACCCAGCCATTTCATGTATTCATTCTGTTTGAACTGTCTATGCTGCAGCATACAAAGTGCAAACTTCCTCTGAAGCCTCACTCTGATTAGCCTTGCTCAATGTCTCAGTCTTTCTCTCTCCTTTCTCTACCCTCCTCTCCAATATTTATATAGCTATGTTTTTCCTCAAACTTTTCCTTACTATATTTCACCCTTGTCCCTCATCTCATGAAGGCAGATTAATGCAACAGGCAAGGAATGGTGGGAGACCAGAGGATTGGGAATTTTTTTAAAACCAGCAAAGGATGACTAAAAAAAGAGATGATGAATTATGAGAGTAAACTGGCAAGAAACATTAAAACAGATAGTAAGAGCTTCTACAGGTATATAAAAAGGAAGAGGGTAGCTAAAGTAAACGTTGGTCCCTTAGAGGATGAGACTGGGGAATTAATAATGGGGAACGGGGAAATGGCAGAGACTCTGAACAAATATTTTGTATCTGTCTTCACTGTAGAAGACACTAACAACATCCCAATAATGGATAATCAAGGGGCCACAGGGAGGGGGGAACTAAAGACAATCACTATCACTAAGGAAATAGTACTTGGTAAAATAATGGGACTAAAAGACGACAAGTCCCCTGGACCAGATGGCCTGCATCCCAGGGTCTTAAATGAAGTGGCTGCAGATAAATGGATGCATTGGTTGCAATATACCAAAATTCCCTGGACACTGGAGAGGTCCCAGCGGATTGGAAAACCGCTAATGTAACACCCCTATTTAAGAAAGGAGGGAGACAGAAAGCAGGAAACTATAGACCAGTTAGCCTAACGTCTGTCATTGGGAAAATGCTGGAGTCCTTCATTAAGGAAGCAGTAGCAGGGCATGTGGAAAATCATAATGCAGTCAAGCAGAGTCAGCATGGTTTTATGAAAGGGAAATCATGTTTAACAAACTTGCTGGAGTTCTTTGAGGTAATGAGCAGGGTGGACAAAGGTGAACCAGTGGATGTGGTGTATTTCGATTTCCAGAAGGTATTCGATAAGGTGCCATATAAAAGGTTACTGCATAAGATAAGAGCTCACAGAATTGGGGGTAATATATTAGCATGGATAGAGAATTGGCTAACTAATAGAAAGCAGAGAGTCGGGATAAATGGGTAATTTTCCGGTTGGCAAACGGTAACTAGTGGGGTGCCACAGGGATCGGTGCTGGGGCCTCAGCTATTTACAATCTACATTAATGACTTGGATGAAGGGACCGAGTGTAATGTAGCCAAGTTTGCAGATGATACAAAGATGGGTGGGAAAGCAAGTTGTGCAGAGAACTCAAAGAACCTGCTATGGGATGTAGACAGGCTAAGTGAGTGGGCAAACATTTGGCAGATGGAGTATAATGTGGTAAAGTGCGAGGTTATGCACTTTGGCAGGAAAAATAAAGAAGCAAATTATTTAAATGGAGAGATTACAAAATGCTACAGTTCAGAGGGACCGGGGGGTCCTTGTGCATGAAACACAAAAAGTTAGCATGCAAGTACAGCAAGTAATCAAAAAGGCAAATGGAATGTTGGCCTTTATGTCAAAGGGGTTGGAGTATAAAAGCAGGGAAGTCCTGCTACAACTATACAGGGTATTGGTGAGACCACACCTTGAGTACTGCGTACAGTTTTGGTCTCCTTATTTAAGGAAGGATATACTTGCATTGGAGGCAGTTCAGAGACGATTCACTAGGTTAATTCCAGAGATGAGGGGGTTGACTTATGAGGAAAGGTTGAGCAGGCTGGGCCTATACACATTGGAATTTAGAAGAATGAGAGGTGATCTTATTGAAACATATAAGATACTGAGGGGGCTCGACAAGGTAGATGCAGAGGATGTTTCCCCTCGTGGGGAAATCTAGAATGCGGGGGCAGAGTTTTAAAATAAAGGGTCGCCCTTTTAGAACTGAGATGAGGAGGAATTTCTTCTTTCAGAGGGTCGTAAATCTGTGGAATTCTCTGCCCCAGAGAGCTGTGGAGGCTGGGTCATTAAATACATTTAAGGTGGATATAGACAGATTTTTGCAAGATAAGGGAGTGACGGGTTATGGGGAGCGGGCGAGGAAGTGGCTTTGAGCCCAAGATCAGCCATGATCTTATTGAATGGCGGAGCAGGCTCAAGTGGCCTATTCCTGCTCCTATTTCTTATGTTCTCATGAATGTACAGGCAGCAACTCCCTGGCATTTACCATGCCCAAGTGGCTATTTAGAACATGAGATTAAATTAGTGCCAACCAGCTACTTGACCTTGGAGGGCACTAAATGTTGAAAGCCTTGGCTCAGTGGAAGCACTTTCAATTGAGTCAGAAGGTTGTGGGTTCAAGTCCCACTCCATAGACTTGAGCACATAATCGAGGCCGTTGGAGGTGCCGTTTAACCGAGACCCCGTTTGCCTCAGGTGGACGTAAAAGACCCCATGGCACTATTCGAAGAGGAGCAGGGGAGTTCTCGCCGGTGTCCTGGCCAATATTTATCCCTTAACCAACGTCACGGAAACAGATTCTCATTGTTGTTTGCTGCCGCGTTTCCCTACATTACAACAGTGACTATACTTGGCAAGTACTTCATTGGTTGTAACGCGCTTTGGGACTTGGTGAAAGGCGCTATATAAATGCAAGCTTATCTTTCCTTCATGCTTTATGTCCTAATACAATGACCTCACAGCAACTACACCATACGACCAGCAGGTGAGAGTGGAAGGCACTGGATGGTAATGAGGAGCAGGCGACTTTTTTTGGGATGATGAGACGCCCCCATCAACATTCTGCCTCAAATTTGCTAACGGCACAGATCCTCCCCCTAATAGCTCAGTGAGTTTACCTGGTGAGTAATTGAGTAACGCAAACCAGGGAGGTACTGTCTTCAGTTTCTGCTGAATTACTTGTTTCTCAACCAAGGTAGTGGTAAGAGTACTAGAAATTAGTTGATACGTCTCAGGGTTAGGGAAAGAAAAATAAAACCAGCAGGGCACTCACGCTTTAACACTATTCCATAAGCCCTGCTGGAAGTGCACATATGAGAATAGGGTCAGGCTCAGGCTCAGCTGTAATGTATTCCCTCCTCCCTGGCCAGGTTAAATCATCTGCCAACACTCACTGTCAAGATTTCAATGAATAATGGCCACTTGAGCAAAGTACCAGAAGAGGTCTGCGCTCCAAAGAGGGGGAAGGGGAACAGATTGGTTAGTGAGGAATAAAAGAAAAAAAGAACCATCACAGACCTGGTACTGAACACAGGACCCATTCGTTTATTAAATGGGTCTTACCGTAAAATTAATTGACAGAGGATTCATCTCCAGTACCAGCCTTGTGCAATAGCTGCCATCAACCACTTTATCACAGTTCATTCTTGCAGTTCACCTCTGCCTCAAACTGTTTGCATGTGGGGCTTTACAAGGACTCAATGGGTGCATGCATTGTGTGGTGTGTTATTGAGTGTAACAGACCAGGGTGGCCCCATGTCGAATCTTTGGTCTGTTCTGAGTTAGGGAATGTCAGGCAGGGGACAACATTTGACTTCAGCTGCGTTAACTGGGCAGCAAAGCATGTGAACGGACATCAGGCCAAGACAGAATCGGGATTGGTAGTGAAGGCCTCAATGGCCAAATAGCAGGGTAACACTTCACGATGTAGGCTCGCCTAGTAAGAAATGGGTGGAGAGTGAAGTATCGGAGGATTGCCAGCACCTTTGGCATGTTATCCCATTGTAAGGAGGAGAGAAAAAAGAAACTTGAGAGGGGAGGAAAGAGGAAGGAAAACAGACCGCTTGACTGCTATAACTTCATATAATTTCAATTGACATGTCCAACTTGTGTCTTTCCTCAATGCAGTTCAATTAAGACCAAAAAAATGTGAACTAATTTTCATCCCAACCTTCATTCATTGAAGCACAATATTACCACGTTCGGGAATGTTGCCATCAACAACCAAGTCTTCCAAGATAAATAGCACCAGTGTTTGAACTAAAAGTAGATATGATCTTCAAAGCAATTAGCAAATCTTGGATGCAGCACAAGACAAGAATTTCATTTTGGATATCTGATGTACAATAAATGATACAGGGAAAGAATAGTCTCCCTGATCCCTTACACCTGCAAACCCATGTAAACTTTGACACAATAAACATCAGTTAATAGGCACTCATTAATAAGAGCATGTTTTTCCAGATACCAATTCATTCTTGATATATTCTGAAGTTGTTTCTGAACAGAACATTAATGGAGAATATTTTGCTTACCTAAGGAGCTTTCTACTGTATGATCAGAAGTTTGAAAAAATTACCTTTTGTGAGTTCCAGACAAGAAAGCTTCCTTAGATTCTTGATCAATCTTTGCTGTGAATCAAAAAAAAGGCAGCAATTAATGCCACGGTCACAAAGTCAACTCTAAATACTTTCAAATTTGAGCAATTTATATTAAAAAAAATCTGTGGCATTTACTCTAATTTTGAAAATTAAATTGCGGTTAACTTTGACTTAAAGAAAATCGGCGAGAATAGGGTCTGAGCACCTCAGGCACAAAATCAACAAATAAAATGGGGGAAGAACAAACTTTCCTGTGCTGGATCTTCTAAGTTTTAGAAGCTTAATCATTAAGCGCCAGTTTAAACACCCTGTGCAAAATAAGACACAAGAGATATTACTACATTGAGAACCTCTTCAGAAAGCCAATGAAAAACCAATTGCTGGCTATTCATTCTGTTCAATGGGCAATTAATGTTTCAGTAGGGAACTGGAGGTTTTAATAAAAGTTGATCTCGTGTAGTGTACAAACATGCTGATGTATTTTCTTAGAAACATCAATTCCTTTTAATACAAGGCACACAAACACCAATTGGAATGTCAAACTTGAAGTTATTTTATCCTACCAAAGATGGCCAAGTTGCATTCATTTAAGTGCATCAACAGCATCATCCTTCCTGCTTTGAGTCCCAGGTTTCACAGTGGCCCAAACAAATATGATGAAAGCTTCTTCTCTCTCTGATGGCTCGAAGGATCCAAAGTCACATCAACCCAGGGCAGTCCCATACAAATTTTTCAGTAGTTATGTGTACACAGTGCAAAACTGCTCACAATTCAGAACTAGATTGCTGATCTCGCTCATAGAATGCTGCTCGCGTGGTTAGCGGAGAATTCACACTGGAATAGCAGAAGGTACCGTTCTGGATTGATGATCATACATGTTGCTTAGGAAGCGTAGAATGAACTTTATTCTAATTCCTGGTTATGCTTTTCCTACTTTTTGAGTCATCAATGTTGACAGTAAACAGTCAAAACGGAACAAAAAGTGTTCTATTCCCAGGCCTGCATTTGGTAGGATTAATACATCAGATCATGACTCACGCCTCAGGATTGAAATCTCTTGCTAATGGCTCCCCCATTTCCCATTGTGCAGATGGAATAGAAAAGGCCCCATCAACTTCAGCATTGTGGGAAACCTTTATAAGATGCTGCTGGTCTTAAATGCATGGGTGTATCAATATTTTCAACAGGAAGCAAAAGGACAATCATATTTGCTAACGAATAAGTAAAATCCAACATATTAAATTAAAATGCATTGCATGCTATAAAAACACAAGGTTATACAGTATATTGCGATATTGCGGAGATATAAAGCCAATTCCATTGCAAAACTCTGGAACAAATGTGTACAATCTTTCCAACAAACCATAGAAGAACCATCAAAAATGTAAACCCAGCAATGGGTTAATCTAAAATTTATCATAGAATCATGGAATGATAATGCACAGAAGGCAGCCATTCAGCCCATCATGTCTGTGCTGCTGTTTGAAAGAGCGATCCAATTATTCCCACTCCACTGCTCTTTCCCCATAGAACTGCAAATGTTTCCCCTTCAAGTATTTATCCAATTCCCTTTTGAAAGTTACTACTGAATCTGCTTCCACCACCCTTTCAGGCAGCGCATTCCAGATCACAACAACTTGCTGCAAACATTTTTTTTCCCCTCATGTCGCCTCTGGTTCTTTTACCAATTACCTTAAATCTGTGTCCTCTGGTTACGGAGTCTTCTGCCACTGATAACAGTTTCTCCTTATTTACCCTATCTAAACTGTTCATGATGTTGAACACTTCTAGCAAATCTCCCCTTAACCTTTTCTGCTCCAAGGAGGAAAAACCCAGTTTCTCTAGTCTCTCCACGTAACTGAAGTCTTTCATCCCTGGTACCATTCTAGTAAATCTCCTCTACACCCTCTCTAAGTTCCTGACATCCTTCGTAAAGTGTGGTGCCCAGAATTGAACACAATACCCCAGCTGAGGCCTAACCAGTGATTTATAAAGCTTTAGCACAACTTCCATGCTTTTGAACTCTATTCCTCTATTTCTAAAGCCAAGGATCCCGTATGTCTTTTTAACAGTCTTCTCAACTTGTCCTGCCCACTTCAAAGACTTGTGTACGTACACCCCCAGGTCTCGATGTTCCTGTACCCCATTTAAAATTGTACCATTTCATTTATAATTACGTCGCCCCATTCTTCCTACCAAAATTAATCACTTCACACTTCTCTGCCTTAAATGTCATCTGCCATGTGCCTGCTTATCATATGCTTTAAAAACATGAAAAATTCTTCAAAATAGTTACTGGGAAATTGACAAATTTAATTATTATAGGACATATTGTAGCAAACGCACAAATTCACAAAGAACAGTAAAACTGTTTTTTTTTTAAAAAGGGGGAGAGACAAGGAATAGTTACTCTTAACCCCTTACTATATGTACTAGATAATACGGATTTGATTTATAATTTTATAACTGGAAAATTAATGAAAAGGACCTCCCACAATTTCGTTCAAGACAAAAAAAATTTGCAGCGGTTACATCCACCTGTGGAGACAGGTGGGGCCTTGGTTTAATATCTCATCTGAAAGACGCCATCCTGACAATGCAGGACTCCCTCAGTACTGCGATGAACTGTCAGTAAAAGTCATATTGGGTGATTCCACAATCCCAATGGGGAACTCTGCTCTGAGCCCACCTTGAAAAATTACTGGCTTCCCAATCTCGATTTCCGGTGATGCGCACTCGGGATGTGCCAGCCCCAATCTGGGAGCACCAGATTCCGCAATCACCCAGACAAATTCCGAACAAGTCAGACCAAAGCCATTAAACAAGGGAACCAAGCAATGAGCTAAGATGTGTGAAACCTCACTCGGTAATATTTCTAATTAATCTGATGCTTCTGTTCCGTAGAAACCACAGTGCTCATAAGTGTGAGATTCTGTTGATACAACAACTTTTAGAAATAGAAACAGGCCATTAGAACCAAGGGACATACTCCTTTTTCAAATGTCAACTCTACCTTCAGTCCTTCTCTTTCCAGAAACCCCTCGAATTGTCTCTTTAACCCACTTATACAGTCCACCCCAATTGTCTGTCCTGGCAGCTCATTGCACAGCTATTGCCTTTTGGGTGGAAAAAGTTCCACCTGATCTCACTTCCTAATTTTTTTTAAACTTGTGCCTCCAGTTATTTGGTTTTCTGGCAGCATCTTTGTGGGTTTTTGTAGTTCATATTTTAACAAGCTTAGCGGCACTTGTAGCAGCAGGCTTTATAACCCATTAAAATGTCTAAAAAATGTTCCCAGTTCTAATGTGATTGATCGCTCCTCCGCAAGATCCTGCAAATCCATTGGCAGGATAGGCGCACCAACATCAGTGTTCTCGCTCAGGCCAACATCCCCAGTATCGAAGCTTTGACCACGCTCGATCAGCTCCGATGGACGGGTCACATTGTCCGCATGCCCGATACGAGACTCCCAAAACAAGCGCTCTACTCGGAGCTCCGACACGGCAAGAGCCCCAGGTGGGCAGAGGAAATGCTGCAAGGACACCCTCAAAGCCTCCTTGAAAAAGTGTAAAATCCCCACCGACACCTGGGAATCCCTGGCCCAAGACCGCACAAAGTGGAGGAGAAGCATCCGGGAAGGCGCCGAACACCTCGAGTCTCTTCGCCGGGAGCAAGCGGAAGCCAAGCGCAGGCAGCACAAGGAGCGCACGTCAACCCAAGCACCCCACCCACCCGCCCGCCCCACCTGTGACGGAGACTGTCGGTCCCGCATTGGACTCATCAGTCACCTGAGAACTCATTTTTAATGTGGAAGCAAGTCATCCTCGGTTCCGAGGGACTGCCTGAGAAGAAGATTATTGCTGGAGGATGTTTGCATGCTCTAGGTAGCTGACCACAGCTGTAATAGTCGGCTGCATCAGCAGGCTGAAGTATTGCCTTGTGCCACCAGCCCAATTAAGTGACCAAAGTTGTTTCTTTAAATATAAGGGTCGTGGGTCCCTTGAACATGCAATACCACTTCTGCACAGGACTACCTTAGAACGCTGCAATGCAATTGCTGTACCACATGACAAAACAAAACACTTTGTACCGGGGACCGAGTAAATATTAAAATGATCTTTTTGAGTTAAATAGAAAGGAATTAAAAGACAAGACGTGCACACGGTTCAAACGCACTGGGCCTGATTTTTCCCTCTTACGGTAGAGGGATGAATGCTAAATTTTGTTTGCCAGATAGCAATTTATTTGATTAGCATATGGGTGAGGAAGCAAAGAGATATTTTTTTTTTTTACATTAGTGCATAGCTAGTGAAATTAAAGACAACAAATTCAGCCAATGTGGGCTTCATTCAGTCAGCAGGAGTAAAAGACACATGAAATAACTCCAAACACTGCACAAGACTGGCTGGCATTCCACCTAGTGGATAACCTGGTATTGCAACACTTTCAGTAAACTTTAAGAGCAAGAAGTTAGGAGTAAGCATCTGTCTGCATGTGGCATTTTTCCTTTGGATCCCATTGCCCCCACAACTTGATTGTCACAAACAGCTATACAGTGTTAATATCCACCTGAAAAGAAGTAATTTGGAGGCTTGGATTTGTAAAGGTGTCAGTGTTGGCTCAGTGGTAACACACTTCCCTTTGAATCAGAACATCCTTTTTCAAGCCCCATTCCAGAGACTGGAGCATATAATCTAGGCTGACGTTTCAGTACACTACTGACGGCGATGCTGTCTTTCAAATGAGATGTTAAACAGTCTGCCTGTTCAGGCGGTAGTCAAAGAACGAAGACAAACTTGCATTTATATAGCACCTTTCACCATCTCAGGACATCCCAAAGCGCTTTACAGTCAGTGAAGTATTTTTGAAGTACAGTCACTGATGGAACATACGAAATGCAGTCGCCAATTTGCGCACAGCAAGGCCCCACAAACAGCAATGAATTGACTGACCAGATCATCTATTTTAGGTGTTGGTTGAGGGCTAAATGTTGGCCAGCACATCAGGAGAACTGCCCTGCTCTCTGATACAAAGATCCCAAGGCACTAATCATGGAAATGGGTGCTCTCCTGGTGTCCTGGCCCACAGTCATCACTCAACAAAAAAAAAACTACAATAGATTATCTGGTCATTAATCTCATTGCTGTTGGTGGGACCTTGTGAGCAAATTAGCTACAGTGTTTACCTACAATATAACGTTGACTGCACTTCAGAAGTAATCCATTGGCTGTGAGGACATGAAAGGCACTGTAGAAATGCAAACTCTTCCTTCCTTCGTAAATTCATTCAATAAAGAAACATAACATTCTCCCCCCCACCCACCCTGCCATCGATGGAGAAAGTCCATTAAGTCAGGTAGATTTAAAAATAAAGTAAAAGCATATTGAGTAGTGGTTCATTTTGAGATGATCAATTCCTCACAGTGAAAAGCTAAAAGTAGCAAGAGTGTGTCATTTCTAGTTACATTTTTTTTTGTTTATGGAACGCAAAAGAAAATGCTGGCTCACTCAGCAGGGGTACAGTTTTACTCATTCTTATGCGAGAAATTCAACCTCCGCCTACAAAAAAAAAGCATTCCTTCCCTTTAAAATTTCGCAGCAAGTCAGATAATCTGCCAGCTCTGGTGGTTCGGTTTAGGTTTGAGGCAAACCTTCAGATCTTAGACTGTAGGAAAAAAACAGTAAGTGACCTTGGAGACTAACAAGAGCACGGAACCATGCCAGTAGACGTATAGAAGATGAATGCACCAGTGATAAAATCAATAACAATGAAACATGAAAATGATAAAGAATTCTATAAAAGGTATACTTTTAAAAAAAATATAGATTATAAAACACATTAGGCCACAACTTTGAGCCTCATCAGGCTATGAAGAGAGATGAGGGCTTGGCCAGAAGAAAGCTTTGTATGTATAGATTGGGCTTAACATAGAATCTAGGAAACATAGAATCTAGGAGCAGGAGTAGGCCATTCGGCCCGTCGAGCCTGCTCCGCCATTCAATACGATCATGGCTGATCATCCAAATCCAGTACCCTGTCCCTGCTTTAATCCCCACAGTACACATATCCCACCCTACCCCCGTAACCCCACGTATTTAATTCCCCCCTAACATATCCCATCCTATCCCCATAACCCCACATATTTAATCCCCCCTAACACTAAGGGTCAATTTATCATAGCCAAATCAACCTAACCCACACATTTTTGGCTTCTTTCAAAGAATGAGAAAAAAGTTGTCCAGATTAGATTGTTGGTAAATGGTCCACCACTCTATATTTATATAGCACCTTCACAACAACTGGATGTCCCAAAGCGCTTTACAGCCATTGAAGTACTTTTTGAAGTGTAGTCACTGTTGTAAAGTAGGAAACGCGGCAGACAATTTGTGCACAGCAAGTTGCCACAAACAGCAATGTGACAATGTTTTTTTCCTTATGTTGATCGAGGGATAAATAATTGGCCAGGACACCGGGGATAACTCCCCTGCTCTTCTTCAAAATAGTGCCATGGGATCTTTTATGTCTACCTGAGAGCGCAGACGGGGCCTCGGTATAATGTCCCATCCGAAAGTCGGCACCTCCGACAGTGCAGCACTCCCTCAGTACTCCACTGGAGTGTCAGCCTAAATTTTTGTGCTCAAGTCTCTGGAGTGGGACTTGAACCCACAACCTTCTGACTCGGAGGCGAGAGTGTCACCCACTGAGCCACAGCTGACACTCAAGACAAGCAAGACTCAATTTTGGACATGAACAAGGGATGGGCATAGGCATAACCCAATAGATATGTTTAACCAACCATAGGAATGAAATTCATTGACCCTGCATGCTGATATCGGTGCCAGTAAAGTGGTGATTTTAAAATCACGAGATTTTTTTTTAAATCACAAGAATCTACAGATTTCAAAGATTATGACCTAAACTTACTCAGACGAGGTTGAAGTTACACAAAAGAATTTGAATAAAAAGATATCTCTATGAAGATCCTCTCATCATGCAAAATACCGTAGAGCCTTCCTCTACTACTTCACCTTATGTCCATATCCTTCCCAGATGGACACCCATCTTCTAAGGAAGATGTTAGTAACATTCAAGGGAGTCAAATGCCATCCAGTCTATGATGCCTGTTCTTCTTGGTACCAAAGACAACAGAGACCATTGTGCAAGGATGTTCAGCTGCAAAGCTACATGGCACCGCTATTATTACGAGTACATACAGACACTGCTGTACTTGGCAGTACTCTCGGTCATTGGCACTGAACCTGAAACACTTCAGTCCAGGCTACCAAAAGGGATTCAATGCCACTTGTGTTCTGAGCGGGGCTTTTATGAAGGATAAGTCTTCCTTGAGGTGAAGCGGAGACTTCTCCCAGTTGATAGTCAATCCCAGACACTGGAGCAGAGAAACAGTTTCAACTGCTTTCCTGAAAGACTCTGCTGACAGCGTTTAGATAAGCATATCATCTAGGGATAGGTTTATAGAGTCTTCTGTGCCTTCTAAAGGTTGGAATCAGAGGTATTTGGTAGCAACCCCGAGGATATTAGTGCCTTATAGGTAATTGACGCTATGTTGCATTGAAGATACTTCTTGGGGTCCTAGCTATGCCTGCCTTTTCATGGGATATGTGGAACACTCTTTGTTCCAGTCCTACTCGGGTCCCCTCCCTCACCTCTTTTTCCAGTACATTGATGACTGTATCGGTGCCGTCTCCTGCTCTTGCCCTGAACTAGAACATTTCATTCACTATGCTTCCAATTTCCACCCTTCCCTCACCTTCACATGGTCCATCTCCGACTCTTCCCTTCCCTTCCTCGACTTCTCCGTCTCCATCTCTGGGGATAGGTTATTGACAAACATTCACTACAAGCCCACTGACTCCCACAGCTACCTGGACTACACTTCCTCCCACCCCGCCTCCTGTAAGGACTCTATTCCATTCTTCCAGTTTCTCCGTCTCCGCCGCATCTGCTCTGACGATGCCACCTTCCATACTAGTGCTTCCGATATGTCTTCCTTTTTCCTCAACCGAGGATTCCCCTCTACTGTGGTCGACACGGCCCTCGACCGTGTCCGTTCTATCTCCCACACTTCTGCCCTCACCCCTGCCCCTCCCTCCCGGAACCACGATAGAGTTCCCCTTGTCCTCACCTTTCACCCCACCAGCCTCCACATTCAACGGATCATCCTCCGCCATTTCCGCCACCTCCAGCGTGATCCCACCACCAAACGCATCTTCCCCTCACCTCCCCTTTCAGCATTCCGCAGGGACCGCTCCCTCCATGACACCCTAGTCCACTCCTCTACCACCCCCAGCACCCCTTCCCCTTCGCCCGGCACCTTCCCGTGCAAGCGCAGGAGATGCAATACATGCCCTTATACATCCCCCCTTCCCACTGTCTAGGGCCCCAAACACCCCTTCCAGGTGAAACAGCGATTTACTTGTACTTCCTGCAAATTAGTATACTGTATTCGCTGCTCACGATGTGGTCTCCTCTACATTGGGGAGACCAAATGCAGATTGGGTGACCGCTTTGCGGAACACCTCCGTTCAGTCCGCAAGGGGGACCCCGAGCTCCTGGTGGCCTGTCACTTTAATTCTCCGCTCCACTCCCACTCTGACCTCACCGTCCTCGGTCTATTACACTGTTCCACGGAAGCTCAGCGTAAGCTCGAGAAACAGCACCTCATCTTTTGTTTAGGCACGCTACATCCCTCTGGACTCAATATTGAGTTCAACAATTTTAGATCATAACCTCAGCCCCTATCACATTTATATTTTATTTTTTCATCCACCCTTTTGTTTGGCCCCCCCCCTTTTTTTTCCTCCTAGAAACTGGCAGCTGTCCTACATTCTGCCAGTGCATTTCACACTTCTTTTAGCCTCAACCTGTCACATTAACACCTCCTCTTGCCTTGATCATCTCTTAATGTCTCTTAATCTCTCCTTTTGTTCTTTCATCCCCTCCCCCTTTTCCCAGCTTTATCCTTGCTTTAAATCTATTTCATTTCCTGCTTTTTCCAGTTCTGATGAAAGGTCTTCGACCTGAAACGTTAACTCTGTTTCTCTCTCCACGGATGCTGCCTGGCCTGCTGAGTTTTTCCAGCGTTTTCTGTTGCTATCTTGGGGAACTTTGTCTAGCTGGCGTTGACTTCAATGATGCATAATTGCTACACATGGGTCATTAGTCTTGCTGAACCACTTAAATGACTTGTGGCACAGTGATGTATGTTTAATGTTCAGACTCAGTTAGCCAAACCCCCCATGATTTTTGGATCTCACAAGTATCAGCAGAAAAACAGTATTCCTAGCCACAAATAGCCTTAGCCAAAAACAAAAGTTTACATGTTTCTTTGCACAGTATCTCCCTTGTCTGTAAATCTTCAAACTTCCCCAAGAAAACAATCTCTTGAATGCTGCAGAAGGTGCTTGGAAACTCGAGCATAAGCCTTATGCTCCCCACTCATCCGAATTGGGTGGGGCTCTCCAACTACATCCCTTTCCCTGGCTTGGGTGGGAGGGCAGAGTTGTCAGCACAGTTACTGGATGGCGGAAGGTTAGCAGCAGGCAGAGACACGGGTCTCCGTTTGCCTCCCTGATTGGAATTTTCCCTGGCCACATTCCTTGTGGAATAAAGTGGGCACCATCCGAGCCTGGGCTGGGAGTTCATCATTAGATGCTATGCTAAAAATTGCACAAATATTTTTCTGGTGCTTGTTCAAGCTTTCCAGTGTAATTTTCACTTGCTCCTGTAAGTGGCACTAGCTCAAAAAAGGAACCTTCATCAGCCTGCACTGTATATCGCAAGCAGTGCAAATACCACTGCCTGGTTGGCCGTACTGTTAATTACCTCAAGGTATCTGAGTGTTTGCTCAAGCAAGTGGTCCATGTTATCTATAATGCCGTAACATGGCTTCTGTCCATTGGAGAGGTGCATGTTTTGGCGATATCAATTTGAGTGGGCTGTTTGTTTACAAAATTGACCCAGTGGACTTGGCATGAAGCCATCTACATCTGAAGTGTTCTTTCCACATAAAAGTTTCTTGCCTCTCGCTCATTTTTGGTTCAAATCTTTCTTGGACATCTCGTAAAACTAGGATTCTGCTGCGACAGATTCTCACACACAATTTTGGAGGTAGAAGGGCCCACTTAGCAAAACTTTGTCTGGTGGATAAATCAAGAAAGTGGGATGTTGGTTAGTTGATGATTTTTCCAGTATTCATTGAAGAGGAGGTGTCAGTACACCAGTGCTAATCAACGGCAAGTTGTGCTTGGTATTGAAATTCACTTGCTAGGAGGTTGCGATGACTACCTCAAAGCTGAGGATTTATGCTGTGGGAAGTGAAGTGATCAGCTGGGTATCAGATGATGCTCTTGTCACTCAAGCAGCACAGATATCAGTTGACAGTGGTCCAGTCTCCAAATCCAGAAGCTGAGTTGCACCTCAAGGGCTAATGCAGTAAACAGTTGCATGAGAATCCTCCAAATCTTTCCCATTCAACTTGATTGGTAAATTTTCCCCTAGTGGGATGAAGGGACTACCTGTTTTGTATGTGATGGTCAAACAAGTGAGATAACAACACCAGGTTACTTGCCACAGATATCGTCACCCTCATTGTTTGAATCTCATTCAGCCTCCACATGCAATAGGCTACAAGCAAAATATAGCCTGAACTGCTTCCCCGAAAAGGTCCAGCAAGAGAAGGATGGGATGAGAAGAACAGGAAACTCTTAAGGGACTGCTGAGTTAGTTTGGAGGGCACTGGAGAGGCAGGATCCAGGATTATACAGCAAGCCTCAATACCAAGTAAAGCGACACCTGTATTGGGGGTTTTACTGAATGCACGGACAGAGTGGTGGTTGGGTCAAATCAAAGATTCAAGATCACTGTTCTGGCCTTTTTAGATTATGTCTTGAAGGGCAGGGTAAATACAAGCGTAAATACTTTTTGACTGTGAAGCGGTTTGGGACGTTGCACTACATTAAAGGTGCTACAGAATTGTAAGTAGTTGTTGACTGCTTCCAGGAATCAGTTACGGAAGATTCTGTAGCCTTGATTTAAGAATAAGTTTTCTTTGATGCCACCGATTATGTGGATTGTATTTTATATGCAATTTCTGGAAGCTATAATTCAGTGGAGAAAGCTTGAAAGAGGAAAATGTTGGCAGATTAGTCATGTCCTAGAAGGAGGGATGCTTAGAAGTAGCTAGATCCTAGGTCTGTAGAGTGTAGTGGCTTGTTGTGGACTGCATAAAGGCAGCAGCTGCTCGAGCTGCAGATTTGTATATGTTCAAGTGAGGGAGCTTGTGCTTCAGTGTTCCTAATATAGGCAATCCCATATGCAACAATAAAATTGGATCTCCACATGCATAGAAGTAACGAAAAAAATGCAAAATGTAATAATTCATAGCATTTCAAGCTTCTTGCCCAGTTTCCAAATTGGCTGCACAGATTGAGAAATATGATTAAAACTATGGCCAGGAACGATTTTAGTTTGTCTGAACCAATCACCTAGATGCTCAGCGTATTTAACATTTTAATTGCGGCCAACAGCTTTCAATAAACTAATCTTCTGTTTCCCCTTTAACTGTAAATTGTATGGCAAAAGCAACCTGGGATTAATATAATCCCACATTTCTTTCTGCCTCACAAACATCAGTAATGATGGAAGCAGGGTTTAGTTTTTTTTTTAAACTGGCAGAACTAAATTATTAAAATACAAAATGGGTTTCAAGAAAACAGAATCAAATGAACTAAATGTGCACAAGAAACAGATGAAGAGCTACATTTGTGACTCAGTCTTGGATGCAGTTTTATTCTGAAAACAAACCAGTTCTGGTCACCACACTTTAGGAAGGATGTGAAGGCCTTGAGAGGGTGCAGAGGAGATTTACCAGAATGATTCCGGGGATGGGGGATCTTAGCTACAAGGACAGGTTGGAGAAGCTGGATTTGTTTTCATTAGAGCAAAGGTGGTTGAGGGGTGATTTGATAGAGGTGTACAAGATTATGACGGGTTTGGATAGGCTAGACGGGGAAAGGCTGTTCCCACTAGTTGTTGGTACAAGGACTAGGGGGGACACAGATTTAAGGTTTTAGGCAAGAGATACAGGGGGGATGTGAGGAAAAACTTTTTTATGCAGCGAGTGACGAGGACCTGGAATTCGCTGCCGACGGAAGTGGTGGAAGCGGAGACACTCAATGTTTTCAAGGGGAGACTGGATAGGCATTTGAGGGAAATAAACTTGCAGGGCTACAGGGATAGAGCGGGGGAATGGGACTGACTGGATTGCTCTGCAGAGAGCCGGCATGGACTCGATGGGCCGAATGGCCTCCTTCTGTGCCGTTATGACTCTATAATAATGGATCTGGCTAACTACATGCCTTGCATTTTGGCAATGGTTGTATCTCTTCTAGTGTGTGCACATTTCTACAGTTTACCAGCACAGCTGGAGAACACAAATGCTATAAAATGAAGAACCTTTCTGAAGGGTCGGTAACCAGAAGAGACAGATTTAAGGTAATTGGTAAAAGAACCAGAGGCGAGAGGAAGAGAAGTTTTTGAATGTAGCGAGTTATGGTGATCTGGAATGCAACGCCTGAAAGGGCGGTGGAAGCAGATTCAACAGAATCTTTCAAAAGGAAATTGGATAAATACTTGAAGGGGAAACATTTGCAGGTCTATGCGGAAAGGGGCCTAATTGGATAGCTCTTTCAAAGATTCAGCACAGGCACAATGGGCCGAATGACCACCTTCTGTGCTGTATGATTCTATGATTTTAATTAGGTTAGTGTCTCTGGAGAAATCGAACAGAGATTCTTTAATTAAACATTATAAAAGTTAGATGGAAAATCAAAGGGCACTGGAGAATCAGCAACAGAGAACTGCATAGAGAGACAATGAAAAGGCAAAACAATATGGAAGGGAAACCAGACAATGAAATTCATGTTAAATCCGATCACATCTACAGGTTTCGTGCATTTGTAGTCAATGGCCTTTGGTGCTCTGTTTTCAACCCAATTCCAAAATGGCTGAACTGGGTTTCCAGAGCCTAAAATAGCACTGCAAGTTACATCATATATAATAACATTTCCATACTCGGTAGTTTCAGGTAAGGTTGTACAATCTACCCTTGGTAATCCAGACAGAAGTGCTGCTGTAAAATTAGTCAATTAACAATAATCAACAATATCAAATTCAAGATGGCCACTGAAGGTTTAAACAACCAGAACACAAACATGTACACATGCAGTATTAAAGATTTAAACACTTCAATTAATATTGAAATAGTTATCATTAAAAAAAATACAAACTGCACAGTATAACTTGAAATACTTTGCACTGTTCTATTCTTGCTTCATAAAGTAATTAGGTATTGCTTTCAGTCTCTCACTATAATATTTCTGCTGCACTCTTAATGGTACTTATGTCCTGCAATGCTGAACTTATTCTATATTTTGCAAAGCAAAATACACTTCAGTATCCAAAGCCCACCCCCGCCCACCTCTGGACAGCAGCTGCAGACAAAACAGGTGGCTACAACTGTCTGCATCAACTGTGGCCGCGGCCACCAGAGGGCCCATGTAGAAGGTTGATTGGATGTCTGTCAGCAGCTCCTAAACTGTGCGGTGTGTTGCAGTTAATGGTCATTGGTAAACCCCGCATTTTCTGAACTGTCAAAGTAATCAAGCAGGTTATTGATTTTAATAGTCTGCTCTACTAGCTGCACTTGAACTGGTGAGGTGCCCTGGTGCAGTGCCAGCAGTTGGAAATAGTGGTGCGATAACTAGATGATGAAAAATGGGGGCTGCTTCATCCCAAAGCAGGTGAGCAATTTTCTCCCGCACATTCCACACAAAGCTTCAGCTGCGACTTGCAGCATAATGATTTTAAAGTTGTGAATGATCCCTGTATGCAGAGGCTGGATGTGGGCTGTCATATGTGGTGGAACAAAATGAGTTGTCTGTATTGTCTAGTAATAAGATCAACTGTCAACCAGCAATGTGCATCTTATTCAGTTGAAATTCTCGAGCCGCTCTCAAGACGACACTGATCATGTAAGCCGCCTCCTTTGCATACCATTCAACAATGCTGTTCAGGTCAAATGAGAATATGTACACTTCCAAATTACCAAAGATTTCACCATCTCTGTTCCAGTAGAATTATAAGAACATAAGAAATAGGAGCAGGAGTAGGCCATTCGGCCATTCAAGCCTGCTCCGCCATTCAATGAGATCACGGCTGATCTTCTGCCTCAACTCCATTCACCAGCCCTATCGCCATATTCCTTGATGCCCTTACTAGTCAGAAATCTATCGACTTCTGTTTTGAATATACCCAATGACTGAGCCTCCACAGCCCTCTGGGGTAGAGAATTCCAAAGATTCACCACCCTCTGAAGAAATTTCTCCTCATCTCAGTCCTAAATGGCCTACCCTTCATCTTGAGGCTGTGGCCCCTGGTTCTAGACTCCCCAGCCAAGGGAAACATTCTCCCACCATCCATCCTATCAAGCCCTGTAATAATTTTGTATGCTTCAATGAGATCCCCTCTCATTCTTCTGAATTCAAGAGAATACAGGCCTAGCTTACTCAATCTCTTCTCATACGACAGTCCCGCCATCCCAGGAATCAATCTCGTGAACCTTCGTTGCACTCCCTCTATGGCAAGTATATCCTTCCTTAGGTAAGGAGACCAAAATTGTACACAGTACTCCAGGTGTGGTCTCACCAAGGCCCTATATAATTGGAGTAAGACTTCTTTACTCCTGTACTCAAATCCTCTTGTAATGAAGGCTAGCATACCGTTTGCCTTCCTAATGGCTTGCTTCACCTGCACATTCACTTTCAGTGACTCATGTACAAGGACACCCAGGTCCCTTTGAGCATCTGCATTCCCCAATCTTTCACCATTTAGAAAATACTCTGCCTTTCTGTTTTTTCTACCAAAGTGGATAACTTCACATTTATCCACATTATATTCCATCTGCCATGTTCTCGCCCACTACTCACTAAGCCTGTCGCGATCCCCTTGAAGCCTCTTCACATCTGACACTGCCACCTAGCTTTGTATCATCAGCAAATTTGGAAATGTTATATTTAGTCCCCTCATCCAAATCATTGATATAGATTGTGAATAGCTGGGGACCAAGCACCGATCCTTGCGGTACCCCACTAGTCACAGCCTGCCATCCTGAAAAATACCCGTTTATCCCTAATCTTTGTTTTCTGTCTGTTAACCAATTCTCAATCCAGGCTAGTATATTACTGCCAATTCCATGTGCCCTAATTTTGTTCACCAACCTCTTGTGTGGGACCTTATCGAAGGCCTTCTGAAAATCCAAATACACCACATTCCCCTTTGTCTACTCCACCAGTTACATCCTCAAAGAACTACAATAGGTTTGTCAAACAGGATTTCCCTTTCATAATCTTACTATTAGTTTCTAAGTGCCCAGTTATTGCATCCTTTATAATAGATTCCAGCATTTTCCCAACAACGGATTTGAAGCACAACATGGCCAATTGGAAATCCTCTTCCCCGCACCACCTCAACATTCGAGGAATAATTTGCCTCACAGTTATTCAAGTTAGGTTAGGGATAAAACCCCATGTCCAGATGGATTGCATCCGCGCATATTAAAAGAAGCTAGGGATGAGATAGCAGAGGCACTATTACCTATATATAAAAATTCATTCAAAAGGGAATAATGTTAGAGGACTGGTGGACAGCTAATGTGATTCCTATATTTAAAAAGGCAGATGGAACAAGTCTAGGCTACTACAAACCAGTTAGCTTAACATTGGTGGTAGGAAAGATAATGGAATCTTTACTCAAAGGTGTAATAGAGAAACATCTAGAAAATAATAATATAATAAAGAGTAGTCAGCATGGATTTAATAAGGGAAGGTCGTGCTTGACCAACCTTACTGAATTCTGTGAAGAAATAACAGTTGACAAGGGTATGCAGTGGAAATAATATATTTGGATTTTCAAAAGGTCTTCGATAAGGTACCACATAGTAGAATCAAGACTAAGTTCAGAGCATGAGGAGTCAGGGGACAAGTAGCAGAATGGATAGCAAGCTAGCTACAAAACAGAAAATAGAGCGTAGGGGTTAAGGGTAGCTGCTCAGACTGGCAAAAGATGGGAAGTGGTGTTCCACAAGGATTGGTGCAGGGAACACTGTTGTTCACCACTTACATAAACTATTTGGACTTGGGAATCAGAAGTACAATTTCAAAATTTGGAGACCCCATCAAATTGGGGGGGTATAGTTAATACTGAGGAAGACTGCAAAAACATACAGGAAGACTAATAAACTTGCAGAATGGGCATGTAATTGGCAAATTAATTTCAATATAGACCAGTATGAGGTGGTGCATTTTGGTAGGAAGAATAAGGAGGCCACATACTCCTTGGAAAATAAGAGTCTAAATGGGGTAGAAAAGCAAAGGGATCTAGAGGTACAGATACACAAACCACAAAGTCGCAACACAGGTTAATAAGGCCATTAAAAAAAGCAAACAAAGCACTGGGGTTCATTTCTAGGGGGATAGAATCGAAAAGCAGAGAAGTTATGTTAAACTTTTGTAGAACATTGGTTAGACCACACTTGGAGTACTGCGAACATTTCTGGTATTATGAAAATAATAGAGGCACTAGAGAAGGTGCAAAAAAGATTTACAAGGATGATTCCAGAACGGAGAGGTTATACCCATCAGGAAAGATTGACCAGGCTGGGACTCTTTTCTCTAGAAAAAAAGAGAAGGCTGAGGAGTGACCTGATAAAGGTCTTTCAGATTATGAAAGGATTTGACAGGGTAGACGTAGAGAAACATAGAAGATAGGAGCAGGAGTAGGCCATTCGGCCCCTCTAGCCTGCTCCGCCATTCAATGCGATCATGGCTGATCATCCAAATTCAGAACCTTCCCTGCTTTCTCCCCATATCCCTTTAGCCTTAAGAAATATATCCAACTCCTTCTTTAATATATTTAATGAATTGGCCTCTACTGTCTTCTGTGGTAGAGAATTCCACAGGTTCACCACTCACTGGGTGAAGAAATTCCTCCTCATTTCAGTCCTAAATGGCTTACCCCTTATCCTTAGACTGTGACCCCTGGTTCTGGACTCCCCGACCATCGGGAACATCCTTCCTGCATCTAGTCTGTCCAGTCCTTTCAGAATTTTATAAGTTTCAATGAGATCCCCTCTCATTCTTCTAAACTCCAGCGAGTATAAGCCCAATCGACCCAATCTCTCCTCATACATCATTCCTGCCATCCCAGGTATCAGCCTGGTGAATCTTTGCTGAACTCCTTCCATGGCAAGAACCTCCTTCCTCAGATAAGGCGACCAAAACTGCACACAATACTCAAGGTGTGGTCTCACCAAGGCCCTGTACAACTGCAGCAAGACATCCTTGTTCCTGTACTCAAACCCTCTCGCTACGAAGGCCAACATACCATTTGCCTTCTTAACCGCCTGATGCACCTGCATGCTTACCTTCAGCGACTGGTGCACAAGGACACCCAGGTCTCGTTGCACTTCCCCTTCTCCCAATCTATTGCCATTCAGATAATAATCTGCCTTCCTGTTTTTGACACCAAAGTGGATAACCTCGCATTTATCCACGTTATATTGCATCTGCCATGCTTCTGCCCAATCACCCAACCTGTCCAAATCATCCAGGAGTTTCTCGGCATCCTCCTCACAGCACACACGCCCACCCAGCTTTGTGTCATCTGCAAACTTGGAGATATTACATCTAGTTCCCTTGTCTAGATCATTAATATATATTGTGAATAGCTAGGGTCCAAGGACCGATCCCTGCGGTACCCCACTAGTCACTGCCCGCCACTCGGAAAAAGACCCGTTTATTCCAACTCTTTGCTTTCTGTCTGCCAACCAGTTCTCTATCCAAGTCAATACCTTGCCCCCAATCCCATGTGCCTTATCTTTACATGCTAATCTCTTATGCGGGACCTTATCGAAAGCCTTTTGAAAGTCCAAATACACCACATCCACTGGTTCTCCCTTATCTATTTTACCAGTTACATCCTCAAAAAATTCCAGTAGATTAGTCAAGCACGATTTACCTTTTGTAAATCCATGTTTACTGTGTCCAATCCTGTCACTGTTTTCCAAGTGCTCTGCTATTACATCTTTTATAATGGACTCTAGCATTTTCCCCACTACCGATGTCAGGCTTACCGGTCTATAATTCCCCGTTTTCTCTCTACCACCTTTTTTGAATAGTGGGGTAACGTTAGCTACCCTCCAATCCATGGGTATTGTTCCAGATTCCATCGAATGTTGGAAGATGATAAGCAATGCATCTACTATTTCTAGGGCCACTTCCTTAAGTACCCTAGGATGTAGATTATCAGGCCCTGGGGATTTATCGGCCTTCAATCCCGCCAATTTCCCTAACACCATTTCCCTACAAATACTGATTTCTTTCAGTTCCTCCCTTTCATCAGACCCTATGTTCCCCGACATCTCTGGGAGGTTATTTGTGTCCTCCTTTGTGAAGACAGAACCAAAATATGTATTTAATTGGTCTGCCATTTCTTTGTTCCCCATTATAAGTCCCTCTGATTCTGACTGCAAGGGACCTACGCTTGACTTCACCAATCTTTTTCTCTTCACATATCTATAGAAGCTTTTACAGTCAGTTTTTATGTTCCCTGCAAGCTTACTCTCATACTCTACTTTCCCCCTCTTAATTAATCCCTTTGTCGTATTTGCTGAATCCTAAACTGCTCCCAATCCTCAGGTTTGCTGCTTTTTCTGGCCAATTTATATGTCCTCTCCTTGGATCTTATGCTATCCCTAATTTCCCTCGTTAGCCACGGTTGAGTCACCTTTTTTGTTTTATTTTTATGCCAAACAGAGATGAACAAATTCTGTAGTTCATCCATGCGATCTTTAAATGTTTGCCATTGCCTATCCACCGTCAACCCTTTAAGTAACGTTCCCCAATCCATCCTAGCCAATTCGCGCCTCATACCATCGTAGTTTCCTTTATTTAAATTCAGGACCCTAGTCTCCGAGTCAACTACTTCACTCTCCATCTTAACGAAGAATTCTATCATATTATGATCGCTCCGACCCAAGGGGCCTCGCACAACAAGATTGCTAATTAATCCTTTCTCATTACATAATACCCAGTCTAAGATGGCCTGCTCTCTGGTTGGTTCCTCGACATATTGGTCCAGGAAACCATCCTGTAAACACTCCAGGAATTCCTCCTCCACAGTATTGTTACTAATTTGGTTAGTCCAATCTATATGTAGATTAAAGTCACCCATGATGACTGCTGTGCCCTTATTGCATGCTTCTCTAATTTCCCTTTTAATGCTATCCCCAACCTCCACATTACTGTTTGGAGGTCTATATACCACTCCCACTAACGTTTTCTGCCCCTTGGTATTTCTCAGCTCTACCCATACAGATTTCACATCATCAGAGCTAATATCCTTCCTTACAATTGTGTTAATCCCCTCTTTAACCAGCAATGCTACGCCGCCTCCCTTTCATTTTTGCCTATCTTTCCTGAATATTGAATACCCCTGGATGTTGAGTTCCCAGCCTTGGCCACCCTGGAGCCATGTTTCCGTAATCCCAATCAAATCATATTCGTTTACCTCTATTTGCGCAGCTAATTCATCCACCTTATTCCGAATGCTCCTCGCATGAAGACACAAAGCCTTCAGGCTTGTTTTTTTAACGCTCTTAGACCTATTAGAATTATTATTTACTGTGGCCATGTTTGATTTAAACCGTTGATTTCTCTGACTGCCACTTTTGTTTTTCTCCTTCCTATCTTTTGCTTTTATCCTCGTTTCCCTTTCCTCTGTCTCCCTGCTCAGATTCCCAACCCCCTGCCACTTTAGTTTAAACCCTCCCCCAGAGCACTAGCAAACACTCCCCCTAGGACATCGGTCCCGGCCCTGCCCAGGTGCAAACCGTCAGGTTTGTACTGGTCCCACCTCCCCCAGAACTGGTTCCAATGTCCCAGGAATTTGAATCCCTCCCCCTTGCACCATTCCTCTAGCCACGTATTCATCTGAAATATTCTTCTATTTCTACTCTGGCTAGCACGTGGCACTGGTAGCAATCCAGAGATTACTACCTTTGAGGTCCTATTTTGAGAAGACGTTTCCACTTGTAGGGAAACCCAAACTAAATGCCATGAATATAAATTAGTCACGAATAGACCCAATAGGGAATTCAGGAGGAATTTCCTTACTCAGCATGTGGTTAGAATGTGGAACACACTATCACAAGGAGTAGTTGAGGCGAATAGCATAGATGCATTTAAGGGGATGCTAGATAAACACATGAGGGAGAAGGGAATAGAAGGTTAGCTGATGGAGTTAGGTGAAGAGGGGTTGTAGAAGGCGCATGTGGAGCATAAACACCGGCATGGACCAGTTGGGCCGAATAGCCTGTTTCTGTGTTGTACATTCTATGTAACATAACTTGTGTAGCATGATTTGCTGCCTGAATGTTGCATTAAACATCCCAGAGTTAGTGAGTGATTCTGGCAGGTACCAAAGCACCTGTCCTAATTATGGGGATGCTCTTTTAATGCTGAAGCTTAGGCCTTTTGTTGGGCAGAGTAAGGAGGACTTCCATGTCTATCTGATTCATGCTATACTTAGCCTGGGAGGGATTACCTGCAATAGGTGGGAAAATGTTGGTTCTCAAGCACAGACATCCCTCATCTTGAAGATCTCTCCATTAGAATAAACCTACAAGAAGCCGGCTGGTTTCTAACAGCAGGTGCATCCTACTGGGACTATCTACTACTCTCCCAGTTGCTAGGAGTAAGAAAATCTAACTCAATTTGTCTCAAAACCAACCCCAGCAGCACAAATTGTGATCGCATTAAATGGGACTGTCCAACTGGTGCTGAAAGTGAGAGTAAAAACATTTTTTTTAAATCACAATAGTCAATCCAGTGGCTAACTACGAACAGACAATTTCAATCAAAGGGAAACCTTTGTTTTGTTTGCAAGCCAGGAGTACAATTAACCTGAGCTGCTGGATTGCCTCCTTGATAAAGTAATAAATGCATTAGCAGGTGTATATTGTTTAATGAATGGATGTACTTCATCAGTTGGGGAGAGGATGAACCCGTAAGTGTTATTGCTTTGGCAAGTTTTTTTTTAAACTGTAAAGCAATTTTGAAATAGAACAGTAAACTCTCTCCAGATGAACGAGTCCATATCTCATTTTTTTCATCTTATAACACGGAGTTCTAGTTCTACGTTTGAAGCATTGCAAATCCAGTTTGCAAATAGAGATGTGTGTCATGGGAAATGATGGGCGATATTCTGCTGTTAATCTGTTATTTGACAGATTCATCACTTGTGTCAGCAGAGACAATTGTCCTTGCCCGTTACATTCTTTGCACAGCCTTGTATGCTGACTGCGTGCTTTTATTTTGCAGGGAAATGTTCTGGGCTTCACTTTGACAATGCTGAGGCACAAATAGGCTATTGTAATCAGACTTGATAAAACAGCAAATCGACTGGAAAATGGGCAAACAGTGCTTCATTTAGCGTAGCAAGGTAAGACACTCGTCAAGTAATAGTACAGGCTACCCTTTGTACTACGACAAACTTATATACACACCTCACGTCAAATCCAAGTCAATAGGCGTGTGCTCTAGTTGTCTAATCTCAGTACAGCACCACAAAAAAACCACAATTCATCTTATTGCACACACACTGCTGTTCAAAAACAGCACAAAAAGGTTTGGATCATATAATGTTTAGCTAAAACACGTTTGCCACACATTTGATTTTATTTGCAGACTCTCCAAAAGCCAACTAGCTAAGTTCACAAATAATTAGCCCTCTGTGGCTAACTCATCATAAAAAGTTCCATTTTGAAAGATGTGGTGAATTGCAAAATTAAGGAAATCCAATGTCGAGGGTGAGATTATTAAAGCGGGTGGAAAAAATGTCGCTAGCCTGAGTTGGGTTCTGAAGTGAAGTCGGAACAGCAGCAAAAGAAGAAAAGCAAAGAGTACTTCGTTCTCTTCCCAACAGGACTCTAATCTGGCCACAGTAGAAACATAGAAAAATAGGAGGAGTAGGCCATTCGGCCCTTCGAGCCTGCTCCACCATTCAATATCATGGCTGATCCTCTATCTCAATACCATATTCCCGCTCTCTCCCCATACCCCTTGATGCCTTTTGTGTTTAGAAAATCTATCTATCTTAAATATATTCAGTGACTTGGCCTCCACAGCCTTCTGTGGTAGAGAATTCCACAGGTTCACCACCGAGTGAAGAAATTTCTCCTCATCTCAGTCCTAAATGTCCTACCCCGTATCCTGAGACTGTGACCCCTCGTTCTAGAGCCCCCAGCCAGGGGAAACCATCCTCCCTGCATCCAGTCTGTCTAGCCCTGTCAGAATTTTATATGCTTCAATGAGATCCCCTCTCATTCTTCTAAACTCTAGTGAAAACAGGCCTTGTTGACCCAATCTCTCCTCATACGACAGTCCTGCCATCCCAGGAATCAGTCTGGTGAACCTTCGCTGCACTCCCTCTATGGCAAGTATATCCTTTCTTAGGTAAGGAGACCAAAACTGCGCACACTACTCCAGGTGTGGTCTCACCAAGGCCCTGTAAAACTGTAGTAAGACATCCTTGCTCCTGTACTCAAATCCTCTTGCAATGAAGGCCAACATACCATTTGCCTTCCTAACCGCTTGCTGCACCTGCATGTTTGCTTTCAGTGACTGGTGTACAAGGACACCCAGGTCCCTCTGTAGTTCATAGAACGATAGAAGTGCGAGCTTGTAGGGGAGAGATGTGACCAGCGATCATCATGGCGTTTAAGGAAATGCATTATTTGCTGTAATATGAAAGGTGCATCATTTAAACCCGTGGCTTTTTTTTGAGGGGGGAAAGGGGGAAAGAGGTGAATAGCCCAATATAGAAACAATCAGCATGGATCATTCTGTCAATCATGCAAATACTTTATTTTACAATATGACAGCCAATTCTTGTACTGCTCCAGTAGTTTAGTCAAAGTATGGACATGATTGGGTCTGTGCCACAAGGTGAATTTTCCAAGTCTTGCAATCTCAGGAGAGTTGCGCAGATACATATACTGTTATTTGAAATGGGCAGGAAGATGACTTAAAATAATGGACCAGCTAAATGCACGATATAAGTTACATACATCAGCAGCCTTGGTGAGGAGCACAATAATAGTGTATTTAGTTTGTGGTCAGAGTTTTAAAGCGCCATAAAAATAAACAATACCCTGATTTCCAGCAGATTTTCCCACTGCACCAGAAGGCATTCCACCCACAGCACAGTCAAATCATGTTCCACTGTCTTTCATTACTGTTGGGAGTGGATTTATTGCATGCAAAGAAAAATGGCTGCCTTTCAAAGACTCACGTCATTTGGGACAATTAACTGTTTGCAGATTTTGAACTTAGATTCGAGGCACACCAATTCTCGGTGTAGCACAATTACACCACCAATAACTGCTGCCCTTGGTCCCTCATCGTGACAAATGGTCTCAAAATAGTCACAGACAAATCTAGTTGTGTTGTCAAAGCACCAAAATTTACAAATTCCCCATCAAAACTGATGCTTAAAACTCCATTTTTGTGATGACATTAAAATATCATAATTGCAAGTCTATGATGGTGGTTATTTTACATTTTTGGCAACGTCTCTAGAGCCAGTGCATTAAGACAAGTATTGGGATTCTCAATTAATTTTCCCTCTTCCCCTCCAACATACCATATGAAGAATTAAAAGTTGAGGCAATTCCTCGATAAACATCAAATGCATTTTCTGGTGGCAATGATTTATATGCTTACTAACTGGAATGTAAAATTGTAGCATCTTTGCCTTCAGACCATACAAGGAGGTCAGGTTTTTGCACTCTCGCACATTTACTGTTTGCAACGACTATTGGCAAAAAATAAAAGCACTTCACTTCTGGGAACCTGGAAACGCTTTCGCCATTTCAGAAAATATGTCCATAAATCCCCATCCCTGCTCTACAGTTATTATTTTCTAATAATTCCATATGGCACTGTTTCTTTCCTAATTTTTACTAGAGCATACCCAACTTTGAAATACAAGTCATTCAACCTCCGGGAATCCTGGCCATACAAGTAGTTTGGCACGGACTGATGGTCTCTCTCCTGTTCCATCCAAGAGGGATTTTATTTTATTTTTGCTTTTTAAAGCTGGAATTATACTGCCATAGCTTGCTTCACATTGTTATTTGGTGCTTGGGCAAGTAGCGGAGAGTCATACTACCCCACTAGGTCTGGGTGAGCGTACTTAAAGGCACGCACAGCCGACGCCTACTAGCCAGTGTTCAGAATGCCAGTGATTGTTTTAACCTTAGTAATGAGCTGACCACCATCCTGGCTCTTCTATTTAAAAGCAGCCCAGCTTTCTTCCTCTCCCGTGCCCAGCGGCACATGATGCAACTTATTTCTTCCACAGTGCTTTTATATCCGGCAGATCCCCTTTTTCCACGTGGGCAGGTCGTTAGCCTGACCAAGCCATTTTTCTTAGCTGTTTTTAAAGTACAGATTCTGCATCAGTGCAATGCAAAAAAATCGGCCTTTAACTAGGTTTTCGGTTTTACTTTGGGATTTATTTGTGCTGGTTTTCAGTGTATTTTGGCTATTTCATCAGTTGTACTATTTTGAGGTTCCTCTCCCCTCCCAATGCTTCCCATTCAGGGAAAAAAAGGAAAATACTGCAACAAATGTAAACCTCACTTGCATCACCAGACTATCTGCGATCAGTCCACAGGCAGCCATTAATTTTGGCGTAAATGACATTTAGGTGCAATAATTTTCTCATTATTTTGAAAGAAACGCAGTAATCTAACCAGACTTCAAAATTAAAATCATACAAATTATTTACACATTTTAAGAATGCATTGAGTTTTTTTTGGTGTTAATAGATTTTTAAAAAAAAATTTAACTCAGGATTTTGCTCATTTAATAGAAAAACCTAGAAAGTTTGTGTGTCATAGCTTACTGAAAACAAAATCTAAGTTTTGAATACTGCCCTCAGTGACATAAATATTTGGACTTTCTCTGCTAAAAGCAGCAAAAATTACAGCAATTCCTACACTATTTGTATTTCCAAAACTACCCGTGACTTCATTTGCAAAGTCTTCCAAATACTCCTGCAAATGTCTCCCGAGGATTAAGATTTCACTGCTGTTTCCCAGTTTTCACACTGCACTCTACTGCAATAACCTTGCTGTCAACGTACTGTTTTACGCCCTCTTCACTTAAGTCACGTGTGTTGCAGATGCTCTAGTTTGCAAGAGGATTTATTAGCTATTTATCACCTTGCAAAACCTCAAATAGGGTAATAATCCCAGATGCCCTTTGCCCCCGTCACACTAATTTGAACTACAAGGCTACTTTGTTCAGTCATTAAAGAAAGTGCTTGCTATCTATTTGAACCAATAATTTTCTATGGCAGCAGTAAAAATAAGGTGGTTCCTCACTAAAAACCTGCAAGAGTTGCCATCAAACTGTCAAATCACTTTTGCATTGACGATCTACAATAGCTAACCTTTGTACTGACACATGCTGGTCTTGTTGGTAGGTTGAGTACAAAGTGGCCCTAGTCCTGTTAGATTGGTACCAGAGTTCCTTACTCATGCTATACTGGACAGAATATATTGTGAGCAAACCAACATGCCACTAACAGTTGCCCAGCCTTCAGCATTATTTATTTTGAAATGGGTAGGGGAGGGTACTTGCTGGCAGAACTGGGATAAGAAGGATCAAGTTTTTAAAGGATTTCATGCTTTGTGTTTGCTAAGCCGGTGAAAAATTGTCTGGCTGTTTTTCTTCCCGATCACAGTGTGAAGCCTAGCCGAGAACCTCATCGATTATATCTGTCTAAACATTCAAAGCCCAGAGTAGGAGGTGGGTGTTGAGAAAAAAACACTCCTGCTGAGATCAAACGCCCATCACCCACCCAACACTGAAAAAAGATGAGTTTCGTTCAATGCCAAAATAAAATCAATTGAAGTACAAAGAAATGAAGCTACACAAAATGTTGTTACAATCATTCTGAACCACATGTTCTTGACAATGAGAATGAGATTAGTTATTGTGATGAGAATACAAGTTAAAACCTATGGATATTATTTTCCCTCCAAATCAGTAATATAAACGTATTCAGGATTAGGTAGTTAATTAGACAGTTTTTAATCCCCGACATGTCTACTGGCTCTGAAAAATACAAATCTACTGACAATGAACATTTAAGAAATGTTTGTTCATGGAAATTTGAAGGCCTATTTGACATCTGATGTAGTCAACGCAGTTGTAGAGTATTTTAGCCACTTTAAGCATTCAATGCAGTACCACAAAATTGGGCAAGTCTGAGCATAGTTCTGGATTTGAAATTAATCGTTTACCTCAGAATTTCTTATTTAAACATCAATCTTTGGTGACAAGGTACTTCACTGAAGCCAACGGATAATTAATGACCTTGGCTAAACTATTTAACTAATTAAGTTGCTCTATGTTTATTTAAATCCACTATGTTAACAAAACTAGAATGCAATTTTCTGCTGATTAGCATAAGTAAAAGCTACGAAGGGAGATTAATGGACGAAGTATGCATGCTTAAGAGCTGCTTACAGACTAGAACTGGATCTTGCACAGCAAATTATCACAGCTAAGCATTGTGTCTACCTCAACATTAGTTTAATTTTCATACTGGCGTGTATGACCATCACTTGACTACTGAAGCTCAATACTAGTTTCAAATGGTGTTAAATCAATGTTTTGCACAACATGAAGAATTTACCACCTGGAGCAATACATAAATGTCTGAATGTCAAGCATAGTTCCTTGGGAAAATGAATCTGTTCCTTCTAAATTGGTATTAAAACTTTACTGGACTGCATCAGTTATCTATTTTAATATCAATATTCTTCACAATATATTCCTATTTCATCTCTCCTAAAGAATAAAAATTCTGACCATAATGCACAGGTTCATTAGATTGCCAACCAATGTGATGTTTCATTGCTTGTTAGCTGTGGAAGTGAGTTTATCGAGTCTGCTCTTTATTACCAGCTTTCATATCAAAGCGCCAGGCTGCAAGGGGTGGGAATATGCAGCAATACCTATAAGAACATACGAAATAGGAGCAGGAATAGGCCATTTGGCCCCTCCAGCCTGCTCCGCCATTCAATAAGATCATGGCTGATCTTGGCAACAAAGCTACTTCCCTGCCCGCTCCCCATAACCCTTCACTCCCTTATCTTGCAAAAATCTGTCTATCTCCACTTTAAATGTATTTAATGACCCAGCCTCCACAGCTCTCTGGAGCAGAGAATTCCACGGATTTACGACCCTCTGAAAGAAGAAATTCCTCCTCAACTCAGTTCTAAAAGGGCGACCCTTTATTCTGAAACTATGCCCCCTAGTTCTAGATTTCCCCACGAGGGGAAACATCTTCTCTGCATCTACCTTGTCGAGCCCCCTCAGTATCTTATATGTTTCATTAAGGTCACCTCTCATTCTTCTAAATTCCACTGAGTATCGGCCCAGCCTGCTCAACCTTTCTTCATAAGTCAACCCCCTATAGGAGACGATACCATTCCAAAATGGAAAGCTTAGGGTGAAGCATGAGTAGCTACCTCACTTTTCAATGATTACCCCCTTCATGACCGAAAGAAAACTAAAGACAAAAATAAATGTAATTTTATGCTCGCAGCAGAATTGAATCCCGGGTTTGAATCCGGCCTCGGGTGACTGTCTGTGTGGAGTTTGCACATTCTCCCCGTGTCTGCGTGGGTTTCCTCCGGGTGCTCCAGATTCCTCCCACAGTCCAAAGATGTGCGGGTTAGGTTGATTTGGCTATGATAAATTGACCCTTAGTGTTAGGGGGGATTAAATACGTGGGGTTACGGGGATAGGGTGGGATATGTGTCGGTGCAGGCTCGATGGGCCGAAATGGCCTCTATCTGCACTGTGGGGATTCTGTGATTCTGTGAATCGGAAAGCAGCTCATTAAAGGCATGCACTTACTTAGTGAGATATTTTAAGAGCCTCACACTATACTTGCTACCACAAAGGTACATTTCCCACAAATATATATTGATATACAATGCCTCCAATTTTGTCACTCGGTTACTCCTACCTAATGGCAATATCTAGAATATCAATTGCTCTTCCTGTAAGTGTTTCTTGGGAACTGACTGTATACTGCTTTTGTTTGAGGGTGGCCGCAATATGGATTTCTTTCTGCATTTGTACAATATTTAGTCTTGATGGAATGGAGACAAATCATACTCACCACAGGTTTCAAGAACAAGGCAGCAAACAGCCCCAATTTGGCATGTTAACAAAAAAGGGGCAGAAATAAAAACATTACTGATAGTTTCATTATTTACTTTCACGAAATTGCAAAGCAATTTCAGACAGGTTTGTGGTAAGTGGCTGAAATGTAGGACATTTCAATGGAAAATGACAAACGGCAATAACTTGTTTAATTATACAAGCATATTCCATCCCAATTCCACGCCATTAGGTGGAAAAAGTGCATTTTTTTAAAAAAGAAAAAAGAGAGAGAAATATTCAATTGTTATCTTGCAAAGAACAGTGCATAACGCAGAGCAATCTGGTGCATGTACAAGAAAAGATGGCTGGAGTCTGGGTAAGTGGTTGCAGGTTATATCCAGTTGAATAGCAACAGCTAACAAATTCAAGCATAATTGTTGGCTGTCTATGACTAAGGTTAGCTCCGGGGAATTGCTGATATCTTGAATGTTTGCATTATTGTATTTTGAGAGTACTGGAAGTCTCAAAAGATAATGGAAAACATTTTAAACTAGTTTCCACCAAGGTTATATGATGCTTAAGTTGGATACATGAAATGTATCACATGGCAAAGTAATCATTAGACACTAGAAAGCTTTAACCAAAACTTTCCAAGTTATATTTCATTGCATTGAGCTCCACTGTAATTGTAAATATGATTGCCATATTCAGTTTTGACTAAAAGGTATCGTCGGTTAATTTACAATACACGCCACAGGCAGTATGTTGAGGGTAGGTAGATAGGTAATATCCTTGAATGAGTGTTTGAAAAGGTTATTTAAAGGTAAAACTGATTAACACTGGATTCTTGTTCATCAAACACATTAAAATACACAATTACCATCATCCAACACAAAATTAAAATGTAATTAATAGATTTTTGTTAGGCAAAGGTATTAAGGGTTATGGAACCAAGGCGGGTAGATGGTTGACGGGAACGGTAGCGTAGTGGTAATGTCACTGGGCTAGTAATCCAGAGGCCTGGACTAATGATCCAGAGACGCGAGTTCAAATCGCACCACAGCAGCTGGGGAATTTAAATTCAGTTAATTAAGTAAATCTGGAATAATTACTAGCATCAGTAATGGTGACCATGAAACTATCGGATTGTCGTAAAAACCCATCTGGTTCACTAATGTCCTTTAGGGAAGGAAATCTGCCGTTCTTACCTGGTCTGGCCTATATGTGACTCCAGACCCACAGCAATGTGGTTGACTCTTAACTGCCCTCTGAAATGGCCGAGCAAGCCACTCAGTTGTAAAAAAAACTGCTACAAAAATCAATAAAAAGAATGAACACTGTGGAAGTACCTTCACCACATGGACTGCAGCGGTTCAAGGCAGCGGCTCACCACCACCTTCTCAAGGGCAATTAGGGATGGGCAATAAATGCTGGCCTTGCCAGCGACACTCACATCCCATAAAAATGAATAAAAAAAAGTTAAGATGCAGATCAGCCATGTGCTAATTGAATGGCGGAACAGGCTCGAGGGACTGAATGGCCGACTCCTGTTCCTATGTATCTATGGTTAGGTTTAATACTCTCAAAAAATTATTTTACTTTTGATACCAATTCCTTATTTGAAAAAGCATTTCACAAATACAAATATAATTTTTTTTAAATGGAAGCAGATCGGGGGGGGGGGTTTGGGGGGGAACGGGGTTGGGGTTGGGGTTTTTAGAATGACTTGGGGGGCAATTATACTACCACGTTCACATTTATGCAAAGTGGTTTCGGTTGCCGACCAAATACACGAAAGCCCTGAAGTTGGAGAATAGCCATTCTAACCACTACAAATGCTAGTGTTAGAGATCTGGCTGGTGTAAATTTGTCAAATATTCTCATTTGTTTAAGTGGCACTATACTGTCAAATTGTAAGTGTAAAAATTCTCCACTGCAGTTTGTACATTGTACAAACTCAGTTATGCACTTGAATGTACACTACGCTCAGAATAGTGAAGAATTTGCCTCAGGGCACTAACTACCAACAAAAAATAAAAGCCTAAAAAGTGGTAATGCACCATTTATCTACACGGAGGTAGTTTAACAGGTGGTACCAAAAGGCCCAAAAATCTTGCCATACATTTACCAAATCAAGAATACCTAGGATCTAATTTTTGAAACTAAATTCCGTACCAACTCAATCAAAATGACTTGGGAAGAATATATTTATGTTGTGGTGTTGCTTGGAGGACTTGTAGTATGACGTTCGTGGCCTCTGAATGTTGCATCAAGGTGAGGAGCAAGGCTTATGATTTTGGGAACACAAATCGACCCTTTTGGCCTGTTTAAGCTGGCTGAATACGTTGGTCCACTCATCCTGATCAACCACACAAAGGTTGAGTTAGAAAAGCTTAGTTTTCCAAGAATTGGAGAGCAGCCATTGATTCCAGGTTATAAACTTGACATGCTGGGCTCACATTAATAGCAATCAAGGATACCATGAATTTTCGTTGGGCAATAATTCAAATATTAGAAGCCTGGTTACACTTCCAACGACATGTCACTTTTTTTTAAGTAGATCCTCACTCAAAATGTTGGCAAGCATCTATCTGGATGTCTAATTGAAATCTTTTATAGTCATTAGATGAGAATTTAGCTTTCATGATTGCATATCTTTGAGCATTACACTGAAGAGACTTGTTCAATTAGGTGGATATCATTTTGGCACTAAACATGCAATTTGGTGGCCTCCCTGCAGCCATTTTGGTTGAATTCCTTGAATAATGATTTAAACAATCCACCTGGCAAGCAGTGAAATAAATACCACATGCTGGTTTTAAAAAAAAAATCCTCATAATTAACTAAGTTGTTTCTGATAAACTTTGAGAAATCATATTCATAGGGAAGGGTTAATGCTCATCATAAAACATCAGTAAAAAGAGCATGGTGGTTATCAGCTGCTGTCAGCATAAAAACTTTCCCAAAATTGAACACTGCCTGCCTCTCAAACAAACATACAACCTTAATGGATTTCAAGGCAAGCATTCAGCTCCAGCTGGAGTACTGTGTCCAATTCTGGGCACCACACTTTAGGAAGGACGCAAAGGCTTTGGAGAGGGTACAGAAGGGATTTACTAGCATGGTTCCAGGGATGAGGGATTACAGTTACGTGGATAGACTAGAGAAGCTGGAGCGATTCTCCTTGGAGCAGAGGAGGCTAAGAGGAGATTTGATAGAGGTGTTTAAAATCATGTAGGATTTAGATAGAGTAAATAAAGAGAAACTGTTTCCAATGGCTGAAGGATCGATAACCAGAGGGCACAGATTTAAGGTGATTGACAAAAGAACCAGAGGCAACATGAGGAAAAACTTTTTTTATGCAATGAGTGGCTAGGATTTGGAATGCGCTGCCTGGTAGTACTATTCTATGATTCTAAGATCAGTTACATTTCAAAAAATGGCTCAACCTATTCTGGATATCAGTAAGCCTTGAAATTATTGCTGCATATCCATTTTAAAACTTGAATTTTCAGCAGTGTCTGAAATTGAACCATGGTACATTACTTATCAAATTTCACATTTATGTTTTTGATAGAAATATACTGAATAAATTAATCCTTTCCTCTTCCACCCTTTACATACTTGAAGAGTCACGATATCAAGTTAAAACTTGACTGGCACGTATCCAAAAGCCCTGTTGAACCACAAGGTTATCGGCCAGTCCATGACTTTCAAGTGGTTAATGAAACATTTGTTTCAGGCACTCTCGTGCTAAATATCCATGAGATTGACAGCAGGTCGACACCTCCAAATAGTTTCAACAGCTGAGAGGGGCAGATTGCAGCCCGAAGCTGCATAGGCCCACAGTTTTGTTTTAAATTTAATTCTGAAGCACTTTCCAAAATATTTTTTTTCCCCCACCAGTTAAGGTTAAGAAAAGACTCCCAATTCCTCTTAGCTACTGAGCCATAGTAATTCAAAAGTTTGCTATATTTGTTTACTTTTGGAGCCGTCAGTCAAGCATGGCAGGGAGACTAGGACTATAGGCTCCAGTCTGACAGCAGCCTGTGATCCCAGTCACACACCCACACGGGTGATGGACAGCTCTAAAGGTAAACAAACTTTACTGTCTTGGGGCTTTGGAAAAATGTGTTTAAGAATGAAATAAGTTGAGACATTGCGGTTTTAAAGTCAATATCCACAGCAAATAAAATTATAATTTTTTTTTGGAGTGCTGGAGAAGAAAGACTGTCTGAAAGCAAGTCTGTTTAAGAACTATAGATTATTTTTCTCCTTCCCCTAAAATTGATTTTGAATACAATAAATTCCGTACAAAACAAAGGTGTTCTATTTCTAAAAAAATGTTTTTGGCTGTGGCGTACCTCCACTGATCAAAGGTGACCTTGTACTCTTGTATCGCAGACTGTCCATTAATGACTTTTAGTTACATAAAGGCCCCAGATTGTGTTCACACCCTATTCATAAGCGGAGAAGTGCCGACATGCCATCTGATTACAATGGCACATATGGTTATGATCGGGTTGCAATTTTTGAACTAAACAGTGAAATCCAACAAATTGGAAATGGGTTAATTCCACTGAAGTTTAATTGCGGTCCTACTTAGATGACGCATCCTAATTTAAAATAAAAAGCATCGCAACTGAAGTTCGACTTAAAACTAAATTGCTGTTTGTGGGACCTTGCTGTGCGCAAATTGGCTGCCGCATTTCCCACATTACAACAGTGACTCTATTTCAAAAGTACTTCATTGGCTGTAAAGCGCTTTGACACGTCCGGTGGTCATGAAAGGCGCTATATAAATGCAAGTCTTTCATTCTTTCTTTCTTTAAATCAAGTGCAACTCTATTGTGGATATGGCTCTAAATACTAATTAGATTTGTGTTTCAAGGGCCTTTATTGGCAGTTTGAATTAGAATTTTCAGAAAACTTGCCTGACATTCTTATATGCATTTGATATGTTCACTTTCCCCGATAGTCTCAGAGGGCCTACTTGTCCAATGCGACCACTTAATTTGGTGTCCTGGGGTCTTGTATTTTCCCCCTTTGAGACTTCAGATTTGGGTCATATGAATTTCAGTAGGTCCAAAACGAATTGCTCACTAGTTACACAGAGCTTTCTGAATGAGACGTTCAGAGCTCACTAATGAAAAGTGCTGGGGTTAGAAAAAATATTACTGTCTGCTTAATAAATTATTGTACTCAAAAAAGGTATATGACCAAAATGCAGTGGAAACTTGATTCTTGAAAATAATAATTGCAATTAACAGATTAAAAAGTATGGCAAGTGTATTCACAACAAGATTACAACCGTCAGTCCCCGTACTGTTAAAATATTTGGAAATCATTTGGAGAGTCGTCAATTCAGGTGTCAAATATTGGATAGAAGGAATGTCCAAGCTTCTTGTTTTTAGGAGCCACTTAGGTGCATACCATGGAAACCACTGGCCACATTTAAAATTAACATTCCCATTAATTTGCATACATCTTAAACTGTAGATACCAACATTCCTTTCTGTTCTGATTTAGGATTTATCCACCAATTGAAACTGGACTAAAAACTGTCCTTTCTAAATCTCCAGAAGTTCAAAATCCATATGGCACAAAAAGCTAGGAGGATATATAAGCCCCAAAAGAAATTGAGTTGCCTGGGCTTTGGGGATTAGATTGCCTGATCCGTTGGATCCATGTTGCCCACAGGCCATAACTTGGAAACATGTGTATAGGGTTGACTCATTCTCCTTAAATGGCCAACCTGTCATCTACTTCTGCTATTTTGTAAAATAAAACAAGGAATTCTGTGTGCTTGTAGGAGATAAATATGGAGGCAAAATCTGCTCCCAAACCACTGACAGGGATCATTGAAAAAGTGTTCTCATGATTAATAGGCTTGCCTCAGTTTTAAACATCTTTATAACCTTATTGTTGAAGAAAGCAAATAGCTTCCATATAGTATAAAAAAGCAAAATAAAGTTTGGTTAAAAACACTTGTGTTATTGCATCACAAGAACCTCTCTTCAGGCTGCCTATATGTTTGTAATGTATTTGTGACACTCATTAATTGTGCAGCTTGGCAATGTTGCATGCCAAAACAAATATTGTCATGGTTAAAATACATAATATCACTTACCTAGTCTTTTATTTATAAAAAGTCTGAACTCTGTTCCATTTACCTTGATTAATGAATTCTTCCATTTTGTCTTTAAAAGGCTGTAGATGCTCTTCTGGTGAAAGACGGCAGACTTTTTCCATTTCTGTCTCACAAACTGCAACAAGAAAAGTGAAAAACCCCAATGTCTATCAGCTCAAAAAAGTCTTACCAGTTCTATTGCTTTATAATTTGAAATGGGAGTACAGAATCATAGATAGGTCCCCAGAATGATATGCATGATTTTTGTAACCCAAAGGGGTGATTTTTTTATGGTGGGAGTGAAAGAAAAGAAATCATCGCTAGTTTTAGCTTTACATGTCAAACACTCTTGGGAATATTCACTCAAAACATGCTTCTTGATGTGCATGTCACCAGTGCACTGATAACTCATTTAGCCCCAGTGCCATCTAGACTGCAGAGAATCAAGTGACTCTTTACATAAAGCCAATAATGCTCTTTTCTTTATCAACTAGTTTCAGCCTGGAAGTTGGAGAGAAAATAGGTATCCTGCATCAGCATGTGGAGCCAAGAGATTAGTTTGCAGTAACAACTGAATGAGAATCATTATTTTATTCATTAGTTTTCAGGATTTGATGACAAACTTCTGAGTTTGGGTATCAAATAAACTAGTGATTTGGTCAATGTTGAAGTTGCCACTGCCCAATGATTTCATGCAAATGGAATTGATTTCTCATTGTTTCTAATGAGGTTTGGATTTTTACACAATTCTGGGACAGTCTAAAAAGGAACAAGTGAAAACTGCTGCTTTAGAAATACACAAGAGAATGGGCCATAATTTGCTGTAGCAGAACATCTAATGACATCTGCTGTTAGTCAGACTTGCCCGAGGGTTTTTAAGTTTTTGCGTGGCAAGTGCGAGCTGATAACGTTGCAGCGAGGCAAACCGGGCATCTGGGATCGGAGTGAACAGGGCAAGCAACTGTGTGTCTCCTTAACCAATCAGACTGAAGGATTGTGAAATTAACAGCGCAAGGACTAAGAAGGTAGTGTAAATTAGAGTGGGTGAATTCAATGTCAAATCAGGTACAGAAAGAAAAATAAGAGAGGGAAAGAAAGATTGCATTGAGAGAGAGAGAGAAAGAGACAAAGTGAAAAAAAAGTAAAAATTTTACATTTTACATTTTTTAAATCTCCCAACAATTAAAACCTGAAGGAATGAGACTCCACACTTGTAACAGTCAATTTTTAATGCCAGAAGGTTTGACTGGCTGTAATTAACACTTACCATGTCATTAAAAGGTCTTAGACTGGGATGGACAAGACGTAACTTTCTGTGGTGAGTTTAATTTATATCTACAGCACAAATACAGCAACTTCACACCATTCAATGCATTTCAATGGTGAGCCAGACAGTGAGATGCCACTTTCGTGAAGCCAACGGTGGGGTGGCGCAAGTCGGACAGTAACTTTTGGGTATTTGTGTTTAACCACGCATCTGCCCATCGCCTGAAGTTGCTGTAGCATTTGTGTATAAATAACAGCGAACGCCATTAGCCTCACCATTATTTTGACGACAAATTCTGCCCCATTATGCTGGCACAATCCCTATTAGCCAATTTTCAATTTCACATTGATCTGATGTGTGGCTTAATAGCAAATCATTTGACAGATTCTAAGTATCCAATAAAAAAAAGCCTCACATTTTCCTCCACCCAGCAAAAATCAGCAAAGATACGTAATTGAAAGAAAGCATGTATTTTTCTTGAAAATTAGGTCCAGCAATTTCTTCATGAGCGCACAACAGTTGCATCAAATACCAAGTGAAATATCCTAAATCTATAAACCATCTCAAATTCCTCCACATATCACATATGGTCAGTTTTCATTTGATAGTCAATGTACAAATATAAATAAATCTTGTGTAGTGTTGCTCACAGTGGGACGAAGGTCAAGTAGCAAGGTTGTAAGGTGTAGGGTTTAGTTGTAAGGTTGGAGAGAGGGCTACAATGAGAGATGGGGTGGGGATGCTGCACATGGCCTCGGAAAGGATTTGGAAAGAAGTCTGCACTCTATTACAGTGAGTATTTCCTGGAAATGTAGCTGTTGGGGTTTTTTTGTGACCGACACTGGTGTGACAAACAGGAAAACATGCCGCTGGAAAATGAGCCAATTGGGATTACTTTTCGTGATGGACCTTTTCTGGGCTTTATGAACAGGAAGTCATGTCTCACGGTGAATGTCAATTATAAACAAAACAAAACTCAAAATTTTTTTAGCTGGAAATCGGATCCAGGAACCAAAATGATACCACTGTCCTTCATCACACTCCCAACAAAATCATAAACCTCTTTGCTCGAAGTCTGGTTCTGTACTCTGCTAACCTCCAATACATTTTTGGGTCTTGTGTCCATGAATGTCCAGTGTACTGTAATGAAACAAAATCTCAAAGTTGAAAGCACCTTTACATTCTAGGAGCTAACTTGGTAAGTCTCATTACAACAGTGATTCCACTTCAAGAGTGCTTCATTGACTGTAAAGCGCTTTGAGATGCCCAGTGGTCGTGAAAGGCGCTATATAAATGCAAGTCTTTCTTTTCTTTCATGCAGCTTGCATAACAATATCAGTAAATCCCATGAACTCAAGCCCTAGTTTTCCCAGAGAGGTGCAGATCTCTGACACAAAACACCATTAGAGATATTTCAAATATACAAAACGTCACTACTATATATCCAAAAAGAAAACACACACACGCACAGAACCACCCCTACTAGAGCTGTTTTCTGACACAAAATGCCAACCTACCTTTCCCCAGATGCTGACAGACACATCTGCATCCCCTGCTTCAAAGAAAAACGGGAAAGATGGCTACACTCTGAAGTTGCTCAAGTCAATCCTCAGATCTGAGGGATACAGTGCGCTCACGAGAATGATGAAATACTGTTCCTGAAGCTTGTGTTAAGTTTAGTTGAAAAGGTACAGGTGGTCAAAGGTGGCGAGGTGAGAATGGGAGTGGTGAGCCAAATGAAGGTCAGGGTCACATTTGTGGACAGAACGAAGGTGGGTCAATAACCAGAGGTCATAGATTTAAAATCAGTGGCAAAAGATCTAGAGGGGAGGGGGAGAATTTTTTTCACTCAGTTGTCGGGATATGGAATGTCAAGGTGGTGGAAGCGGATTCCATAAATAACTTTAAAAGGGAGTTGGACAGGTACTGGAGGGTGAGGAACTTACCGGGTTATGGACAAAAAACGGGTGGGGGGGTGGTGGGATTAAGCACGACTGCTCTTTCAAAGAGCCAGCACAGGCACGACGGGCCGAATGGCCTCCTTCTGTGCTGTAAATTTCTATGATTCTATTTGGATACCATTTGCATTCTGGCTCTCTAATATAAAAGCAATTATACAGAAACCAAATGAACACAACAGACTAAAACAAAGGCACTAAACCAAAAGTAAAATACCACGGAAGCTGGAAACACTCAGCAGGTCAGGCAGTATCTGTGGAGAGAGAAACAGTTAACATTTCAGGGCAATGACCTTTCATCCAGCATCCAATGAAAGGTCATTGACCTGAAACAATAACTCTGTTTCGCCACAGATACTGCCTGACCTGAGTGTTTCCACCATTTTCTGTTTAATTTACAATATACTAGCTGGAAGGAAGGACATGTGAATTGCTGTCTTACATGAAAAGAATGTTTGGGTGCCTAGACAATGGTGTGGTAAGAGTAGTTGCTGCAGTTCTAATGCAAATTGATTGTGTAGAGATTTTAAATAAATTATCTGATGACAATGCATACATGAATGCATGATAAAAGCTACCTAGAACAAATGTTCAAGTATTTATCTATCGATAACAATATCTGTTTACTTTTATTTACTGAGTTAGTCACAACTCCTATCCCAACATAGAAGATGACGGAATAGGTGACCTCAAGCAAGTTCATCAATGCTCTATTTAAGATACACAAGCTTTGCATCAATGCAACAGGAGGGTTAAAGTGGGCCGCCTAACTCATCCAATGGTCTGTTGGGTGAAGGCACCACCTGCTGCAGCAGTGAGGCATAAAGGTCAGAAACTCCCAAGCTCAATTCCTTACCTGTACTAAGTCAAATGATTTCAGTTGGGACAGCAATTGGGGATGTTGAACTTGGCGACAGGAGCCCTGAGCTAGGAAGGGGTGAAAAAAGCCAGAGTACCTCTCCTGAGCACTAACCAGTTACTCATGCTGGAAAGCACTCATTGACGATCTGGTGGCAGAACCAGATCTGGGTTAACTGTGCTGAATATTCACTGTCTAGACTCACCCATCAACAATGGCCACTTGGGCAAGGCATCAGAGGGCTGCCAGCATCAGTGGAACCAGCAAGCAGCATTTACATGGGAGCAGGAGAGAAAATTGGCCAAGAATAGGCTGGGAACTTGGATGGGATGGAACTTGGCTCAGTCCCCGCCAGTTTTGCTCTGTCCTCTAATCTAACATTCATCCTGAAGCAGAAAATAGACTGCTTTCACCCAAGTCTAATGTGTTAATGAGTGTAGCATACAGCCTCTTGACATTAGAAGAGAAATTCAACCTTAAAAATCAGATTTAAAAACTGCTACTAGTGTAGATTAAACAGACTCAATTGAATTACTTCAACTCAGTTTAATATTTCACGATGACTTTACACAGATTTACTATATTAACAATTCACAAAGAGCAATATTATATTAAAACATTTGAAGGCGATATAGCACAGCTCAGCATTAATGCTCAGAGCCATAAAATGGGGATAAACAGATTTGCTTCGTGCTCGAGTTAATTTCCAATCAGAGTTGCACTGATTGGACAGGTGCCAAGCAGAGGATGCACCACTCCCTGAAAGTTTGGCTGGTGGGGTGGGGCAGGGGGGGGGGGGATGAGAAGGGAAAGTGGGAATCTCATCTGACAAGCTCGAGTGCCTCTCGTTGAACAGGTGAAAGAGGCACTGGCAGCCAACCTGCTCCCAGTCCACTGCAGCAGGGTTGCTAAAGCCACACGAACGGAGATAACTTAGAAAAATAACATTTTCAGATAAACATTATTAAAGTTGCATTAGGTATTTTTAAACTAGCTTCCTTTATAGCACGGTACAGATCAGGGCCACAGCAGATGGGCTTTTTGTTAGAAACCGTGCCAAACAAGCACATTCCGTCACAGTGACTTCAATTTGTGAACCTTCGACTCAGTCTCAATGTAACCTGCCTGCAGCGAGTCCCTAATTTCCCAGACCAAATCTCTACCCCCAAAGTGTGTAGTTAGTCTGAACAAACTGCATTTAACCACAGAGGTTTGCTAAACACAAAGGCGGCGACAGGCAGGCTTTACAGCCTGTTTGCTCAGTTTGCAGTCATTTATCTAAATAAGGAACAGAGCTGCAGAATTTTAGATCAAAATATTCTATCAATATAAGAAGTTCTTTCAGGATGTTGTACAAAATTTTAAAGAAACAACTTTACAAACTCTGAGCAACAAATGCTTGCTTCACATTAGAACAAACAAATTCTTTCAAAAAGTAAACTACTGAAGATAAATGGCCGAATACATAGCAATAGGAATTGCTTTTTTTTTTAAAAAAAGGGCATTTGAAACTAATACAAACCCAACTTGCATTTACATAGCAATCTTAACTACTACACCTTAGACTAATATAGCGCATTTATCAAAAACATCCCAAGGCGCTTCACTGGAACGTAAATCAGATAAAAATTGACACCAAGCTCAAGGAGGAGATATTAGGAAGGGTGACTAAAAACTTGGTCAAAGAGGTAAGATTTAAAGAGGGTCTTAACAGAGAAGAGAGAGGCAAAGGAATTCAGCGAGGGAACTCCAGAGCTTAGGGCCTAGACGGCTGAATGCACAACAGCCAATGGTGGGGCAGAGAGAGTTGGGGATGTGTAAGAGGCTAGAGTTGGAGGAATGCTGAGTTCCTGAAGAGCTGTATGGCTGGAGGAGGTTACAGAGATAGGGAGGGGTGAGGTCATGGAGGGATATGAACGAGGATGAGATTTTAAATTTGAGGAGTTAATGGACTGGGACAGCAAGCACAAGTGTGATGGCAGAGCGGGACTGGGTGCAGGTTAGAAAAATATCCCAAGGTACTTCACTGAAGTATTATAAAGAGATGCCAAGCCAATAGGCAGAGGCGAGGAGGGGTGACCAAAAGTTATGTCAAAGAGGTGGGTTTTAAGGGGGTGGGTCTTAAAAAAGGTAGAGATATGATTTAGGGAAGGAATTTTTGAGCATAGGGCCTAGTCAGCTGAAAGCATAGCCACCAACAGTGGGGTGAAAGGAGGGGGGAATTCACAAGAGGCCAGAATCTGAGGAACAGAGAGCTTGGGGTGGGGGGTGGGGTAGGGAATTGTAAGGCAGGTGGAGGTTACAGAGATAGAGGGATTTAAACATGAGGATGAGTTTTTAAATTTGATGTGTTGGGGGACTGAGTATCAATGTTGGTCAGCAAGGACAGGGGTACTGGGTAAGCAGTACTCGGTGCAGAAGAGGCTACAGGGAAGGTTTTGGAGGAACTGAAGTTTAAGATAGGTGGAGGATGTGAGCCTGACCAGGAGAGCATTGGAGTAAATCTAGTCTGGGGTGACAACGGCAGGATTCCTTTTTTATTGATCTTCACCTTCTCACCATATGGATGTATCCCTTTTTCTAAACATATACCTAATCGTCTCTTGAACCCGTTTATAATGGTTTTCATCAGCTTTCAAGGTATGTGGGTTTTTTTAAATAAATAGTGACAAAAAATCTTTTATTTTTTTCAGCTATATTTTCTAATTTCTGAGACCTTCAACAGCCTGGATCAGTTTTGTGAACTTGTTGAGCACAGAACAACTTACTTTTAGTTGATATAGTATGGCTGAAGTTTTATCACATTAAAGATTCATTTTCCAAGACAATTCAAGAGCATAGAGGTCTGATACAGTAATATGCAGCAGTAATTCCCCAGCCTGTTATATATCAGGCTAGATAAGCTTTAGCATGGGGGATAAATCGTGGCTCTAATCCCTTCTGTGATGTTACTTCCTATGTTATTATATAAATATATGCAGCTCGCCACAAATTTGGCTTCATCCCCGGAAGGATGTCTGAAGTTGGTAATAGGTGGCAAGCAGAGTTTACCAAAATTACCGTAAGCAAAGCATGTCCGAGAACTAGTCCCAATCAGGAACTGCAGTGACTGAGTCAAAGTAAAAAAAAAATTAAGATCACTCAATTTGATGGAGGTTAAAAATTCACAGAAATAGCATGTTCTTTATTGAAACAATAGAGGCTTCAAATTTAGGTTTTGCAAACATCTGCATCTCTTTCTACAAACTCCTTCCAGTATTTAAACACAAAGCAAACGGGCACTGCAATACCTTTCTACAATAAAGTCCAATAAACCCAACTGAGAGGAATAATCTAAGCCATTGGTGCCACAAGAACGACTGTCAGTGGTTCTATGCTGTTAGTTAGCAAATTTATTTGGGCAGGCGAGATACATTTCGCTCTCCCCCCCTCCATCCTTACCTCCACACCCAACTAAAAAGTCATGGACATCTCACTTCATGTATATAGGGCTTTTAACATAGTAAAATGTCCCAAGGCACTTCACAGGAGAGATTAACAAAATTTGACATCGAGCCACATAAGGCAATATTAGGACAGATGACTTGGTCAAAGAGGTAGGTTTTAAGGATGGTCCTAAAGGAGGAGAGAGAGGTAGAGAGGCGGAGAGGATTAGGGAGGGAATTCCAGAGCTTAGGGCCTAGGCAGCTGAAAAAGGATGAAGCACGAAAGCCAAAGCAAAAGAGAAATGGAGAGACAGATGTACACTGGTGAACTCAGCAGTATGGTTGAAGATAGAACGGCAGAGCTGAAAGTGCAATACAGCAAGACCATGAGACTGCAGTATTCTATGGGAGGGAGATAGAAAGAGAGATCATTTAAGTCGCATTATGTTCTGGTGCAGAACATTTCAGTTAACAGCAGTACTCCCACCAGATGTGCAGGTCATGGGCCAGAAGTTCGGGTCTCCACGGGTGAGTACGTGCTGTGTACGCACCCGTAGACCCAACGAAAGTGCCGGTTTCGCGCATGCGCTGGAAACCAGAACTTCCGTTCCCCTGAAGGAAGGGGTTCAGAGGTCGAACGCGTGCTCCGGAGAGGCGGCGCGCACACATCGAACTTCGTTTTTTTTTTCAGGTTTCTCCGTGAGGGTAAGTACGGAGAAGCTGCGCAGGAAAAAAGGAGGCGCAAGGCCTGCTTTTAACAAGGTAAGTGGTGAACTAAGTATAATTTAAACATTTTTTCAACAGGCTTATCTTTTTTACATACTTTAAAGAAAGGTAAGTTTATTTTTAGCACCGTTAAAAAGTGCAATTAATTTTTACAAAAATTTAAATTTTTGTTTAATGTAGTTAATTTATGTAATTTATAGTTATTTTAAAAATGTGATGTTTTTTATTTATTTATTTGAAGTTTTAGTGAGGTTTCCTGTCAAAATCTATGAATGGAGATTCCCTGCTCCGATTGGCTCTCCATGGCCCACGTGATCCCAGGGGACGCTTCGAACTAACTGCGCCGCTGGGATACGCAAGCACTGCGCGCCGGCAGCTGCAGGAGGCCCAGGAGCCGAATTCCACGTGGGCCCGAAGCACAACGGCAGGCGCGGTAGGCAAGTATGCACGCGATTTTTGCACCCGCGGGAAGCCGGAGGGCAGAATTTCTGGCCCATTAGCTTCACGAGGGCAAGTAAACTTTCAGCATACAATATTCACGTCTTCAGATAGAGAAATGAGAAACTGCCACACTGTGCCAGGAACTAAACTCAAGAACTGCACCAGGAGCCTTGTTTTGCTTATAACTTTTCAGATGATGCAGACTGCATATCGGATACACTTTTCTGTTTCTGAAGATGACTTGCAGAAACACAGGAGTTTTTGCCCCCCCATCCAGCCCACATGCAGAATGATGAAATACACGCAAATACGTACTGGGCCAGAATTTACTGTAGCCAGCAAACGAACGGCACTCGCCGTTAGTTCAACTTGCCCTTGCCCATTTAATTTCCATGAGTTGTTGCACGGCAAGTTGCTGTAAGCAGTAGATCGAAAATGCGCGGCATCCTCAACAGGGCATCTGGGACCTGTGCGAACAGGGCAAGCAACTGTGGAACATAGGAACAGGAGTAGACCATTTAGCCCCTTGAGCCTGTTCCGCCATTCAATGAGACCCTGACTGATCTGTTTCTGAACTCCATCCAGCTGCCTTGGTTCAATAATCCTTTTATACCCGTCTAGCAAAAATCTATCGATCTCAGATTTAAAATGATTAAGTGAGCTGTTTCTACCACCCTTTGCATGAAGACGTGTTTCTAACTTCTCTCCGGAATGGCCTGGCTCTGATTTTAAGGTTATGTCCCCTTGTCCTAGACTCACCCTCCAGCAGAAACAGTTTCTATCTAACTACCCTATCAATTCCTTACAAAATACTAAAAATCTTAATCAAATCACCCCGTAAACTTCTCTATTCCAGGGAATACAAGCCTAGTTTATGTGATCTCTCCTCATAATCTAACCCTTGGAGCCCTGGTAACATTCTGGTGAGTCTGTGCTGCACCCCTTCCAAGGCCAATATATCCTTCCTAAGGTGTGGTGCCCAGAACTGTACACAGTACTCCAGATGTGGTCTAACCAGGGGTTTGTATTGAATCATAGAATAATACAGCACAGAAGCAGGTCATTTGGCTCATCGAGTCTGCGCTGGTTCTTTCGAAGAGCAATCTAGTTAGTCCCAATCCCCCACTCTTTCCCCACATCCCTACAACTTTTTCTCATTCAAGTATTTATCCAATTCCCTTTTGAAGGCTACTATTGAATCTGTATCCAACACCCTATCAGGCAGTGCATTCCAAATCCTAACCACTCATTGCGTAAAAAAGTTTTTGCTCATGTCGCCTCTGGTTCTTTTGCTCATGTCTGCCCTGGTTCTTTTGCCAATCACTTTAAATCTGTGCCCTCTGGTCATCAACCCTTCAGCCATTGGAAGATATTCCTCATTATTTACTCTATCTAAATCCTTCATGATTTTAAACACATCCATCAAATCACCTCTTAGCCTTCTCTGCTCCAAGGAGAATCACCCCAGTTTCTCTGGTCTACTCACTTATTATACTGAATGCATCTTAAATATAATATTGGTGATTAGACTTGTCAATGCCCTGTTGATTTTTCTCCTTTAATACGTAATGTTCAATCACTCTTTTTAGTCTTGTTGAGCGGAAAAGACCCTTTCACAGTCCAGCTGGCCAGCCCTGAAATTCAAAAAATACAATACTGTCCTGTTACAAATCCTGAGGCTTGAAACATCAGGACTTAACAGCTAATTTTTGGTCAGGGTGGGGAGGAAGGAGAAGGCTGCACTGAGTGATCCCAAAGACTGGGGATGGAAAACCATGCCATGGGGGGGTTGGGGGGAGGGGTGGCAGGGATTGTTTCCTGACAGGGGTAAATAAGTACAAGAAAGGTGGAGGGTTTTGTTTGCATTAAGGATTTGGGATATGTTATCTTCAGACTGTTTGCCACAAGATCCTAAGGTGGAAAAGCTCTGCTGGAAGTTATATCCCAAAATGACCACAGAAACTCAAATTCAAGCAACAAGCCTAGCACAAGATGTTTTCTAGAAAAACCCACACCCAAAATGAAGAGATTCACTTGATTTTCTACCTGACACCATCAGAGCTCAAAACCCTTTCCCATAATTAGAGGTAAAATCTCAACTTCGATGTTACAAAAGCATACATTAACAAGTCTGTTTTATGGAGGAAGCACATAAGATATGAAGCCGATAGAACTAACTCACGGTGACATGGGTAGCAAAACTTCCTCCCCTTTATATTCTAGCCTTCTAGTTATAAAGGCCAACATTCCATTAGCCTTTTTAATTATTTTTTGTACCTGATAACATTTTAGTGATCTGTGTACATATACCCCTAAATCTCTGTGGGCCTTCATTGTTCCTAGCTCCTTAACCAATCAGGTTGAAGAATTGTTAAACAGTGCAGAGTCTGAACTGGGAAGTGCAAATTAGAATAGTAATTTCCTGACACCAGGCTGGGATCCACATCATACAAGGGTATTTAAAGTGGCAAAATCAGTTATATCCTTGCTGCTATCTATTGGACATATTAGAAATGGGAGTAGTACCCACAAATTGGTAAGTACTTAACTTACCAATCATTAAAAAGGGAATAGGGACCAATCGGGAATATCTACTGACTGGATAGCTTAGTCTTCAGATTATTCTTTAAACTACCCAGCCTTTGAACAAGGTAAGCAGTTATTGCTAAACATGCCTTTAAATACTCCCAATTAAGTTGACACATGCTTTTCATAATGTGGATGCACAATGTGCACTGAATGAAGGAATGTGTCACTTTAGGATGTCCTTTATTATATCTGAAAGTAGGGTTTGACCAATCAGAATGCTGTGCTGCAGCAAGTCTAATGTATATTAATTATTCATTCCTCAAAATTGTTAGTTAGAATTTGAACAATGTGTGCAATAGAATGTATTACACAACAGTCTTTGGAAGAGTTTAATTCTATTGTTTGCATTTTTCAATTCTGTTTTGGAATAGGGATTGGAAGAGAAGTGTTGGGGGAGGGTCAAAGCTGTAGAAGTTGCAAGAGACTGAATTTCTAAAAAGCCCTGTTGGCTCTCTTCAAAGATTGGTGATCTAAAAACATCTCTCTGCAGGTTGAGTTGATTTAAGTCATGTGGTGAATGCTGGAATTTCCAGCGTAGAATGGAGCCAGAGCAAAAGCCATCACTTGCTATGACTGCCTTGAGGAAGGCTGCTGACAGCTGTGGCAGATCAAAAGCAGATCAGGTTGCTATACAAACTACATGTCACTTGCCTCAAAGAAGGGCAAGATTGGGCTTCCACAAAGCTATGAAATGTGGAGGTGAAACAGTTGCTGGGAGCTCAACTCAATACATAGTCATGCAATTCTGTTCCTTTGTCCATTACTGTCTGCCAAATTCTCACTCCTCATCCCCAAGAGAAACTTTAGTGGGATTGTGCAACTGAAAGACGTAGAGCAGTCGACTTGAAACCTATTGTTCACAGCAACTAATTAAAAGGAATCTCTTCTCGAAACACAGATGATGTATACATAATCTTTGTACCACTTCAAATACAATAGTCCTAAAAACAATGAACTGCCAATTATAAACACCAAATTTGCCAATAGTATATTTTATCTTTAATTGCTTTCAAATATTTAATTAGTACCAGTTCAGAGAGGAAACCATTTGTGACCAAAGTCATTCTTGGTATGTTACAAGTATTACCCCCTTGAATTTTTGTTGTGCGTCAGAAATTATCTTTACATGCACAAGAGAAACAAGCACATCCTTAATCTTTTGCCATTATTATTTTGAAAGCTAAAGTCGGCCCATTTTTAAGAATATCCTATATGTTAAACCTTTATTTTTTTTTAATTCAAAATTCAGCATTTCTTTTACACAAACCAACTAATGGAGGCAAAATATTGTCTCACAGCAACCTTCATTCAATTGCCAGGCTTTCTCTTTCCCCTTGGCCCTGCAATTACAAAACTAATTTTTTTCCAAAAAGGCGACGGTCAAACATTCCTGAAATGCATTTACCTTCACTTGTTACTGATGTCACTGCAATTGATGAGAATTTGTGCTTAATAAACTTACTGCTACAGACCCAAAATGCACAAGTGGAAAATGATGCTTTGAAAAAACCCTCGCTGCAGTGCAGACACACATCGTGGTATTGGCCTCTGCATCATGTTATATATGAGGTTAAAATGCAGCTAGACTCAGAAAATGGTCCAGCTTGTTTTAAGATTCCCACAATATAGACTGTTGCCAGAAATTTCAACTTTGGCGGGGGTGTAAAATGGGCCATATGGGACCGGCCACCCATTAAACACCCCACCCATTTCTTTTCCATTGACTTCAAATCAGGCAGGGTGTATAACGGGCAGCAGGGCCTCTCTAATGGTAGCCAAATACTAGAAAATATCTAGAATAAAAACCCAAAAATGTAGCAGCAGGTTTGACCAAATGAGCGCATTCCAAATTTTGCTTAAATCACTATTTACTATGATGCGGAGATGCCGGTGTTGGACTGGGGTGGACAAAAATGAGAAGTCGCACAACACCAGGTTATAGTCCAACAGTTTTATTTGAAATTATGAGCTTTCGGAGCGCTGCTCCTTCGTCAGGTAAAGTGAGGGAATACAAATCAGTTACAAAGCATATATAGACAGAGAACAATGTGTCTGCAGAGATACAGTCTGTCAGGGAGGCATTACATCAAAGACACAGCAGAATACAGCTAAGACAATGAGGTGGGGTCACAGGGGGTCCAACGTGTTAAATGCTGCAGTCTGCAGTTAAGCTTTTTTACTTTTTTTTACTATTTTTTTTACTATTTACTAAGCACTTTATTCAATTTGCATAGTTTATTTAGTCAGCATAGTTATCCAGTCGGCTGGTCTGGATTGCAGGATGTTATTGTATCTAACTGCAATCATGCTCAATACTTACAATCTGGCCATTAAAATATGCAAACAGCCAAAGGGAACGGTAGCATAGTGATAATGTTACTGGACTCGTAATCCAGAGGCCTGGACTAATGATCCAGAGACATGAGTTCAAATCCACGGCAGCTGGAGTTAAATAAATCTGGAATAAAAAGCTTGTAATAGTTACCATTTAACTACCGGATTGTTGTAAAAACCCATCTGGTTCACTAATGTCCTTTAGGGAAGGAAATCTGTCGTCCTTACCCAGTCTGGCCTCTGTGTGACTCCAGACCCACAGCAATGTGGTTGAATGCACTCTGAAATGGCCTCGCAAGCCACTCAGTTGTCAAGGCGGCGGCTCATCACCACCTTCGGGGCAATTAGGGACGGGCAATAAATGCTGGCCTTGCCAGCCATGCCCACATCCCTTGAATGATTAAAAGAAAACTTTTACATGAGCAACATGATTCGCTAAAATGTTCTGTAAAGCAATGATTGGAAGAGTTATAGATCAGATACCATGGATATTCAACAATTACTTTTGAATAATACCAGCGCAAAGAAAATTACAACAGGTATTTACTCCCACTGTATGGTTAACCAAAGGTACCAACAGTAATTCTGTATTGTGCATACTGCTATTTCCCTGTGGAATAGCAGTATGTACAGTACAGAAAATTCCACAGAGGCTGCCTCCTCCAAATAGTACCAACAGAATGCCTATCCTCTGATGTTCCTGTGTGCACAGTTGAAGACAACTAAGTCTTGGTTATCAATTGTAGCAATTGTGATGGAGGAATTACAACATAGAAACATAGAAGATAGGAGCAGGAGTAGGCCATTCGGCCCCTCGAGCCTGCTCCGCCATTCGATGAGATCATGGCTGATCATCCAAACTCAGTACCCCGTACCTGCCTTCTCCCCATATCCCTTTAGCTTTAAGAAATATATCTAACTCATTCTTGAATATATTTAATGACTTGGCCTCAACTACCTTCTGTGGTAGAGAATTCCACAGGTTCACCACTCTCTAGGTGAAGAAATTCTTCCTCATTTCTGTCCTAAATGGCTTACCCGTTATCCTTAGATTATGACCCCTGGTTCTGGACTCTCCGACCATCAGGAACATTCTTCCTGCATCTAGTTTGTCCAAATAATACGAAACCAGGTAGAAACAACGACGGTGAAAAGTATCAAACAAAAGACAAAAATGATCCACCTGATGACAAAATGGCACTTGTCTAATTACAGGGCCAAAATTTATTTAGTTATTTTTTTATATAAATACAATACACAAAATCCAAGCTTACTTTCACAAAGGACCAACTGTGCAACAATGGGCAAATAGCAGCTACCAAGTTTGTTGATTTGACAATCCCTCTGTTCGCAGCTCCTATCAGTGCAACAAAATGGGACAAAACACACACTGCTCACAGTCAACAATAAAGAGAAAACCGTTTACCTTTCAAGTCTTTCTTTAGTTTACGGAGATCCTTCTCAAAATCCTCAAACTTCATCTGGGAAGCTTGAAATAGGTCCTGTGGTTCTGGCATAGGGTAGATACTTTGTTCTGTACCTGCATCCTGAGACAAGACATTTGGAATTTATCAACCGCAAGAAAGTTTTCCATGCACCTCAATCTACCAACTACATGCATGATTACATTTTAGCAAAACTAAAACAATTCACAGTTTATATGTAAAAATACTTCTTTAAAAAAAAATACCACAAATGTATAATGTTAAGATTATTCAGAAATATTAAACACGTACCTCGTCAAAATTACGCAAATAATACGAAACCAGGTAGAACAGGAGGTTAATGCTGTTATCCTGAAAGAGATAAAAGTCATCTGATACAAGGCAATATAGTGGACCCTTGATTACCTGCCACAATGGAGGGGACACCCACAGCAGATATAGCAACTGGTGATAGCCCCAAATTATTGCACGTCCTTCCCCATCCACCTCAGTCCTTCCCAGCAGCACTCGCCTTCATTACACATGCCAGCAAGACCAGTTGGCCTTACAATAGCCGTGAGCTCCGCCAGGCACCCACTGAACCTGCCACAGACCTGAGAGATCCAGTCAAAAATGCATCGTGCCCTCACCTCCAGTATTCCAGTCAGCAGTCTCCGTAACGTGCGGACCTCAGTGAAGCAGCTGCTTTCTTTTTGAAATGATTCTTTATTGCCTATCTAAAATGCGCTCCTTCGCTGGTGAACACCACATTTAAAAATCGGCAGGCTTAGTACTGATTTTAAGCTGGCAGCACGTCTGACAAGCGTTGACCGTGTTAATGGAGGCCAGCCCAAACTGCCTTTGTTACTCATTGCTGTAGGTAGCAGGATGTGGTCATCATCAGGGCAACGTTTCGGTCACTTGCCTCAGGTCTGCATTCAGGTCCGATGCCATGAGATGCTGCGTGGGGTGGGGGGGGGGGGGGGGGGGGGGGGGGCGGCGGTGAGGGGTGGGAGGAGAGAGGCAGTGCGAGCCAACAGATGGTCTGGTTCTTCAGCTGCTGTGGCACCAGCTGATCTTGCTGGCAAAGGGGACTATGATCCGGAAAAAAAAAAAATCCTGGCATCCTCAACTCCTACTGCTCTCCTGTAACCTGCAAAAATCCTCAGATGAATCAAAAACACACAAAATGGTTGCCAGGATAAGCTCGGCCAAGATATCTCGCTTTAGAACCAAATTTCAACTCCAGTGCAACCCAGTGATGAGGTGACCTTGCACGGTTTCAAGTGGTAGCCTTAGCATTAGACTAACAAAAACAATTAGTTCAAAGAGGTTTAGATACACCAGTTTCTTTCAGCAATACAGATTGCTAGACCCAGTTTTTCAAAATTAAGTGCATTACCTATCATTTTTGTCAGCATTGCGTATTTAACAGATTACATAATTTAGCAGCACACTACGACCATATATACCATCTCATTCCTCTCGTTTAAAGTATAGTAGAATGACCTCTATTACCAGTGGTCCAATTATCCACTTTGTTGATTATTCATCAGTATTGTTGCAGGACAAAGGGATGGATGCTGCCTCATTGGACAGCCCACTAGCATCAACCGTATGACATAACTAAACCTCATCGCTCAAGAAAGATTTAACTCCGCTTATGCTGTTAATTTGAAACGTCTCTTCATTTTTGTGCCTAGGTTATTGATGTACCATATGAGCAAGACAAAAAAAAATTGGAAACTCTGGATTGTCCAGCTGAGAGTCCCCTCCATTATAGCAGATTCCACTGTAACGGTGTGAATCCCTGATCAGAGAACATTGATTAGAAACAAGTTATCTGGACAGGGTGTTATTGTCAGCATTCCCTTGAAGAAAAGTTACAAGAAATTCTGAAAAACGACTGCATTCTTCGATTTTTTTTCTGTACATTTCTAAATGCTTGTGACATCCATGATTGACATGGAGGGGTTACTGATGGTGTGCAGGAGGGAAATGATCAATATTGAGAGTCGTTAACCCAGTAGTGCTTCAGTGATGTTGTCATTTCAACTATTCATGTTAATTCAGCTCCCACACCGTCATGGATTATAAACTCCTCTAATCCTTCAATTAAATCATTGAGATTCACTGTTTAAAGAAAACAAAATAATTATTTCAACATTAATTTCAAGGCTCATGCTTTAAGCTATGATAACAAGTTCAAAGAACTGAACTTGTTATCATTTATTAAGGATTGAGAGAACAGACCTTGAGCATGTTGAAAGACATCAATAATGTACAGGCAACCAGATATTTAAACTGTGGTCACAGCATAAGGGCAAGCAAGTACAAAGTTGATAAACCTAAAGTAAAATTAGGAACTACAAATATATTAATAGATATAGGGAATTAATTTTCATACAATGTAGGAAATTGCATTTTTAGGAGCTTAAGTGTCCAGTGAAGGTTCAGATAGAGATGAATGAATACTTTGGAAACATCCATGTGTCCAGTCCTGCTGGGAATTAAAAGAAAGGTAAGCTACGGAACATACAACATTGATGGGCAGGAAAAAGGCCAGCTGGTTCATCAAGCCTGCCCCATGTTGGTTGGAGTTGAATGTGCATTTTGACGATAGGTTGGGAACCAGCAAGTTTTAGGATTTATTTCATATCGTTTATTGATGTTTATTCGCTTCCCGCAAATTAAGTTGAAGATCATCAACGACTGTGCCAATTGGATATGGTCTGTTGGAAGAAGTAGGCTCGTGGGTCAGAAAGCCATTTCATTCTTTTTTTTTTTTTAAACACCCTTCTAAGTTAATCAGAATTCTTTGTAACTGATTTTTTTTTTAAAGGAATACTGATGGCGAGCCTCCAAGTTGATTTGGCATTGACCAAAATCGGTCAGAAATTCGCATCACTGCTAATGAATCGAGACACTTGTACACACTTGTGCTGCTGTCGGCCAACTTGCTGTAAAGTGATTCAGCACATTTTAAAAATAGCGAAAAAATAAAATTTATAGCCCACAGATTCAGTAATTGGAAACAAATTGAGACTGTTCTGTGCTACTGAAGGAAATGAACTCATATTAATCTTTTTAATAAGCTATTTTTGATAAATGTGCTTATTTCCTTCACTGTTGGGATCTGCAACCTCTCCAACCCACATCCCAAGTATATCATCAGCCTCATTCAACAGCTTCCCTCTCTTCCCAATGTCAGTTTCTATTTCTGAAGAGACTCCAATGGTTAAAGTCCCTTCTTTCAGCTAAAGTGCCTATTTAAAATTCTCTCCGAATGAAATGAAACACTAATCTTGTTCAGTATTTATTTTCACCCAGATTAGGAACTGCAGCTCTTACAAACTCTTAAAAAGATTAAATGAAGTGTTAGTTTTCTTAAGATTCAAAAAAAAACATTTGCATCTTTCCAGAAATATTTCTGACCAGTGCTTGAACAATCGACATTTACTCAAAATTATGCAAATTGCGTTTCAACGGGTAACACTTGTTTTGCACACAGTACTAAGAAGTCAGTAGCAAACTTTTATCCACAAAACCATCCTGTGAAGCTAGCTCTGCTGTATACTGCCTGTGGGGAGAGTTGCATTTAAAAGACTTTTCCTCTTTCTGATGTGCACGCAGCATAACAGCGATAGCCTTACATAGACCACAAAGTAACTTTTCCTTTTGTGCCCTTTGACCTATACGATGCTACATGGGTGCAGTCTTCCGAAATGGACCCCTCTTCCGTAACCACATCAAAGCCAGTGCTGACAGCCATCCCCCTTACTCTCTGACCCCCTATATTTCTGCTCGTGTGAGGAGCCAACGTCGAGTCGAACCCACGTGAGCCTTTTGAGCCAAAATCATCTGTCCCTGGATGGAAGGCATCACTTCCAATGCTGGAGATAACCATTGCGAGACACGCCGGATAATATAATTTTAATGAATGCCTTGCATTAATGTCCAGCAGGCATGAGCCATCGTCTACAAACACTGCATAAATGCTCAAGATACCTAGATGTCCATATTATTGCATTTAAACCCTTGGTTGATAACAGCCTGAATAGTCTATACCAAAGAGCTGTCTAGAGCTCATTTTCTGCAGTTAACTGTCGATCACTGCAAGCTCCCCTAATTTAGTTAGAGAGACGGCCTGTGTGTCTAAGCTTGGCTTGATCACAACACTAAATTACAGCAATAGCAGACAGCTGTAAGATTACTATTGAATTTAAATTCAGGCAAAATTCCACAAACTGTACAGTAAGGGTGAGATTTATCCGTTTTACACCAGTGGGAGAAACATTTCTATTCTTCCTCCTGATGGTATCCTGCTTATGCAAACCTCAAACCGTGCTGAACGCCAGAGATAAAACTGCGCTGCTCAACACTGCCAGCAGCTTTGTTTGGATGCAGCCAAGCCGTCACAATTCGTGCACCGAGCAGATACTTACACTGCTCTTGACATCTCGGAGCTTGGGGAGGATCTCTAAACCAAAGCCGTCAGCCTGGCCTCGACTTCTGTTCCCACCGTTCATGTAGTTTCCAAAAGCGAGAATCAGACTCAGCACCTGTTTTACACTGGCACTTGTCCGGAGTGTCTGGGGCAAGAATAGAAAAAATGTTTGACTTTACCAAACAGCTTTGATTTTATTGCATATTAATTGGCCCTGAAATCAGTGTGTCATTCTAAGGTTAGTGTTAAAATCGGCCCTTTTGCACACTCGTGCAAGAGTTTTGTTCTTCACACAAAGTGATTTTTCTTAAATGTCAAATGCCAAGCAAGTGCGGTACAATACATCGGGTAATGCCAGCTTCTGAACTAACGGGGTATTTATTTTAGGGATATGTGGCACTGGCAAAGATGCATTTATTACCTTTTTGATAGCACCGATTCTACATCCGAGTAGTTTGTTACGCCAGTTCATAGTGGCATTAAAATACAACCACATACTGTGAGACCAGGATCACAAGTAGGGGTGGGTAGGTTCCCTTCCTTGAAGGGCATTAGTGAACCAGTTGGGTTTTTAAATAAACATTTATCAACTTTCATCATCATTTTTCTCCAGTGCCAGCCCACAAATAAACAGATTTATTGAACTCAGTTTCTCAGCTTGTCAGTGAGATTTGGACTCTCACCTCTGGATTGCAAGTCCAACACTAGAACTACATTACTGTGGCTCAGTGGCTAGCACTCGCGCCTCTGAGTCAGAAGGTTGTGGGTTCAAGTCCCACCCCAGCGACTTGAATACAAAAAAAAAAATATAGGCTGATGTTCCAGGGCAGTGCTGGGGGAGTACTGCGTTGTCAGAGGTCTTTCGGATGAGACGTTAAACCGTCTGCTCTCTTGTGGATGTATAAGATCCCAGGGCACTATTTCGAATAAGAACAGGGGAGTTATCCCCGGGGTGTCCTGGCCAATATTTATCCCTCAACCGACATCAATAAAACAGATTATCTGGTCATTATCACATTGCTGCTTCTGGAAGCTTGCTGTGCACAAATTGGCTGCTGTGTTTCCCACATTACAACAGTGACTGCACTTCAAAAAAAAGTACTTCATTGGATGTAAAGCACTTTGGGATGTCCTGAGGTCGTGAAAGGCACTATAGAAATGCGAGTCTGTCTTTCTTTTACCATTCCCTATTATACTGGTCACAATTTAACCATGTTCATTGTTGTACCAGTATGCTCAAAATAAATTACACAAGATCACCCAGTTCTATGACCTTATTGAGGATGATTGTATTGACACCCTAGCTTTGACTAAAACGTGGCTCACTGTGGTGACACCTTGCCTTTACCAAATCCTCCTCGCCTGACTATACTTTCCACGATCTGCCCTGCCCAAACCACTGGTGGTGTGGCTCTCATCACCAAGTCACACCTTTAGGTCCCACACTACTCTTCTGGAACCTTTTCCACCCACCTTACCTCTCTTTTTAATTCCTCATTGTCTACCACCCCAAACCCCTCCCCGAGCTTATTCCCAAGATACTCTTTGCCCCCCGCCCCCGTTTCCGCCCTTAGCCTCTTCACTCATCATCCTCAATGATTTCAATTTCCATCTCAGCTCCTCTTGCCCTGTAAATTCACTGCCCTCCTGTCCTCCCTCTATATAAACTCTCCTACCCATATTCAGGACCACCTCCATGACCGTTTCTTCTCCCGAGCCAGTCTACCTCCATGGTCTTGATCACTGACTAGGCCATCTCCGACCACTTCCCTGTATCCCTCACCACCCACATCCCTCACCTACTTCTGCATCTGCCCCAAGCCACTTACAACTGCCCTTTTAAACTCCCAATAATTTTTATTATGCCTCTTAAGTCCCTATGCTCAAGGTGCTACATAAATGCAAGTTGTTGTTGTGTATTTGTGAAATAGAAACTTGACTTCTTAGCAGGAAGTAGCAACACAAAATAATGTACAGCTTTCCGACGTATAACTATTTCCATTATACTTGAAATTGTATTTAATCAGTACTTTCTAAATCAAGTATTTCTCAAAGGAGCCTTTACTTGGGTAAAAAACACATGAAATGTATTTTAAAACCTCTGCCCAATTAGTGTCCAAAACAATTAATTTTACCTCTCATACACACAACACGGAATCTGTTCTAAATATACAACATAATTGCAAGCATTTTCTCTGAGCACAGGAATATCACATTCAGGCACTTTATAGCAATTAGACCTCAATGGTTATGGAACTAAATTGGTACAAGTATTTTTTTCTTTCTGCAAGGTAGTTAAAGCATATGTAAAAATAAATGTAGAAATTGTTTGAGTCATGTCACAAATCTTGGTATGTCACATCAGGTCTAATCTGCTGAAAGTAGTTTTTGGGCCAGATAGCAACATGGCAGCTAGACACTAAAACAACTTTCACATGACAGGGGATAGCATTAAAAGTGTTTTAAGCTTGTACTTATTAAAACCAAAGTGAAAAAGAGACAAATATCCAACCAAGTTACATAAATGCACAAGGGAAAATGCAAGAAAAAAACCCAGCATTTTCCATTTGAGAGAGAACCTCCACGCCTTGCTCGGGATCACCAGATTAAACTAGGAATTGGATAGTTCCCCATTGTAATGCTCCATTTATATCTTGCTCTTGAGATGTAAAGCTTGTTTCAACAGTGATCGCCACTGTTTACATCAAGACCTATTAAGTAATACTCACCATTTATTATGGCAAACTATTTCCAAACATCTTAAAAGTTGATTTTTTTTTCCACCTTACTCTTTCAGGAGTACATTTAAAGTTTCAAATCTCCCCCCTCCCCCATAATTTATGCACTTGCATTTTTTACCCGTAAAAGTCTTCAAATGCAAATGGTTTGGTCCACCCCCGCCCCCCCCCCCCACCTCACCTCCCAACCAGCACCAATAAGATGGTCTTTAAGAAGACAAAGAACTGTGTATGTTAGGAAGTGCATGTTTTATATAACGTCCTTTAACAAACCATAAAAGGAAATCTTAAAAAGGCAGGAGTGAAGACTCAGTAGTCTTGGAAGATTATAATGAGAACGGGGTGTATATTCTGTTTTGTGTGAAGAGACCTACCTTGCACAACTTGTCCATTATTTCAAGCTTACGGTTGATAGCAGCAATATTTTCCAAGAACGTGGATTGGAAAAGGATACAAAACACTCGTTCAGAGAAATTGACAATTTGAGCTAGCTCATAGAGGAACCTGATGGGAAAAGAATAATCAGTCATAGCGTGCTTCCAAAATTAGAGCGCGCCAGTCTCCCCGCAGTTCCTTCCCACGTGTATCCCAACAGGCAATAAAATATCAGAACCAAGTGATTAAAAAGTAAACACATGCATTAGACATTAGCAGTTGAGACACAACAGGCCACAGAGGATTAAATGCTGCTTAGAGAAAGCTTACTGCTCAGGCTTGTCCAAAGGCTTGATATTGTCTTTGTCTTTGGATGACTTTTGGATCTGCTTTTCGATCTTCTCCAACTCTTCTTGCTGTGCTCGCTACGTACAGAAAAGGAAAAATTCATCAATTAAGCCCTATATGAAGAGCATTAATTAGGGGAACTTGACTTGCATGTGATCCTGCCCTGTGTTTTGCGACAAACTTGATCGCTACTTTCCTGCCTCAGCAACAACAGCACTTTAACAGACCTGCCTGGCTATTTCTCTGCCTTGTGGAGAGCACTTTCACCTCTTTCTCACTGTTCTAAATGACTGCTCTTGCTCTTCTGATTTCGGAGCTTGTCTGGGCCGCAGCTCTCGTTTCTCACATTAGCTGCTGTTGTACGTTTGTCAGCAATCAGCTACTTTTTGGAGCAATTGGACTTGAAGGTATTTAACTTCTCGCCGGGGTACACTGCCTCGCCAGGGTGGCCATTGCTCAGAGGAGGCTCAGTGGTGAGTGTCAACAAGTTATTTGACTGTGTGAGAGGGAAAAGGGGGCAACTCTGGGCCAACTCATTCTCACCCAATACCACTGGGTAGCACTATGGATTGGAGACCCTGGCTACGTTTACTGTCCCTAATCAGGGAGTGCTGAGACTATTTGCAGTGTCCCTACCATCGCCCTGAGTGACATCAGCTAATCGAGTGCAAAGTGCAAGACTTTAATTGATTTAAAGCCTCTCTTTGTGGCCCGTACGGTTCAGTCCCACACTACATGATAAAATTACTCATGACATTTTACTGAACAGCAGCTCAAAACACTTTGCAAATAAACTTATTTGTGGCAAGCCAATAAAAATGCAGATCTTCTTGCAACCTATTATGTGGGGGTCATTTTAACCTAATCACCGCATCCACCCCCACCCCCCAAATACCAGCAGGAAACTGATGGAATCGGATCTGCCGCCCGATTTGACTTTCCATTGAGGTCATTGGAAAATAGGGAAAAAAGTCAAATGGGGGGGGGGGGGGGGCTTAAACAGGCAGCCAATCCGGTCTGTCAGTTCCCGCTAGGTGAGTTAGACTAAAATAACCCCACTTCAGCTGTTCATATTAGTGCGTGCATTTTGGCAAGATTTCACAGTGATTTGTCCATTTGAAGATCTGCTGAGAAGAGGCATTAATGGCTACAGTTTTGAAGGAAGAGAAATAATACCAGTGCAAAGTGAGCCATTGATATCACCAAGCATTAGGTTATGTTGGGTTATAAGGAAAGGTTATGTGGTCAGGATCATAGCTAGGAGAGGTCAAGGTAATAGGAGGCGAGTATCAAGAAAATGTGCCTGGTGAAAGGGCAGGGGCAGAAAAAGAGATGTGGGAGAAGCTAAAAATTGATGCATTGGGTTGAGGAAAGGGTGAGGGGTGGAGATAGGGAATGAGAAGACAGACAGAGGCAGTAAAGTAGACAATCTCAATCTTGGGCATAAAGATTTCCATGAGCTGCATACACTTGGCGATAGAGGTGAGGGAGGAAGAGAGTCAAAGAATGCAGTTGGTTATTGATCAGAGGAGTTTGGGATTATCTTTATCCTTCAAGATCATGTAGTTTCAGGGAGTGGTCTAGCTAGATCAGGTGGCGGATAATGGTGGAAAAGTCTGGAGCCAGGATTTGGTTGCTCACAGGATGTTGACACATTCATTCAAAATAAGCATGTGGAGAGGAATGACCCTGGTCTCAAGGGAGTGAGCAATCTGCAAGGTGATGTGAAGTGGACCAGTGGCTTGAGACCAGCAGTAGGGGTTAGAAAATTCAGCGGGGAGTCAAGAGGGACAGAGAGGTTGAGAGAGATTATCCCTGGGGAATGACATTTGCAGGCAAATGGTGACCAGACTGATTAGAGTCTTAGGGGAAAAAATTCAGTATCGCCCCGTTTGGGGCGCAATTATCGGCCGGGCGCAAAGATTAGCGCCTGCCGCTAATTATCGCATCCGACTGCAAACTTGACTTTTATCGCCCCTGGAGGTGATTGGAGCGCTAAATCAGGCGCTACACATCTGTCTTAAGGCGCAAAGGCCGAGGAGCGAGGCGCTACCTCAGAGCGCTGGCGAAGCTCATGTGATGTCGGTCAGCAATGGAACACAGACACAATGGCCCCGGCCAGTTCTTAAAGGGGAGGGTTGATCTTGCTTTCCATCCACATCCTGCTCATTGCAGCCTTGAATCTCGGCCTGGAGAGACCTGCACATCAAATCTGCTGGAAAGAACAATGGAGAGACCCAGGCAAAGAGCTCAGAGTGCAGCCCCCACAGTCTCTTCTAAATCGATACAAGGAAGGGCAAATCAAAATGAACCTGCTCAGTATCCAAAACTCCTTCACAGAGCGTTGAATCTCTCCAGAAGTCAGTCTCTCTCTCTCTCTCTCTCTCTCTCTCTCTGAATGCGTGGTTCAAAAATGTCACCAACAAAAAAAGGCAGGAAGCAGTCGCCTTTAAATAGCGCTCCCCCAGTCCCTTCCTGACTGCAAAATGCTCCCCTCAACCTGTCGTTGCTAGCGGCAGGCGGTAAGGCAGGGGGCGCCGCTCAATATCCGCTCGGGGCGCTGCGCACTCGACTGATGTCACGATCTGCCGGCGCAGGAGATCGTGGCGGTATTGTTTAGCGCCACCGCAAAATGTCTAGTTAATTTCACGAGTGGTGCAAACATCGCCGCGCCCGGGCGCTAGTTGCTTTGCGCCCCATTAGCACCCTCTTAAGGCGCTAACGGGAGGCGCAACCAACTGAATTTTTCCCCCTTAGAGTCATACAGCACAGAAAGAGGCCCTTCCGCCCATCAAACCCCGTCTATTCTAATCCCATTTTCCAGCACTTGGTCCCTAGCCTTGTATGCTATGGCGTTTCAAGTGCTCATCTAAGTGCTTCTTGAATGTTGAGGGTTCCTGCCTCTACCACCCTTTCAGGCAGTGAGTTCCAGATTCCAACCACCCTCTGGGTGAGAAAGTTTTCCTCCAATCCCCTCTAAACCTCCTGCCCCTTAGCTTGAAACTATGCCCCCTGGTTATTGACCCCTCTACTAAGGGGAAAAGTTCATTTCTATCTACGCCCCTCATAATTTTGTACACCTCAATCAGGTCCCCCCTCAGCCTTCTCTGCTCTAAGGAAAACAGCCCCAGCCTGTCCAGTCTCTCTTCATAGCTGAAGCGCTCCAGCCCAGGTAACATCTGGTGAATCTCCTCTGCACCCTCTCCAATGCAAATCACATCCCTCCTATAGTGTGGTGACCAGAACTGCACACAGTATTCCAGCTGTGGCCTAACTAGCGTTTTGTACAGCTCCATCATAACCTCCCTGCTCTTATATTCTATGCCTCAGCTAATGAAGGCAAGTATCCCATATGCCTTTTTAACCACCTTATCTACCTGTCCTGCTGCCTTCAGGGATCTATGTACATGCACACCAAGGTCCCTCTGATCCTCTGTCCTTCCTAGGGTCCTACCATTCATTGTGTATTCCCTTGCCTTGTTAGTCCTCCCAAAATGCATCACCTCACACTTTTCAGGGTAGTACAAAGGGTTGTTGTGACTTGCTTACTACAGATTAGTTGAAATAAAATGACTTGGAAGTGAAGAGCTTTCTAATTGAAAACAGTACCGCAGAAGCATTACATTCCAGAAAAAGCGTGATGCAGATATCATTCATCAATAAAATACAAGACTGTCTGCAACACAGGAAGACAAACATGTCATCAGAACCTTTGATGAGCTCATCATCACCACAAAAGTCATGTTGTAAGGACAAAAGGATACGGAGACATTTTCAAGAATGTATAATGTGCACAGGGATAGGAATTTACAATACTTTCCATTAGTATGCCTCTGTAACCATTTGAGTTAACTGTTTATTTATGAAGATTTAAACATTTAATAGCTTCAATATACGGTTCTCGCTTTTGAGAAGCCGAGGTTACTTTATAATACAGATGAATGGATTTGACAGACTTGGTAACATCTGAAATCTCTAACTGGGTGTAGTGCATCCATTCACAAAGCAGAAGAGGCAAAATGGAAACCAATGCATGGTTCTTGTAAAAATAAATTTAGGGTTTTACAAAGATGGAAGAGTCTTAGTTGATGATGCTTAATCAAAACAAATATTTGTAATTATTACAGCTCACAAATAAGAACTACTGGTGCATATGTTGCAGAGCCTAGTGGATTAGATTCAGAATATGGAGGTAAAAGGTGAGGTAATCCAAGTATCTCTTCTTGTATTTAGTTTTTTTTTTGAAGTAACATGGCACGAAAAAGGAGCCATCAAACTATCTGGACGATCATCTCTATTACTATTGAAACCAGAAGTTAAGTATTTCCTAGCTCAGGACTTTTCCTAGAACAAAGTTCATATTGACTACCACTTAAAGCTTCAATACACTCCTATTAGTATACAGCTTAGTGATATATAAACCCAAGCAGATTTAAGTAACAGCACAGGATGGCTTCAGTGAGGAATGAGAGCACTTCTTCAGAAGGACTGCCATTATTTGAGTTGATCTGTGGGGATCGGGAGAGGGGGGAAAAAAAGCGTCTATTTCCCCCCCCAAATTCACCAACCCAGGTACGTTAGACATGCCTTATCTTTGGGCTTCCATTTATGGTTTGTTTCCCCCCCAAGCCCTCAATTCAGGCTGTTGGTCATTTAAAAAAAATAACCACACACTATTCAAGATGGTCTGTGTTGAAAACAAAGAGCCTATTCCTGCAGGACACAATATTTTATACCCAAGATTATCTGCAGTATTGTATTACAGCGTGATTTTGAAAATGAAGTGTTGTCAAATCAACTGTGTTTAGCTATCTTAATTTCATCCTTCATCATGAATTTCCTCTCAGAAACATTTTACATTTATTGTTCCTGATCAGTCCAGTCTATCTTCAATAGCGCCCATGGCCTAGTTGATGTTACAGTACCAGCAGAATGGCAGAAGAGTCAGAAACTGAAGCAGTGTTAATACTGCCAGCACCAAAGCTGTGGCATTTTATTCCAAATATTATGACAAATTACTTGGTCTTCTAGCTATATTTTGCTGACCCATGATCAAGAAAGCGAGGCTTTTTTCATTTAGAGTTGAGAAGTTTAAGGGGTGACCCGACCTGACCTTGGTGGGGGGGGGAAACACCCTGCTCTTCTTCAAACACTGCTACGGGTCTTTAACGCTCACTAGAAAAGGCAGACGGAGACTCAGTTTAACATCCCATTACAGGCGCTCCAAGTACTAACACTGGGATGCAAGCCTAAATTATGCACTCTGGTTCTGTTGTGGGCTTCAGCTAATCCTCTAGCCTAGACTTGAGAGTGCTACCAACTGAGCCAAGCTGACACGAATAAAAAAAAAAAGTCCATTACCACCACCTCAATAGCCATTTTCCTGACTGTACACTGCGTGGAATGAAAGGATCCAGAAAGTGCCCAGAAAGATAAAAGTCCATTGCTCACATTGGTTTTGTTTTTACGAAAGGAGACCTGCTTTGTAATTACTGGATTCCTAGCTTAACAAAACAATGGATTGCATTTTCTTTTGTTGGAGAGCTTCATAACGCTGATGAGAAGCTCTCGCATGCCGCCAGAGTCAGATTGCATTCTCTTACTTTAATGTGGATGTTTTTGTGATCAAATTACAAACAAAGCCAAATGCTGTGGCTCTGGAGGGGAGACAAGCTGGCAGGGACTCTGCAGAGCAGAACCACTTCAAGCACGTCCGACCAACCATATCCTGCGTGCTTCCAGTCCCAGCTTCCAGCGAAAGTCACAGCATGAAAATTCCAAACATGCAAGTGAAATATTTTCATTATTGCCTGTAATGTGACAAAAACAATTGTGCAACCATCTAAACGATTAGCGGACTAGAACTAGGGGGCACAGTCTCAGGATAAGGGGTCGGCCATTTAAGATTGAGATGAGGAGAAATTTCTTCACTCAGAGGGTTGTGAATCTTTGGAATTCTCTACCCCAGAGGGCTGTGGATGCGGAGTCTTTGAGTATATTCAAGGCTGAGATAGATAGGTTTTTGGAATCAAAGGATATGGGGATCGGGCGGGAAAGTGGAGTTGAGGTCGATGATCAGCCATGATCTTATTGAATGGTGGAGCAGGCTCGAGGGGCCGCATGGCCTACTCCTGCTCCTATTTCTTATGTTCTTCGGACAAAGGGACTGTGGAAAAATTCAAGTCAATTTAAAAGAAAGACTTGCATTTATATAGCGCCTTTCACGACCACCGGACGTCTCAAAGCACTTTACAGCCAATGAAGTACTTTTTGGAGTGTAGTCACTGTTGTAATGTGGGAAACACGGCAGCCATTTTTGTGCACAGCAAGCTCCCACAAACAGCAATGTGAATGACCAGACAATCTGTTTTTGTTATGTGGATTGAGGGATAAATATTGGTCAGGACACAGGGGATAACTCCCCTGCTCCTCTTCGAAATAGTGCCATGGGATCTTTTACGACCACCTGAGAGAGCAGACAGGGCCTCGGTTTAACGTCTAATCTGAAAGACTGCACTGGGAGTATCAGCCTAGCTTAATGTGCACAAGTCCCTGGAGTGAGACTTGAACCCACAACCTTCTGACTCAGAGGTGAGTGTGCTACCCACTGAGCCACAGCTGACACTTTTTATTAAAAGTGTGTGCAGTTTACACGCTGTACTGAGGTCATCCTTGAGGAACGGTCTTTGAAAAGTATGGCGAGGCAGTATCAAAAAGGAACTTTCAAGCAAGCTAGTGCAACAGAAAACTTTCTCTGATGTAAAAGACTGAAGAGAATGCTCAGTAACGATATATGATTTAGAAGATCTTGTCTCAACCAACCAAAAACCATGCTTTGCTTTTCGAAGTTACCCTGCAGCACTGCCACAACTCAGTCATCGCGTTAAATTAAAAAACATATATATTCAGGTCTGTGACCCAATATATGAGAGAGTTTGGCTTTTTAAAAGACGCTCAGTCCTTCTAACATAGCACTAACCTTAAGGATTGTATCCTGTAGAAACCACACGCATTTCATACCAACTGTTAACTTTACAAAATTAACCGCAGTTTGTCCCATTGTAATTCAGAAATATGGGCCCAGAAATCGCTGGGAAAATAACTGAGTCCACAGCAGAAAATGCTGGAAACACCTCGGCGGGCCAGGCAGTATCGAAGAGCGAGAAACAGAGTTAGCATTTCGGGTCGAGGACCCTTCGTCAGAACTCGGAGACCTGCTGAAGTGTTTCCAGCATTTTCTGCTGTTATTTCAGATTTCCAGCATCCGCAGTATTTTGCTATTGTTGAGCGAGTTCACGGCGCTCACCATTATTAAGTGCGTAAAAAGCCAACAATTTTGTGGTGAGGAAGAGATACGCCGTGGGTTACAAATGGCCACAAATTACTGGACAATTTGCGCTGCTCCGCAGTTAGCTTTGCAAAAAGGGGAGCCCACCATCAACCACCCCAAGAAATTGCTGGATTTGCGCCGTAAAGAAGAATGAATCTCGCCACAGGCATTTAAGGCAGGTATTTATCCACCAGATTTATGGTCCTGACGTGCCCCTCAACCTTGGAGGCCCAGAAAGGGAACAATTGAAACTGTGGCGTCTCACTCCCGCAGGTAGTGAATTGTTCCTTGAGGTTTTTCTAAAGTTTACATTTTTTCCCCCTACTTTTCCTTTGTCTCGTTCTCTCTCATAATCCATTCTTTCGTTCCCTCGCTTTATTTATCTTTCTGTATCTAATTTGACTCTAATTCATTCAATTTCCGTCTGCTTTGATCACTGTTTCTTTCTTTATCCTTAAATTTCATTGGATGGATCATTGGGACTGACGTGTATGAGGTCCCAGAGGCCCTGTTGACCAATTCACGGTTCCAGCGATTAGCGCCACAAAAATATGATCGGAAAGGTGAGGTTAAAAATCCAATTCACGGCGCTCACCGCAAGGTGACCCGCTCAAGCAATTTCTGCGCCATCAGCTGGACAGCAAAAGGCAGAATCCCTGTCGTAGGGAATATATATACTTGGAATTATAGCTTCATGCTTTAAAAAAAAAACTATACTCATACTGGGCTGGGGTTGTTTTTTTTGGAACAGAGGAGGCCGAGGGGAGATTTAATTAAGGTGTATAAAATTATGAGGGGCCTAGATAGAGTGGAAAGGAAAGACCTATTGCCCTTAGCAGAAGGGTCAATAACCAGGTGGCATAGATTTAAAGTAATTGGTAGAAGGATTAGAGGGGAGTCAAAGAGAAATTTTTTCACCCAGAGGGTGGTGGGGGTCTGGAACTCACTACCTGAAAGGGTGGCAGAGGCAGAAACCCCAATCACATTTAAAAAGTACTTGGATATGCACTTGAAGTGCCACAACCTGCAAGACTACAGACCAAGAGCTGGAAAGTGGGATTAGGGTGGATAGCTCTTTTCCGACCGGCATAGACATGGGCTGAATTTTGCCAATGCTCAGAGTGTGGGTTTGGAGGCGGGTCCGCTGTCAAAATCACAGATTGACAGCAGGTCGGTATCCCGCTGTAAACCCACCTCCTTGTCAGTTTCCCCAAGTGTCAGGTCTGTTGTCCCTGAACAGACTTGACACCAAGCGGCGGATCAGCCAATTTATACAGTTAGAAACATAGAAAAATAGGAGGAGTAGGCCATTCGGCCCTTCGAGCCTGCTCCGCCATTCAATAGCATGGCTGATACTCTACCTCAATACCATATTCCCGCTCTCTCCCCATACCCCTTGATGCCTTTTGTGTCTAGAAATCTATCTATCTCCTCCTTAAATATATTCAGTGACTTGGCCTCCACAGCCTTCTGTGGTAGAGAATTCCACAGGTTCACCACCCTCTGAGTGAAGACATTTCTCCTCATCTCAGTCCTAAATGTCCTACCCCGTATCCTGAGACTGTGACCCCTCGTTCTAGACCCCCCAACCAGGGGAAACATCCTCCCTGTATCCAGTCTGTCTAGCCCCATCAGAATTTTATACGTTTCCATGAGATCCCCTCTCATTCTTCTAAACTCTAGTGAATACAGGCCTAGTCGACCCAATCTCTCCTCATACGACAGTCCTGCCATCCCAGGAATCAGTCTGGTGAACCTTCACTGCACTCCCTCTATGGCAATAAAAGCTTATTAAAAGGTATTTAAGAACCATTTTCACCATGTACTTCCTATTTTACCAGGTTTTCAACGAGGTTCCCGGAGAGTGGCTATCACATCAGGTAAGTATGTTGGGTTCTCAATGACTGTGGATTGCTGTGAATAGGTGAAAGGTGCAAAAGTGGTATAAAACCTACCATTTCACAGCTGGTCACTTCCCAATCTTAGAAGCTGGAACATTAATGATTTGGAACCCACTTTTGAAGTGTTTGGAGTAATCTCTCTATCCACTGTCAGCTCCTTGGAACAACCTATCTCAACATTGACATCTCAACCTCACCTGCCATCTATTCCATCAGCATCGGTGCCCTTGGAAAAATAACTCACCTTGGTCCTCAGAATCCCAACACGATCAGCCCCTCGACATTCAACGACATTACCATCACCGAATCCCCCACCATCAACATCCTGGGGGGTCACCATTGACCAGAAACTTAACTGGACCAGCCACATAAATACTGTGGCAACAAGAGCAGGTCAGAGACTAGGTATTCTGCGCCGAGTGTCTCACCTCCTGACTCCCCAAAGCCTTTCCACCATCTACAAGGCACAAGTAAGGAGTGTGATGGAATACTCTCCACTTGCCTGGATGAGTGCAGCTCCAACAACATTCAAGAAGCTCAACACCATCCAGGACAAAGCAGCCTGCTTGATTGGCACCCCATCAACCACCGGCATACTGTGGCTGCAGTGTGTACCATCTACAAGATGCACTGCAGCAACTCGCCAAGTCTTCTTCGGCAGCACCTCCCAAACCCGCGACCTCTACCACCTAGAAGGACAAGGGCAGCAGGTGCATGAGAACACCACCACATCCAAGTTCCCCTCCAAGTCCCACACCATCCTGACTTGGAAACATATCGCCATTCCTTCATCATCGCGGTGTCAAAATCCTGGAACTCCCTACCTAACAGCACTGTGGGAGTACCTTCACCACACGGACTGCAGCGGTTCAAGGCGGCGGCTCACCACCACCTTCTCAAGGGCAACTAGGGATGGGCAATAAATGCTGGCCTTGACAGCGATGCCCACATCCCATAAACAAATAAAAAAATCACCAGCATCACTGGGCACACCAGCAGCACCAACATCCACACCAACCTTCTCCGCAATCAACAGATGCTGCACAGGACACAGGGCATCATCACCCGACCACCTTGCTGCCCGGGATGCCACCGATGGCCTCGCAATGTCCAGATTGACTTCACTTGACACTGTACACCCTGGCTGCCACAGGATGCACCAGGTTGGCACCACCTCACACCAGCATCCCTACAATGTCCAAGGCATTCCTTTCACACTCACCATTGGGAGGGGGGTGGGGGAATGTTATATCTCACCATTCACTGGAACTCACTAACACACTTTCAAAGGTGCACACAAATCTGTCCAAGGCGGCAAAGTGGTGACAATAAGGTTTTCAATGCTTGACAACTCATTAACAGTAAGTTTACATGAACATTGTCTAAAACACCCAAGTGCCTACCCTTGTGTGTTGTTAGTTGGTATGATTGGACTAGGATGAGGGTGTGTGTGAGGGGTGGCTAGTGAGATGGGTAAGTGATAATGCAGAGAGAGAGGGATGGGTGGAGGTGCAAGGTAAGTTGGTGTGAGTAAGGATGTGCAGGAGTAGTGTAGGGAAGGCAGAGTGATGGGGATGTGATGAGTGGCACAGCAGGATAAGGTTGAGTGTGGCTTTGCAGTAACATTTCGTGATCTACTGAGATCATTGAAAGGTTTGCGGCACTGCACCCTGGTCCTCCTGACAACATCCCTGCTTGTGCCCTCCTGTGCAATGTGCAACCAGGCTGCGTTGGTCTCCTGGGGAGGTCTCTTCCGCCCATTGGAAGGGAAGAGAAACTCCCTGCGTGCTGTGACTCCCTCCATAAGCATATGGAGGGAGTCATGGGAGAGCCTGGGTGCAGCCCTGCACCTCTGTGCAGTGCTCGTCAGTGTTTGCAGCACCTCAATGCTGCAGAACATGGCAGCAGCACTGTCAAAATCATTTTGGACATGGCCCCTTTCAGGAAACCGGCTGATGATGCGTCATCAAATGACGTCATCAGACCCGCTTCCTCTTAATTGGCCGGGAACCTCGCAGAGCGCGCTTAAGAAGCCCTAATTTATGTAAAATCTTGTTGGAGGCTGGGATCAAGACAGCTGCAAGGTCCCCACATGCCACGGACCCGCCGAGGTTGGAAAAATCCAGCGCGATGGGTCCAATGGCCTCCTTCTGTGCCGTAACTTTGATGATTCTATGAGAGAGAGAGAGAGAGAGAGAGAGAGAGAGAGAGAGAGAGAGAGATGTACACACACATACTTTCACATCCTCAGGATGTCCCAAAGTGCTTCACAGACAACAAATTATTTTTGATGTTTAGTCATTATTGTTTTGTGGGCAAACGTGGCAGTCAGTTTCCAGACAAAGTCCCACAAATAGCTAATGAGATAATTTATTTTGCTGGTGGTTGAGGGATGTATGTTGGCTGGGAACTGGGGAAATTCTTCTCTGAACAGTGACATAGGATCTTCTATGTTCACCTGAACAGGCAGATAGTTGTTCAGTTGAAATGTTTCATCTGAAAGACAGTACTTCCAACAAAGCTGCATGCCTTTCGTGTGCGTGCCTCGATTATGTGCTCAAGTCATGGAGTGGAGCTTGAAGCCACAACCTTCTGATGAAGAAGAGGAACAAGTGCTACTTTTGATTGTGTTAAGGGAGGCCCAGTAAATATTCCACAGCACGTTTAGTGAACTGAAATTTCTTAGTTAATTCTGTAACCACAAATATCTACATTTTATTTGCTTTAGCTGAGCACCTCCTTCCCTTTTCCACCCCCAAAAAAGAAACTTCCTTTGGGCTTGAAAGGTGGTAAATGCCAATAGAGTTAACAGAGCACATTTGAATCTTGCGAACCAATGGTTTTTGTTGTGAACTTCTGTCCATTAGGACCTGGGCTAACACTGCCTCAAGTCTTTCCACATTAACCCAGCCTAGAAGAGAAAATTCCATCCCATTGGCCTGGGCTGCTTTCAAACCCAGGCCTCAGAGGTGAAGGACCAACGTTTTAATCTGAGGGAGTGCTGCACTGTCTGAGGTGCTGTCTTTCGGATAAGACATTAAACTGAGGCCCTGTCTGCCTTCTCAGGTGGATGTAAAAGATCCCATGGCACTGGCCAATATTTATAGAAGGTTATACTGATAGGGTTAGATGAAGAGGAGCGAGAGGAGGATCCATATAACAATGGATCCATTGCCACACCTCATCCCACCAGATCAAGTTATACATTATTGTCTTCAGTTCATTGTCATCTACAATGTTAAAGACTTAATATGATCCTCCTTCATCATAAAGAAATCGAGTCCATGTCATTTTACACATGATACACATCTATGATTGACGAGCTCATGGTGAACAGAATTAAAGACGACTTGCCACACTGAGTAACTAGGATCTACTTGGAAGTTGTGTGCAACTTTGGATAAGAGTATCATTTAATGTTAATGTTACAAAATGTTCTTAGACATCACCTTTTACATCAAATGCCTGACGTTATGTTCCCGCAACCAAGAAAGCCTCTGATAAAAGTCAATTTACCAGCTGTCAGAACAGAATTTATGGCTTTTTAAATGGTTAGTATTGATGAACAGATGAATTAAGGACGTGATCTGTTGGGATTATAGCTTTGAGGAAAAGCATGAAGATATCTCAGAAATTAAAGGCACCCGCATTAGTGGGATTGGGTTTACATTTCCCACAATTAATAAAGCAATTTCTTAAAAATACAACAAGATTTTGTACTCGTTTTGGCCAGTGAAATATGTAACTTAATGACAGATTTTCGTGAAAATGGGGACAAGGGACGAGAAGCCAGTTTACAGCACTTAGTTAACGGGGAGAATAAATACTTAGAACTTAGAAAAACTGTGGTTCAGCTTCAACTGTGTACTTCGCAGCAAAAGCCATATTGCAGTTGTGGGGGGGGGGGGGGCGGGGGGAGAAAAAGAAAGAGACAGACAGACGGCAGGGACGGAGGGGGCAGGGAGATGTGTATGATCCTCATTTGAACGGGCAACCCATTTCACAGGTCACTCAGTGCTGCTCTGAATTTCACAAGAGGGATGAAACAACCACCTTGGGCAGCTTTCCCTTGCTGCGAGAAGGGCGATACCCCTCCACTCGGCATATTTTAAATGCCTGTTGCAGCAGCGCATTTGCAGAACTGCACGCTGTCAATCTCTAGCCCTGGTACGTCGGAGTTATTGTGCTGCCCTACATAAAGCTACTCTGAATCTGAACTAATTCCTCTGAACTAGCAACTTACTTACACCCACTTCCAAGCATTACCTCTCGTCCAAGCTACAAATTTGTGACTACATTACCACTTCACATCCTGCAGCTCCTTTACATCAGCCAAAAGTGGACTGGAAGAGTTAACTTCGATTTGCGATGATTTCACTTCATTTTACCGATACCCATGTTATGGAAAACTCTCATATACTGCCAAGACACCCACTAATAACGTACTATTTACTCAAGTCTACATAACGCTCTACGTAAATAGAAGGAAATTCTCATGAGGAAAACTTGGTATGATCACAGAACACACTTATTATAAAAGAATGCATTACTTCATAATTATTTATGATTTATAGCCACTGTCTGAATATTTAGGAAGCATTTCATCTTCGGAATGATTTACCCTTTCCACTTTTATTATACCCATATGGTCTCGGGTTTTTCTGCAGACATGATACATCCTGGCAATCCTTTTTTTCCCCCTTGCCAAAGACATGGTCATCTGGTTTAGTTTCATTGAAAAAGTAAACAAGGCAATGCCATCTTACACTGGGAGTAACATTTCCAAGACCTCTGCTCTACAGCTTGAAACCTTATGTGCAAGAACAGTGCTTGCAGTTTTCAAAGCACTGTATGTAAATTGGTGAACGTGTTTCATTCTTCGCTAAGATATTCAGTAAAATATGTAATATTCACCAGAGAGCCATCAAGAGTGCAGAGATTTTTTTTTTAAATGAAGTGAAATAAAAAGCGCGCGTGTGTGTGCGCCTGCCCACTATCACAATGTCCTTCAGCTGTGGGGGCCAGAGTCTGGCCCACAGGCTTCGTTATGTCACTCTGCCATTAACCAACTGAAGGAAATGATTTCTTCTCACCCTTTTTCGTGGTTATTTAATTTCCAAGATCAGTTATCACTGCTCTTCATGCTCTCCTGGACTCCCACCTCTGCTACCAAGAGGGTGGGCTGACCGAGTCTGTCAAGCTTCTTTCCAAGCCCACTGTCAGTGCCCCTTGGAGGCACAAGTTGCCACTCATACTGGACCAGTCTGCAAATTTCCCTCCCCTCCCTCCCCCCTTTATTGAGGGACACCTAAACCCACCGTCAGAGGTGCCGTATTTCGGATGAGACGCTTAAATCGAGGCCCTGTCTGCCTTCTGGGGTGGATGTAAATGATCCCACGGCACTGTTCGAACAAGAGCAGGGGAGTTCTCCATGGTGTCCTGGCCAACATTTGCCCCTCAACCAACAGGTGATCTGCTCATTTATTTCATTGCTGTTTGTGGGTGCTAGTTGTGCACAAATCGGTTGTCACGATTCCTATATTGCAACAGTGACTACACGTCAAAAATACTTCATTGGCTGTAAAGCGCTTTGGACATCCTGAGGTCGTGAAAAGCGTTACAGAAATGCAAGTTCTTTCTTCAGTCAGCTCAGTATTGTTCATATCAGGAACACAGAAGGTTGGAGGATCAAACAAGTCTTCTCTCAGTGTGACACAGAATGTTAATGCATTCAGCACCACCCCAAGTTTCCTCCACTCTCGCAATGTTCTTTAAATACTTTCCCTGGAGGTAGTTCCTATTGAGGTTACAATGCCAAAAGCTGTTTGGTACCTCAACCAAGTGCGAGTCTAGACAGTGTGAGTAAGCAGGCCGATAGACTGTGTGTGTGAACACAGCCCTGTACTTGCCCAAAGTCCTCACATACGTTCTTCTCAGCAGGAGCCACGAAATCGCAATAGGCCTGATTTTTTCTGTTCCTGGTTCAGGAGCACAAAGGCTAATTGTTGTACTCCAACTGCTACCCCAGCAGAAAGAGATCACGCAGCATAAACCAGGAATCAAACGACTACATTTTTACCCACGCGAGCATCAGGACCCATCTTTCTTTAAAATGGACTCCAGTGCTGGCATATGGTAACCCATACTGCAGCATGACCAAGAACAGATTCGGCTTGCCCGGAGAAAACAGACAAGTTCAAAATATTTTAAAAGGGACAGTGCAATCTTGGGAAAAAAAGTTTGCAAACAAAACCACAAAATAACCTAATTTACGTGAGTGTCAACATTTGTCATTAGTATATGACCACGTGACACCCTATGCCAGTTGGGCTCTATGAACTGACACTAGTAAACTCAGGAGAGTTCCAGGATCATCAAGTTGAAGTGGTCAAGACAGGGTGTAATGTGACAAGTTGGGACCCCAACACACAACTAGAAATTCTGTAGGAGCTGCAGCGCACACACATTATATTATACTCAAATAATCAGGCATAAAAAATGTGCATGCTGAAGTTGATTTTTTTTATGCCAACTATTTTTATAAAACCACTATATCTGCTGTAATATACACAAGCTTTCAAAGCTAGAGGGACAACTTCTTTCATCTGAAGCATGTGCTTGTTACTACACAACGACAACTGCAGCGCATTGCACTCTGATGAGAGCCATCAAAATGCTCTGCAAAAATCTGAAGAGTAGCAAAATCAAAAATAGCATGACCACTATCAGTTTGTAGCCAACGCAGAAAAGATCAAAAAGACTTGAAAGAGGAACATTACTTTGTGATCCATTTCAAATGATTTAGTCGCAAACAGAATTCTCAGTCAAGTGATGTGAACCGTGTGCTGCAGTGCTTATAGAGGGGGAACAAAACATTATTACAAGCTGGATTTTTCCACGAGTGTGGCAATGTTCCCTCTCCCTGCAGTGCCAATTGTGTGCTCAGGTTTCCCTATAAAGTCTCAAGGGGGAGGAGGGGGTGGAGCAGCATTCAAACAGCAGTTGCAGCCTACAGTGTTATTCCTTTCATATGGTCAATGCTTGCAAAACAAGTTCCAAGAAATGTATCCACTAGTAAATCATTGCTTCACTACAGGCACTATAGACAACAGGAATATCATGACCCTAATAGTAGGGAAAAAAAGTCATATTAACAAGCTAGATTTTGCCATAATACAATTGCACCTGGCTCCAAATACCTGAGACAGATTGGAATTTGAACCAATTCGCTATTCTAAATAGAAGGGCAAGTTAAATTCAAGCCTTTGATCATCTTTCACCAACCAATATCAGCATACATTTACGACAGTTAAATATCAATTTGCAAACACATCAGCTTCCTTGCTACCATAAAGCAATGCACATTAAAAAGACATCCTGAATATTTGGAATAAAAGGGCTACATCACACACATTCCAACCAAACAAAAATGGAATTCCTTACTTTCTAGCTGCCCTGAAGAATATATTGCTCCATTTTAAAAAAGTTAACCTCTGCAGTATTTTAACTAACTCCCAAAACACTTCATGTAATCACAAATGCGTACAATAGTCAGCATTTATTATTCTACTTGAAGTATAATTTCCCTCAACTCTAATTGTACCCAAACAAAAAGTGTTACTCTTCACAGAACGAGAGATATTAATGGGCATAATGCGGCTAGTTATGGTTCCTATTTTTTGATATCTCTGCACAAGCAGCAAAATGTTCATCAAGCACTCCTGCACTTAATGTGCCGTGGCACATTTATTAATAGTCAAGATCCCACTTCTGGATCTATCCAAAAACAGTGCTTTATTGTAAAGCTGCAAGCCTGCCAGCTGCCAACTCAATTAGCACTTATAACTCTTTGGTCTTGACCTCTCAAACACACACATCTTGGGAGTTATTCAAACATAGCTTTTACTTGTGGGAGGAGGAGAATAGAGGAAGAAGTAGTATTGGTCATATTGATTGCAGGTGCGTCGGTAATGTATCAGCGCTATCTTTGCGATCTTCTCCAACCACCAGGCCCCTTTCCTCTGGAACTACCTCCCTAGTTCCCTCCGCCTTGCCACTTCACTGTGCTTTTAATAAGCTCCTCAAAAACCCTTCGCTTTGATCATGCTACCTCTTTTTTCCACTCCTGCTTGATGTTCATTGTTCTCCTTTTTCCAAGGTAAACCAATTTGAAACATGTTCCCATACATGAGTATTTTAGGAATTCAAGTAGCTGCTATTTCATATATTCGAGCAGCTAGTTTTTAATTAGTCATAAAACACATTTACAATAGTATGTTGGTGCAGAAGAGACAGAGAGCTATTCTTTACAAATTTGAGAAACCAGAACCATTAGCACTCAGTATCTGCAACGATGGTTCCAGGTGTATCTCTGCTAACCTACTTTAAAAACTGCCAAAATGGCCATCTCAGATTCCCCCAATTGAAGGGAACCTGTGTGGCTGCTGTCTTGCCCTATGCAACTAAAATCCAATCAGAGATTAGTTATCACTTTCGGCAGGGGGGGGGGGGGGGGGGGGGGGTCGTGTAATCCACAAATCAAAAGTCTAACAATTAAACCCAACATACATGGAATTAAGTTTCTATTGAATTTAAAGGGGGGGGGGGAGGGGGGGGAAGTAAAAGCACTAAATACTACTCAAAGTTTAAACATTCACACACTGATGGAATGTAGACAATTCACATTCTGTTTCATGTTCTATCAATTGCAGGCCTGACTGCCAGAAGCAACTTTCTACTGTCATTTGATGGTTTGTGGTCTGGATCACTTGAGGCATAAATATCAAACTAAGAATCAACGAGGACTATCAGCCTCTGAAGGTGGTCTTTCTCTGCTCAGGGCCTTACTGCCCTAACTCATCATAATGGCGAATCACTTTGAGATGAGAAGATTGCTGCAGCCTCTTTCTGTCAGTCGCTACGGACCCTGGGAGATGCTGTGGGGAAACAAGGGTTCGGATAAAGATTAGGATTAGATTAAGTGACATGCCAGGTGTCCTCGGTTGTGTAATTTAGAGATAGGCAAATTAAATAGCCTGAGCAAAGGATCCAAGTAGCAGGATCGGCAACATTATCCCCATTAGAACCTGGAGCCTGCCCCAAATATTAGCCAGCTTGGGCCAGGGGGGGGGGGGAGGGGTGGTGCTGGGGGAAGAGATGAACTGCAGTATCCATAAACACACAGCCATCATCAACATTGTATGCAAACTGAAACATATGTTTAGCGTGTGTGCGTGTGTGTTTTAAAATGATGACAAAACAGGACTTTACAAATCACCATGACAACTGTGACTGGATTTCTAGAAAAATTCGAACAGGTGAACAGCCGAGTTACAAGATGGCATAAGTCTAAATTCCACATCCATTTTTGCAGCCGATTACCACTGCATGTAGAATTCAGGAGTATTTCCATTAGTGCAGGATGGCACACATTGCTGTTCCAGTACGAACTAAGCTATTCACCTCAGCTGTACCTTATAAAGACCGACTCAAGCAGCAAAGCCCCAGATGTACTGCTCACCCTCTCGGTTAGGGAATAGCATGCGACAAGGCAATAATACAGGGGACGAGGTATGCAATTTCCTCCAATAGCACCGGGTGCAGTTCAGGACAAACTGCTCCCAGAAATACCTGCCGCTTATGATTCCAGGGCTGCCATTTAGGCACTGTCTGACTTTAGGACAGGCTGGTTAGGTCAAGAAAAGTCATTCGTTTTGGCTTTTTAAATGAAAAAAATGGTTTTGCTGTTTCAGGATTTGTTGCAGAATGGAGTTAGCCTTTTCCACAGTGGCGGACGTGGTATTCAGGATGGTGCCACCTCCTCCCCTTTTATGATCTGGCTTATCTGGAGGCAGACAAAGGGAAATTACCACCAACCCACTTGACAGCTGCTGACGCTACTTGTCTTGCCCTTTCCTGAGCCACTAACAATGGCTTCCCTACCACCGAGTGGGAATCCTTCCTCTCTCCCTGACATTACAACGACTTCATCCCGCCGGAAACATAGAGGAACCTCGCAGTCATACCAGCATGCTCCTCCTAATCCCGCACCATCATTCTCCATACCCACACTTGCTTTCCTTATTCCTCCACCTACAGCTTGGCACCACAGATGCTGCCCATCTGCCAGCTTCCTCCAAGGCAGACTACCACTGCCACCCCAGCCCTGGCACAGCAGCACCAACTAAATTACAGGGGACAGAAGCTTGAAATAAATGTGAAGATCACGGATATGAAATGCATACATAAATTAATTTAAGGACCTACTATTCATTATAAAAGGTGCCCAGATAAAAATTTTGCCACATTTCTACAGAAGAAAAATTCTGGCTCTCCCATGGGGCTTTAACTATGCCTGCCCCTTTAATGGTGCTGGTGCCTTTAAGACCATCTCCTGTCTTCATGCAGCCAATACAGTCACCAAGTGGCAGCTCCTCTATTTTAATTGGGCCCAAGTGCAAATTTAGACATTGAGTTCTAGATCCTGGGAGGCCTCTGCACTAATTGTTCCTGGACAGTGCAGGGAAATGGCTGTAAAAATAGATCAGAAAGGTCATTTGGCTCATCTTGGTTCAGTTACCTAAAAACAAAATTCTAAATCCCCCTTCAATTGTCTCTTAAATGCATCAAAGTTTGTGTCTCCACCACTTTGCCTAGAAGTGCTTTACAAGTGTTAACTATTCTGTGTGAAGGACTTACTGATGTGTCCTAAATCTGCCTTTCACCAGTTTGTACTGTGCTCCGTCGTTCTACATTCATAGTAGAGTATATCTTGAAGCAGCATTCAAATTACTTAAAAAAAAAATATATGTATAAACATTGAATATCTCGCGTACAACTAGAAGGTCCCTCCTCAGTTGCCTCTCTTCAAAACTGAAGACTTTAAGTTTCTCCAGGAGAGCTGGCTGGGGAAGTACACTCTATAAAAAGTGCTCCACAACTGCAATCCTCAGCTTACAAGATGACCATCCCTACTTTGATCCCTTAGGGTAGCAGAGGTTTTCCGATTGTATACCGACAGATAAGTCGCCCCAAAATTTTTGGCCAAAGAATTCATTTTGCTTTCCATTATTGCAGGAAGAATAGCTTGTGCTATGGAATATGGAAATCAAAAAATATGCAACAACTTTGAGGCTTCCTGAAAGTTACTCGCACGTAAACAGGCGACCGTCTAGAAGGCCCTGTAGAAATCATTTTAGCTCAGCAATACGGGGAGCTAACCAGCAGTTGAGGCAGGCTTATTCTGGCAAGGAGTTAGGGCAAAAATGTCTCTGTATTGCTATGTTGCATTTTCATTTGTTTCTGAACAAGACAGCTCAACAGATTCAGTTTTGAAACTACATATATTTTGGAATTTTATTGGAACCTAATACATGACATTTGCAGTGAAACCCAATATTGTCACGTTCAATTGTGGAAGTCACCACTGAAAAGGAATGTGCTCGGAGTTCAGGCACCTTTTTGTGCAATGAGCAATTTTTTTTTTTTGAGGTCAGGATTAAATGCTCCCAATTTGGTCGGGAGTGCTGTGATGAATTAAACTCGAAAACTCTATAAAAATAGGTCAAGACTCAGTAAATGCTCAATAGTGCCCCTTAAATGAAGCGAGTCAAATCTAAACCTTTTGCTTATTTCCACAGGCTACAAACATTAACCTTCTTACATTCCATAAAGCTGAGCATACACATTTTAACTGTGACTTATTTCATACAACCTCCTGTGTTAACCTTACATCACTGAACTCAATGAAAGCCTTGCAATTGGGATTTTGCCACCAGGCGGAGAATGAATACTGAGGTATAAAATGGCAAAATGTTATTGCTTTGAATTTCCTACTGTTATAGCATGAAGAATAGGCAAAGAGAATCCGATTACCTTAATATAGGATTGTTTTGGATTGAAACAGTAGCTCCGCTACAATACCAAATATCCAGCATCAGTGCATTGCTACATAAACTAACATGTGGCTTCGAGCATTGGGGTTAAATGCCCTGTTCCTGACTGCTTAGTTCTGAAAGCTTGTGCCTATGTTGTTGTTGGGGGGTTTTTTTTTTTTGGTCCTTTAGTCCCAATACTTACATTCTCGTACAAGGCTTGAAGGGTCTCCAGGTCAACCACAGAATTGTCCAAGTTCAGAACAGCTGTGAAAGGGACAAAAGAAAGAGTTGTCAAAATGATGACAAGTCAGTTGTGAAAGGTTAATAAAGCACAAAAGTGCTCAATGGCTGCGGAGGTGACCTGCTGGTCAGATTGGCTTATGAGCTTTGGCTGCGCTAATGCTTGGAATTGTGCTGTGGCAAGACTTACAAAACTAGGACACCGGCGGAGCCAGGTGTCAACAGCCACAGAATTCCACCGCACACACACACACACACACACATACACATAGGCTCCATTATCACAGCCAAAGCCAGAGATCAGAGGGATGCTTCAAACAAGGCTTCCCAGGCCTGACCAAGAGAATTACAAAAGCAACACCATAACAAAACGCGCGCACTCTCATCTCTGGTAGGTGTCAAGCCCGAGACGACTAATCCAGAACTGAATTAGCCAGTTAACTTCGAGACCTCGACAAGGGTCAAATCCTCCGCACATAAATCTGACAGTTTTAGTGGAGATTTTGAATATTTCTTTTCCATTCCCACAAATTTCTATACGAGACACAATGGGAGGTCTGCACTTCTCACGGAATCTCACATTATTAAGCCGATTGCAGTTTGCGTCTGTGGAAATCGGTAAGCAGACTTTCAATTAATTCAATTTGCTCATTGACAGCCAGCAACATCACCGCAATGCATACATTTAAACGGTTATATGATTAGCTGCAGCATAAAGGCCATGCATCATGTGCAAGCTACATAGTGAGCTGACACATTATCGACCCGTGACCTGCATTTACAATACTTTATAGAAAAAAAAAGCTTTTCTCCATCATTTTCCCAGCAGCAACAGAGCCTGTTTCATTATGTAAGCACACCAAACAGCCTGTCATTCTGAATGGTCCGCTCCGACACATTTCAGTTACAGCTGAGATCCAGTCAGGCCTTCGACACAAAAGTCACTTCAGTTTATTAGACAACGGAGGAATCGGCATCACTGCTGCGATCAGCTTTCATAGAGTGGTGAAAATCCCAGAACATTCACAACACCGATTGTAGTACTGTGTAGTAATGCCCCCACCACGCACTTCTGCCTAAACGGTTACAGCTGTTGGAACTTTTGACAAAAAGTAGCCAGCTTTTCTCCCCCTTCCCGCCAACGCCCCCCCCCACACTTCTTCTGAAGGCACTGACTTCCGTTGGGCGCAGTTCCGAGGGTTCCAGTACCTTGCGCAAATGACAATTCTTCATGCATGAGCTTAGTGAGTCTCAGTAGACTGTTTAAACATGCTCAATGCTCTCCTCGCCTGATATTCAACACTTCCCAGCAGTGGGCCTCGAGGTAGCAATCAGGTGCCGAACCCTGGCTGATATTGCCCCCTCCTTAACCTAGGGCACTGAAACCAATTGAACCACAACTACCGCCATCCTGGCAGAGATCAGCTAACTAAGCACAGACCAGGCTTTGAATCGCTAACCTTCTGGGCTCTATGACCAAGTTACACGCAGCTTTCACTCACTTGAGTGACGCGGGGAAAGCTCCGTCATTTTAAGCTGAAACTCGCCTTCAAAGCCAGTTTGCACTTTTATCACGATTCAACAGTTTATCTCACAAATAAAAAAAAGTTTTAAACCTCAGTTGTTACTTATTTACAGAGAATGTGACCAGATAGCAAAAATGAACTCGAAGGTGTGACCTATTGGGGGATTTACACCGACACTGGTGCTATTGAACCTCTTCTTAACCCCCACCCCACACCAAAACATTCACTAATTACAGCTCATTACTTCTATTTCTTCTTCTTAGGCAGTCCCTCAGAACAGAGGATGACTTGCTTCCACACTAAAAATGAGTTCTCAGGTGACTGATGAGTCCAATGCAGGACCTACAGTCTGTCACAGGTGGGGCAGACGATGGTTGAAGGGGTAGGTGCTTGGTTTGACGTGCACTCCTTCCGCTGTTTGCACTTGGCTTCTGTTTGCTCCACTTTCCATACTCTGGGAGCCTACTGTCAACAAGGGCAGACGTCGATGACGAAGTCCAACACCGCCTTCAGTGTGCCAGTGCAGCCTTCGGTCGCCTGAGGAAGAGCGTGTTTGAAGACCAGGACCTCAAACCCGGCACTAAGCTCATGGTCTACAGCACAGTAGTGATACTCGCCCTCCTGTATGCTTCAGAGACTTCTTATTTAGTGAACTGTTGGTCTACAGCTCACTCGTATTTCTCTGCCCCCCCCCCCACCCACCCCAAAAAAAGGTATTTAAAAAAAAAATGTTCTCCTCTTGATTCCAGAGAATACTGGTTACAATTGCAAACACCGGCGATTTACAGTGGTGTATTACATGCACATACATTAAACAATAGCAATTTACTAACCTCCTCCCCCACTGGCATGTTTCCAAATGTTAATTGTTCAAATTAGCCAGTTTATTATTCCCTGAAAACATGGGGCATTCTGAAAGTCGAGATACGCTAGCTTTTATTTGACACTTGGGCCCTGTTTCAGATTGTCCAATATAAAGTGACTGCATATATAGTTGAAGAGATACACTGCACAGCTGTCAATATTGTCTCATTTGATCCACAGTGTCTAACGGTTGGATTCAAGTTAAGGCACAACTAATCTGAAGTTATATAAAAATATTCAAATTTTACCCCTCAGGGCAATAACAAGGCTCAAGACTTCTGTTAAATGAAGGTGACGTCACATGCCATTTACAATAAAGGATGGAAAAAGGCAATGAAAAGAAGCAATTACCATGGTGTTCGTGACTTTTTTTTTTAATATTGATCAAGTTTACCAACTATAAAAATGATTTTTCAATACAAAACTTCATTACCAGCAGAGAAGTGCAGGATTCTGGGAATATTATAGAATACAACACACTTAAATAGGTCATGAAAGAGTGGGATGCCCACTTTACTGGGGCAGTTGGCATGAACAGATATCCCTTCCTACATTTCTACAGCCTGGCCCATGAGTTTAGTGGGCTGGTCAAACCCCATGTAATCAGGTAGGTGGGATGACTGCTGTGAGACTAAGCTCTGTTTGTGTACCAGTAAAACACCCACATCTTCGAGCTGATGAAATCGCCGCTTCACTGAAAAACCAATAGGCTGACGACATCCTTGGGTGAGGATTGCAAACACACAGAGAGAGAGAGAGAGAGAGAGAGAGAGAGAGAGAGAGAGAGAGCAGCATAGAGGGTGAAATGCATCCAGGAGCGGTCACTGCCAAGTGGCTGGTGAGGTGTACTGCCTTGCTGTCCCACTCAAACTTTGCACCAATATGCTGATAGCCTCGTCCAGAGAATTGTTGAGAGAAATAGAGGGAAGTGTCTAACCATTTCCAAACGGAGATTTATTTGTGCAGCATGGGTTGTCTAGACCAACACCAATGCATGGTACAAAGCCAATAGATTAGTGGCATTCGATCTGTACAATGCTGAGGGGACCAGGTCTTGCTTGCTCATGTGCTGAACGCATAATCGTGTTGTTACTCTAGGCTGTGATATGAAGCCATTCCTCAAGAAACAGTTTCAGAGTCGTCATTACTGCTTGAAAGTCAAGCCTGTCCATGTTATCATGCATGGGTCCCATATAACCTTCTAGGATGGCTCCTGAAAGTGGATGCAGTGCAGCAGTCACCAGTGCAAGGGTGGGCGATAGAGACTGGAGCTGCAGCCTGACAAAACAATTCATGTTGTGACAACTTTTAGGACAGTGAATACTACATAGGAGACAAACGTGCAGGAGGATTCAGTTGCATGTGGCTCTATGAAGATGACTACTGCCATCTGGAGTACACTTCATCAGTATTGCAGTGTCTTAGATTAAGACTCGACAAATGCATGCATTCATTAGAGGCACAATTCAGAAAAAAACTCACAAATAGATCAGAGTCTTAAATACAAATATCACTAACGTTTGTAAAGAGCTTTTTCTTTTAAAGAAGAAAGTAGCCATAGGATTACACAGAGATCCCAAAAACATTTTAAAAGGGAAAAATATTCTGCAAATATTAGCAGGCTTTAAGATACTGTTCTAATGCACTTTATCTCAAACCTTGCAAATAAAATGTTACGGCATCTTAAAATATATATGCCATAACATAAACTGCAATATAGAGTATGTTATCAGACCTTAATTAGAATCCTTAGAACTCCTGTTGTAAGCTCCCACTTTCAAAGTTCGGGTACAACAAATAAAATCCTTTAGCAATCTGTGTATTTACTGGATTCATATTCATGTCTGAAACACTAAACTCAAAGGGGTTGATTTTAACCCAGTTCACCCGGTAGGGAACTGTGTGGGCAGGGGGTTTGTGCAGTGTTTGTGAAGCTTTTCCGCCACCCGCGCTCTCCCCACCCCAAAAAACATTTTAACTCGCCTGACTTCAGGCATGGGAAGGCCGCCCAACCCAGAACAGTGGGGGCCTAATTTCAAAGGGCAAAGTTGCGTCCCAATGATGCCATTTTAACCACTGGCCTAACTAAGGCCCGAGTTGTCCTGAACCCAACACGAAAGCTGGCGGCAGCCTGGTTCCTGACCACAGGAGGCACAGGCTATGTGAGGTTTTCTAAAGAATTTATTTTTTAATTTTTTTTTTTTATAGATTTCTTGTGAGCCAGAAGGAGGAGTGCTCCTTCTGGCACCATACCACCACCTTGGCTCACCTTTGCCCTAGAATTCCCACCGCTCCGTCCAATCGTGGACTTTCCGACCCCATCCCTAAAATTTTACTTACCAGTTTGGGGCCCATTTCTATGGGTCCCCTGTGGCAGCCTGACCCCCACCAATTTTGACTTCCCTGCGACATCATTTCTGAAAAGTCAACTACCTGAAAGGTTAACTCTGCTTCTCTCTCCACAGATGTTGCCTGACCGGCTGAGTGTTTTCCAGCGTTTTCTGTTTTTATTTCAGATTTCCAGCCTCCGCAGTGTTTTGCTTTTGTGACATCATTCCTGCTGGCTTCAGGTGGGACTCAATATAGTATGTCAGAGTCATAACGGCACAGAAGGAGGCCATTCGGCCCATCGAGTCCGTGCCGGCTCTCTGTCGAGCAATCCAGTCAGTCCCATTCCCCCGCTATAAATAAGGCCTGGGAGTTAAAATCTTTTGGGGGGCCCTAACACTCTTTTGGGGGGGGGGGGGGGCAGACGTTACGCTGTCCTTTTGGGTACCCGCACACAGATTCCAACCCAGAGTTAAAATCGCGGCTAGAAGGACAAATGTTTCAATTTCATCTAATTGAAGGGAGGTATTCATCTGAATTAATTCATGACCCCAACGAATTTAGCAGAGGTAGAGCTGCACTGGCTTGTCCCTCAAACCTTTACTCATGATTGTATGTTTTGTTCCTGGTCAGAGGCAACCTGGGAGCTTTTGAGAGGCAGTCTCTCTCCCTATGACAAGTGACAGTAATGACATGTGTTGTCTAGAGCTCAGTCCCTCGATCATGGCCAGGAGAGGAGTTAGAGGCAGTTTACAAAAGCAGTTATTTATATACTTATGTGCAATTCAGATAAATACAATTGCCCTTTAAAACTATCTTTCAAGATAGTTTACAACATAATAAATCCCTGTCATGACATCACCACTTTTGGCATAAGCCAACCTCATTTGTTTGAGAGATTTAAGTTAGTCCCAAAAATTGTAGAAGCTTTCACTCTGCTGCAGATAATAGCTTTAAAGTGGAATCATTCAGTCCACTTCAAAGCAATCATGGGTCAAGGCAGTTTCACAGCACAAGAATTATGACCAACTTACTAAACCACTCACTTCATCCTAGATGAGAAAGGCTCTTTAAATTAAAACTTTTAAAATAGCAACATGCCCAATCTTCTTCTTCTTAGGCAGTCCCTCGGAACCGAGGATGACTTGCTTCCACATTAAAAATGAGTTCTCAGGTGACTGATGAGTCCAATGCAGGACCTACAGTCTCTGTCACAGGTGGGGCAGACGGTGGTTGAAGGGGCGGGTGGGTGGGGTGCTTGGGTTGACGTGCGCTCCTTGCGCTGCCTGCGCTCGGCTTCTGCTTGCTCCCGGCAGAGACTCGAGGTGTTCGGCACCTTCTCAGATGCTTCTCCTCCACTTTGTGTGGTCTTGGGCCAGGGATCCCCAGGTGTCGGTGGGGATGTTGCACTTTTTCCAAGGAGGCTTTGAGGGTGTCCTTGAAGTGTTTCCTCTGCCCACCTGGGGCTCTCTTGCCGTGCCGGAGCTCCGAGTAGAGCACTTGTTTTGGGAGTCTCGTATCGGGCATGCGGACGATGTGGCCCGTCCATTGGAGCTGATCGAGCGTGGTCAAAGCTTCGATGCTGGGGATGTTGACCTGAGCGAGAACACTGATGTTGGTGCGCCTATCCTGCCAATGAATTTGCAGAATCTTGCGGAGGCAGCGTTGGTGGTACCGCTCCAGTACCCCTTCAATAAGTCGGCATTTACCACCATTTTTCCATTTCCGAGATCTAGGCTCAAATCCAGCCCAGACTAAATGGGGTTAAGGTCTCCATCTCTGATGGTCACAAGGATCCTGTGTGAATTGAATTTGGGAGGCCGGAAGCCCGTTCCACACGTTGGCGTATTGGACAGACTTGAGCACTTTACATCAGGAAGTGCTCGACACAGATACTGGAAGCAAATGGAACAATGTCCCATCCCACAGCACTGGCATCCTCACCTTAATGAGCATGTGCAGACACAAAAAATAATTGTTAACCTGACTCTCTACATCTTTGACTTTACTTCCGATGTTGACAGCTATGAAAGGTGGCAGAAAAGTTTTGCAAACTTTAAATATACAAAAAGAAATTAAAGCAGTTGAAACTAGAAAGATTCATGCGAGCATTAGAAAACTACCTGCACGGCAAACTAGCCACACAAACTAATTTTTCTTCTTTTATAACAGTTACATTTTCAACAGTTTACGAGGAGGACCAGAGCCAGGGAAAAGGGGGCAGAGAGAAAAACAGAATGGTCTGTGACCAGGTGGCGGACAGGAGATGATTAAATGACAAATGTGATAATGGTGCAAGATGAAAGGAGGCAATGATGAGCAAAATAAAAGATGTATCCGAGTCCCAAAGGACGTGTAAACGGTTACTGCGGAATAGCAGAGGGGAAGGGAAGAATGGAATGGAAAATCTGGCACAACGCAGAAACTCCAGTATGGATGACAGAAAAGGCAGTGACCCCAGGGGTGCAGACCACCTCACGGTCATGTACCATATCAGGAATCCCCATCCCAAGCGCCGTTTTCCCTGGCTCTTTCCTTCCTTATAAACTGGTCATCCGTCACATCTATCAATTCAGATGAAAGGTCATCGACCTAAAGCGTTAATCCTACCTTCCCCTCTCCACTGATGCTGCCTGACCTGCCGAGTGTTTCCAGCGTTTTCTGTTTTTAATTTCAGATTTCCTGCATCCGCAGTATTTTGCTTTCTGCTTTACATTTTTTCAACAGGGTTGATTTATATGAACCATCACAATTAATGAACATTTTCATCACATGCAAGACATTAAAGTGCTTGGCAGTTTCAGGACAATGTATTTTGAAATCATAAGTGAGGACTGATGTATTAAAGCAGGTTGCAATTTGCGGTTAGGTAGATTTAAAAAAAATTACTTCAATATTAGTTTGAAAATTCTGACTTCGAAGAACACAGCGAACTGTGTACAACGTCTCGGCAGCTCAAATAGTCACACGGTTAGCTACGATAAAAACAAGAACTGCAGATAGAGCCACATTAATGCTGCAATATATTCAGTGGCCTTCATTGTTAAAAAACACCACAAGCTTCCATCTAACACAGTCAATGCAAACAAATACACACGAGATCAGCTCAAGACAATGCCAACAACCAACACAAGATAAACCTGAAACAGTTAACAAGGCCTTGAAAGGGAAAATTTGAGAATCCTGCTCGGTGTTGAAAAAAAACAATAGTTGCTGAACTAAAGCAAGTGATACTGGAACAAAAATAAGCTTCGCCAAAAGCCAAGTATAGAATTACAGAATCATTCATTTCAACACCTACACCTTGCCCTTATATAGCGCTCCTCGTAAAAGAAAATATATTGAGTGCTTATCAAGGCAGAAAAAGTAGACGTGGAGTAGGAAATGAAAGGGTGGGGGGCGGGGGGGGGGGGCGCGTTGGGAGATGAGGGAGAGGGAAGGAAGGGAAAAAGATTGGAACATAAAATAGAAGGGCTTTTCAGAAGGTTTGTGAAGTCAGAAGAAGGTAGCAAGGCAAAAAAGTTTTGGACAAGACTGTCAAAGGGCAGGGGCACAATGGCTGAAATATCAAGAGAAGGAGCAGCAGATTTTGAACAGTAACATGGTCCCTGCAGAGCAGACGGCGTGCGTAGCAGAGGGCCTCTGATTAAAGTGGTATTTGTTAAGGTGGGATAATTCCACGTCCTTCCCCCACTGCTGGTATAACTTTGATCCCACCCTGTAAGTCTGGACCCAAAGTAAGCACCAGCAGCATAGCTAGCAGCGACTGAGGGCAGCAAGGCTGGTCTCAAATATATCAGTTGCCTCTTGCTCTGGCCAGTTCTCTAGTACAGACTGTGCCACATCAAAATAAATACTCCCTCTCAATGTATAAAAATCCCCTCTCAAATAAATTAACCCCAGCATTCCCCCAACCTTTAGCCTGAAATTAAGA